>NW_004624730.1:73767796-73790581 GCF_000247695.1 Heterocephalus glaber
TTTTTTTTTTTTTTTTTTGGTACTGGGGATTGAACTCCTATCCTTGGGCTTGCGAGGCAGGCAGCGGAACCACTGAGCTAAATCCCCAGCCCCACCACCTGTATCTCTATGTAAAATTATAGTTTACCGAGATGTTCAGGGTAGCTATGCTTTAATTGTGCTGGGTTTCATTACTTTTCTCTGTCCATCATCAGCTTTTACACTGGAAAGAGTTGAGATAATCTACCCAGCAATTACTTGTTTTTTAAATCACATGTTTTGATTTTGCAGATGAGCAGGATGAAGAAACAGTCACAGCAGGAGGAAAGGTAAATATTTAGGCCTGGTAGAAGAAGATATTCTTTATGGTCCTGTGTATTGAGCAGAAATACTAAATGAGAAGAGGCCCTTTTGGTTTGAATTCTCTCTTCCTGCCTCCCTCCCTCTGCAGCTCAGGCAGTCCTCCTGCTTTAGTTCCAGAGTAGCTGAAACTGTAGGTATAAGCCACCACATACCCAGCTGAATTTTCTATTCAGTATTCTCCTGGAATAGTTGTCTTCTTAGTCCCTAAAATTTTGAGAGGAATCTTACCGTCTTCTCAGGTAATGTCCCTCATATGGTATGGTTTCTGGGTCCACAGTCCCACAGTGGAAAGCTGACCGCACTGTTCAGGTGTTGTTGGAGAGTGCAGATGAGCTGGCCTTGATTTTTCTTGCTTTTTTATTGATACGACTTTAATCCACAGCTAACATAGACTTCGAATTATGCTCTTGACCTTTCCTGAGCCTTTTATTCATTACTTCATCAGTTTTGCTGTACGAGACCCACTAATCATCATGTTGTCAGAAGGTGTTAGATTCAAGGCAGGGATTGACTTTTACTTTTTTTGTTTTTGCGGTACCAGAGCTCGAACTCAGGCTCTTGCACTTGTGAGGCAGGCACCAGAACCACTGAGCTAAATCCCCGGCCCTGGGCTTCCTAAATTTATGGTCTGTTTATACTCTTATTAGTTCTGTGGATCATTTCCTCCCCACAGAGTGTATGGTTGTAAGGGATAAATGAGTAGTGTTGGGAAGACTCAGTATTTAGTGTTCAAGCAGGCTTGGCACTGTGCCTTGTAGCACCCCTCCTTGACCTTGTCTTAGATAACCTGAGGAGCGCGCAGTGATACAAGTTTATGGCCTGGGATTAGGAAAAACAACAAGTTATTGTGGAAAGATTTGAGCTATAAAGCTGAATTCTTGATTATAGAAACAGGCTTTCTTCAATTAACTTGCTAATTAATCTCATGAGATAGTAGTCTTTGGTTCCTTCATCTGTAAAAAGCAGAGATAAAGTCTATGTCGGCAGGCCGCTTTGTACCTTAAAAGCTGTGAAATGCCTTTATTTGAAAATGTTTTTGGTCTCTGAAATTGAATCACCTAGCCCCCTTTTTTTCTTCTGCTATCTGAAGTGTTATATTTCCATCTCTGTGGTTGTTTCTCTGAACTTTGGCTTCTTTTCTGTAGGAAGATGAAGATCCTAGCAAAGGTGATCAGGGTCGGTCACTTGACCCTGGTGAAGATAATGTCACGGAGCAGACCAATCACATTATCATTCCCAGCTACGCCTCGTGGTTTGATTATAACTGGTAAGTGGGCCTCTTGCCCTGAGAGCAAGGAACTGAGTCCTGGGAGTCCTTCCCTTTAAACCAGCTTGTGTCATGCTACCTGTTTCCCTTTTCAGATGGAGGTGATTTGTGTCTTTGGAATATCTTCTCTAAAACTATGTAAGGACAAAAATTGTTGAAACTTACGGCTGAAAAATTTTCCAATGTTTAACTGAAATCATTTAGCTTTAGCTATAATTGAGAGGCAAATGCTTGAATAGTTAATAATTAGAAAATATTGATGTTTTTATTGTATGATGTTTTAGAATGTTAAATGTATTAACCAAAAATCGTTTTCATTACTCAATAATTTCCTGCCTCTATTCCTTCTTGCTTGCTTGCTTCCTTCCTTTCCTTCCTTCCGTCTTTAGTACTGTGGATTGAACCCAGGACCTTTGTGCTCCTTTTCCAATTCCCCCCTTTTTGGGAACAGAGTCTCACAGTGTTGCCTGGTCTGGGTTTGAATTTGCAGACCTGGAAGTTCAGCCTCTTAGATTGCTGAGATCACAGGCGTGTGCCACCACACCCTGCTTTTTAAATTTTTTTCCTATTTATTTTGACAGTTTTTGTCTGTATAGTCTCGGCTAACCTTCAGCTTGCTTATTTCTTCTATACTGGCTTCAGACTTGAGATCCTTCTGCCTCAACCTTCTGAGCAATGGCATTAGTTATACTGTATACCACCACATGTAGCTGCAGCTGTATTTTAAGCAGTAGCATTTTAACCTTATGAGGCTTTAAAATACAAACCCTCGTGTAAAAAATTTCAAGAAAACAAACTTCCTTAGAACTCTCTATAATTCACAGCGACCATTGTGACATTCTTGGAGCATGGTTGGAAACAACTGAAATCCTCCATACTCTGTTTATTGAATACTTACCAGGTGTGTCTATTGAGTCTCAGGATTTTATTTTAAATACAATCTCTCCCCTCATTGATGGTAACTTCTTTAATGTAACTTCATAAAGAGTCTATACTTATTTATACTTACGTGGGTGATTGTGCTATAATTTAAACCTTGGAGTTGTTTTAGCTATTTTTCTCCTGCTCTTAATGACTGTTATGCTGTTACCATTCTTTAATGATAAGTGTTTTTTTTTAATATTACCTATACATGTCTAGAAGTCTTTTAAATGTTATTTATTTACTTTTTTTTTTTGTACCGGGGATCAAACTCAGGTCCTTGCGCTTGTGCAGCAGGCGGGGAAACCACTGAGCTAAATCCCCAGCCCTATTTACATATTTTTTTTATTGTACTGGTATCAAACCCAGGGGATCAGGCTGCCTAGACAAACGTTCTGCCATTGAGCTACACCCTCAGCCCTTTCTAGCATTCTTTATAAGACAATTTAAAAGAATATACTAGATGATTCACTTGAGCTATTAGCTTATTTTTGTCTGGCTCAAATACTGAGACTTTTCTACATGCCTTTAAAACTTAACTCAGTGGTATTGGAAATGGTTTCAATAAATGTAAGCTGGGATACAGTAGGTATATAACTTCTTTAAAAATAATTTTTTATTACATTTGCATTTAAATATTTTTTAATATTTGGAAAGTTTTCTGTTATTTGCAATTACTTGTTTTAACTGTCAAAAATTTTTAAACTTTGGCTGGGGATTTAGGTCAGTGGTTTCGCTGCCTGCTGCACAAGCGCAACAACCTGAGTTTGATCCCTGTTACCAAAAATGTTTAAACTTATATTTTTGTTTTTCCTTCTTATTAATATCATATTTATGTAGTTAGATGAAAAATTTTCATAACTTACCCCAGTTTTTCTTTCATTAAAGAAATATTAATGTATCACATATACTTAATAATAATTAGCCTTCTTTTGTTTTTTTTGGTACCGAGGATCAAACTCAGGACCTTGTGCTTAGGAAGAATAATTTGCTTTTTAAAACATTCTGCCTTCAGGTGCTTTTGCTAAATGATACCTTTATTCCAAAGTAGTGCTACTTTGTTATATTAAGTTAACAGACCTTAGGCGCACACTAGCAGGATAGCTTTAAGATTACTTATGTGAAGAACCAGTGTTCTTATGCTTTAAAATTAGAAAAAGGAAAAGTTATAACAGTATGTAGGTTTTTATAAGTTACAAAAACACTTTGATATGTGTGTTCGCCTTTGCATGTCACATTGTGTGTTGTGAGACTGGTAGTGAGGTATTAGTTATATCCATGGAACTGTTTTATGGATGAGGTTAGTGCCACCTCAAATGAAGGGTTCAAGTTTCAGAGTTGATAATTAGAGGTACTTACAGTCTCTGATCCTACATATCCTACTTACTTCTTCCATTATTTGTACTTGCTGAATGTGGCTCATTCTCAGAGGAATTAGCTGTGAGCACTTCAGAGCTTTTGAAAAAGTACTTGGTAATAGAAATTCTTGTGTTTTTTTACTATTGGTGAGTAAAGAAATGGATTTTGGTAGGCTCCTCCGAACCTGTAATAATGAAAACAATAGGAGTTACGTTAGAACTATAGTATGTTATTAGTTGCGTACAGCTAATAATAAGCTTAAAGTAATTATATATGTCTACGTAGCATTAGTTTGTCTTAGAGATTGACTTTATGGTTTTCTTATATTTCAAAGTACTTACACTATTTGGCGGTAAAATCCAGTTCGGTTTCAATGCCAATCAAGAGATTAAAGAGTGAATAGTTTGTAGTTGCAGTGGCTGGAACCCTCGGGTACCCAAGTGCCTCACATAAAACTTACACAGGAATTGCACACAGAGCTCCAGCTCTAGCCCATGTTTTTTGAGACAGGGTTTCATTAAGTTGCCAGCTTGCCCAGACTGGGCCTGAACTTGCAATCCTCCTGGCCCAGCCTCCCATATATTTTGTTATCTTTGGATTACTTATAACACTCCACACAATGCAAAAGCTTTGTAAATCGTTGACATACTGTATTGTTGTGGAAATAATGGCAAGAAAAATATCTGTATGTGTTCACTTTTTCCCCATTGCTGGGGGCTAAGTTCCAGGGCCTCACGCGTACTCAGCACTTTCTCAGTCACTGAACTGCACTCAGCCTGAGACAGAACTTCTTTGTTTTGAATTTTCTCATTGTGCTTGTTTGAATCTGCTGATGGGGAGAACACAAAAGATATGGAAGGCTCACCTTGTAGACTTGTTTTTTTCTGATCTTTTTTTTGTAACTGGTACTCAGCATGTCCTGAATGCCTGCATGTCCTGAAACTAAAGTGGCATCAGGAAAAAGCTGCAGTTAGTATCTGAGTCATTGTATAGCTGGTGTGGTGGGGCTCGCTTGTAATCTCAGCTCTCAGGAGGTTGAGGCAGGATTGCTGTGAGTTCAAGTTCAGCCTGGGCTGCCTAATGAGACCTTGTCTCAAAAAAAAAACAAAAAAGCTTGAGGTCAACTTGGACTACAAAGCAAGGCCCTGTCTGAAGACAAAAAAACAGAAAAACACAACAAAACCCACCATTATATGGATAACACATTTGTTTGTTTTTAGGCCTGGTCATTTTACATGGTTTCTGTCATGCTCTTGACTTGTCACATTTTATAAAATTACCAGTTTATTTTTCTACTTAATTTATTTTGACATAGTACCAATTATGAGGGATTTTTGGTTACTAGACAGGAATATCCAGAGAGAATATTTATTTTTTTATTTTTTGGTACGGGGGATGGAACTTGGGACCTTGCGCTTGTGAGACAGGCGGCAGAACTCCTGAGCTAAATCCCCGGGCCCAGAGAGCGTATTTAAAGGAAGATATACAACATATTACAAAGGTTTTTTTTTTGTACCGGGGATCAAACTCAGGACCTAGAGGTTGCAAGGCAAGCAGCGGAACCACTGAGCTAAATCCCCAGCTGTGTGTGACTTTAAATAGCTGTAAATATCAAAACTTTGTGGGCCAGGGATTTAGCTCAGTGGTTCCGCCACCTGCCTTGGAAGCGCAAGGACCCAAGTTTGATCCCTGGTACCAAAAAAAAAGAGTGCTAAAGTCACACACAAAGAGATAGATGAATAGAAAGAGTAGCATGTCTAACCTTTGAGCCAAAGATAGAGTATTCTACAAGTGGCATGGACTAATAACCTGGAAGAAAAGTTAAAACATTTTTGTGTACATCATACTAAATTCTAGATGATTCAAGTTTTAAATATAAACATTAAGAACATAAGAATATACATTAGAAGAATATATGGGGAGGTATTATAATAACATTGTTTCTTGCTATTATATGAAAATAATATTGAACCAAATGTTTTTACATGATACTGAAATTAATTCTGTGCTGTCGGTGACTGTTTCCCAGTGTTCCTGAGGTCTGCACAAGGGCACGTTGATGTTAAAGAGTCTGAGTAGCTGATCATCTCTTGTGGTCCTTTCTTTCAGTAGTTTGTTGCAATGCTAACTACTATGATTGTTGTCAACCCATTTCTGAAGAACTCCTCTGTCTTGTGGCTTTTAATCTAGTCATGATGGGCCAGGATTTAGCTCAGTGGTTTTGCCGCCTGCCGCACAGGCACAAGGACCTGAGTTCAATCCCTGGTACCAAAAAAACCCCAAAACAAACAAAAAATCTAGTCATGAGATGTTATGACAAGAAAATAATAAAATATGTAGGCTTTAGTGTATTGATAGAAGTTTTGTTTTTTTTTGGTACCGGGGATTGAACTTGGGACCTTGCGGTTGCAAGGCAGGCAGTGGAACCACTGAGCTAAATCTGTGGCCCTTGATAGAAGTTTTGAGTGTGGTTATGGGAATAGACAAACTACAGGAAGTATTGGAGGTGAAAACTTTTTTTAAACTTTATTGTATTCTCTTAATGCAGAAGAGCTTGTCTAGTCCTATTAATTTTGGCAAGTTATGCCCAGTTGTTGCATTTATCAGTTTTAATTTGAAAAACTGAACAGGAGGAGCCCAAATTGTAAGATTTGGCTATGATCCCAGCTAGTCAGGAGGCTGAGGCAGGAGGACCAAAGCCAGCCTGGACAACTTTGTAAGACCTGGGCACAGTGACACATGCCTGCAATCCAAGCTACTTGGGAGGCTGAAGCTGGAGGATCTCAGGTTTGAGGCCAGCCTGGGTAACTTAGCAAGACTGTGTCACAAAGTAAAAAGGACTGGGTTTGTGGTTCAGTGGTCGAATCATTGCCTTAGTATGGTTGAGGTCCTGGGCTCATTCTCCAGTGCTGTTAAAAGAAAACAAAACCAGATTAAAAAGAACAGACTTGGTGGTGTACTATAATCTCAGAACTTGGGAGGCTGAGGCAGGAGGATCACTGTGAGTTCAAGGCCAGCCTGGACTACATAGCGAAAATCTATCTCAAAAAACCAAGAAGGCAGGGATAGAGGGGTTAAGATTTTATTGTTTTTCAGAAAAGACTCTCAATCTTTTTTCTTTCTTCTCCCAGTATTCATGTAATTGAGCGGCGTGCACTTCCTGAGTTTTTCAATGGAAAAAATAAATCCAAGACTCCAGAAATGTAAGCCTCATTCTTTAGATAACTTATTTGTGTGTTCATGGCAGGTATTTTTGAAGCATGCTTCTGCCTTTGCTATAACTAAATTTGAAAGTTTGCAAATTCTTCAGTCCATTCAGAACATTGTTCATATCTTATTTGCACAGCATTCTTTACTTCAAAGGAAATTGTATTTTTGTGTTTTAAATCTTAAACTATATTCACATCCCCATGCTTACAGTTAAAGACTGAAATAAGTAAAGGGTATTTTCCCAACAGCTTCTGACTTATGTGTGCATGTAAGTTTTTATGTGTGTATTCGTGTACAGTAGTCCAGGAGAAAATCCAATCTTTGCTTTATCTCCATGATGAATGATTACTAATGAAAGCATGTTAGTTATGATGACACAGCTGGGTGTGAACAGAGCTTAATTGCATAAATCATGGTTGTACTTTTGCATTGGAAATAGACAAACTTACTGGAAGGAAGATTTTTGCTAGGAAATGTTTTCATCTTTTCCACATCATCCATTGGCCTACAATTAAAGGAGTGTAAATCACCACTTATCATAATGTTCTCACCATTTAATGTGTTTTATGGTACTGAGAGGTATCTACTTCCTGCATGGGACTGGACAAGTAGATGTCTTATGCTTAAGCTGTTAAGGAGAGATTGACTTGTGATTTTCCACATGAAACACAACAATTTAATGATAAGTATTTTCTGGTGTTTATCCATGGTAGTTTCAGACTGTCTAATGTCAGAGATCATTTCAGTGTTCATTTTAAGAGCTATCTAAAACCAGAATCGCAGATTTGCCATAACAAGCATGGATATTTTTTCCACCTACTTAAATATGATATATTCTTCCAGCTAATTTCCTCTTTGCCAACATTTGTGATATTTAAGGTTTTGTAGTCTTCTCTTCAAAAGCATCGTTTATGTTGCAGTCCATATGGCTTTGTTGATTCACCTTCCAGTCCGTGTGTATCCATCTGGCTTTCTCAGGAGCCTTTCTGAGCAGTCTGTGCTTTCTGCTCTTAATGGAGCTGACCTTGGGATGGCAGGCTTGTGTTTTCACTCCTGGGCCAAGAACTCACACTAGATGTCAAGTCAGAGTTTTCAAGTATTTTGTGACAAAAATGCCTGTGTAAACTGTGGAATCTGCTATGACAAGGTCTCATTTTTTCTTTCCTTTTTAATAATGTTCTTGTGTTACCTCCAATTTTGGCCTCATAGATTCTCCTTGTCACCTCACTAGGTCTCTCACACCTGCCACAGAAAGGTTTCCGTAGACATAGTCAGAGCCCAGTGCACATGTGGCTCCAGGAAGACTATAGCGAGGAGAGGGAGTTTTAAGAGCACAGGTGACACAGTCATGCTCGCCAAGAGAGCTGGCTAACTCTGCTTTGGTTCATGTCACTGGGATCATAGTCCCTGCCTTCTGGACAGATTTGGAGGATAGATGGAGTCACTGTGTGCACAGTGCTTACAGCAGTGCTTGGCACATAGTAAAGGGGAAGTACACAGTAGTGAGGGAGACAGCTTGAGTACTGGGGCTAAGCTGTGGATTCTGCAGGTGAGTCCCCATTTATCCATTTACCTCCCTGAGCAGGTTCTTGTATGTCACTTCCCATTAATGTCTTCATATTACTCTACTTTGTTTGTTGTTATATATTCATAAAGTTATTTTGTTTATGAGGTAACTTACTAGTATAATTACTCAATACAAAATTGCAACCAAGAGGGTAAAGTAGATCTTTAAAAATAAGGATTTTTGTATTAAAGATAAATAGCTAGCTAGTTGTGGTGGTGCGACATAATCCCAGACCTTAGGAGGCTGAGGCAGGAGGATCATCATGAGTTCGATGCCAGCCTGGACTACATAATGAGTTCAAGGCCTGCCTGAACTGCATAGTAAGACCATATCTCAACCAGATAGATAGATAGATAGGTAGATAACTTGATAGCTTGCTTTGCCATAAAATATCCCATCCCAGATGGACAGAATGGACATAAAAGTAATGCTTCTGTCAGAAAATTTCCATCTAAAAGAAATGTGCAGATACGGGCCGAGAGTTGTCTGTTGTCTTATTGTACTCCCCTCTCTGCTTTACACACCTGGTGGGGAAGGATTTGAGGCTGGGGCCTCCCTGCTAGCTTGTTTTTAAACCTTTTCCTTTCATCAAAATGCCTCTCTCACCTTAGCCTGCTTTAACAGAATGATTGTATTTGGTTGTGTTGCTGTCTGAACTTTTTCTTGTGTATGGTTGTGAGGAGTCTGAATTGTAATTGTCACTGTCTGAAAGGGTCCCTGTCTACCTTACGAGCTTTGTTTTTGCTTTTAAGATACCTGGCATATCGAAACTTTATGATTGACACGTATCGCCTGAACCCCCAGGAGTATTTGACCAGCACTGCTTGTCGGAGGAATTTGACGGGAGATGTGTGTGCCGTGATGAGGTAGTGTTGGTCAGGGTCTCAGAGTGTTCACTGCTCACGCTTCTCGTCCATTGCCTGTAATACTGGACTGACGAGACTGAATGTTTTCTTGCTTAGTAAATCACCTAAGTCTTTTTTTTTTTTTGGTACCAGGGAGCGAACTAGGGTCCTTGCGCTTGGGAGGCAGGCGGCAGAACCACTGTATTTAGGGGTCTAGCGTTTTTAATACCCATTTTAGTTTTCTGAGTTTTACAGTTAAATCATAAAATGACCAGAGATGGGGAGTAGTGGGAATCGGATGAACTTGATCCTAGACCTGTCTAAAGAAAAAACTAAAGCACAGCTAGGCTGCTGTGCTTCAGGTCTTTGTGAGTTCATTTACCATGGATCTAAAGGAACATTTGTTCTCATTTCTACAATTAAAATACTAGACGTTTTACTAGGTTTTGAGGTTCTGGATTACCAAACCTAAATGGTTTGTTAAAATTATCCCTCATCCAGCAAACCAAATTTGTTAGGTGTTCTGGTGATTTGCAACCTGGGGGTGATATCTTTACTTGTTTCTTTCTCTTTGTTTTTGTTTTTAAATGATGTGACAATTGTAGATAAAAGATTTATCTCTAGATTTTTAATTTTCAGAGGTTTGTTTTTTAGGGTTCATGCCTTTCTAGAGCAGTGGGGACTCGTTAATTACCAAGTGGATCCGGAAAGTCGGCCCATGGCCATGGGACCCCCTCCTACTCCTCATTTCAATGTGTTAGCTGACACCCCCTCCGGGCTTGTGCCTCTGCATCTTCGATCACCTCAGGTATTTTGTGTTAACTTTTTTTTTTTTGGTACCGGGATCAAACTCAGGACCTTGCGCTTGCAAGGCAGGCAACAGAACCACCGAGCTAAATCCCTGGCCCTGTGTTAACTTTTCTTGTGGCCTGATGGTAACGGTCACTTTGCAGCTTTCTTCTCTAGAGAAACCGTCACTGTTATGCAATAGTGGTGTTCATGCTACTTCTTAGCTGACACTGTGTGTGTGTGTGTGTGTGTGTGTGTGTGTGTGTGTGTGTGTGTGTGTGTGTAAAATGCTTTGAGTCTAGACTGGGACTGTAGTTCCATGGAAGAGTACTTACCTTGCATGCACAAGTCCCTAGATTAGATCCCCTGTACCACAAAATAAATGAGTGAATGAATCATTCTGTAAAAATATGAAATATTTAAGGTAATGTTGTTCCACCAGTTTAAGATTCTGTACCTTATCCTATCAAGTTACAGATTTGCATTCATAGTCTTAACCTCTTTATTCTTCTCCCATAAAGACTAATAAGGAGAAACACAAAGAAGTTATGGTGATCTTCCTGCCTCAGCCTCCTAAGTACAAGGATTACAGGCGTGTGCCACCACTACCAACTTTAGACACATGTTAAATATATAATTATCCCAGATAAATTAATAAGTAACACTAAATTGGGATAACATGAACCTAAGCTGTAAATTTCCTTTCCTTGTGAAATAGTAGATCATATTGAAGAAAAATTTGTTGTCTGTCTTCTCTGTGATTTAAATTGGCACCAAAAATAATGTTTCTTGTCTGAATTTTTGTTTGTAGTACAGTGTAATAATATATTTATCATTATTATAAATTTTTTGGTTAGAAAATCCAGCAGGACTGATGTGTCAGTATTAAGTAACTTATAAAACTTCAATCCAGTTGAGTTTGAACAGATTAATGGAGTCATTTCTCTTTGTCTGACTCATACATAGGTCCCTGCTGCTCAGCAGATGTTAAATTTTCCTGAGAAGAACAAGGAAAAACCAATTGATTTGCAGAACTTTGGTCTTCGTACTGACATTTACTCCAAGAAAACATTAGCAAAGGTAAGGATTTTTTCAGAACACTTGGATTAATATGTACATTAATCCATTTAATCTGTCCTACTTCTAAGGTGAATCATTTCCCATAAGAAATAGAATTTACTGTGGTGGGAAGAAATGAGCTTTCTGCTGAAAACTTGATAGCATTTTATGTGTTTTTTGGTTTGCAGGGGGGTTTTTGAGACAGGGTCTTGCTGTGTAGTTTGTTTGTTTGTTTTTTGAGACAGGATCTCACTTTGTAGTTCAGGCTGATCTTCAACTCACTATGTAGCCCAGGCTGGTTTTTAATTGGTGACAGTCCTGCCTCAGTTTCCCAAGTGTTGGGTTTACAGGTGTGCCCCACCGTGCCCAGCTTACCTGATAGCCTACATAGTGGGTTCTAGGCCAGCCTGAATTACATAGCGAGACCCTGTCTCAAGAAAAAACCACACACACAAATGGTGGAGAGGAGAGGGAGGGAAAGGAAAGAAGATGAAAAAAGGAAGTAAGATGTATTATGTAAATGCACCAACTCCACACAAGGAATGTAAACATGTACTATGCACATCCGCTAATTAAAAATGTTCTAAATGAGATAATGTGGACTTGTTTGGATTGGAAATAGAACCTGTCAAAGTCTTGTATATGTACACTATCTTGTGTTGGAGTCTGGGAAAAAGTTGTTTTTTCAAATTATACTATAATTATAGTATTATAGTATTATAAACATAATACTGGTATTATGTTTATAATGTTACAGCATGGGCTGGGGATTTAGCTCAGTGGTTTCGCCACTTGCTGCACAAGCTCAAGGACCCGAGTTTGATCCCCGGTACCAGAAACAAACAAACAGTATAATGTTACAGCAAATTTATAGTATGAATTAAAATACTGTTCCTTGGTAGCTTTCAAATGTATTTATGAATATTTATGAATAATAGAAATAACATAGCCACATAGTTCATGAGTCTTTGGTTGACAGTAGGAAATCTTTAAAGTATGCCAGCCTTGCATTGGCCAGTGAAGTTCTTAGGTGTTTTATTTTTTGGAGACTTATGTGGTCCCTCAGTGGTTTGCAAAAAACAGACCCCTGAGCTTGACTGATAGCCCTGCTTTGTTCCATCCATATTCATCCTTGATGGGCAAATAATTTCTCACTTTGCTTCCGTAGAGTAAAGGTGCTAGTGCTGGAAGAGAGTGGACGGAACAGGAGACCCTTCTCCTCCTGGAGGTGAGCAGATTAACGGCGGAGCCTTTACTCACACAGCAGATGGGTGTGAAGATTCTTGAACTAGCACTTTGAATATGTGTATGTGTGGCGTTCAATTTAGGGAATGTGTAGTTGAGATTAAGGTTCACTGTTCCCATAGTATTTTTATTTAGTCCTCTGCCTTGATAGCGTATCATAGCTGTCCTTTTGTGTTCCTCCCATTTCACAAAACCAAATATTAAAAACATATTTTAACATTTCAGTGTTTTTTATTTTTCGAGACAGGGTCTTACTAAGTAGTTCAAGTTGATCTTGAACTTACTATGCAGCCCATGCTGGCCTGGAACCACAGCATTCCTCCTGCCTCAGCTTCCAAGTGCTGGGGTTACAGTCATGCGCCACCACACCCAGCTCACTTGGATTTATTAAAATGACTAACTTTCATAATTTAACAAGGAAGTGCTTAAGTGATCTGGCTTCTTTTGTTATTGCAAGGGTGTGGCAGTGAGTTTGGTCTTGACTGTCACTGCCTTGATTTGTGCTGTAATGCTACCACTGCTCTGTACCACGAGAGCAGTGCCAGCAGAATGAGGAAGGCAGTGATGTCTGCTCTGAGAGCTGTCTGGCCTCACAGCCCTCTAATAGGAGTCTGGTGTCTAGTGGTCCCCAACCACAATTGCAGTCAGTGAGCCTGGTGATGTCTTGATATCTTTCTTTTCATTTCCTTTATGTGTGTGTGTATGTATGTATGTATGTATGTATTATTTGACATCTTGATTTCTTTATAGTGCTTTGGGTTCCTCAAGATGTTCCAGCAATTTGGATTCCATTAAGAGCTTTCATGTCATGTATTTTCTTTCTTTTTTGTGCCCCTTTCCCATTTTTGTTTGTTTTTTCTTATGTATGGTCTATGTCTGCCTGCCTGCCTTCCACTCCATATGATCAAGATTAAAAAGAGGTTTTTTTGTAAAGTTTTTGCTATTTTAATTTATTTTCATTTTCTTATTGAGTACTGGTGTTATGCAGAGCTGCTTTCCTGCCTCGCCTGTTTATTTCAGGGCTCTGGTCTAGCCACATTGACCGGGGGTGTTAATTTCAAAGAACAGTGTTGTCACAACTTGTGCAGGAGTATTGTTTGTTTCTCTGTTGCTGTTTTGGAATCTTTGGGCTCTGGAGAGAAATTTAATTACACAGCAGCAACTGAAAATAACAGTTCTTTGTCTTGCTGCATACTGATGCTGAAAATGTCCTCTTCTCCGTTCAAGATTAGTGGATAGTAAATACAGAGTGAGGCAAAGGTGATGGAGTTCTGTTTACCCTGAACATATCCTGGAAATCTGCAGTATCCTTGAACAATACCATGTTTCCTCTCCTGCAGCTGGAACCTGTGCTGTGATTGATTTTTACCTTAGACAAGCAATTGAGTCAACACACATTATCTGCCCCTACGCAAAGAGATAAAACCTTCCCAACAGCCTTGTTTACCATCAGTGCCTTCCTGTACATGGTTTAGAGTATTAATAGCTTAGGATCATAAAATCCAGGGAAAATTCTTAAATTGATTCATTACCAAAATCAGATTTAAATTTCTCCATAGTAAATCTGGTAGACTCACTGGGATTTGTTTCCAGAATAGTATCATGCCATTTTGTTAGACAAATATGTAACACACAGGCAGCATTGCAGATATTTGTGATTATCCTTGAGACTGTCCACTTTTATTTTTAAAATGTAAGTTTTTTCATTTTTATTTTTTGGTACTGGGGATCAAACTCGGGACCTTGTGCTTGCAAGGCAGGCGGCAGAATCACTGAGCTAAATCCCTGGCCCTAAAATCTTAATTTAATAAAGGTTTCTATCAAAGCACACAGTTCATGAGTGAATACGGAATATCTTTGGTCATATTCACTTCATTGTCTCTGCATAAGTATTGGAGAATAGCTGGGTGTGGTGGCACATGCCTGTAATCCCAGCACTCTGGATGCTTGAGGCAGGAAGATTGCAAGTTCGACCCCAGTTTAGGCAACTTGGCAACTTAGTGAGACCCTTTCTCAGAATAGAAATGGACTGGGGAAGGCCCTGGATTCAGCCCCCAGTACCCCCACAAATGACTGCTGTGCTACATTTGAATATCATAGAAAAGCCAAATGCTTTTCCTGGTTAAGTGCAGTATTGAAGATTAAGATAGCTTGGACGTAATCCCACAAGTGAGGAATTAATACTGAAAGAGTGACATAGATAAAACACAAAACTTGAATGCAGTGTCCCCAGTTTCATGATTTGAGAGGTCTCCAGAGCATAGGACGCACAAAAGTGGAGTTTCTTTTCAAATGGCCTATGTGGATAAGATGGACAGCTTCCTGGGAATGGTATGATTGTCCAGTTTCTAGTGCATGGCGTTTGTGGTATGGCTTGCCTTGTATGTAGGGTACTGCCTAGGAATAGTGTTGTGTCTGAGTATTCCTGAAACTTAGGGGAGGGAGTATATGGTACAAGAAGGAGGTTGAGAGCTGATTATATTTGGTCATAACTCCATAAAATAGGGATGAGCAGTGAAACCATTTTAGTTAGGATGGAAGCAGTGCTTTGTGTGAAATATAATTCCTTCTAGCAACAGGGAGAAGAATGAATTTAAGGCAAGAGGACAGGCAGTTTCTAAGAATCCAAGCATGTGATGATGAAGACCATCCTGTGCGGTGGCAGAGGAGGAAGCCCGGGGTTTCATGCTGTTTGAACTATGGACTCCAGTCTTTGCTGTGTGGCACTCTTCCTTACCTCCTTCCTGGCCACTCTGTCACCATGTTCTCCTGAAAGCACCTCTACAGGTTGCTTCTTACTTATTGCCACAGTTAGTGCCCAAGCTGGGCCATTTACTGTTTCTCAGCTCTGTACTTTTCTGGGTGCTAATTCTTGCTTGGATTTTGCATTCCAAAGAGTTTCTCAACTCCAGATTTATTCTAGGGGAAAAAACCCCTGAGTTTTGTTGGGAAATGAGTAAAGAAAACTCTTTAGCAAGTTTGTTGGGAAAAAATTAAGATAGAGGGTGCCCTCCCTGTAATGAGGAACTTAAGGTGGCTCCTATAGTTATATTTCTGCCTCCAAGGACCCTGGTGAGATAGATACATTTTTCTTTCTCACAATCTAGGTCTTTCTCTTAAATATTTCACTCTAAAACTACCTGAATTACCCTCATTTGTCAAGGTTAATTAACTATTAAGACCAGTTGCAGAATTGGTTTTGGAATTCTCTAGCATTACATCAAGAATAACCCCAGATAGGGCTGGGGATTTAGCTCAGTGGTTTCGCCACCTGCTGCGCAAGCGCAAGGACCTGAGTTCGATCCCCAGTACCAAAAAAAAAAGAATAACCCCAGCCAGCTTACACTCTCCAAAGCTAATAAGCATGGAAACTACAATGATCACAGAGAACACATCTTACAGCAAATTAGGCTCCAGAGCTACATTTATACATTGCTCTGTTGACAAGGTAGACCCCATTATTAGGACTTACCCAGCATGTGTAAGGACTTGAGTTCAACCTCCAACACAGGCAAAAAAAAAAAAGAAAAAAGGGGGAAGCATGATCTAGAGAGAATGGCTTGAGAGTAGCAGCTTCATTAAGCCACTAAAGATCTTTTTCCCTCCAGTTAATTTTTGACTTTCTTAACACCACGTATTTTGGTTTTCTTTCCATTGTTCCCTCCTTCTCCATGGGGATTCATTTACTGTTTTATTGGAGTCTTTCAGAATTTAGTCTGAAAAAAGTTACAGATCTTAAAACTAGAATTGGGTTGCGGTGACACATGCCTCTAACTCCCACATTCTGGGAGTTTGTGGCAGGAAGATTGCAAGATTGAGTCCAGTCTTCGCAACTTAGTGACTTAGCAAGACACTGTCTCAAAATTTAAACATACAAAAAGGACTGGGGTGGCTGAGGATTTAGCTCAGTGGTTCCAGCACCTGCCTCTCAAGCTCAAGGTCCCGAGTTTGATCCCCAGTACCAAAAAAAGGACTGGGGTTGTAGCTCACCCAAAGGCCCTTTACTCCTGTCCCCAAAGAAGTGCCATAGATGTTTATATACTTTATAAATTTCATAATCTGCTTATCAGTTTGTACACAAAACCCTGTTTAGAGTTTGATATGTATTTTGTTAAATCTGTAGTTCAACTTGAAAACAATCAATGTTTTAATATTGTAACTCACAGTGCATTAAACCAGTACAACTCTTCATTTATTAGGTCTTTGAGTTCTGTCCCTGTTTTCTTTCTCCCTGGCATATTGATCCAACACATTCTGTAATATATTCCTGTTTCATTTTTATGCTGATTTAACAATTTTCTAATTTAAAATTGTTCATTGCTATTAGGTATAGGAACAGCTTGATTTTCTCTCAAGTATGACTTTTCCTTTAAGTGACTTCTCCCAAGTATGAACTTTTAGCACCTTTTTTGTAGCTTCTTTAGATTTTTTTACATGAATAATTATATTTGTAAAAGACAGTTTTACTTCTTCCTTTATAATATGTAGGCCTGTTGTTTACTTTTCCTGTTTGAGAACTGTTTGTTTGAGCCAGGGTCTCATTATATAGCCCCTGCTGGCCTGTAACTTGTGATCTTCCTGCCTCAGCCTCTGGGATTCCAGGCCTGAGCCACCACATGTGGCTTTCCTACCCCTTTTTAATGTACAGCATCACTTATCAGTCAGCCTTTTCTTCGCCAAGACATAGCACCGGAAACCCACAACCTAGAGCTGGAGAGGTTTAGCTTAGCACCTGGTTTCTGGAGTTTCAGTCGTTGCTCAGCAAGCTGTGAGGCCGAAACCTCATGGCAGAAGGACGTGAGGGAGCAAAGCAAGGGAACAGTGCAGAGAGGAAAGGAGCCTGGGACTATGCACAAGTCTGTGACCCCTGTGGAGCACACATGTCCCCAGGGTGCCTTCGTCCACTGAAATTTACATCAGCATATTCTTTTTAAAAACAGCTACGGAGGGGCCGGGGATTTAGCTCAGTGGTTTCACTGCCTGCTTCGCAAGCGCAAGGACCTGAGTTCGATCCCCGGTGCCAAAAAAAAAAAATAGCTACAGAAAGAACTATCACATGCTTTTAATTTCATTACACATTATTTTGTTGTTAACTTTTTTGTTTTGTTCTCTATTTTAGGCCCTGGAGATGTACAAGGATGATTGGAACAAAGTGTCAGAACATGTTGGAAGCCGCACTCAAGATGAGTGCATCCTCCACTTTCTGCGGCTTCCTATTGAAGACCCGTACCTCGAGAATTCGGATGCTTCCCTCGGGCCACTGGCCTACCAGCCTGTCCCGTTCAGTCAGTCGGGAAACCCAGTCATGAGCACTGTGGCATTTTTGGCCTCTGTGGTGGACCCTCGTGTAGCATCTGCCGCAGCGAAGGCAGCTCTGGGTATGGACTCCGCTGTGCCACCTCTCCAATACAGAAACTGAATTGGCCTCAGACTTAAATATTATCAGCGGTTGCTTTTTCCTTATGTAAATAACCAAAACATCAGATATTACGCCTTAAAAACACCATGTGCTTTATCAAAAGTATAACAGTTTTAAAGTAAAGCACTCAAATTTAGTGCCTTGTAAATGAAGGAGATATTTTATTAAGAATTTAAGGAGCGGGCCGGGGATTTAGCTTAGTGGTTTCGCTGCCTGCTGTGCAAGCACAAGGACCTGAGTTTGATCCCTGGTACCAAAAAAAAAAAAGAATTGAAGGAGCATTTGAGTGTGTTGGTGCAGGCCTGTAATCCCAGTACTCAGGAGGCTCAGGCAGGAGGATTGCAGTGAGTTCAAGGCCAAAAAAAGAAAGAAAAAAAATTGAATGAGCAGCACCAGGCACGATGGTACAGGGCTATGCTTGCAGCACTCTGAGAAACTGAGTCAGGAGGACCACAAGTTCCAGGCCAGCCTAGGCAATTCAGCAAGACCCTGTCTCAAAATAAGAAAGACTTGGGAATTTAAGAGTTAGGGATTTATCTCAGTGTGAAAGTCCCCAGTACCAGAGGGGAAATAAGAAAGGAGAAACAGCAGAAGTGTATTTTGTGGTATTCTTGTATTTAATTTGGAATTTCATAGAATTGAGAAAGGAAATTACTTACTATTCTCGGATTATGTTATAGAAGTTTTTCGCCATAGAATTTTATTTTTTTAGACAAGAACTATGTAGCCCAGGCTGACCTTGAACTTGCAGAAATGGTCCTGCCTGTCTCCCAGGTGCTAGGATTACAAGAGTGCATCAGCTCGCCCAGCTTCACCATACAATTCTTTTTCAGTTTTATGGTTGTTTAATGCTTGTTGGTTTTTGTCAATCTATCCATTGATAATTACTGATTGGTAGTCAGAAATTTTTATATATAGTAAGGTACTGTGATAGGTTGAATGAAAACCTGGAGTCAGAAGTTTTGCCACTGCTTTTCTTACTTTGTCCTCATGTTTTGCTCCATTGGGAACTCAGCCCCAAAGAGGTCACTATGCCCCAGGGAACATTACATTAGATATCTTAGGGCTCGTCCACTGAAGCGAGCATTTACACAAAATGAAGGCACTGTTGCACTTTTGCTCTTACCAGAGGAGTTTTCTCGAGTCCGGGAGGAGGTGCCGCTGGAGTTGGTGGAAGCACATGTCAAGAAAGTGCAAGAAGCTGCACGCGCCTCTGGGAGGGTGGATCCCACCTATGGTTTGGAGAGCAGCTGCATTGCAGGCACTGGGCCCGACGAGCCTGAGAAACTGGGTGAGTCCCTCCTGCCCATGGCTGGAGCTCACTGGTGTGTGCCATGACCGCACACGTACCGGGTTGGCTTCTCTTACGAGCACACAGCAGTCAGAGTGAACCAGGCTCTTGAGTCTACTGCATGGGATTTTTTCTCTTAGTACTTTTTTTTTGTACTGGGGATGGAACTCAGGATTTGGTGCTTGCAAGGCAGGTGGCAGCACCACTGAGCTAAATCCCCGGCCCACTTAGTACTTTGTTTAATATGGTAGTTAGGACTGAAAAAAAGTCAGGACTGGTAATAGTGTTAGGAAATAATTGATGGCTGTAGGTCTAGGTTTTGAACAAATAGAGATAAGAATACTAACAGCTATGTTTAATTTATATGTTGCTAAATTCATTTTTTTCTTTTAGTTAAATTCTAAAAAATTCTCCATTTTAACCACTTAAAAGTTTATAATGTTAGCTTCTGATATATTCATAGTGCTGTACATCTTTCACTATTATCTAATTCTAGAACATTTTTCATCATTCTGAAAAGAAATTTGAAACTCCTTAAGTCACGTCTCATTCCTCCTCCCCTCCAGCCCTGGTAACTACCAACTGTTATCTACGTGGATTTATTCATTAAGTTTAGTGGTACATTTTAGGTATACAATGTGATGACAGGGCTGGAGATATAGGTCAGTTGCACCGAACCTGCCTCGCAAGCACAAGGTCCTGAGTTTGATCCCCGGTACCAAAAAAAGAAAAGAAAAAACAATGTGATGACATTCATCATTGGGAATTTATACCTGTACATGATGTATCTTGGTTATTATTTTTTCCCCTTTCCGCTGCCCTCCCTTCAACTCCTCCACTCCTCCCTATTTAGAAAGACTTTATTTCCGTTTTTTTCCTTTTCTCATATTTTTTCCTTTCCCCCACTCCCACTTCCACTTCCCCTTCCCCTTTCCCTTTCCCTTTGGACCTTTTCTTCCTATTTCATGTTATCTATTATACATTTTGATCCTCATTTACACTTTTGGTTTCTCACACCAGAGAAACTATTCAGTATTTACATGTGTGTCTCTAGTTTCTCATTCTTTATGGCTGAGTAGTACTCCATTTCATTAAAAAACCCCACATCTTCTTTATCCAGTTTCCAGTCGATGGGCACTTGGGCTGTTTCCAAGCTTTAGCTATTACAAAGTGTGCCGCCCTAAACATAGGTGCACATGTATCACTGTGGTATGATTCTTTTAATTCTTTGAGGAAGATTCCCAGTAGGGGAATAGCTGGGTCAAATAGGACCTCTAGTCCTAGTTCTTTGAGGTATCTCCATACGGATTTCCACAGTGGTTGCACCAGTCTGCACTCCCACCAACAATGGAGAAGGGTTCCTTTCTCCCCACAACCCCACCAGCATTTGTTGTTGGATGATTTCTTGTTTTGTTTTGTTTTTTGGTACCGGGGATCGAACTCGGGTCTTTGTGCTTGCCAGGCAGTCGCCACTGAGCTAAATCCCCCGACCCACATTGGATGATTTCTTGATAGCAGCCATTCTTTCTGGGGTGAGGTGGAATCTCAGTGTTGTTTTCATCTGCATCTCTACAATAACCAGTGAAGTTGAACATTTTTTTGTATATTTGCTGCTTTTACTTCTTTGTCTGAGAAATATCTGTTCATTTCAGATGCCCATTTTTGAATTGGGTCTTTTAATTTGGGGGTCTGATTTTTTTCAGTTCTTTATATATTCTAGATAGTAGTCCTTTGTCTAAGGTGCAGCTGCTGAAAATTTTTTCCCACATTGTAGGTTGTCTCTTAGCTCTGTTGGTGGTTTCTCTTGCAGTGCAGAAGCTTTTTAATAAGATAAGATCCCAGTTGTTGATTCTTTGTGCAAGTTCCGTGCCACTGAGGTTTTGTTCATAAAATCTCTTCCTATACCAATATCTTCAAGAGTTCTACCTAACGTTTCTTCCAGCAAATTTAGTATTTCTGTCTTAATATTTAAATCTTTAATCCACTTCAATCTTAATTTAATTCATGGTGTTAGGTATGGGTCAAGTTTTAGTCTTTGGCAGGTTGAAATTCAGTTTTTCCAACACCGTTTATTAAATAGGCTGTCTTTCCTCCAATGAGGATAGTTGGCTTCTTTGTCAAAGATGAGGTGGCTGAGCATATCTGTAGTTACTCCTGCATCTTCTAATCTATTCCACTGATCCTCAGGTCTGTTTCTTTGCCAATACCATGCTGTTTTTATCACAGTAGCTTTGTAGTATAGTTTCAAGTTGGGGATTGTAATACCCCCAGCCATATGTCTGTTGCCTAAAATTTCTTTTGCTATTCTAGGTCTCTTCCGGTTCCAAATAAATTTTTGGATTGTTTTCTCTAGTTCTGTGAAATATATTGTTGGAATTTCAATCAGAATTGCATTAAACTTATAAAATAGTTTTTGGAAGTATGGCCATTTTCAGTGTATTGGTTCTTCCTATCCAGGAACAAGGGATGTCTTTCCATTTTCTTATATCCTCCTCAATCTCCTTTTTCAAAGTGCTGTAGTTTTCAGTGTAAAGGTCTTTTGCTTCCTTTGTTAAATTGACTCCTAGATATTTCATTTTTTTGGATGCTATTGTAAAAGGAATTGTTTCCCTAATTTTTTTCTCAGTGAGTCTATTATTTGTATATAAAAAGGCTATTGTTTTTTGAGTGTTGACCTTTTATCCAGCTACTCTACTGAATCTGTCAGTTAAGTCTAGAAGTCTTTTGGCAAAGTATTTTGGGTCTTCTATGTAAAGTATTGTATCATCAGCAAATAATGACAGTTTAAGTTCTTCCTTTCCTATTTTTATTCCTTTTATTTCTTTCTCTTAATTGCTGTGGCTTTTGTTTCAAGAACAGTATTGAACAGGAGTGGTGACAGTGGGCATCCTTGTCTTGTTCCTGATTTTAGCATGAAAGTTTTCAGTTTTTGACCATTTAGTATGATGTTGGCTGTTGCTTTTTCATAGATAGCCTTAAGCAAGTTGAGATAAAGACCTCCTATTCCAATTTTCTGTAGGGTTTTTATCATGAATAGGTGTTGGCTTTTGTCAAATGCCTTTTCTGCATCTATTGAGATAATCGTATGGTTTTTGTCCTTGAATCAATATAGTTTATTATGTTTATTGATTTATGAATGTTCAGTCATCCTTGCCATCCCTGGGATAAATCCGACTTGGTCAGGGTGTGTGATCTTCTTGATGACCCTTTGTATTCTGTTTGCCAGTATCTTGTTGAGAATTTTTGCATCAATATTCATTAGGGAAATTGGCCTGTAGTTTTCATTTTGGATTGTGTCTTTCCCTGGTTTTGGAATAAAAGTAATAATTGCTTCCAGGAATGAATTTGGAAGCTTTGCTTCCCTTTCAGTTTCCTCGATGAGTTTAAAGAGTAATGGCATTAGTTCTTCTTTAAATGTCTTGTAGAATTCAGCAGTGAAGCCATCAGGACCTGGGCTTTTCTTTGTTGGTA
>NW_004624730.1:73791511-73818116 GCF_000247695.1 Heterocephalus glaber
ATTCTTTTACATTTACTTAAACATGTCTTATGAGCTAGCATGTGGTCTATTTTAGAGAATGACCCATGTGCTGCTGAAATGAATATGTATTCTGATTTTGTGGGGTGGAACACTCTGTAGACGTCTATTAAGTCCATTTGTTCAATAGCTTGGTTCAATTTTAGAATTTCGTTGTTCATTTTTTGTCTAGATGATCTGTCTAATTGTGCTAAATGGGTATTGAGATCCCCTTCTACAATTGTATTAGAGCTTATTTGGTTTTTCATGTCCATTAATATTTGTTTTGTATAGTTGGGGGCATTCGTATTTGGTGTATATATATTTATGACTGTCATCTCTTCCTCTTGGACTGTCCCCTTCACAAGGATGAAATGACCATCTTTGTCTCTCTGAATTAATTTTAGTTTGAAACCTAGTTTGTCTGCAAATGGAATTGCTACCCCTGCTATTTTCTGTGTTCCTGTGGCGTGGAGAACTGTTTTCCATCCTTTTACTTTAAGTCTGTGTATTTCTTTTTGAGTTAAGTATGTTTCTTGTATACAGCATATTGTTGGTTTTTGTTTCTTAATCCATTCTGTCAGTCTATTTGTTTTGATTGGTGAATTGAGACCATTAACATTGATAGTTATAATTGATACTGACTCATCCTTGTCATGATGTTTTACTATTGCTGATTCTTTTTTTGTTTGTTTGTTTGTTTGTTTTTTCCTTTCACTTTAGTTTCTTACCTTGCCTGGTGGCTTCCCTCTATTGCGCCTCATGGAGTTGTGATCTTCATTATGTTTTTCTAGGATATTGCTTAGGATTGTTTGGAGTACTGGTTTGGTATTCATGAAATTTCTCAGGTATTCTTTGTCGTGAAAGTATCTAATTTCCCCATTGATTTTGAAAGATAATTTTCAGGATACAACAGTCTAGGTTGGAAGTTATTTTCTTTTAGGGCTTGAAATACTTGACTTCAGGCTGTCCTTGACATGAGGGTTTGTGTTGAAAAATCGGCCGTGATTCTGATAGGCTTTCCTTCGTAAGTGATGTATTTCTTTTCTCTTACTGCCTGTAGGATTTTGTTCTTCTGTTGGGTTTCTGGGATTTTAATTATGTGTCTAGGTGTAGATTTTTTTTTGATCATGGCTAATTGGAGTTCTATATGCCTCACTTGTCTGAATGTCCAATTCTCCACCTCTGCCTGGGAAGTTTTCTGTTACTTTTGTGAACAGTTTTTTTTATGACAGTTGTATTTTCTCCTTTTTTTTCGTGGACTCCTATCAGTCTTATGTTATTCTTCCTTGCATCATCTAGCAGCTGCTGGATTCATTTCTTGTGGTCCCTTACTCTTTTTAAGAAATCTCTGTTTTCATGGTCCTTCACTGCAATCCTGTCTTCTGTGTTTGATATTCTATCTTCAGATTCCCTCAGTCTGTTATGCATGCTTACAGTGGAGCTTTTACTCTTCTGGAATATCTGTTTGAATCTGTTTCATGGATTCCATTTCTTTCTTATGTTGCACAATCATGGTTTCTATTTCTTATGCTGGGCATTCATGGCTTCCAGCATATTTCTGAGCTCATCTATTTTTTTATCTGTTTCTGTTCTAGAGCCTCTAATTATGTCTTTCACTCTCCTCATAATTTCTGTAGTTATCTGGGAGATTATGTCTGCTTTGAATTTTTCTAGAGCCTCATTCAACTGTTTGTTACTTCCTGTGCTATCAGTTCAGGGTGTCCAGGTAGTTGATTATCAGACTTTTCCACCTGGTTTGCCCCAGATACTGCCTTTTGTGGGGTGGAAGCCTGAGTTTGTGACTTGCTTAAATGCCTTTTCATTTTTGTTTTTGGTACTGTCAGTTGTAAGTCAGTGAGTCTCAGTGAGCCAGTCACAGACCCGTGAGATTCAGACAGACTTCTGGCTGCAAATCCCAAATTGAGCTACCCACCCTCCCACAGGGCTGAACTCCCCAAGGCTCTACTGCAGGTTCCATCTGTCTTTCCCCTGAAAATAGTCCAGGATCAAATGGGAGGTGATGATCCCTCCAATTTACCGAGTACAGTGGTCTGATGTGCCTACATTTTTATTTTATTTTATTTTTTTGGTACCGGGGATCAAACCCAGGACCTTGCACTTGCAAGGCAGACCGGGGAACCACTGAGCTAAATACCCAGCCCTGTCTATTTTTTTTGTTTGTTTTGGTACTGGGGATTGAACTTGGGCCCTTCTACTTTCGAGGCAGGCAGCAGAACCACTGAGCTAAATCCACGGCCATGGTGTGCCTATATTGCAGAGATTATCTTCACTTTTCCAGTGGGCTTCAGTTTTCATTGGGGAGCCTGAGAGAGGCCCTCTCTCTGCTGTTCACCTCTGCAACTCAGGACAATGGTCTTTATGTCCCCCTCTGCCTCTGTAATGTGGAACCGCGTAGCTGCACACCCAAGAGGCCAGGGTGGGGGTGAGGGGGTCCTCATGGTCTTTGGATGCAAGGGCAGGGCAGGGCACAGCTACCCGCGCCTCTCTTTCAACATTTTTTATCTGAAAGTTTATTGTATCTGATCTTAGTGTACCATGTTAGCTGTCTTGTGGTTGCTGTTTACATGAAATATCTTTGTCTTTTTACTTTCAGTCTATTTCTTGGAGTGTAGAGCGAATTTTTTATGGACAGAATATCGGTTGTTGTATTTTAGGAGCCTGGAGACCTACGTTCTGCCTTTGTTTCTCCCCCACATAGACACAGAACTTTAAACAGCTACTTACCTCTACTGGCTCTGAGTGATCTTGTCAGTAAAATGAAAAGGACTCTCAGATGCTGTCTGTATTATATTATTTAGCCTTGATATTGTATGATGTTGGACAAGTGACATTTTTGCTTCTACACACTTTGTTTTTTAATTTTTGTTTAATCGGAACAAAGACGAGTGAAATTAGTAAATTAGCTTTATATACACACCAAGGTAAAAATCCTTTTTTGTTTGTTTGTTTGTTTTGTTTTTTGGTACCAGAGATCAAACTTGGGACCTTGAGCTTGTGAGGAAGGTGGTAGAACCACTGAGCTAAATCCCCGGCCCTATTTATATTTTATGATAAGTGGTGCATTCTCATCATTTTTTCATTATCCTTTTAAAAATTATTATGTCACAAATAGCATGTCTGGTGAATAATCTAAAGACTATTCTTGTCTTGACTCAGGCATGATGATTCACACTTGTAATTTAATTCCAGCTATTTGTGAGGCTGAAGCAAGAGGATCACAAGTTCAAGTCCAGGATAGTTAAATCGGTGAGACCCTGTCTCCAGAAGAGAGGAGAGAGAGGAGGATTGAGATGTAGCTCCTCTGCAGTCAATGTTCAATCCCCAGGGCTGTAAGGGGGGGGGGGGATATCTTGTCATTTGTCTAATTATTTCCAGCTTTCTCTTAGTTGTATTCAATTTATACAGTCTGCTTCAGCTGTAACAGTTCTTTTTGTCTTTTTAAATTTATTCTTATGATTGAAGATAATATGGAGTAAAAATCAAATCTGCATGGGAATGTGCTGCAAATTATATTACCTTCATTTCTATAGATTAGATTATCACTAAAGTGTCTTCTAGCCTAAAGTTTCATGGTTTATGTGACTTGACATAGGACCCCCCCCTTTACTGTTCTCTACTTTGTCAGTCTAGCAATCTCGTTCTTTAGATGTGGGAACAGATTCTTCAGATTAGTCCAACCTTTTTCTCCCTTCATTGAAATTATTTAAAACTTAATTTTTTTATTTATGAAAAGTACAAAGTATGGAAACTATATACCCAGCTGTCATCTGTTCATAAATAACAACAAAATATTAATTGTATCCTTTCTAAAAAACATTTTATTGGAGCTGGGCATTGTGACCTATACTTGTAACCCCAGCACTCAGGGGGCTGAGGCAGGAGGATCCTACAAGTTTGAGGCCAGCCTGGGCTACATATTTCAAGGCCATCCTGTACCACAAAGGGAGACACCATCCTAAAAGAAGCAAAGCAATATAAAATATACGTTTATATGGCTCAGTGATAGAGAACTTGTCTAACATGCACAGAGTCCTGGAATCCGTACCCAGAAATACACAAAAGTAATTGATTTTTTTTGGACATAATAAATACAAGTCTTTATCTTGCAATCTTATTATCCATTAATTCCACCTTCTCTGTGGAGCACACAGTCCAAAAATCTCAGATGGATGCCTGGAACCATGGATCGTACTGATCATGTGTTTTTTTCTATAGATACATACCTATGTACCTCTGATAAATTTAGGAACAGTAAGAGATTAACAGCAATAACAAATAATGAAATAGGACAGCTATAGCAACATACTGTAACAAAAGCTATGTGAATATGAACTCTCAGTTGCCATGGGCTGGATAGTCTATACAGCATGGGTACACTGGGAACAATGTACATGCTGGCTGGGGTGGAGCAAGGTGGTGTGAAATGTCCTCACACTATTTACAATGTCAGTTTAAAATTGAGGGTTTACTTGTATAATTTTCCATTCATTTTTTTGTATCATTGTTATCTGTAACTGAAACCATGTGGGGGGAGTCATGGAACGTGAAACCACGAATGAGGGAGACTAATGTAATTGCTGATTAGTTTCAGCTTTTTAAAATGGTATATGGAAAAAATGGTAAATGGTATTTTAAATTTCTAGAACAGAGACATATAATTGTAATTTATATTTGTTTTTGTTTTTGTTTTTTTGTTTTGGTACCAGGGTCACTGAGCTAAATCCCAGCCCTGTTGTTTGTATTTTGATCTTGTAGCCTGCCATCTTGTGAAATTCATTTATTAGCTCTAGTAGCTCTTTTGTGGGTTCCATAGGATTTTCTGACATATGTAATCTGTGAATAAAAAGTTTTACTTCTTCCTTTTCAAATAAAAAATAAATAATAAATGTAAGTCTTGGGCCAGGGATTTAGCTCAGTGGTTCCTCCTCCTGCCTCGCAAGCGCAAGGACCTGAGTTCAATCCCCGGTACCAAAAATAAAAAATAAAATAAAATAAAATAAATGTAAGTCTTGGCTGAGGGAAGAGGATCAGCAGGAATTCAAGGCCAGCCTCTCAGACTAATCAAGTACCTCAGAATTCAAATCATACTTGATTGACTTCATATCTGTGGGCCTGGCATAGTAATATCATGACAGTAATGTTTCTCATAGTTGCTAAAAACCAGGGTGAATAAAAGAAATCTCTTCTGGTTTTGGGTGTGTGGTGAAACTTACAAAACTTCTGGAAAGGAGATCAAGTTCAGTTGGTCCCAAAGACTAAGCCACAATGATTAACAGGTTCTTTATGTTTGTGACCCTGACGAGAGTTTTAAGAGGCTCGGGATCTCTTCCAAGGTAGAAATAAGGCCAGATGGTCGCCGATCTTGCTGGTCCTCACTTTGGACACCATCTGTGGTTTCTGGGGCCTGAAGGAAGGTAGCTCATAGTTCGCCTCTGCTAAGATTTCCACCTCTTCCTCACGTAACAAAAATATGGAACGCAGGCCGGAGATTAAGCTCAGTGGTTGCGCCACCTGCCTCACAAGTGCTAGGTCCTGAGTTCGATTCCCAGTACCACAACACGAAAAATGAAACATCTCACGAATTTGCATGTCCTCCCAGTGCAGGGACCACGCTAATCTTCCTGTATCATTCCAGTTTTTCTCTATGTGCTGCGAAGCAAGCACCCTCATTGAAATTATTATGCCAACTGTTCCATAACTGTTCCTAACCGTTGACTACATTCAGAATTCAGAAGGCTTTGATTTGAAAAAAACAAGTAGGGTCAATCATTTATTTGTTTGAAAATTCACTTTACTTTCCCTTTTTTAGGTTTAGTCGGAAATTAGCAGGCCAAGCCACATCTCTCTCTCTCTCTGTGTCAGTTCTGCATCACAAGACAGTGCCTGGCTTAAGTGGGAGAACCTGGGGCTAATGAGTGCATGGTTTTTACTTTCCTCAGCTTTTCTGTGTGTGTTTTGATTTTAGATGTAGGGTCTTTTGGTTCCCTGCAGTTTGGAAGTGAAAAAGCTTGGCAAAATCTTCTTATTCGTTCACTGAACTTTCTATACTTTGCCTTTTAAAATGCAGGACATGCTTTTACATGTACAACTTTAAAAACAGTTTTGAAAGATGCTACCATAGAGCATTAGCGGCTAAGAAACAGGTTTCAAACCTAGGCATTTCTAGTTTAGTGGAATTTGAAGTGAAAAGAACACAAATATCTCATGGGCTTGGTCCTTATGGGGCTGTATTCGCCTACTTTGTTAGTGAACGTCTGGTTTTCTCAGTGTACAAAGTTCAGAGCAGGCTGGTGCAGGAAGCATTTGAAATTTCAGGGGCTGCTGTTTGAGTGGCTGAACAGTATCATTCATGGTCTCTGAAAGTAACCTGTCACTTAACCTCTCCCAAATGTGGGCTGTGTACTCGGTAGTCACAACACAAAATTGGGATCCTCTCAGAATAAGGGCTAAAGAAAGTACCACCGTAATAGGAATATTTCTGAATAATTTTTGATCAGGTTCCTATAACTAATGCTGGTCTTTTATAGTTAATGTGATGTATATTGAGCTGGGACTAGTGGAATAAATTAAGAAACAACAAATGTTACTTGCTTTGGCCTAGCAAAATCTTTCTGTGAGGGCCAGGGATTTAGCTCAGTGGTTTCGCCAATTACTGCGCAAGTGCAAGGACCCAAGTTCAATCCCTGGTACCAAAAAAAAAAATTTTTTTTTCTTCTGTGAAATAATGCTTTCCCACAGAGGAAGCTGATTAGACATAGACTGATGATGAATTTTACTTAGCAAGACAGTAGAGTACTTGGGGATGGTGGTGTTACATTGGTATTTATAGTGATGATTAATGTTATACATGTTACTTTGTATATATGAAGTATAGTTAAAGTAATGCAGAAAAGTTGCTTCTTTATGAAATATAAAACTTTTTTGGTTTTTTTGTTTTGTTTTTGGTTTTTTTGTTTTGTACCCAGGATCGAACTCGGGTCCTTGACGCTTGTGCAGCAGGTGGCAAAACCACTGTGCTAAATCCCCGGCCCTTTGGTTTTTTATTAACCTAGCCTTTTGAGATGTACACTACACTGGGCCAGGGATTTAGCTCAGTGGTTCCACCGTCTGCCTCCCAAGCGCAAGGTCCCAAGTTTGGTCTCTGGTACCAAAAAGAAATGCACTACATATTTATAATGTGCAAAGGCCCAACTATACAGTAGCATAGCAAAACTTCTTATTCTTATCTAGCTGTAACTTAGTAGCCATCAACCAGTCTTTTCCCATCTCTCTCTCCCCTACTTGCCCCCGCCTCTAGTAACCACTATTCTCCTTTCTACTTCTATGAGATTAATCTTCTGTGCTTATAGTCTCCAGTTTCACCCATGTCACAAATGAAAGGATTTTTTTCCATTTTATGGTTCTGTCGTATACATGTACCACATTTTCTTTCTCCAGGGTCAGTAGGTAGACATTTGGATGTTTGCATTTCCTGTCTAGGCCTCAGCCCTTAAAGGTCACACTCCTCTTCCATAACCTCACTGAGAACAGACTTCCACACGTGGCATGTGGGACACACACAAGCCCCCTCCAGACCAGGTCCACTAGGAGAAGGCGCTTCTTCAATCTATCTGCTTTGACTATGGTTTTCAACAGGGTCCGATCCATCTACATTGATACGGGGGTTTTTTGTTTTAAAGAGACAATTGTAAGTATTTTAAAAATACTGATATTTGAGGCCTTTTATTTAAATAAAAGTATTACTATATTTTATTTGCCCTGAAATACAGCAGAATATGGGATAATTAAGATAAATGAAAAAAATATTTAAATCTTCAGATGTATTTGAAAACCAACGCTTCATTCTAGATACCCACATTTGGCCTACATTGTATACTGTGCTTGTTTTTCTGATTGATCACTTGACTTCCTTTTCAGAAGAATTTAGAGGAAGTAAAACCAGCTGTAAAGCCAGCTGGGCATGGTGGTGCATGGCTATGATCCCAGCACTCTTGAGAGGCTAAGGTAGGAGGACCACAAGTTGAAGCCCAGTCTCAGTGACTTAGCAAGATTCTGTGTTCAAGCCCCAGAACTGCCAGAGAGAAAAGTAAAAGGCTAAAGTATTGGGAGTCTATAAGTATCAAGCTAAATTTTGAACCTAAATCTCTCAGCCCAAAACTCAACCTCTTGTCCGTGCAGCAGACTATGAAAAGTAAATGTGGAGGTGTATCTATAGTTTGAATTCATTCAACAAAAGCCTTTAAAGAACAAAAAGTTCTGAAGTGCACTGTATTGCCTTATGTACTAGGGGAAAGACGCAGAAGAGGCCCTAAACCCTTCTGACCCTATAGAGGTCAGGGTCAGGTGCTGGCCCTTCACAGTATGTAGGGAGAGTTCGTATCTCTTAGATCACCTGTGACCTCCAAAGGGCTGAGGAAACAGGCATATGTAGCCAGCAAGAGCGTGACTGTGTTTCATTCTTTCATGTGCCATTGAATGCTGACAAAATTCACACCATAGTTGAGTCTGTGATGACAGAATTCAGTCCGTGTGGTTACAGGGTTGCATTTTAGGATGGAAGATTGGTCTTAAAGTAGACTTTCACATTTTAACTCGTAAGGGTAAATAATATTGTAAGTGTATCACATTAGGGAATTACTCCTTTGTGTTACAGGTGGTAGGATATTGTTGAACAAAATAGACCAAAATCCCTACCCTGTTGGACTTTATATTTTATATATGTAATATGGGAAATTCTAAGCCAATAAGTAAAAATTGAATGTATAAGTTAAATTTAAATATACAGAAAGGAAGTGTGTTTTCTAAGAGCTGTGGGAAAAAGTAAAGCCAAGATGGGGAGGTTAAGGGTGAAGAGCAGGAAATCTCGTTTCAGATGATGAGCTCCAACTGTCTCTGAGAAAGTGACACTGAACGGAAGTCAATGAGCCAAGTTAGGGAGCCTAGGGGATAGAGTGTTAGGTGTGGAGAGGCATTGTTAATGCTGTCAGGCAGGAGCTGCCGAGCATACTTGAGGAATCGTAAGGAGGGTTTGTTTAAGCACCTTGATTGATGGGAAGGGGAAATTAGACCAGATGATAGACTTCTGTGGGTCATTGTAGAGTTTTGGTTTTGCTTGTGTTTGTTTTGTTTTTTGAGACCAGGTCTTGCTGTGTACCCCAGGCTGGCCTCAAACTGAAGGTGATCCTCCTACCTCAACTTTTTTTTTTTCCGACTCAACTTCTTGTGCACCACCACACCCAGTTTGTTTTTTTGAGACAACTCTTGCTTAGTTTAGGCTGTCCTTCAATTTTATTGAGCCCACGCTGGCCCCAGCCTCTTAGGAATCTTCCTGCCTCAACTGCTCAAGAGCTGGGATTGCAGGTGCACACCACCCACCACCAGGCCAGATGGGTCATTGTAGAGATATAATGTTTACCGTAAGTCAGCTGCTGCCAGTGGAGGGTTTTGAGCAAAGGAGTATCAAGGTCTAGTCTATATTTTTAAGTGTCATTCTAACTATTCCCTTGAAAATAGACATTGTCTAGAACAGTGGTGTTGAAGCTTTTAGAGAAGAGCACCCAAACTGCAGCCCAAACCCACTTATTTATCGCAAAGTGCTAGCACTGTAATTAAGCCTGAATACCGAGGTTTTAGTTTAGGAAAAACAACTCATACATGAACATCCTTTGTCTTTTTTTGGTGGGTTTTTTTTTTTTGTACTGAGGATCGAACTCGGGTCCTTGCGCTTGCGCAACAGGCGGCGAAACCACTGAGCTAAATCCCCGGCCGGAACATCCTTTGTCTTATTTTAAAAAATATATATATAGCTCTTATAGTAGTAAAACAGCTTTTTATTGAAAGGTAAAAGTTTTCCTTTGGCGTGCTTTTGCACAATTAATGTAATCCCTGATGTATGTACGCCAATCATTTGTCAAACCTTGGCCAGGGTGACTTGGCTCATGTGCCGACACAGAGGGCTCTGTATGCCCCTGGAGCACACGTGGCATAGGTTTGCCACCAGTGCTCCAGAAGTTGTCCACTTGATTATTGAAATAACAGAATACATTTGAATGTCAAAGGAAATTTTACTGTGCTACTAAAGTGTTTTTAATAAACAGCTTTATTAAGAGTTAAGGTGGGCCGGGGATTTAGCTCAGTGGTGCCACCGCCTGCCTCACAAGTGCAAGGTCCTGAGTTCAATCCTCGGTACCAAAAGAAAAAAATGAGTTAATTGCATGGCCCAGGAGGGAGCGTTTGTCCAGCATCTGCAGGGCCTGGGTTCTGTCCCTAGCACTGCCAGGGTGTGGTTTTCATCAAGGATTTTATCAAATAGCTTTATTAAATTTTTCTTTACTTGACCTGGAAGCTAAACAAAAGTGGCACCAGACCTGCCTCGCAAGTGCAAGGTTCTAACTCAGAAAAGGGGAGAGAAAAGCCTTACTGATATCTTGTTTATTTATAGCAAATGTATTGAAATGCTGATAGGATATATAGTGAAATTTCTTATCCCTACCAGTTGGGTTCAGTTTTGCTTTGTTTTTTTGTACCAGGGATCAAACTTGGGATCTTGTGCTTGCAAGGCAGGCAGCAGCACCACTGAGCTAAATCCCCGGCCCTGGGTTCAGTTTTAACACATAAATATATGTATGGAATATTTATTTGTGTGTGTACGCGCACGCATGTGTGCGCTCTGGCAATGGCAGCTATGGCCTAGAACATGATAGAAAAAAGTGCTCTACCACTGAGCTATATTCTCAGGCCAATATCTAACTATCTAAATAAATGGAGTTTTTTGGTGATTATTTTAAAGTAAGTTGTAGACAACATAATTCTAGGCACCCTAATCCATAGTATACTTCCTACGGATAAACACATTTTTCTACATTAACTGTTAGTGCAGTATAGCTTTGCCTCTCTTTAGGATATTTTTTTTCTATCAGGAAAGTTGGAAAGAGCCGTGAGAGACTTTATTGTAACCCCAATTGTACTTATGAATTTTTTTTTTTAAGACAGGGTCTCACTGTGTAATTCAGGCTGGCCTTGAACGCACTGTATCCCAGGCTGGCCTGGAACTCGAAGCGATCCTCCTACCTCAGTCTCCCAAGTGCTGAGATCACAGGTGTGCACCACCATGCCAGGCATTACTTTCTTTTTTCTTTTTTCTTTTTTTTTTTTTTTTTGGTACCAGAGATCGAACTCAGGTCCTTGTGCTTTCGAGTCACGCAGCGGAACCACTGAGCTAAATCCCCAGCCCCAGTACTTTCTAATTTTAAGTACTGTTTTTTTCTTTTGGTCCTGAGTAGATCTGCTCTCTGTATCTAATTCTGGTTTAGAGATATTTCAGAGATAAGTTAATTGTTGTGGTTTCCTTGAAATTGATTGTGCTTTTGGGAAAATTAAATCATAAATTGAATGAATAGAGAAGACTGTTTTGTGTCAATTAGTGGGTAGTCCACTAAGCCACTTAGAGCCTGTGGGATACAGGACTCCAGAGAGCTGTTAGCCAGTTGTCACTGCTCTGTGTACAAGAGCCCAGCTATTCATTTCTCATTTTCAAGAAGGTTAAGAACCATCATTAGATCAAGAACGTCCTGACAGTAATAATTATTGAAAAGGCCACTTTCTAGGATCATAAAGCCCAAAAGTGCCTGTTAGCATTCTTGTCTCAGACACTATTCATAGCTTATAAATGGCTTCACTGTTCTCACCATGAAGCTTTCCATAACATTATTTTTAAAGTCAAGCACTTCTAAAACACCACGTGTGAAAATACACTAGGCCAGTGAGCCCAGGAAAACAGTGGAATAGTATTTGAGCATCAGACTTGCATCTTGTGGAATGGCCTTTTCTCTCCTCTTCATTATTGTTGTATCTGTTTCAAAGGCATTAAAATAGAGATTAACAGTTCTGACTATATAGCTTCTAATTGGATATTTAACCTCTAAGGACTGAAGTTTATGTTACTTCCTTAATGACTCATATTCAGGGAGAAGTCCTCCCTCATTATACAAGAGCATATCAAAATGTATTTTAAGGGGCCAGGGATTTAGCTCAGTGTTTCCGCCGCCTGCCTCACAAGCACAAGGACCTGTGTTCAATCCCCAGTACCAAAAAATATATATATTTTAAGCTGAGCATCGTGGTGCATGCCTGTAGTCACAGCACTTGGGAGGCTCAGGCAGAACGATCACTGTTAAGTTCAAGGCCAGTCTGAACTACATAGTGAGACCCTGTCTGAAAAAAAACTCCCCCCAAAAAAGTGTATTTTAATTTTTAAAATTATTACAATAGAAGACATGTTGCCATTAATCTACTTCAAAATACTCTCTCTTGGGCCGGGTATTTAGCTCAGTGGTTCGCCACCTGCCTCGAAAGCACAAGGTCCGGAGTTTGATTTCCGGTACCAAAAAAAGACAACTCCATCTTCCTCTGAACACACTTACCCCATCGTTCTTGCAAATTTCTGAAGCAATTCTAGAGCCCTCTTTCTTGAATGTCTTTACAAAGTGTGATCAAAACCACAACAGCTGCTGCCGCCAAGCACCATCCACTGGAAAGGCAGGCCTGCAGGAGGATGACAGTGCGACCTCATCCACTTCATTCACTAGATCTGGCACTGTGTGACTTGTGGCTCACTTATAAGTTGTAATGACCACGAAAATTAACAGCTTGAATGAATTCAGGACACTGAGGCAGCCACAGCAGCTCACCTAAAGGCGCTCATGAAAAGGGACCTGTAGATCTGCTTCAGAAAACGGCAAGAGCGATGGGAAATCTGTGTTCAAAATGAGGGAGGGAGTGTTGGGCAGATTTAATGGCAATGTGTATTTTACTGTGTAATAATACTGTTTTATTTAAACATTTGCCATAGCAGGGCATGGTGGTGCATGTCTGTAGTGGGAGGCTGAGGCAGGAGGATCACAAGTTCCAGCCAGGTCTGGACAACTTAGCAGCTTGGCAAAACCTTGCCTGGAAATTTAAAATGAGCTTGGGATGTAGCTCAATGCAAAGTCCTTGGGTTCACTCACCAGTCTCACGGCCCCCCCCATTTTTTTGCTATGTTTTTAATTACACTGCATATAATACATAATTGTCTGCCTTTGGGGGGCTGTTTTACCAAGTTAGGTATTTTGTTAACTTGATGTATACTTGTTGCTATGAATGATGCATGTGTCATTTACGTTAATCTCTAGTATATGAGACTGCTTTTTATGCCAAATCACACATAAAAAAAATCATTAGCGGGATATAATGAAGTGTATTAGTCAGTCAAGGAGCACTATGTGTAGGAATCGCTATAACAGCACCAGGGTACATGTAATTTTAGACTGAGGAAGCTTGCACAAAGCAAGTGGGATTTAAGCTGCATATTGGAAAGGAAGTTTAGAATGTTGCTGAGCAGATGGAAGCAAGTATTCCATTCTGTAGGACACTGAACAGAGGCAGGGAAGCAGAAAGGGACATTTATTCACAGGTAAGGAACTACACCAGTTGGCCACAGTACCGAGGAGGAGCGGCCACACGGCTGGGCGGGGGCCAGGTGATGGAGCTCAAGGGGTGGTGTCTCGCTGGCATAGTGGCACACTCGCACTTAGCTGGGCGCAGGTGATCAGTGCCGCAGTTCGTGTCACGCTCCTAATTCTGCTTCTTGACAGGACAGAACTGATTTTAATAGCAATTTTCAAACCTTTGGTCTCAAGTCTCCTTTACACTCTTAAAACATAGGAGCCCAAGATGCTTCAGTTTGTGTCAGTTACATCTGTTGACATTTACTGTTTTAGAAATGAAAACTTGTTAGAATATTCCCAAAAGCACATTCCTTTAGGTGTCTGGTCAGTGGCTTCTTCTTACATCGCATGTCCTCTAAAAAGCCAGGGTCCACACTTGAGAGAGAAAGAGCAAAAAAGACAAATTACACCATGTTATGGGTTGGGTTTTATTTGGGGGACCACATGAATAACCCCAACCATGCTTTTAGAATCTCTGAAGTTCAGACTCTACCCATGAAGAATATTCAGTTTGGGGAAAGATGAGTAAATAAATACAGCTATAAGTAGAAGCACACACAGGAAACAATCATAATTTCACCTGAGCAAGTTAGGGAAGACTGCAAAGCAGTTGACCTTTGAAGCAGGAATGAAATAAGGAAAATTGTGGGAGGCATATTCTGGCATGAGCACAAGAGCTCTATGAGGAAAGGTCAGCTCTGGAGAGGAGTGTGGAGCGGTTCTGAGGGGCTTCTACCTTGTAGACCTGTGGACATCAGCAGAGTAGAAGTAGCGTGTGTGCTCTGTTTGCTTCTGTTTGGCTGGGGATTTAGCTCAGTGGCACTGTGCCTGCCTTGCATATGTGAGGTCCTGAGTTCAATACCTGGTACCAGGAAAAAAAAAAGAAAGCAGGTGCTGGCAGTCTACCGCTGAGGTATGAAAAAGGGAAAGTGCCGTTAAAGCTTCAGCTCCTTCTCAGGAGCATCATCATCTATTCTTAACACTCTTTCATGAAAGGCATGTATTGTGCAGACATTTGGTTCTCCTCCCATCTAACTTTCCACCCTGGAAGAACTGGTATCTAGACCAGGTTATGTAGCCTGTCTAGTCCATCTGAACTAAGAATGAGAACATGGCCAGTTGTTTGAATTTCTTTCCTCCCTTATCTACTCCCAGAAGAATCATACATTTTGAATATCATTCTTTCTTTGTTTGCTTTGTTTTTTTTGAGACAAGGCCTCATGTAGTTCAGACTGGCTTTGAGCTCCCAGTGATACTCCTGCTTCAGCCTCCTGAGTGCTGGGATTACTGACATGCAACCGTCATGCTCAGCTGAATACCATTGTAAATATTTTCTTAATCGGCTTTTACTACAAACATAGGTGTACTGAAACAGTATATGTTAGGTATAGTTTTGCTCATTTTTAATCTTGATAAAACATTTAAATTTTTTTATTTTAAACTTTTGAGTCTTGCTTGCTTATTTTTTCTGCTCACTAGTGTGTTTTTTTGGCAGGGGGATGGTTACTGGGGATCGAACTCAGGTCCTTGTGCTTGTGAGGCAGGCGGCGGAACCACTGAGCTAAATCCCCAGCCCCTCACTAGTGTGTTTTCAAGGTTTATCCATGGAGCTGTTTATTTTCACTCCCGTGAAATGTTGTTTTGTTTTTGTACTGGGGATCAAACTCTGGACCTTGCGCTTGCAAAGCAGCAGCAGAACTACTGAGCTATATCCCCAGCAACTGAGCTAAATGCCTGGCCTGTGAAATGTTTTGTAGTGTGGTTGTAATCTGTATAAGTACTGCGCGCTAACCGATTGCGCCACTGGAGCTCCCAGTGCGGTTGTAATCTAATCATCCGATCTTTTGGGTGGGCATTTTGAGCCCTTGTTTTCTGCCTCAGATGTCCATGTACAGTCTCACGTGTACTCCTCTTTCTTTCCTCACATTGTTTACATGTACCATCTCTCTTCTCTTTTGTTAGTTTTATTAGTTGTTTGAAAAGAGCCACCTTTTAGATAATACTGATGCTCTTTTTTATTTATTTCTATGGCTCTGTTTTATTTCTTAGATTTCTATCTTGTTTTGTTCTCCCCACCTTGTATATTGTTATTTTATCCTCTTTTCTTACTGTAGCTCATAACTTTAATCTTTGCTTTTCTAATATGAGCCTGTGGCTTTACAAATTCACTTTAAGTGCTAATTTTACTGTTGTTCCCCACAATTATGTTTCTAGGCTTAGAGACGTTAACATTTAAACATCAGAGAAGTTTACATTTAAATATTTTGTTGCAGTGGGGTTAAAGAACTTGATCTTGGGGCCACAGATTTAGCTCAGTGGTTTTGCCGCCTGCTGTGCAAACACAAGACCTGAGTTCAATCCCCAGTACCAAAAAAAAAAAGAACTTGGTCTTTATGGCAGTTTTATTTTTTAGTTTGTTAAGACTGACATTATAGGGGCCGGGGATTTAGCTCAGTGGTTCCAGCACCTCCCTTGCCAGCGCAAGGTCCCAAGTTCAATCTCCGGTACCAAAAAATAAAAAATAAATTAAAAAAAAAAGACTGAGATTATGACCTAATTTGTGATCAGTTTCTTTATTTTATTTTATTTTTTTAAGATCAGTTTCTTTTTTTATGTACTGGGGATCGAACTCAGGACCTTGCACTTGTGAGGCAGGCGTGGTGCTGCTGGGCTATATTCCTGGCCCTGTGATTAGTATTTTTTAAATATTCCATGTGAGCTTCCAATTAATTTTCAGCTGGTGGGCATAGGATTCTTTATGTTAGTATCATCTTCCTGTGTTCACATCTTATTCAGCCTTTACACGCCCCTCTCCCTTTCTCTTTTTGCTCACCTGTTGGCTTGTGTCTCCCCTGCACCCCTGTACTCAGGAGCCCTTCTGTGTACGGCACACCCTCCCATCTGCCTGAACATGCGCATTCATGCAGTCTGCGTGTCCTTCTGTGGGATGCTCATGGCCCTGTGTGCTCACCACTGCGTCAAGTCTGCTCTGCCACTGCTCTCTGCTGCCTTTGGTTTGTGGCCTCACTGCACAATGTGCTCTTTTTGCATTTCGTCAGGCTCAGCAGTATTTCTCCAGTACCTGATTCAAAATAGGCACTCATTAAATAGCTGTTAAATAATATTGAATTTGTTTTCTTCTTAAGGCCCCCTCCCCCAAACCCTCCGCCCCTGTCTTTTGGTATCAAGGATCAAGCTCAGGACCTTGCATTTGCCAGGCAGTCACAGCACCAGTGGGCTATATCCCTGGCCCTCAGAGTTTTTTAGCTTGTATTTTATTTTTTTGAAAGAGTCTCACTGTGTAGTCCAGGCTGTCCTCAAACTTGTGGCCATCCTCCTGCCTCGGCCTTTCAAGTGCTAGTATTACAGGCATGTGTCACCATGTCCAGCAAACTTCAATAGACACAGATAAGTGAACATCCTAAGTGAACAGCCTAGTGCAATTTCCACAAGTTAAAAATGTTCATGTAAATAGCCACCTGATCCAGAACCATTACCAGCACTCCAAGCTGCCCCATACTGAACCTGCTTTCTGTATACAATGCCTTCCCTTCCATCTTAGTCGCTGTACTGATTTGTAACACCATTGATGACTTTCACCTATTTTTTACTTTAGCATGAAGTATGCATTCATTTTGTATCTGACATCTGTTTTTGGGGGGGTACAGGAATCGAACTCAGGGCCTTGTATTTGCCTTGCAGGTGCTACGCCGCTGAGCTACATCCCAGACCCCAATGTCTGACTTCTTTTTGCCAATCCTGTGACTGTGAGGTTCTCGGTTATGCTGTGTATAATTGTGCCTCAGATGCTTTTACCATGTGTCAATAGTTTTCACTATTTCTGATATTATTCTTCCTCTTTTACTTATAGAAGGAGCTGAAGAGGAAAAAATGGAAACAGATGCTGATGATCAGCAGCCTGAAAAGGTAAAAGTCATGAGTTGCCTCACAGCAGGAAAGCCATAGGGCATGTGTGTGCCTTCTGAGTGTAATGGGTTAGAGCTTTGTGCGTGTCTGGGTCCCTTTCAGAGGACTAGAAATAGTTTTATCAGCCGCTTGGGTTTTGTTGCTTAAGGCATAGTTCTCACAAAGCATGATATAGGACATTTTCCTTTAATTTATTTGCTGAAGATTTATCCCACCCTATCTTCTGTACCTTTTTCAGGCACAGTTGGGAACATGAATACAAAAGTTTTGGTTATTGTGAATATGGACTTGTAGGGTTTAGAGCACGTACCTGTGTCAGAAGAGAATTACAGACTATTAAATGGTTGCCTTAGAAGGGTTAACTGACAGGAGCAGAATATTTAGAATAGAAATAATGAAAAGCCGCTATTTGCAGTAGGTTTTAAAGAACAGATAGAACTATTAAAAGACTGAAATAGAGGCTAAGGAATCTAAGACTTCATCTACAGAGGGAGGAGACCCTAAAGCCGGGGTGATCCTCCCCTAGAGTACCAGTGTGTCCCTGGCCCAGTCCCTGCTCCTCGCACAAGGCATAAACTTGAGGTGGGCTGGGTCGGGGAGCAAGTGCATATCTTCGGGACCTGTGAGGAGCCATCAGTCACTATTAGAGTGAATACATGCCGGCAGACATTTACGGTCTTGATTACATGAAGAGAGGATGAGGGAGGGAAATAAGAAAATGATTACAATTTCTTCAGTGTCCAAATACCATGCTTGCACTTTACATTTATGATTTCATTTATTTTTGGGGCAGGGGCGGGGGTACCAGGGATTGAACTCTGGACCTGTGCTTGCAAGGCAGGCAGCAGCACCACTGAGCTAAATCCCTGGCCCTAATTTACTTTTTAAAGTAATGATACTTTCCCCTTTTTATACATCATATATATAATTTGTCCAGGCTTATAGGCATTTTTCAAAACCAGCAAATGGTACCAGATGGTACCACCTAATCCCTGACATTCCTTGGCCATCTTAACCCTGTGGTCCCAAATTGAGCAGGGACCATGTGGTCTGGAGGTGTATGATCTTGTGAGCACTGGAGTGTTGAGGTGGCAAAAAATATTTCTCGGAATTTATTACTTTCTCTGCCAGTTCTTCTCCACAGGACCTTTCTAAATCTAACCCTCTTTTTCTTTTCTTTATTTTTTATTTTTATTTTTTGAGAAAAGATGTCAATATGCAATTCAGGCTGGCCTTCAACTCACTGTGTTGTCCAGGTTGACCATGACCTCACTGTGATCCTCCTGCCTCAGCCTCCGAAGTGCTGGGATTATAGACGTGTGCTACCACTCCTGGCACTGTAGTCCAGTTTTGGGGTGGAAGGATGATTTTTTGCTTTTTTTTGCTTTTTTTTTTTTTTTTTTTGGTACTGGGGATCAAACTCGGGTCCTTGTGTTTTCGAGGTAGGCGGCAGAACCACTGAGTTAAATCCCCAGCCCTGGAAGGATGATTTTTTTGTTTTTTGGTGCTGGAGATTGAACCCAGGGCCTTTGTATTGAGCCACCTGCCCAGTACTTTATCTGTACTGAGCTGCATCCCCAGGGTTTCCCAAATCACTGAATTGCCCAGGCTGGGCTTGAATTTTCAGTCCTCCTGCCTCAGCCTCCCAAAGTGCTCAGATTACTGGCTCATTGCCACCACACCCAGCTGTTTCACTTCTTGCCAAAAAGTGAAACCTTTTGTTAGTTCAATATAATTAAGCTCCTGAAATAACTTTTTTGTTCACTTCCTATTCTTTTTTTGGGGGGTGTACCCTTTTTAGGCGGAGAACAAAGGAGAAAATGAAATGGATGAAGGTGATAAAGCACAAGATGGAGAAAATGAAAAAAATAGTGAGAAAGAACAGGATAGTGAAGTTAGTGAAGATATCAAATCAGGTAACTTGCAGGAACTGCCTTAAATTTCATTTTTATGTAATACTGTAAAAAACGGACTAGGGATGCGCGATTGTTTCCTTGTGGCTGGTTTGGTTTTGTGGTACTGGGTTTGATCCTAAGGAGCACTGAGCTACACCCCCAGCCCGTTTTGTTTTGTTTTGTTTTGTTTTGTTTCGTGTAGAAATATTTCATCCTCGCTTAGCAGCTTGGTTCCAGTGCTCATTCTGGGGTCTATGTTTTGTCTCTTTTCAGTAGTATGTGGAGATGAACGGGTCCCCACCATGAAGTCCCCACCGCCCCCGACCTGCCATTTTATTGTCAGTATCAGCCCTGGTGTAGGCCACGAGCCTGTCTCAGGATGCTTTGTTCTTGGTGTCTTGACTTACTCTAGACCCTAGGGTTCCCAGAGCATTCTACTAAGGAGCAAATATGTGGGTCTTGGGCTCTATTCTCTGAATTTCCCTTTTTATATCTCAGGGAAATACACACAGAGCCTAGAGAAATGAAAGGGAGACAAAAGGTATCATTTAGAAAATAAAGCCCCAGTAGAAGCAGACTTAAATGTATGGAACGATTCAGCAACACTCACAAAAGGAAATAGGGCGTTGAATTCTCCTTGTAAAGTCAGTCCTCATTTGTCATATGGCAGAGGTGAGAGGGGAGATAGTTACTGAGACCAGGGACACTAGTAATAAAGCTTTCTGGTATTTCCAGAAGAAAAGGAGACCGAAGAGAACAAGGAACTCACTGATGCATGTAAAGAAAGAGAAAATGACACCGCGAAGAAGAAAGTAGAACATGAGATTTCTGAAGGAAACGTTGCCACTGCCGCGGCAGCTGCGCTTGCCTCAGCTGCTACCAAAGCCAAGGTTTGCCGGACAGCCCCCTTCCAGTGCTCTCCTCAGCCGTGAATGGTCATATTGTTTTAGCTAATTGGGAACATTCCCTATAAAGAGCTTTGCTCCCAATAGGAGTTGACCACTTGCTTGAATGGCATTTCTAGGTTAGGAAATGCACAGGAGGAGGAAAGAGGAGATCCGGTCCTAAAGGGTGACTATTCATTCCATTCATTGTGTTGTTTAGATTACTGAAGACCACTAAGATAGAGGAAGGCAGATTTTGAAGTCCCTTTAAGGGACTGATTGTCTTTTTGCTTTTAATTTGCCTGTAGAATTGTCCTGAACCGTTGTTCCAATAATTTCTACCAGATTGAAATATTTATGATTTTTAAGACAGAAATCTGTTTCCTTGTATAAATACTTCATCCTGATATTGCAGACTAAAACAAGAGAGGGAACCTAAAATAGCTCTTTTTCTTCTTGAATTTGCCAGCTTTTCTGAGGGTGGTTTTTTTCTATTTATAGCGAAGTATCGGCTGCACGCCATATTTAAGAGGACAAGAAAATGTTACTTTCCTGCTTAGTGTTAACTTAGCATTTTAAAGCATTCTAAACATGAGTATGTTTTAAAAGGTCTCATTACCCATCCTCTATTCTACCTCAGTACTTGCCTTCTAATTTAGGTTACCGGTTTCTAGAACATTCCTAATCATTTTATCTTCAGCTGTTCTTGATCCACTGGTAAAGATGTTCTTTCATGGTCTTTAATTCCCTCAAACCGTTCAGCTCTGTGAACTGCTTCTCAGTGTTTAATCTGTGCAGTGTGATTCATAACAGACCCACAGATGAACCGGTTCCAACCAGAAGATTGCTGCCCCCAGACCCACCCGTCTGGCCTGAATCTGTGCAGTCTGGGCCAGGGCATTTCCAGGCCCCAGTAATGCTCAGGCTGGACGCTCAGTACTCTTGGTATTAAAGTAGCTCTTGGTCCTACATGTTCATACTTTCTAGTATTAAGGATCTTCTGGCCTGGTTTTTTGTGTTTTGTTTTGTTTTGTTTTTTCCTAGTTTAACTGAAAGTATTCTTTTTTCCCTAACATCCCCCTACAAGTTCTCTTGCTTTAAATGAGTGGTGACTTAGGACCTATTTGACTCTCACATTTGTCTAGTTTTTCTCCTCCACTAGAAGCATCTTTTGAGTATTAGTTGTTAGTCTTCTTTTTTTTGTCTTTCCTGAACTGGTTTGTTCTTGCCATTCTGCTAAACTGAATCCATGGTCTTCTTATCCCCATCTAAAATCTTTGGACACTCTTCTTTCCTAGAGTTTGGTTCTTTTACTCCTCCTTCCTGTTATATCCACCCTTGATGCACTGTGCTATGGCTTTACTGTGTATTGCCTGAGAAGGAACTAACTTCGTGGGCTACTTTAAAATTTCATGAATTCTTCATATTTTTCTAGGGCCCGTAACAGTTAATACTTGCAGCTTTGGGCACACAGATGTGTATCTGTTATGCACTGCTGACAATCTCACAACAGTTGTTTGCTTTCTTCATTGCATAGAAACCATTTGGCCTGGCCCTTTGCTGTCTCATACAAAGCCTAGAAGAATTTCCAGCGGACAATGTGCTGGGGATCGGGTACCTGAATTTTCACTCCCTTTTCATCAACTGCTCTAATAACCAGAAGGTTTATATTTTGATTCTTAAGATATATTTCCCTGTGATTTGTGAAAGTAATGCTCATGCTGTGTGGCTTTGCACATGAGAGCTTCTGAGTGCCATTGACAGCTGGATCTGACACGTAACATGGCATGCAGTCGTCTTTCTGTCACATGGTGATCAGGGGTGAGGAATTCACTTAGATTACTGTAATCGCCATAACTTATCTAGCCAGTCCAAGTTTCTCTCACTCATTTTATTCTGTATGTGTAAACAGATTTGCTATTAAGTTTGTCACTCTGGAGTGGAGTGCTGATTAGAGGCTCTGGGTCTTGCTCCTGCACAGATAAGTGATGTTCTCTCTGCTTCTCCATCCTTGCCATAGGAGAGGCCCTTGAAGAGCATGTTAGGTTTTGCGTTGCACCCAGTAAGCCGTGTGTGGCCCCACTGAGAGGAAGATTGCCAGGTGCTCTGGTGCCTCCCCTCGGGGTATTGAGCCTTGGAGGGAAGGAGGGCCCAGAACTCTCGCTGGAATAAAGAAGCCCTAGAAGCTAGAACATCTTCTCTTGGGCTGGGGATTTAGGTCAGTGGTTCTGGCACCTGCCTTGCAAGTGCAAGGTCCCAAGTTGGATTCCTGGTACCAAAAACAATTAAAAATATAAAAAAATAAAACTGAGCCATAGAACATTTTCTCTTCTGTTCAACAGGAAGAGTCTGTTCTTCCAGGAAATCAGAGATAACATTTCTTTTCTTTTTTTTTTTTTTTTTTGTGGTAGCGGGGATCAAACTTGGGACCTTGCACTTGGCAGGCAGGCGGCAGCACTGCGGCACCACTGAGCTGAGTCCCTGGCCCCAGAGATCACATTTCTTTTTCTTTTGGGGGGGGGGGTATGTTGGATCGAACTTGGGTCCTTGCGCTTGCAAGGCAGGCAGCAGAACCACTGAGCTAAATCCCCGACCTGAGATCACATTTCTTAAGCCAGACATTTCCTTCAGATTCATTCACAAATCTCCCCATGCCCTTCAACACACCCTAAAGTGACAAACTAGGTTCACTAGGAACTGGGCATTAGCTCCAGGCCAGAACACACTTTCTTACCCCTCAGAAATGTACCGCAGCTTGCTCCTTTATGTCTGAACCTCCTTCTTGAGTGGGGAAAACTGCCACTGTACATTTGAGTCACGACTTTTAACAGGTAAGGGACATGGAGCACACCTAGACAGAAGGCTTGCTGTTGTAACCCACCTCATCACAAACTATGTACCTTTCTCCTGCTTGCAAAGTACAATGTCCTAAAGGCCCCTGATGACTTTTGTGTCAAGCAGAGTGTAGAGGTCCAAATGAGGTTCCTTGGTTATTCATAAGGAACATTGAAGGGCAGGCAGCACCTTGAGTGTTGGTCACTGATTTCAGATCTGGGGACTACATGACAATGATGAGTCACAGAAAGGGTAACCACAGTCCCATTCATTAAGGGTTCAAATACAAGGCACAGTACAGTCATGATTCATAGCAGTTTTGAAATCTTGCCAGGTACACATTCCTAGTTCCTTGATCAGGTCCGGACTTAAACTCTCTGAGAATTGTTCTCTACTTGGCACTTTACCCTTTCTATTTTTTTTTGGAATCTCCTTACCTTTCCTGATTTTGCTGCTGAGTAGCTTTCTTGGCCTATTTGCTACTTGTTCCTCTCTTTCTCAGTTTATGTTCTCTCCATTTTAGTTCAAGTGGTACAATTGAAAATGCTGTGGGATTTCTGTTTCAGATATACTTTCTCCATGGGACAGAAGCCACCACTATATATTCATTCTTAGTTCCTGTTTAGGCCTAAAATTTTCTCTATTTGGAAGGTTCTGCATTTCTGAGTGCAGTAATGATGATGCAAAGAAGTTGAGAACACATGGAGGTGACATAGTGCACAGTTGATAAGTAGGGAGACATTCCAGAAACTTCAGAGCAGTGATACCCACTGGGCAGACAAATCATTACCATACACAAACTGCCCTATAGTTGATGCTCTACCTCTGGGCCACAGTCCCACCCCCAGGCCCTACAGTTTAGAGATTCAGTTTTGCTGTGTTTTGTCTTTTCTTGAATTTCTCACTCGTTTCCTTCTTCAGCCTGCTGGCCATCTTGTCCTCCTCTCTGAAGCGCTGCCTTTAGCACTTCATTCTTAGCACTACCAGGGACTTTTCTAGCATTGGGCACTGGTGAACGCTAGGCTCTGCATCAGGCTGCCTCCTCTTGTGTCATTTCTACTCCCTACCTCTTGCCATCCTTTTTCCTGGGCCTGGCAGTGGAGGGGGGCATGGGGGAAGTAGATGCCCTGTGCTGGAGGTGTGAGGACCGTGGAGCTGGAACCAACAGAGGGAGTGCACTGCTGAGTCGGGGGTACCTAGTGCCTCAGAGCAGTCTGCTAGCAGCACGGCTCCGAGGGCAGTAGGTCCAAGGCTGTGGCTTGCAGTCTCTGGGCACCTGCTGTATGCAGGGGCTCATGGGGGGGGGGGGATTGTCCTCGCCACTGCCTGGGGGTGGGGACCGTTTCTCCCCTTCCGTAGGTGAGAAGACAGACACCAGCTTGCTTTCCAGACCGGATATGGCTTTCCACCTGCTGAGCAGTCTGGCCTCAGGTGGTTCTCAGTTGGCCTACCTGTGAACCTCTGTGCTATGCTGCCAAGAAGTGTGTGGTATAAAGAGAGACCAGGAGAGCACGTATAAAACAAAGACCCTTTCAAACCTAGCTAAAATTGGTTCCCTTTACTGTGCAGAATCAAATCCCTTAGTATATGAGGTAGTAAACGAAGGTATGTGGACAGCCAATTATTAAACCCCTTCTGCTTTTCACCTTAGTCTTCAAACCAGGATGCTCCCTTTTACCTACTCCATGGTAGTTGTGTGGCATTTGATAGACGATTTAAAAAATTTTGGTATACGTTTTGTTTTGAAGTAATGATTTATATGAGTTGAAAAAATAGTACAGAACAGTGCTGTGTACTTTTGTCCATTCCCTTGTGCCTTCAGTAGTTGTATCTTCGTTAATCAAGTTTTGTCGTTCATTTTTGGTGTGAGGATAGAACCCAGCGGCTTCCTACATACACTCTGCCATTTGAGCTGCATATGCTGCAAGCCCTAGCACATTTTACTCTTTTCTTTTGTGATCTTATTAGATAATTTTATTATTCTTTCAGTGTTCTTCCTAATGCATTCTTAAATTATTACACCGTAACCCAAATTATTTTTATTATCTAAATTATGCAAGAAACTTAGATCACTTTTCCCTGCCCTGTGCTACTCAGTTCTTTTCTCCATTCCATTGGAACTTAATCGTGTAAAATAGGATTTTCCCTGCTTAGCTGGGAATTCGCTTTAGAGTGCTTTCCATGTTGCGGACAGTGGCTTCTGCCACTTGAAGAGAAACAGCTCTATTAAGAGGAGCACTTGATGGGGCAAACTCGTCAAGATTTTGTTTCTCTCAAAAGGTCTTGACTTTACCTTTATTTTGGGGAAGGTATTTTACTGGGACTAAAATGAAATATAGGAAGTTAATTTTCTTTCAGAATACTGTCATTGATAGTATTCTTCCTCACTCCTGTAGTCCTTATGTTTTATTACTCCATGTTGTACCTTAGTGTGGTTTTACCTGGGATTTTTTTTTTCCCCTCTTTGAAGTCAAGCTCCCAACTGATGTGGTTTCTCTATTTTAGAATATATTACCCTTCCATTATCATTTTCTGTCCTCTCCTGTGATTCCAAATGTGACTTTTATCTTTCATGCTGGCTTCTTGTTTTCTTTTTCATTCTTTTTTTTTCTCCCCTCTGTTTGCCGTAGTTTGAGTTCTTTATGTTACCTTATTTTCAGTGGCACTATTTAAGTGTTCTGATGTTAAACCTAATCATTGAGTTGTAAATTTCAGTTATTTTCAGTGAAGTATAGATTGATTATTTTTAAGTAGATTCTAAATCTCTGCTGACAAGAGATGCTTTTTTTTAAATCTAAAACCTTTTCCTCTATTGATTTGAACATAGGGATGGATCATCCTTATTTAAGTTCATTCTTGCTAAGTCCAGTGTTTGTACTATTTAGGGTCTGTGTTTTTGGTTGATTGCCAGATGTATAGCAAAATATTGATGCTCCAGGTGAAGGAGGACCAGTCTGTATGTGTGGTTGAACCTTCCTTGATGCGCTTAAGGGAATGGAAAAGGGGGAAAACGGAGGTAACTGGTTGGCAGCTTTGATCAGCCGCCTCCTCCTCCTAGAGCACCCTGCTTCTGCTGCTGTGATTTTTCTGTTTCTTTGGATTGAGAGCTTGATAGTCTTAATTGTCACAACCCAGAGTTTGCAGAAATTTCTGTTCTTCCGTTGACCTAACTCCTTAACCTCCTACCCTTTGCATCTTCAAAATTTCCCTGGTGTCCTGAGGTGGTTCCTAGCTTTATGTTTAAAGTCCTTCAGGTTTCCATCAGTTTAGACAGGAGTTGTAAGACTTATTTCTATGTTCGGGTTTCCGGTCTCTCAAATGTATGATTTCCACATATTTTTCTCACAGACTTTAGGTTGTATTTTGACTTTTTCTTTATAATATTGAGGACAAATTCAGTGGTAGGTCTTTTTTTTTTTTCCTGATTTATTTTAAGACAGAGTCTCACTTTGTAGTTCAGGCTGACCTCAAATTCCTAGTGATTCTCCTGCCTCAGCCTCTCCTCTTGCCTCAGCCTCCCAAGTGCTGGATTACGGGCATGTACCACCCCCCCCCC
>NW_004624730.1:73828894-73861540 GCF_000247695.1 Heterocephalus glaber
CTCTCTCTCTCTCTCTCTCTCTCTCTCTCTCTCTCTCTCCCTCCCTTTCTCTCTCTCTCCCCCCTTCCTTCTTCCTTCCTTCCTTCCTTCTTTCTTTCTTTCTTTTGCAGCCTCCTTTTCTTACAGCATTTAGTATTGGCTTCAGTTAAGGCAGACAGATTCTTTATACAGGACAGCCCCTAGCCCTGCCTAATAAACATTAGTAGCTCAACTGTATTAATTACTTATTTCTATGTAAAAGTTTACCCCAGTGCTTAGTGACAGAGAAAAGGCATCTGTTATCACATGGTTTCTGAGTAAATGATTCAAAAAGCAGGAGTGTGAAAAACCACCCGAAAGGAAAGCCACATGGCTCATATCACCTGAACTTGGAGGTCAAACCGCACGCTCTGTTGTACCATCTCAGTCACACAGACCAGGCTGGATCCTGGAGGGGCAGGCAGGGCTCAACAGGGACAGGGTCCGTACCAGCAGGTGGCATTGTTGGAGGCTAGCTTGAAGACTCACCATCTCAACCATCAAATGATCCTCTGAACTTCAAAATGTCACCCATTCATTTATTGCACAAGTAAGACATGGCCTGCTCTGAGGCAGGAGCGAGCTGTCCCTGGAGAGCAAGAAGGCCATGACTGTTTTCCCACCAGGATTTCCACATACACTGTTCTAAGGATGAAGTGAGAGAAACGCAGCATGCGCCTGGCACATAGTCTGGCACGCAATTAGTGTTCAGTAAACATCTGCAAGCGGGTATTCAACAACTGCACATGAAATGTTTAATATTTATAAGCTGCCCTTGGCTTTGTGAACATATTAGGTCACCCACCATACTAAAGCATTTTGATAGATTTCCCAATTTATTCTCCAAAAATTATGTGAGGAAACCATAAGCAAGAAGTTACTGATGGGTTTGAATGTTCTTGTACAAGAATCCAGGGCTGGGGATTTAGTTTAGTGCTTCTGCCACCTGCCTTGCGAGCACAAGGACCCAAGTTCATTCCCCAGTACCACCCCACCCCACCCCCCCAAAAAAAACCCAGCAGTGATGCTGGGTGAAAACAGGCCACCTTTCTTAGCCCTTCTTGCTGATGCTACTGAAGCTTGGACAGGTAAGGTCTGACCCTCTCATCTCATGGGTCATGAGTGGCACATCCAGCTCTCAAACCTGTCTTTGTGCAGCTCTCTATTTACTAGCACAATGTCTAACTATAGCTGTCTCATTTTTAGCCCAGGGCCATGCATTGGTCTGTCGTCTTTCTCTTGTGAATCTGTCAGATGGCTGTGTGGACAGGGTGGGCTGGCGGTCTGCCGAGCTCGCCACCTAATTCTCCTGAGCCCAGGCTGGCCTTGAACTCACTATATAGCCCAGGCTGGCCTCAGACTCTTAGCAATCTTCTTGCCTCAGCCTTCCAAGTGCTGGGATTACAATCCTACGCCACCACACCCGCCTCCAGCTTCACTTTAAAGTGCAGTTCTGCTCAGCTTTTACCCAGCAGGCAGTATGGAGCTTTAGGACAACTGTATTTAAATTAAACATTTGGTTCTCTTATTAGATTTCCAGAATCTGATATGATGTTTCTTTTGTTCTCTCAGATGTTCTCTTTAGTCTTAAGTACAGTGAACCCTCAAGTTGGGACCACCCTGAAATACAAACAACTTGGATTAATTAGGTTTTTTTTTTTCTTTTTTGTACTGGGGATCGAACTTGGGACCTTGCACTTGCAAGGCAGGCTTGGATTAATTAGGTTAATGGAAGATTTGTCTGCCTCTTGTTATGTATAGTGCGTACCCAGGTAAACATCCAGATCTCAGCTTTATTGACTTACAACAAATTTGAGTTACAACCAGCCCTCAGGAACCGATTGAGTTCATAAGTCAGGGGTCCACTGTATTTAGTAATTAAGAATAAAGATATAGGGCCGGGGATTCAGCTCAGTGGTTTTGCCGCCTGCTGCACAAGCACAAGGACCCGAGTTCGATCCCTGGTACCAAAAAAAAAGAATAAAGATATAAGCTGGGGCCAGGCACAGTCACACATACCTGTAAGCCCAGCACTGAAGCTGCCGTCCCAGCCTGGGCAGTTCAGTGAGACCCCATCTAAAAGTAAAAAGGCATGGTTTTTTGCCCAGTGCAAAGATGCTGGGTTCAATCCTTAGTACTGGGGGACTGGGGTGGTGCGGGCTAAAAGTTTAAACATTTTTAATCTTCCATAGGTATAGGGAGTTCAGCTATAATTAATGCTCAGAAGCCATTATCCAGGTTCTCTCATGGTATGAAGTACCAGTATGGAAGAGGGCAGCTATAGAACTCTCAAGCGTCTCACAGGGAGGTAGCGTAATGAAAAGCACCAACTCCAGGTCAAGGGAGGGTGCCCAGCTGGCAGTGGTCTGTGTTACCAGGCTCATGGGACACAGTTAAGGAGCAGGCTTCAGACACGGGTCATGCTAGGGACTGACCTGTGTGGAGGGACTGGAGTGCCAGGGCCTTGCCAGGGTCATGCACCTTTAAGTGGTTTAAAGGAAACAAAAGGCACTTTGCAGCCAGTGAGAATTCAATTCTGGACTAAATGCCCTCTGGGTCTCTGAAGTTCATTTGGCTGGGAGTAGAAATTGGCTGTCTTCTGAAAAGAAAGACATTGGAGGAAACTCGAAGCATAAGAAACTTGGATCCTGTGCTTAAGGAAATTAGAGGATGGATGAGGCATTGGCCCAAAAAGAGACCAAATACTATAAGGTAAGGGAGCAAAAGTTCAGAGAAGGAGGAGGGCATGGTGTCATGGTCAGCTGGGATTATCAAGAAGAGCTTCCTGGAGGGGGAGGCATTGACCTCGTCGTAAGAATGGCCCAAATCCTGAAATTCAGAGAAACACAGGATTGCTTAGGACACTGAAGAATCATCCTCCCCATGATGGCTTTTGCAGTAGAGATGATGGGTGAAGTCTTCATTGAATATTTATGTTTTTGATGTGTAGGTCCGCGGCTAAAGCAAAATTCTGTGCCTTGTTGGAACTTGAACATAATGAGCCAGTTAAGGACGTCATAAGGTGTTATATGCTTTGTATGTGCATGTGCTTTATATGTATACATACATGTGAGCATGTTGTGGGTGGGGGTCAGGACCCTGGGATGGCAGGGGAGGGACATCAGCTTTAAGAGGTGCCATCAGAGTAGCCCTTATTTGGAAACTGACAGTTGGTGGGCGAGCATCTGAAACAGACACTGCAGAGGCCTGGGATGGGAGCAGGACTGATAGGGAACTAGGGCATGGGGCAATGGTGGCGAACCCATGGTACACGTGCCGCAGCAGCTATTTGTTACCATTAACACCTCTAAAAGGTTATGAGCTGGAGCATAAACGAGGCAGGGGAGTTAGGATGAAGTCGGAGAGACAGAAGTGAGCACCTCGTCAAAGTCCCTCTGAGCTTTACTCTGAGATGTGGGACTGCACTGTAGCCCCGTGATAGAGCCTGTCTTAGCCTGCATAATGCCCTTGGTCCCGCCCCCACGCCACCCCCCACCCCATACCCCAAGAAATACGCAGATGATTGCTGGGCTTTGGGAACCGGAATGGTCTTTCTTCCTGTTGAGCAGATCAGTCTGTCTGCTGTGGTTCGGAGACCTACAAGGTGGCAGGGGCAGGCAGGGGCTCTTGGCAGCCTGTGTGAGATGTGACTGGCCAGGGTGACAGCCATGGAATTGAAGGCAGTGAGCGATTGCGAAGGTGGAGCAGATAGCCTCACAAATAGGATGTAAGTGTCAAAAGATTTGGTGAGTTCTATGACAAACCAAGGAAGAGAGAACAAAGAACGAACTACATGGTGTTCGGGGGAATTATATTTAACATTGTTTTCTGCATCTTCATAATAACTTGGATGCACTGGCTGCCGTGTAACTGAACCTGTCCTTAGATGCACACCGTTACATGAAATAGTTGCATTTGTGAGTGAGAGCCACCCCAGAGCAGGTTCAGCTCTGAGGCGCAAGGATGCATGGTGGCTCATGAAGCAAGCACACTGCATCAAGGCCAGGTGCCTAGGCCCAGGGATGCTGCAGGCCTGCGCCAGTGCTTCCTACCAGAAGTGGGGTGGAAGTTGCACCTTACAGTTGGTTTCCTTTTCTCGGGTGTAATGAGTGGATTTACCTGTTTGAGTCTTGGTTTTTTTTTTCAGTGAATGCCTCCATTGCTGACACCATGCATTGAAAAGGAAGGTGCGATTACTACTTTAGTTCTGAGGTCATGCCATTAGGGGCATTGCAGTCTTTGGCAGTGTGGACAGATTTTTGTGGCCCTCTATCTTTTCCTCTTTCTCACCCCTCCTCTCTGCTTTATGCAAATGGAGGTTGGGAGAAGGGCTTTGTGTGAACTTCAGCTGCACTTGCAGCTGTGTCTGCACTTAGTGACTTGATGTTGAAAAGTGCTCTGTGTTCCGCTTGTGTGCAGCTGGTTTGTCTGTACACAGTATTGGGGGACAGAGTTTGAATGCTGCAGGGGCAAATGGGGCTTCAGAGCAGGGCTACAGGAGGCCTGCTGCGGAATTGGATTCCTAGAGACAGAAAGGAGTCATGAAGAAGGTTAATGGGTTTGTTAACACCTATTTACATGAGTCATTTACACTGTATTTTAGCTTTTGAGACTGTCCATAGTCCTGGGAAATGGGGAAATGGAGAAGACAGAGAATAAAATCAAGATATCTGTAACACATGAGTTGGGGAGTTTTTAGTATTTTTTTACAAAAATATGTGTGATTTGTTAATTTTTCAGATAGTAAGCCAAGCGCAGTGATACGTACACACTTGTAATCCCAGCTACTCTGGAAGCTGAGGCAGAAAATCACAAGTTTAAAACTAAACCGAGTGACTTAGCAAGACCCTGTCTCAAGAAAGGAACCTGTGCGGTAGCTCAGTGGTCCAGTGCTTGCCTGGCATGCACAAGGCTCTGGAGTCAGTCCCTAGTACTCAGTTTCATTCCTAGGGATAATCACTATCAGTTTGGTGTCTTCAGAACATTTTCATGGTGTATAGGTGTATTTTTTCATGATCACAACATTTTTTATATACTTGGGATTGTACTTCCTTTGCAACTTGCTTTTCTCTCGAACTCAGAGTCTGAGATCATGATATAGCAAAGGCAGTACCTCAGTGGCTGTCTTACGCACACTAGCATGTGGTGGCCATCACAGACGTACACATGTCAGGTCACTGGATCAGCAGCTGAGTGCATTTGAAATACGCAAAGTACTGCAACATTTTGCTTGGTAGTCCTAGTTCGCATTCTTTCTGACTGCCACGACCATGAATGTGATCTTCAGCTGGCTTCAGTGCAGATAGGGAGCGCAGCACACCAGCAGTGTTTCCTGTCACAGCCGGCTCAGAGGGCCTCCTGGAGCTGCCAGGTTGCCCTCACCTCGGGGGACTTGTGGTTCTGTATTGAAGCTTTAGCTTAAATAGGTTCTCTCTCAGGTGTAAGTATGTGTGTTAAATCCTTTTTAAGTCTAATTACTTTCTTTTAATTTTTAAAAATCAGAGGTGAAGTTCAGAAATGAACAGGATAATTGAGGTTAGTTCTTACTATACATTCCAAAATTGTACAAGTTTTCTTCCCTTCCTCTCCCCCTCTCTCGAGACAGGGTTGTGCTGCCTAGCCCAGGCTGATCTCAAACTTTCAATCTTGCCTCAGCCTCCCCAATCCTGGGACATGTACCACTACACCCAGCTGTCCTCCCATCCTCTTCATACTAAATTCTATTCTTTGTAAGGTTAATTCCTTAATGATGAGGTTAGCCCCCAAATAAATGCTAGCTTGGAGTAAGAAAAATCTCTCCGTGGCCAACCATGGTGGTACACACCTGTAATCCCAGCACTCAGGAGGGTGCAGCAGGAGAATTGCTGGAAGTTTGAGACCAGCCTGGGCTACAGAGTGAGTGCAAAGCCAGGCTGAACTATATAGCGAGACCCTGTCACACAAAAAAAGAAAAATCTCTAGTAGCAGCTTAGCTGCTTTGTAAGGCAGATCTTGACCTTACTTCCGTAGTTCTTAGGTAACTGCAGAACTTCAGCCAAGCCATCTAGGCTAGTAGTGACTCCACCAGAACATAGATAAGAGGTCCATTTTTGGCAGCCTCTTAAGCCTAACCTCAGCAAGTTATCGGACAGTTTTAAATTTCCTAGGAAGAGTGGTTATAAGAAAGCAAAATCAAGAATCTGTAGTCAGAACCTTTAGATAACCTTTCTAAATCATTGCCTCCCAAACATTATCTCACTGATGAGTCTTCCTGCAGAACTGGCCTTCTGGAGAATGCACTTATTTACATCTTTTTTTTTTAAGTAAAATTTGAAGTTTAATTAAAATAAGAGGACTACATTAAAATATTTTCTGATTACTGATTGTGAGACTCAAAACACCCTCAAAACACTGGAGATCCAGCTTATTTTTGAGAGACATCAACCGTCACAAGAGGTTTTTACTCTGAACTATTCACATTTTGTAACAAAAGACGGAACAAATTTCTCCAAACACACCCTCTTTCTAAAATGTCTTTGCAAATAGGGTCTTCTCATAATTCCAAAGAAAAACAGCTTGCTTTCTTATTTCTTAGCCAACGGGCCTTTTACTCTCACCCTTGAATCTCTTTAAGAATCCAACCAGAAATTCCCAGGACACCAGCGGCTCTCCACTTGTCTTCCCCTGAGGGCTCAGTGTCTGTCTTCCTACACGGGAGCTGCTTCTGGTGCCACCGTGTCAGCAGTACCAGGAGAGAGTCGGGTGGGGAGAAGGGTGAATGGAAGAACAAAAGGGTAAGAATGAGGCTTCCCTGAACAACCCTCAGCAAGGCAGAATGGTCCAGTTTTACAAACCACCCACTACAAACTCTAAAAATGTACACCCAAAACTTTGGGGGAAGGAAAGAGCTGAGAAGGAATTGGGGAGGGACACAAAGGACAATGACATCGAACAGCAGACTTGGCCATGGAAATTTCTTACTTTCCCAGCACTGGAAGGTGTTGTCATCTGAAAAACAAAATGTCACTCTTCAGATAAGTGACAGATATCAGATACCAACACTTGAGGTATCTTTGCTATAGCTTTGAAAAATGGCCTGGCAGAAGAAAGGGAAGGAAAAGAAGGGAGGGGGAGGGAAGAAAGGAAAGGGAGGATTCAGAGTACAATGGCCATGGCAAGAAAGCTGGGAGGAACACATTTCTAAATCCATGCTTATGTATCCCAGTAGCCAAACAAAGCAGACCCAAACATGAAAAAAATACAGTTCTTTTCTAAGAACATTTCTAAAAGTTAACTTTAAATTCAAAATAAAAGAAACTGCAAGCCAAGACAACAAATACCACAATGTTCAGTGGATTTTAAAATTGACTGGGACCGGGTACTCAAGTTGGTCGACAGTCTTTTACATATTATCTGGCAGAACCTAGGATCAGGCCTTACCCAGCAAGTGGAAGGCCAAGTGCCTCCGTTACCTCATGGACCTACTCTGGGAGCAGACAGAATCACCTGGGTATCTCCCAGTGGAGAGGCCTCTGCAGCAACAAGCTGCACACAGAGAGGAAGGCAAAAGAACAAAGAACAGCTGGTTCCTGGGGGCTCCCTCCTGTTCCAGTTTAAAAATATCTGCACAAATGTGGCGGGTAAAGGAGTGGGATGAGAAACTACAATACCAAAGACAAGACATTCCTCCCAAGGGAAAGAGAGGATGCAGATTTCCAGACAGTGTCACGGAGCAATGCTACCGCAGTCGCATAAATTGTGCTGCTCTGTCCCTAAGGACAGACACCTCAAGGTAAAAGAGAAAACAGCTTTCTTTGTGTTTATCATTTCCCCCTGCTGCTTTTAAAGGCACTGAACCATAGGTGGTATACAAGGAGGAGAGACAGAATCAAGAACATGAATGATGAACCTGCCAAACCTCTGTATCCCTTCCCCAGACATTCCAGGCAGGCGATTGCTGGTAGACTGATTGAGATTTGAGAGAAGTTTGAGGGGGGATAGGGACATTCTCAATAGAGACAGGACCAGAGAAGCCAGTTTAACAGTTTTCCTCAACAGACATCTTAGCTCTATAGAAACATCCCTAGGGCCTTCAAGCTAATCTGTTTGTTGTTGTTGTTGTTTGGGGGTTTTTTTGTGGTACCGGGGATCGAACTCAGGACCGTGGGCTTTCGAGGCAGGCAGCGGCACCACTGAGCTAAATCCCCAGCCCCTTTCAAGCTAATCTGTTCAGCTGGGCAGAGGACAGGAAACAGGAGAAAAAACAGCCAGATGCAGCTCATCTTCCTAGCATTTGGCACCCGAGGAAGAGTGGAGGTGAGGATGGCACTGGGGATTGCTGGTTCTGCCTCTGTCTTCCCACTGTCTGTCCTGTTGACCACATCAGGTCCACATGAGTATCTCCGTTGCTGCTTTTCTCCCATTTCTTTTTAAATTTATTTATTTATTTATTTATTTTTGGTACCGGGGATCATACTCTGGTCCTTGCACTTGCAGAGCAGGCAGCGGAACCACTGAGCTAAATCCCCAGCTTTTCTCCCATTCTTTCAGGAGGTCACATGTCCATCTCAAATTGAGAATCATTCCCTGCAGCCGCATGCTTCCTGTCGTGATTGTTCAGGTTGCTCAGCTTGTTTATTTCTACTTTGGAGTCTTCAATTAAGGTGCCAGGGCTAGTAACTCCCGGGGTATTGGGCAGATGGCAGGGTGGGGTCTGAGCCATGGGAGAATTTCCATGAAAGATTCTGATCATAAATGATTCGAGTTCCTCCCAGCGTGGTGGTGAACATCGGCGCCCTGGGTGTGGTGCAATAGTCATGAGGTAGCTTTGCAGTGTCGCTGATGGGCACAGTGCGGGTGGGAACGGCGCAGCTCTGGCTGGGCTGGTGAACAAGGACATGGCTCCAGCGCACCTGCTGGCTTTGTCCAGCGGGGGGGTAGGGTGACTGCCTTCTCGCTCGCCGCCTCTCCTCCTTCGTCCCGCTCCTCCACTCCTGCCACCGCCGCCCCAGTAGCAGCAGCGGCAGCCATGGCCCTCATTTACACCTTTCACTCCCCTTCTCACACAGACAAACTAAACCTGGCAGGACGTCCCCTCCTCCTTTCACCCTCGCTGGAAAATGAAGCCCCCCACACAGCATTTGGGGGACTGGTGGGGACCCTGCTTCACTGCAAGCCAGCTAACCAAAACCTTGGGCCGGCCTGTGCTTTGACCTGTCTGCGCCATTACCTCCCCTCGCACCTGTGCGGCCCACCTCTGTTCTTCGATACACCCTGTCCGTCCCAAGACTTCCCTGCCTGCTGCACCTGCTGGGCAGCAATGCTTTTCCCTTGGTTCCCTGGGGGCTTCTTCCCTGGCTGCTCTCTGCTGAGAGCCCAGACTCTTAAGCTCATTCTCAGGCTTGTTCTATCTCATTTGGCTGATTATAGCATGTAGTATTTATCTACAGAACTGGCTGCTCCCGAAAGCAAAAATGTTAACCTTTCCCTAACCTAATAAATGCATAGGATAATGATGTTCAGCAGAAATAACATGTGAGCCATACTTGTAATTAAAACTTTTCTGGCAGCCATATTTAAAATTTTTTCAACAGGCAAAATAGGTTAATTCAATATAGACAAAAGTTTTGTGTTTTTTTGCGTTTTGGGGTGTCCTGTATACTAACAGCACACCTTATTTCAAGTACTCCCTAGCTGGCTATGGTGGTGGCTGCTGCATGGGACCACACAGCACAAGGAAAGGACCCCTCGGGCAGTCTCACTGTGGAAATGGGGTGGGGGCACTACCATAAAGAAGCTGGCCTGCTGACTTCCTTGTGCTTATGGTTGTTGTGTAACTTTCAGAGATCTAGGTTTTTGTTTCCCTGTAGGTTAAAGTTGGTTTTCTTTGTCAACCTTGTGTTAAATTAACTTAGAGTGAGCTCCATTAGCTTAACTGTTACTTAGGAGTATGGTTTCTGAATTTCCTGTACATATACATTATTTCTCTTTTAAGTCCCAGATTTATTTTGAATATTGAAATACTTCTTTTTTTTTTTTTTTGGTACCAGGAATTGAACTGGAGTCCTTGCGCTTGCGCAGCAGGCAGCGAAACCACTGAGCTAAATCCCCGGCCCCTAACATTGAAACACTTAAAATACTTCAAGATACATGCACATTTTTATTTAGACAACTAAAATACTCTGTCACCCAGTATAATTTTGGGTACTTAGAGCTAAGTTTTACAGTGGCACTGATAACGTTCTGCGTGGAGAAAGTGCTATTCTTTTTTTTTTTTTTTTTTTTTTTTTTTAGAAATGTATCTTTACAGATAAGCCATGTCACAGCTCAGGATTTTACTCTGCTGCTGCATTCTAAAATAGGTGGTAATCAAGAGGATTGCATCCAGAAGAGAGTACCTAGTAATGTTGGGTGGACCTGTTAGTATCTGAGAAACCAATAAGAGGACAGCATTTATTTTACCGGGATATATTACAGGCAGTCGTGGAAAGTGTTTTTACAGACTGTGTCTGAGGACTTGTCCAGCAGTGCACACTGGCAGTCTCAGCTGCTAAGAAGGCCGAAAATGAAACAAGACCATTGAACCCAGGAGTCAAGGCCAGCCTGGGCTATGTAATAAGACCCTGTCTCAAAAATAAGTAAATGAATAAAGAAAATGTTTAAAGTTTTTAAGGCCCACCTGAGAGAGGATTATATATATCCTGAGTGGGTCCAGAGAGCAATAGCTTTGCTAGGAAATGCAAATCTTGAATTTAACACAGACAAGACCCCAGCAGTAGTAACAGGTGTCCAAATAGAATGCACTACTGAAGCAATAATGCCTTGCTGGGCGTGGTGGCACACACCTGTAATCCCAGTACTCTGGAGGCTGAGGCAGGAGGGTTATCAAGATTCTGAGGCCAGCCCAGGCTATCTAGTGAGAAAGGACGAATGCCATTTTGCTCGCTGTAGATGTTGCAGGAAGCGTGGTGGCTGTGTGTCTCTGGGGGAAATGCAGGGAGTTCGGGTGCTGGTGGGCATCTGTCCTGTGTGTCATCCCGTCCTGAGATTTCTACTGGTGTCGTGTGTCTTCTCTACTTACAGCTAGAACAGCAGAGGCAGCAGTTGCTTACGGAACGACAGAACTTCCACATGGAGCAGCTAAAATACGCCGAGTTACGTGCCCGACAGCAAATAGAGCAGCAGCAGCATGGCCAGAACCCTGCACAGGCACATCAGCACGCAGGGGGTCCTGGCCTGGCCCCACTTGGAGCTGCCGGGCACCCGGGCATGATGCCCCATCAGCAGCCCCCTCCCTACCCACTGATGCACCACCAGATGCCACCGCCTCACCCGCCCCAGCCAGGTGAGAGGATTGCAGCCCTCGCGGCACAGGTCAGCAGAGCACTGACCCTCACAGGTGGTGGCTCTGATGAGTCCAGTCATTCTTGCGTCTAGGAAATCAGGCGAGCAGATTAGGTCTGACAACTCATGAAGCTGCCATGTTCCTTTCCTGCAATTCTCAGAGGACACTTTCTCCTTGGGTCAGTCAGCCTCTGGATGAAAGAGTACTGTAGTTCCCTGTAGGGTACTCTCGTGATCCAGCTTCAGCAGTCGTCATCTTTCTGCCAGTTTTAACTTTGTTACAGAAATTTTCAACTATAGACAGAAGCAGGGTGCAGAATATAACAATCCCTGTATCGTTGCAGAGCTTCAGAATAAGAGCACCCCCTCCCCCACTTTTTTTCTTTTTCTGTGGTGCTAATAATGGAACCCAGGGCCTTGGCCCATGGTAGGCCAGGGCTCTACCCCTGAGCTACATCGCTGGTCCTCAGTGTTGTTATTGTATGTTTTCACCCATCCCCCTCATTTGGGGATAGAAATAGATCTCAGAAGGAAAATTTATCCAGTAAATTTTATCCAGTAAAATCTTGTTCTTTAATGTACCTATCATCAGTTTCCGGTCAGAAGCAACCATAATTCCTAATATCATTAAAAATCTTTGAATACTTTGTTTGACTTGGCATTCAGATAAGATCCACATGCTAGATTTATGTCTCTTAAGTCTCCTAATGTTCATCTTCCTCTTTTAATCCCACTTTTGTGTTGAAGACTCAGGGATTTTCTACACCATGGCCATGCATGAGAAGGCTACATTCAGGGTGCATGGTATCATCACTGTCCTCCTTCTCCCCTTCCTCCTATGCATGTCCAATACATGGAGGATTTCTCTGATTCATGACCATCCTTTGAGGGCAGGTGCTCTCATAGCAACAGCTGCCTCCTTTTGTGACAGGAATATTGGGCAGTGGTTCTGAGATCAGTCTGACCCAGCCACTACAGGATCCACAGCAGATTTGCCCTGGGTGTGCCTGCCCTTGAAAGTCCCTCCATAGAGCAGTTATTTCATTGACTGTTGTGAATGGTTAGATGTCTATGTTTATGATTTTTTGCATTTAAGTGATTCTTTCATTTAAAAGTAAAAAACAGCCCATGTGGTGGTGGTGCATACTTCATACTCCCAGCACTTGGAAGGCTGAGGCAAGAGGATTGCCATGAGTTTAAGGCCAGCCTGGACTACATAATGAGACCTTGTCTCAAAGAGAAGAAACTTCCTCAGTCCTATTCTAATCGTTTTGTGTTATTTTTTTGTTTTGGGGGGCGGTTTTGTCCTCAGTACTAGGATCAAACTCAGGACCTTGTTCTTGCTTCGGTGCCACCGAGCTAAATCCCCAGTCCAAACCTATTATAATCTTGAAAATCTAAAGAAAGGCTGGATAAATGCTTACTTCATTCCTTTTGTCAATTATCTATAATGTATTGCTCCTCCCCAGTTTGTGATGGGGGCAGTGTGTTCTTGTTGTTTTCGTTTGTGTTTTTTTTTTGAGACAGGGTCTCTATACAGTTCAGGCTGTCCTTAACTTGTGGTGATCCTCCTGCCTCACCCTCCCAAGTGCTGGGATTACAGGCATGCGCCACCATGCCCAACCTACTCCCCAGTTTTTTGTTTTGTTTGCTTTTAGCATTAAGAAATTAGGGCCGGGGATTTAGCTCAGTGGCACCGCGCCTGCCTCGCAAGCGCAAGGCCCTGAGTTCAAGCACTGGTACAAAAAAAATTAGAAAGAAATTAGATTATTTTTGTGTGTTTTGATCTACTATGAACATTATCCCCCTTGTACTGAGGTTATGCTCACACCTAAGCAAGCACTGTGCCACCTAGCCACGTATCCAGGCCTTTTTTATTTTAATTTTAAGATAGGGTCTTGGGTATGTTGCCAAGGCTGGGCTCCAACTTGCATACTCCTGCCTCAACCTCCTGAGTAATTGGGGTTACAGGCCTACACCAAGTGCCAACACACTCAGCGACATTCTTTTCAGTACTCAGATTGTTCTATCTTTGACATGTCGTGAATGTTGAATTCATTTTTTCCAACTTAACTACTAGCATTAAAACCCAAAATGGACGTTGTTTTGTTTTTGAGGCAGGAGCTTGCTATGTAGTTCAGGCTGGCCTCAAACTCAGTTCTCTTGCCTCAGCCTCCTGAGTGCTGAGACTATAGGCTTGTACCACCATGCCTAGCTAAAATGCACTTAATTCCAGTCCTTTTTGTACCACATCCGTTTCCTTCTTAGAAGGTAGTACTAGCTGGGTGTGGTGGTGCATGCCTGTAACCTGAGCACTTTGGGAGGCAGAGGCAGGAGGATCACAAGTTCAAGCCCAACCTGGGCTACTTAATGACTTAAGACCATTTCCCAAAATTAAAAAAAGAGAGGGGCTGAGGATGTAGCTCTGCAAGGTTTAATCGCTAGTACCATAAAAACAAACAGTACATATGGGTATTTGCTATGTATTAATGTTGTCCTGGCATTGATCATCCCATAAGAGTTTTATGGTTTGGTATTCTGTGGTAATGTATAAGTGCTTCCCCGAGCCAGAGTCTGTGCTTGTTGGAATGGGACACATGTACTCTGGCCAAGGCATGTAGAGGCAAGCAAAGTTGGAGAGGCCCCTGGGAGTCTGAGAAGGTCTCATCGTGATAATGTCACTTGGTCTGACTTCCTCAAAGGACAGATTTCTAAATCCCCTCATGGTAGCAGAGTACTATGGTGCATGCCTGTACTCCCAGCTGCTCCACAAGCTGAAGGGAGAGAATTGCTTGATCTCACAAGTCCCAAGACCAATGAGACCAGACTGGACAACATAGACCCTGTCTTAGATATATAAATACCCTCATAGAAATAGCAGTCCTTCTGCCACAGCCTCCCGAGTGCTGGGATTACAGGAATATGCCTGGCCACATACACACCTGTTAAATTGCAACTGTGGAATTTACTAGGTCCATCAGACTTGCCACTTGATCTAAATAACAGGTGTGGAGATGGTCTTAGACATCTAACATGTTCCTTAGTACAAGACATTTTCCTCAGTTCCCCTCTCTGTCCACCTGAATGGTGATCTGATTTTCACCAGAGTTCAGCTGTCAAAAGATACAGATGTGGGCCAGGGATTTAGCTCAGTGGTTTCGACACCTGCTGCGCAAGCGCAAGGACCCGAGTTCGATCCTGGGTACAAAAAAAAAGATACAGGTGCTTAATGGAATGCAAATCATAGATTAATTTTTCAGAAACAGTAATTATTTAAAATTGGGTTCCTAGCAGGTGTGGTGGTGCATGCCTGTAATCCCAGCACTTGGGAAGCGGAGGCAGGATTGCCGTGAGTTCAATGCCAGTCTTGAGCTACGTAGTGAGTTCAAGACCAGCCTGAACTATATCATTAGACCCTGTCGCAGAAAACAAAAACTGAAAAATAAAAAATCAGTTTCTAATCCAGGCATCTTGGCTCATGACTGTAGTACTCCCAGCTCTGAAGGCTGAGGCAGGAACATTGCTTGAGCCTAGAGTTTTACAACCCGTCTGGGCAACATAGTGAGACACCCCATCTCATAAGATAAATGAAAAATAAAAGCTAAGAAGTAAAATTTTGTCCAGAACTTCTGGGATAAATACTTAAGGGGTAGTTCACTATGGCTGCTTGGCATTTGGCTCTGTTAAAGCCTCCTATCAACATCAATGTGCCCAGAGCACATAAAAGGCGGTCCAGCTCTGTGCGTAGACAGGAGAAGATGGCCAAGAGATGCGTGTGTGTCTTTCCTGATTGCATGCTAGTGATGATAGCTGCTGGTGTGCCTGGCTCCTCACCCATGCTGTCTCATGTGCTGCTTCCGCTCCTCTTTGCCCTCAAAGTCCTAATGCATGGTGAGGTCTTGCTGCCTGCTGGGCCAGGTTCCCACCGAGCACCATCTGATCCCAGTGAGGCCAATTCCGCCATGCGGCCTCCTGCGACAGTGAAGGCTGGAATGATTTGTAGCCAGCTCCCAGTGAGCTGATGCCAGCAAACGCACTGATAAAAATAATCTTTCAGGGAAAAATAGGTCATTTTTCTCTTCATGTTACCAAAATAGGCTTTTCTACAGCAAGTTTGTAAGGGAAAGACCATGCAGTGCAAGATAATACTTGTTGGTTGCTTTTTAAAATCTATGACAAGGGCCGGGGATTTACCTCAGTGGTTCCACAGCCTGCCTTGCATGCTCAAGGTCCCGGGTGTGATCCGCAGTACCCTAAAATCTAAGACAAGGTATCCTCATAATTGTTGTTGAGATAGAAAATGTACAGATCATAAGTATTTCCTTGGTGAGTTTTCAGAGACTCTGCTGGTGTCACCAGCCCTTGGAGGCCCCATCCTGTTCTCTCAGCTTACTGCCTTCAAGGTGCAGGTCTCCTGACCCCAGCACCACGGCTCTTGGGTGCGTTCTGAGTGTCACATGCGGGATCGTAGCTTCCTCATTGACATGGTGTCTGTGAGACGCACACTGTGCCTTCTTGCTGTGCAGCATTGCGCTGTGTGACTGTACCACTGCTGATAGTCCTTTTTCCCACTGATGATTCCCCACGGATGAACACTCGATCGGTTCCAGGCTTCCATTCCTGTGAGTAGTTGGTGCAGCACGGACATGCATGAGCACATCCACACGTAGATATGCATGTACAGTTCTCTTGTGTGTCCCTAAGAAAGTGAGCGTGTGCCTAGGATCAGGTACGGGATATGCAGATGTTCACATCTGTAGACGTTGCCATGGTTGTTCCTGTGTACACAAGCATTGTGTGAGTGTTTCAGCAGCTCAAGTCATCAGCTTTCATAATTGCCCCCTTTGTGAGGTTGCTTTGGAGTTTGAATGTAAAATCAAGTGTGATTCAGAGTAAAATTAAGAACAACACTAAATTACAGTTGTCATAGTCTCCCACCAGTTAAAGCGAAAGCTGGTTTAACAAGCAAGTGGTCCATCATATTCTGCTAGTCAGATAGTGTGGCCTTCCGAATCAAGGCATCCATACAGTTTTGAACAGCAAATGTCTTTACTTTCTGATTTGCCACAGGTAGAAAGTGAGAACTGTACAGCAGGTCTTTCCAACTAATGTTTCTAAGTTAAAGAAAAGTTTGTACATCACAGCATTTACATCAGAAGCTGAGGATAATTATCTGGGTAATTTGGCTAGCTTTTTGGTGTTTGTCCAGATCTCAGGGTGTGGAAAAGGTCAGGAAGCATTAGTCTCCAATTGATAGAAAGGTTGTAAAGTGGCATGGAGAGGGTCAAGGCCAAGCAGTTCATTTGTCCAGTTCTTTGGTCCCTGACCTCACTCCCAACTCCCTGTTCTAGAGATTGAACCCAAGGCCTTCACACTGAGCTACATCCCCAGCCCTTGTTATTTTTATTTTTATATTTTCAGACAGAGTCTGCCTAAGTTGATAAATGGTCCAGACTGGGCTCAAACTTGCCATCTTCCTACCTTGGCCTCCCCCAGTGTTGGGATTACAGGCATGTCCCACTATGCCCACCTGGCTTTTCTGAGTTTTTATGAGTATATCATTTATTTCCAAACTATGGGTTAGTGCTAGGGCACTTTGGTAGCAGCTCCGTGTTGTGAATGTATCAGGCTATCAAACATGAACAGGCCTGGGCATCACTAGTTGGTGTAAACCAGCGTCTGTAAACCCTTTGTTGTGTGGGTCTCTGCTGAGCAGCTTTTCCTATTGCTTCCGCTCCCCCACTGTGACCCAGTCAGGTGTCAGAGCCTGTGCACCGGCTCCTGTCTGCCAGCCAGCTCACTGCTTTGGCTCTTAGTTTTTGGTCCTGCTCCTAACTCACCTGGGAACGCCATTTTCTTTTAGTTTCATTCATGTCTAGTAAAATGTCCCAAATTAGTTGTTTCTACCAAACAGAAAGGCTATAGAATTAAACTTGTAGCGTTTTTCTGCTGTACACTTGGAACGTCCATTTTTAGACTGAATCTGATAAAATACACAGTGCCATACTTCATCCTGTTTCATAGTATCAAGATTCCTAAAGGCTTCCTCCTCCTCCCTGTGACATCCCTAGTCATGATAGTGACCAGTTCTTATACATAGCATGTGTCCACGCCACACGGAGGACCAGGAGGAGAGCAACCCGGGTGTGGCTGCTGTTGTTTCGGGTGCCCTGCACTGTGGTGCTCATTTAGTGGGAAAGGCACCTCTGACTACTGAGCGCCTCCACATAGGTGAAGTGGCAGGACTCGGGCCCCAGTACATGGTCAGAGGAAGGTTACCTGCCACTGAGTTCAGCCAGAAAGAAATAAGAAGCCCCATGAGGTAGTGCACGGCTGTGATCCCAGCACTCTGGCAGGCTGAGGCAGGATGGCAGGTTCCAGCCAGCCTGAGTAACTCAGTGAGATCCTGTCTCAAAACAAAACATAAAAATGAATCGTTTCTTCCCTGCTAATAGTGTGGAAATTTTTAGAAATAGCTAGAAAATTGGAATTGGGCTGATTTGATGAAAATTCAAATATGGTATAATTTCAGTGATAAAACTAGAAATGTTTATGTCAGTAACATTGGGTTAAATAAGATTCAACCCTGCAGTGCCTACTGACTCACTTTTGGAATACCTATTCCACTGAAACACAATGAAATGTATTCTTTTCAGATTTTTGTTCCTTGAATTCTTCTAGGGAACATACGTGAATTTCATGCAAAAATTAAAAAATTTTCAATCTTCAACATAAATGTATTAGTAAGAATCAGGGCCAGATGTGGTGGCAAACCTCTGTGATCCTAGCACTGAGGAAGCTGAGGCAGGAGAACTGCCATGAATTTGAGCCCAACCGGGGCTATATAGTGAGTTCAAGTCTGGACCACATAGACTGACCAAGTCTCAGAAAGGGGGTGGGGGCAGAGATGTAGCTCAGTGGCTCCAGTGCTTGCCTGGCAAGTGCAAGGTCCTGAGTTCAATCCCTGGTACCAGAAAAAAGAAAACAACAGAGAAAGGAGGGGAAGAGAAAGAGAAGGAGAGGGGACGGAGAGGATGGTTACCCAGGCTAGCCTTGAATTTATGATCCTCCCGCCTCAGCCTGCCCCATAGCTACAGGCCACTGTGTTCAACTCAGGGCTGGCTTTTTAAGCCTTTCATTTAGAGCTACTGGCACAATCCTGCCAGAGGAAGATAGTACTGAGGAAAGAAAGGATTCCAGCTGCTTATCACTTCCTAGTGCACTCCCTGGCCTCAGACTGAAGTGACATGGGAGAAAGAGTAGCTCTTCACACTGGCCCTGTGTCACCCTCTGCGAGGCCTTTGGTGCTTCTGGTCCTGCCTGTGTCGTGTGATAGGGAAACTGCCGTGCTGCCCCATCCTTCACCAAGAGCCTCTGAGGCGGGCTGGGCCCCGCAGCCTGAGTGTCCCCTCCCTTGGCCCTCATCTGGCCTGATTGTGTTACTTCCGTTCTCCTGGGGATGCAACCAGGGCCCATGGTGTAGATGAGTGGACGATTACAAGTGGATTGATGAATTATGGGCCAGATTGGATGGCTGCAGGTTTCCTCTGTCTTCATTGTTTCCTCACCCTCCTCTGCCATCCCAAAGAAAAATAATAAAATCCTTAACTAATATTCCATTCCATAGGCTGGGTGTAAAGCTTTTTAGTAAAATGAGAATCAAGATACATCATGTAAAGGTACAAGATCCAAATGATGAATGTAACTATTTTATACCTAAATGTACCAGTAAACAATGGGGGGAAAAAAGCTTTTTAGTAAAAGATCTAATTAACCTAAGGGAATGTGGAAGAATCTTTCTACTAGCTAAGCCTAATTTTAGCAGATCTTTTTCATGTTTCAGGCTTCAGATGCCTGCTGTTTGGGGGCAAGAAAAAAAAAAAACTTGTATGTAGGACAGATTCTCACCGTCTTGGGCTTTGGTGCTGCTATTTTGAAGCCACATTTCTCTCACCTCCCTCCTCTCTATCTGCTAACGAAGGAAATACCTGGATAATTTCTTAAATGGAAGGTACAGTACTTCCTTTCTTTTGCTTGGAGAGGCCTCCTCTGTGACATTTGAGTCTCGTGTGGGCCCTGCTCCTCCCTGAGAGTAGGTGTTAGCAGGGTGCTTAAGCCAGTGCCATTTATTTACCGCAGGAATATCTGACCAGCACCACAGAAAGCGCAAGAGCTTTGGATTGGAGATGACAGGGCTTGCGCTACAAGAAATCGATTTTCTCTCCTCCCCAGTCCTCTTAAATTCTACTTCATTTCACATTGAGTCCTTAAAAGTCACCTTTTCCAAGGGGAAAAGTCCCCTTTAAAGTAGGCTGGGATAGAGAATCAGCCTGGGCCGGACAGCCCTGAGTTCGACTCTCAGCTCCATCTCTTTTTCCTGGCAACTTTGAGCCAAACTCCAGAGCCTCTGTGGGGCATGGCTTCCGCGTCTCAGCTCTGAGCCTTTCCTGTCGTCTTTCTCCCGGGCATCAGTGAGATCACTGTCACACTGCCTAGCAGGCAGCAGGCCTCCTGGCTTCCTGACTGCTCTCCAGAGTCGCTGTCCCAGAGCCGTGGCCTGTGTGGCAGTGGTGAGCCTGGGTGGCACAGGCGCGGCCCTCAGCGCTGGGGTGCACCCAGCCCGCTGGGCAGTGGGGCTGTCTGCCTGGTCATGGGAGCAGAAGCCAGTGTTCGCGAGCCCTGCCTTTTTGCTACCACCTCTTCTGAGGAGTCATTGTCTTATACCCTGGATGCCCAATCTCAGTGCCTTTTTTTTTTTTTTGGTACCGGGGATCGAACCTGGGTCGTTGCGCTTGTGCAGCAGGCGGCGAAACCACTGAGCTAAATCCCCAGCCCTGCCTCTTTTTTTTTGGTACCAGGGATCAAATTTAGGACCTTATGCTTGCGAGCCAGCCGCCAGAACCACTGAGCTAAATCTCCGGCCCTGAGTGGCTTTTGAGTTACATTCGCAGCCCTTTATTTTGACACACACACACTTTGAGTTTTTAACAGCATCTCGCTAAGTGCTCAGCTGCCTGGGATGCGCTTGATCCTGCAGTCCTCCTGCCTCAGCCTCTGAGCCCAGCTCTCAGTGGCTTTACGACCTTGTCTGTAACTGTAGGGTATGCCACCTTCATTTCAGAAAGACTTCAGAGTTCACAGAAAGTGGAAGGAAAAGTGTTTGTAGCTGTTGGTCCTATACCCCTGAGAAAGCCTAATGCTGCCCTACCCAGTTCCTGCTTTAAAGATGTAGGGAAATAGGAAAGTGAGCCAGTGGCCCTGAGCAGGTAGCTTGGGGAGCAGCGCTGCCTGCCCGGAGAGCAAGCGCCCTGGCCTCTTCCATCGTGGGATGGACAGGTGCTGCACCTGGTGTGTGTCGTCTGCCCAGCCAGCTCTGCAGCACGTGCCTGAGTGGCTCTTTGCTCTGAGTGGCCCCTTCAGAGACTTGTTTCCCCAGGAGCCGGCCACAAGGCAAGTAATGGATCCCCACTCAGATCTGGGCCCCACTTCCATGCTATACGATGCTGGGTGCGTTGCCCAATCTTTGCGGGGTACCCCTTTCTCCCCAGGGATTGGGCAAGTTCAAATTTATAGAGCTCTTGCATAAAGTGCCTGGGACACAATGGATATTTCCTGAGGTTGTGATAAATTACCACAGACATAATGACTTCCAGCAATACCGGTGCGTTCTCACAGCTCAGGTGACGAGGAGCTCAGTACTCAGCCAGGCGGTGCCCCTGGCAGGGATCTGTGGCAGTGTGCTCTATACCCCTTTCCCTGCCTGGGGTGCAGAGCATCCTGGGCTCATAGCCACCTCTCTCTGCTCCTCTTCACATCACTTTCTCCTCTCTGCTCTCTCCTTCTCTTTCCTTTCATCATCGTCTTCATCAGTTCTGGGATGGGACACAGCCTCACACCTGCCAGGCGGGTGCTCTGCCACTGAGCTACATACCCATTATTTTGAGACAGGGTCTCACTAAGTTATCAAAGCTGGCCTCTAACTTGCAACCCTTCTGCCTCAGCCTCCTGATGTGCTAGGATTACAGCTATGTACCAGTACACCCAGCAGAGCCCTATTTTGATGGTGATTTCAGTGTCCTTTCAGACAAGCTCAGGCTGCACTGAGCACTTTTCCCTGGCCTGTGCTCTGTGTTCCTGGAAGATGCCCTTTTCTGTTCCCTTTGGTCTGTGCATGCCCAGGAAGATACTGGCAATCCACTGCTCACCAAATCACAGTGAATGTTTTCTTTTAGAGATGTTTTCCTTGTAATTGGTCGATCTTTCTTTCTTTCTGACAGGTTGGGTTTTTTTCATTTTTGTTTTTTTTTGTACCCAGATCAAACTCAGGTTCGCCTTCGAGGCAGGTAGTGGAACCACTGAGCTAAATCCCCAGCCCTTGACAGGTTCTTACTAAGCTGCCTTGGCTGGCCTCAAACTTGAGGTCTTCCTGCCTCAGCCTCCCAAATCCTGGGATCATAGGCATCTACTACCATGCCCAGCTTGAGATGGCCTAACAGCTGTCTGCCTGTCCCAGAGTTTAGAATCATCAGTCACTCCTTCCTGCACAGCTGCCCCTAAATTAGTAAATGAAAGCTCATCATAGAGGTGATGACAGATTTTTTTGTTCATATTTCAGACCCTTTGAAGGGAAGTAGCCATCATGAAGGGTAAATTGCTCCCTTCTTTCCCTGCCTAGTACATTCATAGTACTCTCACCTTCCCTCTCCACAGGTCAGATGCCAGGCCCAGGTTCCATGATGCCCAGCCAGCCCATGCCAGGCCGCATGATGCCCACTGTCACAGCTAACATCCACCCTGCTGGGAGCGGCCCTGCCCCTCCTGGGATGCCTCCGATGCCGGGGAACATCTTAGGGCCCCGAGGGCCCCTCACAGCACCCAACGGCATGTGTAAGTAGCACAGGGGAAGACACATTTCCCTGCAGTCTGTCAGGAAGGGCGAAGGGCTTTGTTCTCTCCGTGGACTGCATTAGCATTGACAGTGGGTTCCAAAGGATGAGTTTAGGTCACTGCTCTGGTTCCGGTGGGCAGGTGGGCAGGTGATGGCGAGCACACTGTGCTCTGAGCAGAGTCTTCGGGGAGGCCGGGAGGACTCCACTCCCACACCTCTTGAGGTCTGTCCAGGTTGAGTCTCAGCACACGCACAGTGTTCCTACTAGTTATTTTCCCTGCAGGAGCTTTTTAGAATAACAAGTTTCTTGTAACCATTCTTAATGTATTGGTGGTGGCAGCATAGACTGGGAGGAGGATTCCGAGCTGTTAGAAGCACTGTGAGGTCCCGCACACCAGCAGACAGAACACTGGAGCTGCTCAGCACCGTCTGGCGGGGGCTGGATGGTAAGGCCAGGTCACATCTCTCTCAAGCCCTTGCTCTCCTCCAGCCTCCCAAGGGCTGCTCTGGAGGCTCTGGCCTGCCTTTTCTTTTCTTTTCTTTTTTGTATCAGGAATCAAATTCAGGGCCTTGCACTTGCCAGACAGGTGCTGCACTGCTGAGCTACATCCCTGGCCCTGCCCTTTTCTCCTATAGACCTGCTAAGTAGGAAGCGGCCCCATCGTGCTTCCAGAGCCAGTCAGGTCCCCAGCCACACTGCTAATCCTTTGTTCGTTTGGAAACTGGTAAATGTAGTGAGGAGTTGGGTCCTAGTCCTAAGACTGGAAGAATAAGAAACATAAGAATCCCTGGCCTTCTGGAACTTTGGGAACAAAGAAATGAACAGTTGGATAGGATTTACTAAACGTTGCAAGAAGATTACAAAGTTCCTTGAATGCAGACCTCCCAGGGCAGGGAGACAGGCTTCCCAGACAGACTTCCCTTGTTCACCTTGGGTCCTCCAGGGCTGGAACAGAATAGTGCACAGAAGAAAGACGTGGTTTGGCTAGGAGTATGGGAAAACAGTGTTCTCCCTTGAGTGTGGTGGTCAGAGGTCACAGTATTGTGAGTACAGAAGAAAATGCTTGCCAAGCCACCTCACAGGCAGCGCACAGATGAATGGCTTCCGGCAGAGTTGGCCTGTGCCATTTGGGTGCAACGATAACACTGCTGGTTTGTGTCACTGTCGTGTCCTGGTGGATTCGATGTTGTGACTTAAGGACTCCGTCCTCAAGGGTCCCCGCTGGAGCACCACGTGGTGTGGGAGATTCCGAGGTGCTCAGAATGACTTCCCATGAATGACTGTTCGAGGAAATCTAAGCTGTTGGCTGGGCTCTTGGTTCTGGGCAGGCCACACTGGACACGTGGCTCCACCTCTTCGGACCTTGTTTCTACCACTAAACGAACAGGGAGGTGCTCACTGGCTTCAGATGCTCTCAGAGCTTGGGGCTTGGATGGAAACTTCTTGGGGTTAGGGCCGGCTGAGCTGAATGTAAGCAAGGCTCTACTTTTGTTTCATATGTTTTCATTTCTGGCAAGATCTAGAGATTTTTTTAAACCCTGGATTAAACAATTGCTAAGATTCCCTTGAATACGAAAGTAGCTCATGTTGAAAAAGGAACGAGCCCCAGACACTCACATTAATTGTTCCCAACAGGACCTGACTTAGTTTTGACCAGAAACCAAGGACTGCAGTTCAGGAGCTGTGAGGGCCTCCCCAGCCTCCACACCTTGTCAGCAGCTGCTGTAGTGAAGTTCTCTGGCCTTGGTGGGAAGAATTAAGCAGCAAGAAGTTATTGATAATGTTTTGTCCCCAGTGAGGCTAGACACAGTGAGAAAAAGAAGACACAATATTCGGCCAGGAAGGAGCTGCTTACTTAACTGAAGAAGTAAAATTAGTGAAGGGAGGGCCGAGGACTTAGCTCAGTGGTTCTGCTGCCTGCCTCGCAAGCTCGAGGTCACGAGTTCGATCCCTGGTACAAAAAAAAAAATTAGTAAAGGGAGCTGGCTATGGTAGCACATGCCTGTGTTTGCCTCAGAGAGGCTGAGGGGGCTGAGGCAGGAGAGTCACAAATCTGAGTCCAGCCTGGGCTATACAAGGACTTAACAAGACCTTGTCTACAAAAAGAGAAGTTTTTGTTTCATTTGTTGTTGTTGTTGTTGTTGTTGTTGTTGTTTTGATACCGGGAATTGAACTCAGGACCTTGTGCTTTCAAGGCAGGCACGGTGCCACTGAGTTAAATCCCTGGCCCAAGAAATTTCCTTTTTAAATGACTGGGAATATAGCTCGATACAAATCCCCTGGGTTCAGTCCCCAGTACCACAAAATAAATGAATAAATAAAATTTTAAACCTCAGTAAAGGGAACTATTAAAATAAAGTCAAAATACCATGGAGTTGTGAAAGTGTGGTATGCTTCTGGGAAGGAATGGGCCTTGAGAGGGTGGGCATTTGCCAGCACTGTCCATGTCCGCATGGCAAGGGTCAGGGCCAGCAGCATGCGCAGTGGCCAGGAGGGTCTGCACATGAGCACGTGGGCCCCAGTGGGCAGCCCATCAGCCGCACGTGGCTTGCCTGCCTTCAGGGAAAGTACTTGCTGTGTTGTTTCTCGCTGCCCTCTTCCCAGCCTGTGTCCAACAGTGACGGCCCCCTTGTGTGTGTTGCAGATCCCCCTCCACCGCAGCAGCAGCAGCCACCACCACCTCCACCTGCAGATGGCATCCCTCCTCCACCTGCTCCAGGCCCACCAGCCTCAGCCACTCCGTAGCAGGAAGAGGCAGGACACCTCCATGTCCACCGCCACTGCCAGAGTGGGGCCGGCCAGACTTGAGTTCCTTGGCCTCCTAGGGTTTATTTCAGGATTTTATTTTCACAGCGCTACACGCACATCTGTGTCTCCCCACTCCTCCTGACCCCCTCTCCATGCTCTGACACATCCTGTGCTCAGTGGGAAGGAAGCCTGTGATGACAATGTGGTGTGGTTGTCCTCAAACCGGCCTGTGTTTCCCCTGTCCCGGTATGGGGTGTTGGCAGTTTACCGGTAGGTCCTGTCAGCATTAGTATTTGTGTGGATTTTTGCTCTCCTGCTGTTTTGCTTTGTCTTATGCTTCTATGGATAATCCTCTAATTTTTATCCTTTTTTATGTTATGATTTTGAAGGAGAGCATCTGTAGTTAATAGGAACCAAAAAAATGGTGATGGGCAGAAGGATACAGCCACAGGGGACACTCCTTAAGGCATTATAAGTGACCTTATTTCTGCTTATCTGAGCTAAGAATGGTGCTGCTGGTGAAGTTTCCTGAGACTTTGCCCGCTCATCAATGCACCAGAATGAAGAGATGGGAACAGGGGACACCCCAGTGATAGATACTTCCTTGTGAGGCCTCTGCCCAGCCTGGCAAAACATCCTGTTTTAACTAGTACATGGTAGAGGAGAGCACAAACGTGAGAAGACTCCACTCCTTCCCCAGGCCCACTGGTTCTGGTTTTCTATGCAGATAATTTGCTGGGTTGGGGTGGGTGTGGTGTTTTTCTGAGGGTTGGATTTGGGAGGCATTCCTAGGTTCCCTAGACAAGCCAGGAAAGTTAAAGGAAACTAAGGCAGTGACCCCTCCCCCAGTCAGTATAGCCTGCTCTGCATGCCTGCTTTTTTTCCCTCCCTCTTAAAAAAAAAAACAAAACTTTAAAATGAAAAAAAAAAAGTAGATAGTGTTAAACATTGTAGCTCATGGAACTTGGTTAGGATGCGTGGGGGTCAAGTCCCCAAACTACCTCTTGCAGTAGCCAGGGTGGGTGGAATTCATGAAGCGGTACCTAGGTTCAGGATGGGATTAGAAAAGGGAGGCAGGGTCAGCCTCTCATCCCTTCTCCCATGCCTTTCTGCAGTCTCTCATTCCATCTGTCAGAGGGTGTTGAGGAGGTGCTGAGGGTACAGGGGCCTCACTGGTTCCAGGGCTCGATGCTTTAATGTTTGGGATACTCGGGCTGGGAGAGTGGGTGCCATTCTAGAGGAAGAGTCACAGAGATGCCTTAATTGAGCCCATATCTACCCCTGCTGATGAGGGACTGGAGAGCCCTTATTTTGTGTCTTATCCTTCTTCCAACTCCCTCCTGTCCTCTGACTAGCGAGAGATGTTCTCAGCAGAGTGTGGTTTCCAGAACTCCTTGCTTCTTCACTTCACATTTCAAGTGGCAGTTTTATTATTTGGAATGCAAGGTAGAACATCTTTTGGATATCTTTTTTTATATATTTTCTAATGCTTTACATATGAGAGGGTGTAGGGAGGTGTTTGTAAAACACCTTAGAACTTTTTCCCTTAATATCAGAAAGCAAAAAAGTAAAACTACAATTCAGATTTGCCTTCAGACCCTCAGGTTTGTCTCTAACCAGGTGGACCTGGTCAGCGTTAGAGTACTGGAATACTGGAACCAAGGAGACCTTGTTCCTTTGGCGTGTTTGTTCTGGATTCTTGGGGTGGAAATGGAAATGAGCTTGTTCCTACTGGAGTTTGCTTCCAATGTATTTGCTTCCAAAAAGACCCCAGTGCCTTTCAACAATGGCCAGGGTTTTCCCTACTTCCCTCCAGTCTTTCCCAAAGGAAACTCATTCCAAATACTAAACTTTTCCCCTGGAGTCCTAGAAAATGGAATTCTGGTTCTTAACTGTGGTCCCTTGTAACCTCAGGTCTTTAATGTGATCACTTTCAAATTTAAAAGATCCAGGTGGAAATATTTTTACTATGCTGGTAATCTACAAAATACCTGAATTCAATACTGTTACTTTTCAGAATAAGTGATGACATTTTCATTTTGAGTCTTTAATCTGGTTTCATTCCTGTAATACAGCCACCCAATGGGGGGGGGGGTGTAATAAGTGGTTTTTGTACAAACATCTTTCTCAGTGTGTTGTTATTTTGGAAAAACGAGGGGAGGGAGTTTTGAGAAATTGAAGGAAATGAATAAATGAAATACCATTTCTGGATTCTGGTCCCATTTTCTGCACTCATACACCAGTTTCATCATGTATCCTATGAGGAACTTAAGAATTCAGCCTTGGGCTGGGTATTTAGCTCAGTGGTTCTGCCACCTGCCTTGTAAGCACAAGGTCCTAAGTTCAATCCCTGGAACCAAAAAAAAAGCACCCTCACCTCGTCTTGGTCAGCAATTAAAATCCATGACCCCAGGCTCCCTGTACCAAATCATCTGCATGATGCCTTGGGGACACAAAATTGAGTGTGCCACCCCCACTGTCATTTCCTCAAAGTGAAGAACCATGAGTGAAGTTCTCCAGAAAAGGTCCAAAAAGGAATAATCTTGCTTAGTCAGGGCATAGATGAGGTAGCCCTCCAGGGCAGAAGGTTCTGTGAACTCCACGTTCCAAGGACAGCTCTTGAGCACACCTAAGTCCACACCCTTTGTAACCACTGTTTGAAGATGCCCTAAATCCAGAGAGCCGAAGAAGAGACTGTGCCATGAGATGGGGCGCCCAGTTTCTCCCTGAAGTGTGCCTCTAGTGCAGCACTGAAACCAGCCAGCCTCATGTGATCCCCAGAGCTTGTGGGGAAGCCAGTCCTCGATCCAAGCTTGAGTGTGGATCAGGCACTCAAGCTGCCAGGGCGTCCTCTCTGCTGCTGCCTCTGAGTCTGGAGTGAGTTATGGACTCCCACATGTTAACAAGTTCCCAGGGCATGCTGACTCAAAGTGTGGGCAGAGCGCTGCCCTTTTAGAACCTGGGTTAAGGATGCTTTGTGCTAGGTTGAGAGCTCTGCCACTCCTGGGAGACCTTTCCTCCAGTAAACATCTGGAGGCCTACTGTGCACCAGGCCTTGGGCTTGGCCGGCAGTGATGTCAATTTGACCAGGGCAGCCAATGCCTCTTCTAGTTGGGTGGGGGATACCAGGGCACAAATAGCACTTTACATAGGCACCATGTGCTCGGGAAGAAAAAAAATATGAGTTTTCCTGGAGACAACCAGGAGTAAAGCAGTGTGACAGATTGTCACCCTAGATATGGTAACCCTGTCTGGACAGCTGTTTTATCACAAAGTCTCTGCTTTCTATGTTTCCTGGAAGGAATGAGAAAGCATCTAGATCCCTGCCCATGAACTGACTTCACTTAAGGCCATCTTTTCGAATAGGATGCAGAGCTGTATCTCCAAAGTGTCGCCCTCCTTCACCCTCAGGATCTCATGTTGGATCTCGGCTTCCTCTCTCTCTGGCTTATTTCCAAGTATGCCACCAGTGTGCCTATGACCCTGAACTTGGGACAGCATTAAGACTGCCATACACAGTGACTAAAGGGAGGGAGGAAGTTGAATGAACCCAAGCTGAAGTTCCAGAGCCAGCTATAGCTAACTCTGGGCCACCTGGCTTTGTTTTGATTCTCACAGGGAACTTGGTAAGAGGTCCCTGTCTGATCCCTGTCTTCTGCCCCTGGCCTGCCTTGCAGAAGCCACCCCGCCCCTGCTGCTTCCCAGTACTGGAGAATGAACCCAGGCACTTTGCACTGAGCTATCCCACCATCCCTTTTTATTTCAGAGTCATGCTAAGGTTGCCCAGGCTGGCTTCAAACTGGTGATCCTGTCTTGGCCTCCCAGTTAGCTGGGATTACAGGTGTGTGTGGAGCCATCTTTACTACTACTGCCCCTAGAGACCTTTCCCAAGACCTTCCACCTCTGGGAACAGCCAGGTGTCTGACTGGGAAGTAGCCTTGCCCTTCAAGGAAGAAGCCACCACCTACCCTTACAGTTCACCTTTTGCAGGCTTCAGCAAGAACCACACCTTAATACACAACAGTAACCACAGCTGACAAAGGGGACAGAAGCAGTCCCAGTCTGGTTCTGTGGCAGTCTACCATCTAATGTGCCCTCATTGCCAGGTGGTGTAGAAGGGAGTTAGCAGCAACAGTGCCTAGGGATGGTGATTTGCATCAGCCAATTTCTGTGACCGGCCTAGCCCTGACACTTGACAGCTTTCTCATGCCCATCAGAGCTGTGGCATCCTTTGCTCAAGTCAGCTTACTCTGCAGTTCCTTCAGGGGCCCTGAGAAGTGCTTAGGTCACCTGCTGAGGCAGCAGGTTGCTTCTGCACACAATCCCCCTCTGAGGCACTCTGACAGCTTGTCCCTATTGTGGCTTTTTCCCATCTGGCTGGGCTTTGGGGTTAGGATTAGAAATTCAGGAAGCCTTTCCAATCTGGTAGCAGTCCTATTGCCTGGACAAGATGACCACTTCCTTGCTGTGACATCCTTTTGTGAGAGGAGAGCAGCACTTCTCCAACTCGGAATCTAGGGTTCCCTGCAGTCAGGAAGTTGTGGTCAGTACAAAGAGCTTAGTCCCAGTCTTTCCTGAGAATGGTACAAGTAGGCCTGTTCGCAACAGCCCATCCAAAAACAATCACAGAGCCAATTGTCCCACAGCCTTGTTAATGTTCCTTATGATGAGACCATTGCATTAACTCTTGATTTTTTGAGAGTCTCACCATGTAGTTCAAACTGGTCTTGAACTCTTGGCAATCCTGTCTCAGCCCCCCTCATGCTGGATTATAGGTATGTGCCACCGGGCCTGGCTCATTGCATAACTCCAAGTGAAAGTGGAGCACTTGGGTTGGGAGTGGAGGAAACAGGGCTTCCAGTGATGCCCTACCTCTGCATGTTCCCCATTTTGAGACTAAAGAGGCAGGAATGAAAACAAAAGGGTTTGAAGTCAGAATCTTGGTTCAAGTCCTGGCCTTAACACTTCATTAGCATGATCTTGCACTACACACTAACTCTGAGTTTGCAGATAGAACCAATAAGAGGTTTGTAGTACAATCGTGAAAAATAAGGCAAATTAGAGTTAATGCTGAGGATTTAAAGCCAGGAACCATCAGGCAGCCTGTCCAGACCAAACCATGCTCCTCCACAGCAATGGGTGTGTCCTGCCCACTCCTCCATGACAGCTGGTGGCTTTCTGTGCAACAGAGGCTGCAGGCAGCAGCCCTGGCCATCGTGCTTGGTCGGACTTGGCTCTGGAGGCAGGGTGCTGAGCCCAGTAGGAAACAGGCACAGAGGAGCCGTTGCCACAGAAGACAGCCCTGGTGCCCAAATGCACAAGATGCAAGTGGAGGGGCCTGGGTGATGTAGGCTGTACATAGAGGTCGGTCTCAGTCCTCATGTCGTAGTTCTCTTTAGCCTGTCCTCACTGTGCCCAAGAAAAACAATTCATTGACCTGTAGTTGCCAACACTTTCAGGAGACTCAGGTCACTGATCTCCAAGGGGCACACTGATCTGATTCCAGTCTTGCTCTCTCCAGCACACCGCTGCCTGGATGAGCCTTTCCTGTCTGATTTGGGGGTATCATCCTGCCAAGTGTGCTGTGTGCTTAGTCCTGAAACCCCAGGTGACATGCTAGGGAGGATGGAATGAGTAGTAACTTTATTTAAAATGCTGACTTGGCCTTGGGAGTGCAGCTGGGTAGTAGAACAGTTGTCTCCCACACATAAGGCTGTGGGTTCGGTGCCCCACCTCCTAAAAAGCCAAAACCAAAATAAAACATATGAAGAAAGTGGTAACAGAATATGACTCTAGGGCCAGGGATTTAACTCAGTGGTTCTGGCGCCTGCCACACAAGCAAAAGATCCCGAGTTCAATCTCCAGTACCAAAAAAAAAAAAAAAACCCAGAATATGACTCTAGGAAAAGGGAAGAAGCTGGTTGAGGATAGATATTTCACATTTCACCCATTCAAAAATTGGGCCAGGCCTGTGGTACATGCCTGTAATCCCAGCTACTGTGGAGGGATGTGAGTGCAGCCTGGGCAACGTGCCAAGACCCTGTCTCAAAAAAATAAAAAACTGGGAATAGCCAGGCATGGTGGTGCACACCTGTAATCCCAGCACTCTGGGAGGCTGAAGCAGAAGGATCGCTAAATTGAAGCCCAGCCTGGACAATTCAGCAAGAATCTGTCATGAGATAAAATGGTGATCCTCAGTACTTCAAGGAGGAAAAAATGCTGAGGATGTAGTCACCACCTAGTACCACACACAAAAATAGTAAAAACATATTGAATATAAGAAACATAAGCCAGAGCAGAGTTTTAACATGAGCAGCAGGCCCTCCATCCAGACCACCTGGAGAACATGTACCTGGGACCTGTCCTTGAGGCCCAGGCAGGCAGCTCAGTATGAGGAGGAGTTTGGCACATAACCGTCAACTCTGATAACCCAAGAATGGAGGAGGTGGAGAAGCAGAGGACAGAGACCTCCTAGAGTACAAGTGACAGCAGATAAACTGCGGAGAGGGCTGGAAAGCTGACTCTGGCCAAAGCTCACCCTGATGTTTCACTGTCCCTGGAGGCAGCAGGAAGCCCTGGAGTTAGTTCTGGGTTGGGCGTGGTTCTGGGGTGGGCATGGGTACTCCCCATGCCTTCACTGGAGCCTCCTGCCCGCTCCATAGAGCTGGTCGTTCCTGGCACTGACCCGGGCAAGATGCCTGAATGGGCTAGGCTGAAGAGGCTCAGAAGCCAGGGTGATAGCAAGGAGTTTGCTGGTGTAGAGTTTCCTAGGCAGCCCTGGAGGGAAAGGGACGCCAGGCAGCAGCAGTAGTTCCTGTAGGAGAAACAGGCTTTGAACCAACATAGCCGCATCAGGAGATGGAATCTCCGGCTTGGTCACGTATGTAGCCTCCTAACGACAGAAATGGAAGCATCTCTCAAATACGAGTTGCTCCATCTTCTCAGGCTGAGACCCAGACGTCATCGTGTGGGTTCATAGCACCTCGAGAGGTGGACACAGTCGGTTTGCGGGGTCTAAACTAGGTGACAAGCCTGCAACTCGGCCTCCCCACCGAACAGGGCCGCGGGTGCACGGCCCCAGGCCGCCTGAGATCAGGAACCAGGCTCCGACAAATGACGCGTGGCCCCGCGTCCATACGCCAGGACTGCTTGGTCCATCCAGAAACTTGAGATTTAGGCCCGACCACCCGGAGTTCGGGAGGTAGAAAAGGACCGGAGTGAAGGGCGGCTAGCTGGGGGTGCCCCAAGCAAGCCAACGGGAAGGCAAAGCAGCGGCGGTGCTGGGGTCGTCCCCCCCACCACCACCACCCCAGCGCGCCCCGCTGGCCGGGCCCGGCGGGAGCTGGCCAGGGGCTCCCGCGGAGGGGGATTAGGTCTGATCCGATTAGGACCGGGCCGTCGGGTTAGCCCCACGTCGCCCCACCCCAGGCCCGGGCCTCCGACCCCCGCCCGCCGCCGCCCCTTCCCACACCGGCGCCCCCGGCCCCCCGAGCCCCGCCCCGAGCCTGCGGGGCATCTGCCGCGACGTTCCGCCCCGTGTCCGCGTGCGGGGCTCCGGGGTCAGGAGCGCAGGCGGAGGCGGAGCGCGGCCCCGCCGGCTCTCGTGCACCTGTGGCCCCGTGCCCGCCGTCCGCGCCCCAGGCGGGGGTCGCCGTCTCCGCCGGCGTCA
>NW_004624730.1:73861835-73919040 GCF_000247695.1 Heterocephalus glaber
CGCCGCCGCTGCCGCTGCCGCTGCTGCTGCTGCTGGGGGCCGCGCGGGTCCTCGCGGCGGGCGCCGTGTCCGGTAAGTGCTGGCTGGGGCCGGAGCTCCGCAGCCCTTGCTCCCTCCGGCACCGCGCCGGTGCCTCAGGCCCGGGGTCCGCGAGCTGCGAAAGGGGGCGGGGCACCGCCTATCCTCGGGCGGCCGTGGCGGGGTCGTGGGAAGGCAGGACGTCCCGGGGGGGCGGCTAGGGAGTGGGGCGCTTGGCCCAGGCCTGGTGGGGGCTGGGGAAGGGTCTGGGATTGGGATGGAACTGGGGTCCCGGGTGGGGCGGGGCCTGAGGGGGCGGGGCCTGAGGGTGAGACTTCGAGCGGAATCTGGAAATGGGGCGGGGCCTATAGGTGGGCGGGCTGCTGGTGGGGGGATTGAGGATGAGGGCTGAGGGTTAGGTTGGGGAGGGGCCCAGAGGTAGGGTGGAGTCTGACCCTGAGTTGAGGGCGGGGCCTGGTGGGCAAGGCCGGAGGGTGAGACTCCTGGATGGACCAGAGTTGGGATGTCCTGGCTCAGCCTGTCAGACTGTGGGTCCTGTTGCTGGCTGGCCTAGGGGAAGACTGGTTAGGGTACCTTTCCCAGGCTTGAGGGTGGGTCCAGGGTGGGGCTTTAAGTGGGGCGTGGCCTTGATTCTGGGCCTCTCCAGGCTGGTTGGGTAACGGCTCCACATGCTTGACCCTGACGCCCCTCGCTTTCCCGCCCACAGCACGTGAGATGGGCAGCGCAGCCGAGGCTGAAGAGCTGGCAAAGAGCGGCCTGGCATGGGAGCCGCATGCCAACGACACACGGGAGGTGGGCCTTCCAGCTGCTGGGGACGATGATCAATTGTGGAGGGCGCCAGGCGGCGACCTGGGCCCTGTGCCCCCCGGGGCCGAGTTCGGGCCTGAGGAGGCGCCCAAGGCCTCAGCTGCGGTCACCCGCACTGTCTGGCTGGAGGCTGAGGATGCAGGCCTTGGCGGGGTGACTGCAGAGGCGGGCAGTGGCGACACCCAGGCCTTGCCAGCCACGCTCCTGGCTCCCGACGACACCCTGGAGCAGTCAACGATACCCCCCAGCCCCCCTGAGGCCACTGAAGCTGGGGCACCGCCTTTGCCCACCACAGCCCACCAGCCGAGCCCACGCCCCAAACTCCCCAAGGAGAGCCCCATGGAGGTCTGGCTGAACCTGGGCAGCAGCACCCCCGATCCACAAGAGCCAGGGCCCACTGACCCCATTCCAGGCACCCTAGAGCCCCAGCCAGCCTCAGAAATCATCGACATCGACTACTTCGAAGGACTGGATGGTGATGGTCGAGATGCAGACCTGGGGAGCTTCCCAGGGTCACCAGGAACCTCAGAGCACCACCCGGACCCTGAGGGGGAGACCCCTTCCTGGAGCCTGCTTGACTTGTACGATGACTTCACCCCCTTTGATGAGTCGGATTTCTACCCCACCACGTCCTTCTATGACGACTTGGAGGAAGACGAGGAGGAAGAGGAGGATGACAAGGATGCAGTGGGAGTCGGAGACCTGGAAGATGAAAATGACCTGCACACGGAGAAGCCCGGCGCAGGGCCAGGAGCAGGCCAGCCCACCAGTCAGTGGCATGCCGTCCCTCCGCAGCACACCCTGGGGATGGTCCCTGGCAGCAGTATTGCTGTCAGGCCCCGCCCAGGAGAGCCAGGCAGGGACCTGGCCTCCAGTGAAAATGGCACCGAGTGTCGCAGCGGCTTTGTGCGCCATAACGGCTCCTGCCGATCTGTGTGCGACCTCTTCCCCAGCTACTGTCACAATGGCGGCCAGTGCTACCTAGTGGAGAACATAGGGGCCTTCTGCAGGTAAGGTGATCAGGCAGCTGCAGCTGCAGGTGCAGGCAGGGCAGGCTCAGGTTCAGGAGACAAGAAAGAGCTGCTCAGGCTTCTGCTGCAGAATGGCTTGACTTTGGGTGATGGCTTTTTTCTCTCTACCTTAATCGATGTTTGTCTTCCTTGGAATACCAAGTGCGTGATTCTCTCAGAGACTCAGTTTAGAATATCCCAGAGGACGTTGTTTGTAGCCTTCCACCCACACCTCACCAGTGCTCACCTGTCACCTCATTCTTGGGAACTGCCCTACGGGGAGTCATGTACCAGCTCATATCTCACTGCCGGGGTGGGAGTGAGCTGGGTGGTTCTTCACAGGCCCTAGAAGTGGGGTAGAGTGCTCACACTCTGCTGGGGCTTTTTCTGTTCATCCTAGGAGGAACATTTCTATTATCTGGGAGTTTCTCTTAAGTGTCATTCTTGAGGCTTCTTCTTTGTTCTTTTTGGAGGTGTATGAAGAATCCGGTTTCTCAGAGCTTGATGTTCTGGTAGAGTAGCATAGAAAGCAGTGAATGCTGAGCCTTTGGCATCGAAGTTTAAGCTACATTTTGTGAAGTCCTTTTCTATCCATGACACAAGGGTCACTCAGATAAGCTATGACCACAGGGTCCAGCCATTGCCAGAGGAGGTTCTGTGGTTAAGAAATGGTGGTGGTGAGGCCTTGAAGTGGTGAAGGGCTACCGGACACATGAGGGAACCTGGGTTGTGCCCTTCAGACTTCAGTTGGGGAGCTCTAGCGATGATTTCAACCCAGGAGCTGTGGAATTTCTGTGCAGAATCATCTTTCATTCTGATAGCACTTGGAGTTTTCACCTTCAAAGTGAACTCCCCATCGAGTCACAGAATCTGGAGCCCTTGCGGCCTCTGGGGAGCTGTGAAAATTCCCAGAACCTCCCAGAGCGCTGAGGGAATTCCTGAGCAGAGAGTAAGGGTGCTCTTCTCACTAAGCCACATGGCTGCTGAGCACGGTCTCCAGTGCCTCGCTGCCCCGGTGGGGCTTCTGCACATGTCCACCCCAGCTCCCCTAGCTCAGCCTCATCCAAGGATCACACCGGGCTCTGCTGCCAGCAGCCTCCTCCGGCTGTGCACAGCCAGACCTGGCCGCGCCTGGAAAACTGTTTTTGCATTCCACTCACAGGAGACTGCTGAGCCTTTAGTTGCAGACTGCAGTGCGCCTTTGTCTCTGTCACCCGGACCCTCTGCGGGAAATGATCAGAGCTGAGGCAGAACTTCCCTAGGACACTGGGTTGAGGGCCCCACTTCGAGGGCTCTGCATTCCCTGGCAACCTCACAGAGATGGAACCCCCATGACGGCAGAGGTTCTGTTCGAAACTGAAGAATCCCCTCTAGCCGTCTCCCCAGCCATCTGAACATGGAGTAGATAGCTCTGTGCCATGAGTTCCCCACTTCTTGGCCCCTTTCTCTTGTCTGTCATTCACCCTGAGGTTCATGTCCTCCCTCCTTTGCCTGCCTCTGTATCCTTCCACATCTTTCCTCTTTGAAGCAGCCTGGTTCCCATGGAAACAGCAATGTCATTGGAAGAGTTGGAGCCTGGGAATGTCCCCAAGGGCAGGAGAAAGTCACTCAACAAAAGGACTAAAACCTACCCAAATGGTTGATTCTCACTATGTTTGCCTGATAGTTCTCACAGCCATAGGAAGCTTTAGGGGGACAACTTTGGGGCACACAGGGACAGGAGACTTTGTATCCATCTTCGCATTTGTCCTTGCCTATCAGTCTGAATTTTTCAGTGTCTGCTCAGCCACGTGATCTAGATGGGATGCACAGGAACAAGATAGGTTTTCATTCATGGGGCAGGCTGGTACTTCGTAGCCATCGCTGGTGTTTGTCCTACAGCTCATCTCTCTTCACCCAGAGCCAGAGCAGGCAGAAGACCAGGATGCCTCTGCCCACCTTGGCCACTTAACCATCATGTAATTTAGATTCACTCACTTCCCCTGGGCCTTGGTCCCCTCCTTTCTATCACGGAACTCCAAGCTGCCCGGTCCACCTCATGGGGTGGCCGTAGAGATGGGGCAGAGCGCCAACTCCGAGGTCTTACAGACTGGGGTGTTGCAGATCCTCTGGGGTCCCGGGAGCAGGTGAGAGAAGAGTGCCAGGCTGAGCAAGGGGCCAGGCCCTGGCTGCAGCTGCCCCATCGCCTCGGTGCCCCCTGTTGCTGCTGCAGGTGCAACACGCAGGACTACATCTGGCACAAGGGCATGCGCTGCGAGTCCATCATCACCGACTTCCAGGTCATGTGCGTGGCCGTGGGCTCAGCGGCGCTCGTGCTCCTCCTGCTCTTCATGATGACCGTGTTCTTCGCCAAGAAGCTCTATCTGCTCAAGACGGAGAACACCAAGCTGCGGAGGACCAAGTGAGTCTATGCCGCCACTGCCCTGGGCAGAGGGTGCTGACCCCTGACCTGGATGTTGTCACCAGGGTTCCTGGCACCCGCTCTCCATCCCTAGCTGGAGGTGCTCTAGTTCGTGCTAGCTATTTGCCCGAGGTGATCCATCCCTACACAGAATATGCTCACCAGGAGCATTCCCAGCACCCTGCCTGGGAGTTGAGAGAAAGACATAGAAAAGGCAGCCAGCCAGCAAACACTTCCTACCCTGGCCCCAAGTCACTTGCTGCCCTTAGTCTGCCCACCTTGCCTGGCTGCACCCTTTGCCCTGGTCTCCGACAGCCAGTGGCCACTGTGAGGCTTTCACCCACAAGTCAGTGCGGTCTAACCCCACCCTGAAACCTGTTGTTGCTCTACACTAGCTCTTCCTCAGTGGATGCTAAGGAGAGAGGGTTTAGGATCACACTGCATCGTTTTTTAAAATCTGCTCAACCACTGGTCCAAACATAAATATTAGGAATTTAAGAAAATCCTCACGGTACGGTAGCACACACTTGTAATCCCAGCACTCTGGGAGGCTGAGACTGAACCCGTTTCAAAATTTTAAAAAGGGCTGGGGATGTAGCTCAGTGAGGAAGTCCTGAGTTCACTCCCCAGTTACCTCAAAAAAGGGAGGGAGGGAAAAAGGAAGGAAGACCTCTTTACCTCTCCTGAGTAGATTTTGGGGTCGGTGGTGGGGTGTCAGTTCACCTCCCCTGCTGCGGCATTCAGGGCCACGTGGGGCTCTGCAGCTTTTTTCAGCTCTCTTTCAGAGTGGTGCTTGCGTTTGCACACGAGTGTCAACATTCATTTACCATTAGTCCCGGCCTTGAACACTCAAGTGTGACCTTGTGCACTGTGATAGAATCATCCTTACCACCACTAAGCAAAATAAAGACCTTTCCAAAATGCCATGGGAGTCGCAAAAGGAAGAGATTGGAGCTCAGTTTCTTTAGGCCCCAGGAGACAGTTTAAGCAGATGGGGCTCTGCTTCCCCTTCAGCACGTTGCCCCATGACCCCTCTAGCCCAAGATCCTCTCCAAGGAACTGGTCAGAAGGGCTTTCCCTGGGACGGGGACAAAACGCCATCTGTTGTTCCTCGCCGGGTGGGCTCTGGCGCTATGCAGACGCGTTGGGCTTCTCTCTCCATTGTGCCTGTGCACCGAGGCGGGGGCTAACTGCACTCGGTCACCCAGAGAGGCACAGCCAGGACCTTGGCCCCTTGCACCTGCAGAGGGGTGGGGGCCACCCCACTCAGGGCAGCTGCAGAGGAGGGTGGGGAGCAGAGCCAGGCCTTCCTCCCCCATGGCTCCATTTCATGGCTCCAGTGATGTCCACGCACTCAGTGCAGTACAGAGGCTGTTGCAGTTTATTGATTCTGAGACACATATTTTTCCTCACATGTTAGCATCTTTGAAATTGGATTGCATCTTATGATCACTGGCATCTTATAATCACTGTCGGCCAGATGGTAGTCTTGATGTAGTTGTAATTGCCTGGCATGCACAAATGTGGTCATAGCTGTTCATATCATTGTCAGTTCTTTATCTAATAAAGTCCACATGAGCCACTTAAGTGTCTAATAGAAAGCTGAGGTGATAAGAAAGTATTGGATCATGGTTTAGGTGGCAGAAGTGTTTTCCTAACGCTATACCAAATAATGGTTCATCTTATTCCAACCTGTGGCATGTGGAGGAGAGCAGGAGCTGACCCCCGAAGCCCTGCTACCATTGTTACATTTTGCCATGATCATTTCACTTACGTTCTCCCTGCCCTCTCCTTTCCTACAGCAAATTCCGGACCCCATCTGAGCTCCACAATGATAACTTCTCCCTCTCCACCATTGCGGAGGGCTCTCACCCAAATGTAAGGAAACTTTGCGACACTCCCCGTATCTCCTCCCCCCATGCCCGTGCCTTGGCTCACTATGATAACGTTGTTTGTCAGGTAACTGTCTTCTTCGCCTCTCCCCTTACTATGCATGCCGTGGGCCTCCTCCCAGGCCCGTGCTCTGTATGGGGCGCAGCCTCCGGGGGGCATTGGAGGTCGGCAGAGGGCCGTGAAGGAGGGAGAGGGGGCGGCAAAGGTGGACATAGGTGCTGGGTGGCGTGGCCCTTCTTTGACAACCAAGGTTACAGGGAGTAGAGATGTTTTCCAAGCATGACTCAGGATGTTTAGCTTCATCTATACTTTCAAATTCTGATTATTGTCATTTGCTTTCCACACGAAGAACGAGGTTCTGTTTTCACTGCTAAGAAATTTCCCGATGGCTATTAGAGCAAGTAGTGGTTGCTCTTTGGAATAGTTGGGAAAACCTTGATGCTCTTGAAGTGCCTCACAGGTGGCAGACGGAGACATATCTGGTCAGGCCCTGGGTGCACAGAGCACCGTTGGACCACAAGCCCAGGAACAGTTCTCTCTGGAGGAAGGGCTTGTGTGTATCAGCTGACACCCAGTAAAAGGTCCCAGTAGACTGTTTTCTGAAGACATTGCTTAGGCTCAGACAATGCTGGCCCAGACTGACCGTGAAGTACTGGATAACTGGGAGAGAATTTGGAAAATAAAGTGGAAACCAGCTAACCCCCAAATCATGTTATATCCAATCCAAGAATCCTGCACATTCTGCAGGTGCCATACCTCCAGGTAAATGCGTTATTACAACGTAAGAGAACTAGGCAACTCCGGACTGAGCAGTAGAGTTGAGACAGAAACTTTGAAGTCATGGGCGATAGAGTGTGAGAGGTCACTGGGGTCTCAGCCACTCGAGCAGTGCAGGAACTTCCTGGGTGACAGAGACGTTCTCTATCTGTGCTGCTCACTGCAGCTGCTAACGTCTTTGATGCAAAGGTTAGAACACAAATGATTTCCTTGGTATGCACAGGATATCTGTAAGTTCAAGATGTGCTTAATAACCAAGGAAAGAAGATGTCTGAAGACATTAAGGTTGACACTGAGGTACCTGAGGCATGGGATGTGGGCACCTGGAGGGCGGGATGGAGTCTCCTCGCTCCCTTTGTGTGCTGGGCCCCCTGCCCCTTGTCCACAGTAAGTGCTCCTGCACGACCAGTGCCAGGGTCCCTCGGAACACGCTGGCACCACAACCACAGACTCCTTTCCCCTTCACGTGGGGATGGAGAGGAGACAGCTTCTCCCTGAGGGATTCCTGATGGGGACAGAGCCAGCTCTGTGCAGTGTGGCGTCTCTGACCACAAAAGCGCCCCCAAGGCTGAGTTCACAGCAAAGCAGGGTGCTCGGCGCTCGGACCCTGCCTGAGCGGAGCGGGTTGGTTGGCCAGGCTGTGCTGGCCTCCTGGCTCTGCCTGCATCCAGAGCCTCATTTCCTTCCCTGGCTTGTCCCTGGGAGCCTCAGCCTCTCTGTAAAGCACTGTGGGGCAAAGGGGTGACTGTGCTGCCCTGCAGGAGTGCTGGGGTTTTTGCATCCTCTCTGACCCTCACTACCCAGGTACAGGCCAGCTTTAGTCAGAGCCAGGGTCCTGCGGCATGGCTGATGACAGTTGCCACTTAGGCTGGGAAAGTGGGTCGGTGGTAGAGGACTTGCCTAGCAAGTCCCTGGGTTCAACCCTCAGTCCTACAGTACAACAAAAGGAAAAAGACAGTTGCCACTTTGTGGCGAGGCAAAGCCTGCTCGGCTCCCGACCATCATACCAACCAAGTCCGAGTGACTCCGGAGCAGAGCCCGGGTCTCCAGAGCTGGGCCTGCAGCCTCACTTCCCCCGCCGCTCCTGCACCTGCTCCAACACCCAGATTCCTTGTTGGTGTTGCTGCCCCTGAACATTCTGGGGAGTTCTGTTTATCCTAAAGGATAGGTAAAGTAGATTGGCGAGTCATCCCCTACCCTGTTGAAATGCTCTCTCCAGCCATGCTCAAAACACAGGTGTCCAGGCCACACCCTGCCTGCCCCCCCCACTCCTCCTTTGCTGGGTTTTTTTTTTTTTGGTACCAGAGATCGAACTCGGTACCTTGCACTTGCAAGGCAGGAGGAGGAATCACTGAGCTAAATCTCTGGCCCCCTGCTCCTCCTTTGGCCCTGATGGCAGTGGCACTGTCACCAGTGGACCCAGCCCAGGCCTATGTGAGTCTTGTGAGGAACCATCAGGAGCCAGGAGGGTGAGGGGCAGCTGGGCCCACTCGGGGTCCCCTTATCAGTGAAGTCACCTGAACCCGCAGGGACTACAGTGACTGCCCAGCCTGCACCACGCCATGCCCCTCATGAGAAGTGACTGACGTGATCATCCTGCGAGCTGACAGGCTGACCAGGAGTCAGGTTTACCCCAAGAACTTGAGGGCATCCATTTATGCTTCCCCCCACTGGAAACTTTCTCACTGCAGACTCTTGAGCTAAAGTCCCTGCCCCCTCTGAAAGAGTTCACACCTGGACCCCGGAGCCCAGGCTGAGCCCTAGTCTCCCTGGGGCTGGAGGGTGCCCACGTTGCCAAGTGGACACTGGTGACAGGTACGCGGCAGATCCCAGGACTTAGGCCAGATGTCAGCCCCACTCCCTGGTGACTGGCACATCTGCCTCGACAAAGGCAGAGGCCCCTTCCTCCTGCTGTGGGGCCGGTACCCTGAGGAGGTACTGGGGCTGGCTTCGTCTGCTGAGAGCCCTCACTGCTGCCTCTGAGAGGCACTTACCTTGGTACTTGGGACCTTGCACTTGCGGGGCAGGCCATGGAACCACTGAGCTAAATCCCTGGCCCTTTCCTCCTTTTTTAAAACTATGCTTCTTGTAGCCAGTTAGAAAAACCTAGCTGGGTGTGGTGGCACATGCCTGTAATCCCAGCACTTGGGAGGCTGAGGCAGCAGGATTACCTCGAGTTTCAGGGCGTCTGGACTTCATAGTGAATTGAAGGCCAGACTGCACTACACAGCTAGACCCTGTCTCAAAAAATAGAAAAGTTGGGGCAGGGATTTAGTTCAGTGCTTCTGCTGCCTGCCCCGCAAGCACAAGGTCCCAAGTTCGATACCCGGTACCAAAAACAAAACAAAACGAACAGAAAAGCTTGGGATGATGATTCGCTTGCTCTACCTATTGTCTCCGTTTCCCTCCCCAACTTTTCTCCTCTTCTAGGATGATTCCAGTGCTCCCCACAAAATCCAGGAAGTTCTCAAGTCCTGCCTGAAAGAGGAGGAGCCCTTTAACATTCAGAACTCCATGTCGCCCAAGCTGGAGGGTGGCAAAGGGGACCAGGCTGACGTGGACGTGAACTGCCTTCAGAATAACTTAACCTAAAGCCAAGCAGGAAGAGGCAGTGGGGGTGGGGGGCAGGGAAGACACATTCTCTCCTCTTGTACAGAGTATATTTCTTGTAACCATTTGTTAAACTCTTTTTCCTTTTCTGATCTCATGGCATGCTTTGATGTGTTTTGTACAGGAGGGAAAAAGACACAAAATAAGCAAAGAAACAGAATTGCATATGTTGGGTTTGTCTGTGCTGTCTGTACATTGCTTTTGCTGCTGTGATTTCTAAACCTACACTATTATTCAACTGACTTTTTTTTTTGTACTTTGACCCACCTTTTTTTGGAATACCAGTAAAAACAAAGTTCTTGAAATAAAACTTTTTAAAAAGCTTCCATTTTTCTTAATGTCTTCTGTCCACGCCTTACCCCATTCTTGTCTGCCAGGGCGGAACGTGTGGCTTCAGTGATATGCATTTGAACACATGTGCCCAAGGCCTCGGAGCAGTCTGTGTGTCAGCTACAATGGCCAGATGCTGTAGGCAGCCCTGGTTCAGGAGGCTCAGGAGGCCGGAGTCCAACATCAGCACCAAGTTGGCTTGCAAGCGGCTGCCTTTTCCTGGTGTCCTCGAGTGGCCTTCTCTCTGCATCTGTGGAAAGATGGAAATCGCTGATGGCTCTTCTTGTTCTTCTAAAGACTCTAATCCTGTGCCATCAGCCTCCTTCCTGATCGTGTTATTTAATCTTACCTGGAGCCAGTTACAATCATTTTGGAGGTTAAGGCTTCAATTTTTGAATGTGTGTGAGGGGCTACAATTCAGGCCTTTTCAGTCTGTCTCACCTATAAGAATACTCCTGCAGGGCCGGGATTTAGCTCAGTGGTTCCGCCGCCTGCCTTGCAAGCGTAAGGACCCAAGTTCGATCCCCGGTACCAAAAAAAAAAAAAAAAAAGGATGCTACTGCTGACTCACCACAGTGGCACACACTTGTAGTCCCATCACTTGAGAGGCTGAGGCAGGAGAATCTTGAGTTTGGGGCCAACTGTAAGGGCATGAGGGGTGGTCTTCAGCCTCCTCCCCTGTCTTTCCCAGGCTGCTCTCTTTCTCCTCTGCAGAAAGAGGAAGAGGAGTCGAAAATGGTGCAACGGAAAAGTAAGTTTTTTTGCAGAAGAAAGAGGTACAAAGCCACTTCGAGGAGTGGGAGTCCCAGTGCTGAGTGACCACTGAACTCCAGGGAAACTGCGGGAAGGTGACTGATCCTGGCGCTGTGGCCTTGGGTGGATCCGTACACTAATAAACTCAGGGAGGAAAGTGGTTCAGAGTGGGTCGCTGAGGATGACCCGGAAGAAGATTCCAACTTCCCAGGCTCCTCCCTTCTCGCTGGCTGCTCGTTGGCCGCCATGATGTGACCGGCTGTGTCTGCAGCGGGTCTTTCTGCCGTGCTGCTCCTGTGTTGGAACCTCCTGACCGTCGACTGAAATTTCTGAAACCGAACCAAAATGAACTCCTCCTTTAGGTTGCGGGTGTCTGGAAAGTGACTAGCATGCTCTGTCTCAAAAAGGCTGAGAATTTGCTCAGTGTGGAGACCCTGGTTCAATCCCAAGTACTGGAGGGGAAAAGATTTTTTAAAAATAAGTAGTTTACCTGAGAAACAGACCTAAATAATTATAATGCATTGTGTCAGGATTTAACGATTTACGGGAAGAGTTCAGAGAGATTACAGTTGGGCTGGGAAGGACAAAGAGGCATTTTTCAGGATGAAACAGAAGAGGGCATTGATGCACAGGTGCACGCAGGAGCGCAGCGCTGGGAGGCATCGGAAGAATGGGACTGAGGCACCGTTGAGGACCTCGAAAGCTCGTCAGCACAGCCTGAGGCAGGGCTGGATTTTGCAATCTATGAAAATTACCCAGTATCATCTTTATTTTTGTTATTGTTGTTTGAGACAGTCTCGCTATGTAGTCCAAGATGGCCTTGAATTTACTATGTAGTCAAGACTGGCTTGAAACTCACAGTGATCCTCCTGCCTCAGCCTCCCGAGTGCTGGGATCACAGGTATGTGCCACCACACCCAGTTTACCAGTATGATGTTGATGATGTTGATGAAAGAGATTAGATATATGATACATAGGTAATAAAATTTGTAACGATTTTTAATCTGCATTATATTTTTAGTCCAGTAGCCTTATTGATTCATTCAAAAAGAGCAAGGTGAACTATTTTATGCAGAGGATCGTAATATTGATTATGCCCAAGGCAGACTGTGAGAAGTTAACCCCACGACTGGCTTGTTTATAGAAGTGAGTCTGGCCGAAGCCTACGTGCCAAAGTCAGAGTAACTTGCACCCAAATTTCGTTCCCATAACAAAAACCATATGTTTTGTCTATTCTGTTCCTAATTCGAGATTGCTTTGTCTCATCCTTTCTGAGCCTTGTTTACATTAATTTCCATAGAAACCACACATCACCTTCACCCCAATTGATTGCCAATAAAACTCACTGCCTGGGATTTTCCAGCACCTTTGTCAGTTAACCGGCATTGGTCATCCTGGCCCCCCGCTTTCTCTCTCTTAGTTCTGTCTCTTAGTGTATTTCTTAGCCTGTATCATATACCGGGCAGGTGGGGCTGGAACCTGACTGCAGGGGTCTCTGGCAATTTCTCATTCTAGCTAACAAATCTCAGAAAACCCACTAGCCTGAGTGGAGATGGAGGTATAGGCCTGCTGGAGTCGGGGCTGCAGGATCCAGTGGCCAGCAGGACGACCTTGGGGCTTCCCTAGAGCTTCTCTCCGGTGCTGGGCATGTGTCTCTGGGTTTTTTGTCTTTTGTTTATTTTTTTTTCCCCCCGTTACTGGGAATCAAACTCAGGACCTTGCACTTGCCAGGCAGGTGCAGTGCCACTGAGCTACATCCCCAGCCCTGGGCGTGTGTCTCTGTTGCCTGATTTCTGCAGATTCTCCGATTTGTACTCTCTTCTGTGGCTCCTGATTTTTTATTCCATCCCGGACACTGCATTTGAAAAATTGCTTATTAAAATATTGCAAGGCCTTGGGGGTGATTTCTTCCTCTTAAGAGGATTTTCACTTACTCCTGTCAGGTGCTCAGGGGTGCTGGAATTCTCTAATCACATTAATCCAGACTCAAAGTTTTCTAAGCCTCTAAAATGCAGCTGCAAACCTCAGATTATACAAGGCTGTTTAGTTTCTGGTTTTGTTTTGCTTTGTTTGAGACAGGGTCTCACTGTGTTGCCCAGGCTGGTCTTGAATGCATCACCTCAAGTTTTCCTCCTGCCTCAGCCTCCTGAGTAGCTAGGACTACAGATATCTGCCATAATGGCCAGCCTGCTTCACCTTTACAGCAGCAGAGCTCTCGTGGGTTGTAGCCTAAATACCTAGAGCTTCACTAGTCTTCCACCTTTGGTGGCCCTGGCTCCCCGACACTCAGGAGCAGGACAAGGAGGAACGAGCTCCTCCTGCAGTCACCTTATTTGCATGGGCAGTCGCCTCGGGTCACATGGCCTAGTTGCGGGACTCTGGATTGCTGTCCTCGGGAAGTCGAAGTTGGTCTCACAGCTCCTTGGTATCCTGTTCCCTCGTTGATGCTTGTCAGATGTTTGCACAGCTCCTGGCTGGTGGCAGAGCTGGTCCCGTTTAGCTGGTCTCCCGGTGACTGCCCACAAAAGTGCTCTGTTCTCACCTTGGACGTCTGCCTGGCAGTGGCCAGCGTCGTCTGCCCCGTGCTGCAGATACAGCTGCGTGTCGGATGTGTGTCTCAGCGCTACATCTCTTACCTACCTTGTGAGACGGGGTGGGGGTGGGGGGAGGTTCTGCCTGGGACTTCTGTGCTCTCGGAATTCAGGGACCTGTCTTCCAGCATGGCCCCCCATCCTTCCATGAGGAGGCCCAGGGAAGAAGGAGCACCTGACTCCCATCCAGGCCGAAGGGCTTGTTAGTACTGTGCTTTGTTTTGTGTTCCCCACGAAGGCTTAGGACATGTACATCGGGCCCTTGGCTTTGTCCCCTTCACTGTCCGTGGGGGCTGAGCGAGTAGAGCCTTCGTCTCATAAGGAACTGCAGCGTGGTTGTCGGGGGTGATTGTTCTCCGCCTGTGCCTGCCCTGGTTCCTGCAGTGCAGGTGCTGTCTGATCCGTGGGGCAGCCAGTGTCCACCCAGGGGACCCTGGCTCTGCTGCGTGCACTCTGCTCGCCCCGCAGCAGTCACCTGACTCTTGGGACTCACCCTCCACCCTGACCGTTTCCGACCTGTGCCCTGTCCTGGGTCATTTCTCTTGAGACAGGACAGACTAGAGAAGCAGGAAACTTACATGATGGGGAAAGTCACTTGCCTCCGGAGCCCTTTGGCACCAGTGAGGCCTCCTCACTTAGGAGAAGTGTGTGCGATGCTGAGCCATCTGTCTGCACAAACCTGTCCCTTTCCAGGTACCTTGCCGGCGCTCCTGGCCTGGGATTGAATCCTGGAAACATCAGAAATGGATTCTTTCTGTACCAGAGGCTGGGAGCCTGGGAGCAGTGTGGGCAGGGCCAGGCCGCTTCCTGGCTTCCAGAGATGGTGAGCAGCCCCTGGTGTTTTCTGTTTTGTAGCTACTTTCACTCCAGCTCCTGCCTCCACTGTTGTGCTCCAGTCTCTGTGTCTCCCTGGGGCTTTCTTCTAAGGACATGAATCACGGGATCCAAGGCCACTCCACTGCAACAAGACCTCATCTTAGCGCTGCAAACACCCTATTTCCAACACAGTCATAGTCATGAGTGTTGGCCTGAAGGCTTTGGTATACCCAGCACCATGGCACACACCCATAATCCCAGCTACTTGGAAGGCTGAGGCAGGAGTATTAGAAGTTTGGAGCAAGCCTGAGTGACTGAGCAAACTCTTGCCTTTGGTCGTGGCATGTTAACTGAGTAACACTGCCATCTCTATCCCTCCAGGCCTTATAGTTAAACAGGTAAAGTATAATTAAGAAAAGCTTTCTCTCCTCATTAGCTCATGGTTCTGGAAGTTCGGGAGCACAGCGTCAGCCACTGCTTGGCCTTCCTGCTTCAGGCTGAGATGGCACAGGGCATCACATAGCAACACAGTGCAAGCTGCCTCGTCTGTAGCTATGAAAGGCATCATGGGTGCTTTGCCCCAGTGACTTCATCTCATCATAATTACCTTCCACAGGACCCATGTCCCGCTTCCAAGCACTACTCATGTGATTTGGGGAATAGTCCTAGTCACTTTCCCATCATGGGACAACATGCTCAGCACCCAAACTTAAAAGAGTAGAGATTTCTCTTGGCTCACAGTTTCAGTCCAGGGTCAGCTGGCTCCAAGGCATGAACAGTGCTGGGCGTGGTGCCGCACACCTATGATCCCACCACTGAGGAGGCTGAGGCAGGAGGATCGAAGTGAATTTGAGGCCAGCCTGGGCCTCATAGTTCAAGGCGAGACTGAACTGCGTAGCGAGATCCTGTCTAAAAAAAAAAAAAGACAAACAGCATGGTGGAAAGGCTTGGCAGAAGACAGCTGCTGAGCAGCCCATGCCAGCTAGGAAGCAGAGAGAGAAGGGAGGGACTGAGGACAAGGACACACCCTGCAGGTCCCGTTCCGGTGACCCCCTCCACCAGGCCCCACCTCCACACTGCATCTCCGGCTGTGGACCCGCAGTGGATGAACCTGCTGATGACAGTGTCCCACGATCTGGTCACCTTCCAACACAGGAGACTTTTGGGGATATTATTTTTCTTTTTTTCAGTTTCCACTATGGCTCAGTAGCAGGACAGAAAATTTTTTTTCTTTCTGTTTTAAAAAATTTTATTTGTTCACTTTTTTTTTTTTGGTACCAGGGATCGAACTTGTAACCTTGGGTTTTCGGGGCAGGGGGCAGCACCACTGAGCTAAATCCCCGGCCCAGTTCACTTTTGATATACATGAAGATTGCAGTCATTAGGGAATTTGTGCCTGTACATGATATCTTTTTTTTTTTTTTGGTACCAGGGATCGAACTCCAGTCCTTGCGCTTGCACAGCAGGTGGCAAAACCACTGAGCTAAATCCCTGGCCCTGTACATGATATCTTGATTCTTTTTTTCCCCATTCCCTCCCCTCCCTCAGTCCTTCTTCCCCTCCTTCTTTACAAAAGCTTTGTTTCCATTTTTTTTATTCTATTCTCTTATTTTTTTCTTTTCCCTTCCTTCCCTTCTCCTTCCCCTCTGCCTTGTTCCCCTTCCCGTTTGAACATTTTCTTCTTACTTCCCAATATCTGTCATCCATTTTGGTCCTTATTTGTGCTTTCAGTTTCTCACACAAGAGAAACAATGCCGTATTTAAACACATGTGTCCAATTTATTTCACTTAAAAGTATAGTCTCGAGGTGCATCCATTTGCCTAAAAATGTCTCAAGTTTACTTGTCCTTTATGGGAGAGTAGTACTCCATCGTATATAAAAACCACATTTTCTGGCCAGGGATTTAGCTCAGTGGTTCCAGCGCCTGCCTTGCAAGCGCAAGGTCCTGAATTCGATCCCTAGCACCAAAAACAAAAAACCACATTTTCTTCATCCATTCATCTGATGATGGGCATCTGGGCTGTTTCCACAATTTAACTACTATATATTGTGCTGCTGTAAATATGAGGGTGGATATATCACTGTAATATGATGCTTTTAACTCTTTTGGGAAAAATACCAAAAAGGGGAATAACTAGGTCAAATGGAACATACCTAAACATAATAGGAATTAAGTTTCCAACTCATGAATTTTGGGGAACATAATCCGACATAGCAGTAATTGTATGGGAAAGTACTCAGAATTGGCGGGAACCACACAGACCCAGCCTCCAGGCCGAGGGAAGGGAGCACACCAGATGGGACACAGGCTGCTCTGATGGTCACCTAAGTGAGGGGTACGTGAGCCCTTCCATGGCTGGGGGAGGCTCTGTCCTCGGGCCAGGGGCTCCACTCGGCCTGGGGGGAGCAGGGGACTCCACCGGAAGGGGAGCAGTATCTCCTGAATGTGCAACCGTGAGGTTCCTGAGGTACACAAAGGTTATGGAAGAAATCAGGTGAGCAGCCAGAACAAGCAGGACTCTGGCCAGTGATTTTTTCTGTTTGTTTGTTTTGCTTTGTTTTTGGTACGGGAATCCAACTCAGGGCCTCTAGCTTGTCAGGCATGCACTGCACCATTGAGCTACATCCCCTGCCCCTGGCTAGCAGTTTTATCAAAGACAAAAAAATATATCTGTGAGAAAGATTTGCCCCCAGTGCACACACACACTTCTGAGGTATAAACCTAGGAGCAGAGTTGCCAGGGTGAAACTGAGCCTATTTTACCTGTATCAAATGAGGGTATTTCCATGAATGACTCCCACCAACAATGCACAAAATTTGCTCCATATCCTACCAGTACTTCAAAAAAACCACACTTTTCAGCTCTTTTGCTTTTTGTTTTTTTGTTGTTGTTTTGGTACCCGGGATCAAACTCGGGACCTTGTGCTTGGGAGGCAGACAGCAGAACGACTGAGCTAAATCCCTGGCCCATGCTTTTTGTTTTTTTGAGACAGAGTCTCATTATGTGTTCCAGGCTGGCCTTGAACTTACTAGGAGCCCAGGTTGGCCTTGAACTTGCAGTGATCCTCCTGCCTCAGCCTCCCGAGTCCTGGGACTGCAGGGATGGGCCACCATGCCCAGCTCAGTGCCCTTCTGGTTTTAGCCGTTCTTGTTGGCATTGAGTGGTATATAATTATGATTTAAAATTCCCTGGTTATTGACATTGCACACCTTTGAGATGTTCATTAGTTATCTGCATCTCTGCTGTTGTAAAGAACCTGCTTATTCACTCATTGTATTTTCCTTATTGATTCAGGGGAATCTTTAAATATCCTGGTTATGAGTCCTTTATTGACCATATGTACTGCAAATGTCTTTTCCCACTTGGTGTCTGCAACTTCTCACTTAGTGTTAAGTCAATATTAAATCTAATTTTTAGGTAGTCAACTTTGTTGGTCTTTCTTGTTGGTTACAGAATCATTCCTGATGAGTTGCTTCTATCTACAATGCTGAAAACCACATTCAAATGTCCCTTGCACCCTAACAGCAGGGAAAAAAAAGTCAAATATTACACAGTCACAACTTCCTGAGCCTATCAAAGCATGGAGGTCAACTAGATAATATATTTTCAATTTTTATTCTTTTTTTTTTTTGGTACCAGGGATCGAACTCAGATCCTTGAGCTTGCGAGGCAGGCAACGGAACCACTGAGCTAAATCCCCGGCCCCAATTTTTATTCTTAATTAGTAAAGTTTGTAGTATATAATGATTGCACTCCTTATGAGGAGCTGGTACATGTACAGGCCACGTCTCAATTTTTTTATCCTCTTCCCCCCTTCTCTCCACCTTCTCCCTCTTGGACCCCTTCTCATTTCCAAAAGATCTATCTCCCTATTTTCTATTATCCATCCTTTATTTAGCTCCTTAATTTGTTTATATTTTGTTTTCTTCTGTAAGAGAAATACTTTTGTGTGTCTGATTTATTCCACTTAACATTATAGTCTAAAGGTGCATTCATTTACCTAAAAATGACTCAAGTTCATCCTTTATGGCAGAGTAGTACTCCACTGTGTACAAATACCACATTCTCTTTATCCATCTGTTGATGGATATCTAGCCACTTCCAAGATTTAGCTATTATGAATTATGCTGCTATAAACATGAGTATGCATGGATCACTGTAATATGATGTCTTTAACTCTTTCAGGAACATACCTAGCAGGGGAATAGCTGGGTCAAATGTAATTTCTAGTTTTAGTTTTTTTAAAGAAGCTCCATGCTGATTTTCATAATGGTTGTCTTAGTTTACATTCCCACCAACAATATAGAAGGTTCCTTTTTCTCTGAAACCTATCCAGCATTTGTTATTATTTGATTTCTTGATGATAGCCATTCTTCTGGAGTAAAGTGGAATTTCAGTATTGTTTTAATTTTTACTTCTTTAATGAGTAGAGATATTGAATATTTTCTCATATACTTACTGACCATTTATAATTCTTCATCTGAGAAGTGTCCACTCATTTAAGTTGTCCATTTTTCATTAGGTCTTTTATTGGGGGGGGTCTTATTTTTTTAAATTCTGTATGTATTCCAGATATTAGTCCTCTGTCTGAAGAACAGCTAGCAAAAAAAATTTTCCCATTCTGTAGGTTGTCTCTTCACTCTGTTGGTTGTTTCCTTTTCTGTACAGAAGCTTTTTAGTTTGATATGATCCCATTTGTTGATTATTGATGCCATTTCTTGTCTAGTTGGAATTCTGTTTAGAAAGTCCTTGCCTATGTTTATCTCTTTGAAGGTTTTACCTATTTTATCTTCTGGAAGATTGTTTCTGTCTTAACATTTATATCTGTGGTCCATTTTGATTTTAGTTTAGTACCTGGTAAGATATATGAATCTAGATTCAACCATCTGCATGGGTAAATCAGTTTTCCCAGAGCCATTAATTAAAAGAGACTGTCTTTCCTCCTTTCTCAAAGATCAGGTAGCTGAATGTGCCTGGGGTTATTTCTAAATGCTTTATTTTGTTCCATTGATCTAAATGTCTGTTCTTTGTGCCAGTACTGTGCTGTTTTTATCACTGTAGTTTTGTAATATAGCTTAAAACCCAGGATTGGAATGTCTCCTGCTCTGCTCATGTTATCAAGGATTGTTTTTGCTATTCTAGGTCTCTTCTGGTTCCATACCAATTTTAAGATTATTTTCTCTATTTCTGTGAGGAATGCTGTTGGTATTTTAACAGGGATGATATTAAATCTGTATGTCAGTTTTGGGAACATGGCCATTTTGTCTATATTGGTTCTGCCTATCCAGGAGCAGTGATCTATTTCCATTTTCTGATGTGCTCTTTGATCTCCATTTTTCAGAGTACTGTAGTTTTTGTTGCAGAGGTCTTTCACTTCCTTGGCTAGGTTAATTCCTGAGTATTCAATTTTTCTTGATGCTACAGTAAAAGATATTATTCCCTAATTTATTTCTTGATAAATTTATTTTTGGCATAGAGGAACACTATTAATTTTTTGTGTTGACTTTTATCCTGCTATAGTACTGAATTTGATCATTAATTCTAGGAGTCTTTCTTTTTTGGGGTACTGGGGATTGAACTCAGGACCTTGTGCTTGCCAGGCAGGCACAGCGCCATTGAGCTAAATCCCTGGCCCTAGGAGTCTTTTTTTTCTAGGAATCTTTTGGTGGAATTTTTTGGGTCTTCTCTGTAGGAGATAATATCATCTGCAAGTAATGATAATTTGGCTTCTTCCTTTCCTATACATATCCTTTTTACTTCTTTTTCTTGTCTAATTGCTCTGGTTAATGTTTCAAGTATCATGATGAACAAGAGTGGTGATAGTGGACATCCTTATCTTGTTCCTGATCTTAGGAGGGAAAGCTTTCAGTCTTTTCCCATTTAATATGATGTTGATAGTAGGTTTGTCTTAAATGGCTTTTGTCCAATTGAGATAAGGTACTTCTTTACCTACTTTTTTTTTTATCATGAATGGATGTTGGATCTTGTCAAAGGCTTTTTCTGCATCTTTTAAGATAATCATGTGATTTTGTCCTTGCTTCTGGTTATGTGATGTATTACATTTATTTATTTGTGTATGTTGAACCATCCTAGCATTCCTGGGATGAAGCTTACTGGTCATGATGTATGATTTTTTGTTTGTTTTTACATCTATCCATTTCTTCTAAATTTTCTAATTTACTGGAGTACAGGTTTTTGCAGTAGTTGCTAATAATCGTTTTTTGTTTAATTTTTTTTTTTTTTTTGGTACCAGGGATTGAACTCAGGACCTTGCACTTGTGAGGCAGGTGGCGGCACCACTGTGCTAAATCCCAGCCCTGATCTTTTTAATGATTTGCTTCATTCTGTTTGCCAGTATCTTATTGAGGATTATTGCATTTATGTTCATTAAAGAGATTGGCCTTTTGTTCTCTTTTTTGGTTGGATCCTTGTCACATTTTAGAATCAGGGTAATACTACTAATAAAAACCTTGGGAGTACTGCTTCCTTTTCAATTTCATTAAAGAGTTTGAGGAGGATTAGCATTAGATTTTCCCTGAAGTTCATGTAGAATTCAGCAGTGAATCCACTGAAACCTGAGCTTTTTCTTAGTTGATAGATAGGCTTTTTAAAAATTACTGTCTTAATATCATTGCCTGTTATTGAATTATTCAGGGCTTTTAAATGTTCTTGGTTCACTCTTGGTGATTCATATGTATCTAAGCATCTATCCATTTCTTCTAAATTTTCTAATTTACTGGAGTACATGTTTTTGCAGTAGTTGCTAATAATCTTTTATTTATTTATCTATTCATTTATTTTTGGTACCAGGGATCGAACTTGGGACCTTGTGCTTGTGAGGCAGGCAGCAGAACCACTGAGCTAAATCCCCAGCCCTCAAGTTGCTAATAATCTGAGTTTCCATGGTATCTGTTATGATTTTTACCTTTGCCATTTCTAATTGCATTGATTTGACTTCTCTCGCTCTCTGTCTCTGTGTCTCTCTTAAAGTAAGATTGGCTAAGGGTTTGTCTATTTTGTTTATTCTTACCTTTTTTTTTTTTTCTTTCTTTTGGTTCTGGGGATCGAACTCAGGACCTTGCGCTTACAAGGCAGGCACCGGAACCACTGAGCTAAATCTCCAGCCCCTACTTTGTTTATTCTTTCAAAGAAGTACCTTTTTTTTTTTTTTTTGGTACCGGGGATCGAACTCGGTCCTTGTGCTTGTGAGGCAAGCGGCAGAACCACTGAGCTAAATCCCTGGCCCAGAAGTAGCCTTTTGACTCTTTGGTTCTTTGGATTGTGTTTTTAGCCTCAATTTCATTAATTTCTGTTCTGATATTTATGATATCCTTCCTTGTACTAGTCTTTAATTTAGATTGTTTTTGTTTTTCTAGGGCCTTGAAGTATATTGTTACATTATTTATTTGGGCTATTTTTCTGATATGGGCTTTCATAGCTATGAATTTCCCTCTTAAGACTGCTTTCATTGTGTCCCCATAGGTTCTGGTATGTTGTACTGGCATTATCATTTGATTATAGGAACCAATTTCTTCCTTGATTTGTTTTGTGACCCACTGATTATTCAAGAATATATTATAGGGCCAGGGATGTAGCTCAATGACACAGTGGCTGCCTGGCAAGCAAAAGGCCCTGAGTTCGATTCCTGGTAGCAAAAAAAAAGAATATATTATAAAGTTCCCATGTTCTTTCATACTTTGTGGTTTCATTTGCCATTGAGTTCTAGTTTCATTGCACTATGATCTGATAATATGCACAGGATAATTTCAACTCTTTCGCTTTTATTTATGCATGCTTTATTGGCTAGTATGTGCTGTATTTTGGAGAAAGTTCCATGTGTTGCTTGAAAGAATATGTGTTCTATGCCAGGGATTTAGCTCAGTGGTTCCGCTGCCTGCCTTGTAAGCGCAAGGTCCCGAGTTCGATCTCTGGTACCAAAAAACAACAAAAGAATATGTGTTCTGTTGTTGGGTGGAACTTTCTGTAGATATCAATATAGGTCATTTGTTAAGGGCTTTGATTCGACTGATATTTCTTTGTTGTTGTTTTTTTGTCTAGATGATCTTTCCATTTGAAACAGTGGAGTACTGTCCCCCATAATAATTGTGTTGATGTTTATCTGATCTTTGAGTCCAGTAGTGTTTATTTTTATTTTTTATTTTTTGGTACCAGGGATCGAACTCAGGACCTTGTGCTTGTGAGGCAGGTGGAGGCACCACTGAGCTAAATTCCCAGCCCAGTAGTGTTTATTTTTGTTGTTGTTGTTGTTTTTCCAGTACAAGGGATCAAACCCAGGACCTTGCGCTTGCAAGGCAGGTGCAGTGCCACTGAGCTAAATCCCCAGCCCAGTAGTGTTTGTTTTATGATGTTGAGTGTGCCTGTGTTCAGTGCACATGTTTATAGTTATCTCGTCCTGTTGAATTATTCCCTTAATCAGTATGTGATGACCTTCTTTGCATTTTCTGCTCAGTTTTGGCTTTAAGTCCACTTTCTCTGAAAATAAGATAGCTACTCCTGCTTGTTTCCAGGTTCCTGTGGCATGGAAGATTGTTTTCTATCCTTTGATTTTGTCTAGGAATTTTTGGAGGGGTTAAATGTATGCAACATACTGTTGGATTTTGTTTCTTTTTCTTTTTTTTTTTTGGTACCGGGGATCGAACTCAGGTCCTTGCGCTTGCAAAGCAGGCGATGGAACCACTCAGCTAAATCCCCGGCTGGATTTTGTTTCTTGATTCATTTTTCCAATCTGTGTCTTTGACTGGGATATTGAGTCCATTCACACTGAGAATTATTACTTAAAGATATTTATTCCTAAGAACCAGTAATGTACCACTCTTTACCATAGAAAAGAGATCTATAGTTATAATATAAACACTAAGGCAAACCAAAAAATAATTTTTTGAGACAGGGTCTTGCGCTGTCGTTCAGGCTGTCCTTGAGCTCACTGTGTAGCCCATGCTGTCCTCAAACTCCTGGCAATCCTCCTGCCTCAGCCTCCTGAGTGCTGGGATTACAGACATGTGCCACCACACCTGGCAGACAAACCAAATATTGATGTACAGTAATAGCTACTAAATGCCACAACTATACCTCCACTAACAATAGAACATTATTCAAGAGTGATAGCATAGAATTAACTGCCTGGATTCATAAAGTTTAATAGTTATACTAGTTAGAATAAAAGAGGATTGGGAACTGCAAAATGAAAAAAGTAGAATTTGAAAAAATAATCAATGGAAGATGAGGAAGAGAAAAAAGTGAGATAGAGGGTCCTATTCAGGAATAAAAGGAAATTAATAGTATTAGATAAAAGTAACAGAAAAGAACAAATAAGAAAAAGAGGGAGAAACAGAGATCCAAATAAAGGAGAAAAAAGAAAAATAAGGAAAAATAATTAAGGGAGCAAAGAAAAGGAAAAAACAAGAAGTAGAGAAAGCCCAAGTTCCAAAAAAACAAATGAAGGAAAAAAATCAGTAAAAAATTTTTCTGTTGGGGCTGGGGTTTTGCCACCTGCTGTGCAAGAGCAAGGACCAAGTTTGATCCCTGGTACCAAAAAAAAAAAAAAAATTTTTTTCTTTTTGAGTGAGTGGTTTATTTCCAGCATCTTGTCTTGGGATCCAGCATGTCACAATTTTCTCCTTCTACCTTTATGGTCTATGGATTTGTGAGGTGCTCTCCTTGCTCCTGAGGCTCCTCTGTCCGTGCATTCCAGGCTGTGGCAACTATCCAAGCCAAGGCATGTCCTTGCTTACATTGGTAGATGGGGAAAGCAGTCGGACCACTGGTCTCTGCTGGATGTAGTCAGACTGTTGGCTTTAATGTCAGCACTTTAAGATCCAGCTGCTTCTGAAAGCCACACACACCAGGCCTGGATTTGCATCATGGAGGGCAGGGGACCAGTGTCCTTCTGAAGCTTAAACTTCGCAGAAGGTCTATGTCTAGCCCACACCACACCCCTCTGATAGCTGTTTCTCATACAGTCACTGTGGGAAACCCTGAAGTGGAGTTGTTCTTTACTTGTTCTGTGGCTCTGTCTTAAACAGTTAACCCCTTCCCCACATGGTGCCCATTTAAACACTCTTTGGCAATATGGCAGGCACTGCACTGGATTTTTTTCTCCAACTCTAGGCTGCCACGAAGGAGTCAGTTTCAGGGTTGAAGTCTATGCTACTATGGTAGTTTACAATAGCTGTGGGCTTTTCTTAGAGTTAGCACTGCTGACTTGGTCCTCATTGTTTCTCCCTGGAGGTGCAGACTCTCCAGGGCTTATCTTCTTTCCCAGGCCATTAGCCTCACCCATGATCAGGTCAGTTGGTTGGTTAGTGCTTCTGCTGCCCTGGGCCAAGAGGAAACAAAACACAGAGTGGGCTTAGAGTTGGTCAGTGGCCATAGTGAGGGTGCAGAATCCCTGGGTATGGAAATGGCCAGAGGCAGTGCTGCAGAAGAGCAGGTTCTGACCACAATGCAAGGGGCCAAGTAAGATAATTGAATTCCCACTGAGTATGGTAGTACACCCGTGTAATCCTGGCACTCAGGAGGCTGAGGCAGGAGGGTCACCACGAGTTTGAGGCCAGCCTGGGCTATGTGGTGAGACCTTGTCTAAAAATAAATAAGTAAAATGTAATCAAATTCTAAAAGATAACAAATCCCCTTCAAGGAAAGACAGAGCCCATGGCTTGCTTTGCACATGGCAGAGCTGAGGAGGAAGTGGTAGCACCACAGGGCAGGAAAGAAAAGCATCAAACTGAACAAATCCATGAAGGTGGTAGCAAGAGCTACCAGACAGCATCCCTGGGACCCCTAGGTATGGGGAGAACTCAGCAAGAGCAAATCTCAAAGCCAGGGCCTTTGCACTGAGCCATGTCCCCAACAGTGTTCTCTTAATTAATGCCATTACTTCCTTTTGAGGCAGTGAGGTAGGAGATTAGGGTGTGGCAAGGAGGCTGGACAGCAGGTGTGGCCTGTCAATCACAGAGAGCTGTCAAGTCCCATCAGGGAATGGCTTTCTACAGCCTGGATCTAACATCAGAAGATTTGAAAGCCTGATGACTACTGTCTTCCTACTCTTCCAGGGATCCTCGCTGCATGCAGGGCATATTTTCACTCTTCTCCCTTCTTCTTTCTTTTTTTTTTTAACCTCTTTTTCCTTCTTTTATCTTCAATGAATGAAACTTTTTTTTTTTTTGGTACTGGGGATCGAACTCGGGTCCTTGTGCTTGCAGGGCAGGCGGCAGAACCACTGAGCAAAATCCCCAGCCCTGAAACTTTTGTATTAATCAGTTGTCTCCATCCAATTCTTTGAACAAGACAAGAGCCTGGAGCTGCTGGCCCCACACTGACAACAACAGGACCTCGCCGTGTGGCCCAGACTGGCCTTGAACTTGAGGCGATCCTCCTGCTTCAGCCTCCCCAGTGCTGGGATCACAAGTGTAGGCCACCATGTCCAGCTCTTACTGTTTTCTTTTCTTTTTTTGGTGCTGGAGATCGAACTCGGGTCCTTGCGCTTGCGCAGCAGGCGGCGAAACCACTGAGCTAAATCCCCGGCCCCTGTTTTCTTGATTATGACGAGGGCAGTTTATATGCTGCATTAGTCTTTTTGAAAAACAAAATACTTCTTGGCTTTTTGTTGACCCTCCCTATTGTACACTGTGTTTGTTTTCAATTTCATTATTACTTTTATTCTTTAATTTCTTTGTGTGTATTTTGCTGTTCTTTTTCTTGTTACAGATGCTTGGTTCATTCATTAGACTCCTTGTAAAAGGCTCATTTTAGAGCCTGGAATTTAGCTCAGTGTTGCCGCCACCTGCCCCGCAAGCGCAAGGACCCGAGTTCGATCCCTAGTACCAAAAAAAAAAAAGGCTCATTTTAAGACTTTAAATTGTACTCTAAGATTTCATTTCCTCAATAGGTTTTTTTTTTAAAGGCCCATTTATTCAGCATCATGATCAAACTATCACATTTAACAATCCACAGCACGGCTGCAAAAACAAAAGCAAAAACTACATTAAAGCCCTCTGTTGAATTACTGCGCTTGCCTCAAAACAGAAACAAAAATAACCTGTTCCGTAACCAGTCCTTGCGGCTCTCACCCTACGCGTGCGCAGATGGTGCCTCAGCAGCAGCCGTACTCTGCGCGCAGCGTCTGGCAGAGGCCACAGACCTCTAGTAACCTGTGCTTCCCTGCGCCTTCTCAGCGGTCCTGTCTGCTAAGCACTGTTTCCTGTGGTGACTAAGACCTTTTGCTACCGCCACAGGCACCAGGGCTGCTGGAACCACCGCAGCCCTCTTGCTTCTGTGGCTTCGCAAAGCACAGTCCTCTACCACACAGCCCCTCTTCTGCCTCCAAAGTTTCCTCCCTTTGTGGGTCCATAATTGATGAAGATTGATCGCCGTAACTCCTCAAAGCACCAAGGCATCCACCATCTCCAAAATTGCTTTCATCTTTTCTAAACTCATCGTAGCCATCATCGCTGCAACCGTATCCACCACCACCGCAGCTGCCACCAAAGCCAGATCTGCCACTGAAGTTCCCTCCATGACAAAAGCTGTCACTGCCACCAGAACCACCTCCACGGCCACCCCTGCTGTCACCAGAAACACCCCAGCCCCGGTCTCTGACAGGGTTCTTCTCACTCCACAGGGACAGTGCCCACCTCCTCCACAGTGGCATGAGGGACAACCCAAAGCCTGGGACCGTTGGCATTCTCATTGGTTGTTTGAAGCTCAGTCCTTTGATGAGGAGCTTCCGCAGCTGTCTAGTTCCTGGGGAGACCCTGATTTAGATGTCACAGCAGTGGGAACAGAGACCTTAACCTTACATCCTTGGCAGTGTTCATGGCAGAAAGGGGTGAACTAATGAATGGATCTCCTCAGTAGCTATATTTTGTTTTCTTTTGTTTTTTGGTGGTTTTTTTTGAGACAAGGTCTCACTGTGTAGTTCAGGCTGGCCTTGAATTCACTGTGCAGCCCAAGCTGGCCCCAAACTTGTAGTGATCTTCCTGTCTCAGCCTCTGGAGCTCTAGGATTACAGCCATGTACCACCATGCCCAACTTCTGAGCTATCTTTCATATCCCATGTCATTCACCCACTTAACATAGTTTTTAGTATATGCACAGACTTGTACAGAAGTCACCACAATCAATTTTAGAACATTTTCCTCACCACAAAAAGAAAATGCCTCTGCATTTCTGAGAAGGCAGTGTTGCAGACGTCGCGTTGCACGGCTGAGGGGTCCCCCTCAGAGCTCTTACCTGCCACAGTCTAGGGGAGGTTCTGTTCACTCAGCCGTCTCCCTGTTTCCACACCGAACAGACCCTTTTTGGTCAAGCCCAGTGGTAGAGTGTGCTCTCAATTCTGAGGAAACAGCTTGCAAATTAAGTTCTACACCTTAGCATCTGTCCTCTCAAGTGATAATGATACCTCAGTTGCACTTAAGGAGGATCACCCCTCCCTATTGGATGAAACCTTACTTTGGCTGTTATGCAAGTGATGGGGATTGGCCTGAGGGCCACCCTGCATCATAGACAAGCTCACTACCACTGAGCTACACCCACAGCTCCAAAAATGCATACAGGACAAGAAGTAAACATGGCAGGAAGGAATAAAGCACTTGGAGTGATCCAGGGAGTATTTGTAGGCAAAGTGTGTGAAGCTTGCAAGGGAACATGCTCCTGTAATAGGGATGTAGCTAAACTAATTTCTAAGGAAAATACAAACCATTTGAATCTAATGGAGTTAAAAATAACCTATGTACTGGCACAAAAACAGAAACGAGGATCAACGGAAGAGAATAGAGGATGCAGAAACAACTCTAAACATATTTAACTATTTGATCTTGGGGCCAGGGATTTAGCTCAGTGGTTTCGCTGCCTGCCTCGCAAGTGCAAGGACCCGAGTTCGATCTCCGGTACCAAAAAAAATACTCTTACTATTTGATCTTTGACAGAGGGGCCAAAAACATATTCAGAAGGAAAAAGCCTCTTTAATAAATAATGCTGGGGAAACTGGCTATCCACATGCAGAAGATTGACTCTAGACCTGTATCATATACTAAACTAAAATCAAAATGGATCAAAGAGTTAAGTGTTAAAACAGAAACACCTGGGCTGGGGATTTAGCTCAGTGGTTCCGCTGCCTGCCTCACAAGTGGAAGGACCTGAGTTCGATCCCCGGTACCAAAAAAACAAAACAAAACAAAAATAACAACCCAGAAACACCTAACTTGCTGGAAGATAAAATAGGCAAAATTCTTGAAGTCATAGGTGTAGGCAGTGACTTTCTGAACAGAACTTGTTTCATAGGAAATAGCACTGAGAATCAACAAATGGGATCATATCACAATAAAAAGCTTCTGCACAACAAAAGAAACAAGCAACATAGAAGGAAACCTACAGAGCAGGAGAAAATTTTTGCCAGCTATTCCTCAGAAGACTTAATATGTAGAATATATAAAGAACTAAAAAAAATCAGATCTTCCACAATAAAAGGCCTACTCAAAATATGGGTAAGTAAAATGAGTAGACACTTCACAGAAGTGCAGATAACCAATAAACACACGAAGAAATGCTCAGCATCACTACCCATTACAGAAATACAAATTAAAACAACACTGGGATTCCATCTTACTCAAGAAAGAATGGCCATCATCAAGAAATCAAATAATCACAAATGCTGGTGAGGCTCCAGTGGGTGGGGAAAGGAATCTTACATTGTTGGTGGGAATGTAAACTAGTACGGCTGCTGTGGAAATCACTAAGGAGATTCTTGAAAAAACTAAAAGTAGAAATTCCATTTGACTCAGCTATTCTTCTTGGTATCTTCCTGAAAGAGTTAAAGGCATCCTATTATAGTGATCCATGCATACTCATATTTATAGCAGCACAATTCATAATAGCTAAATCTTGAAAGGTGCCTATATGTCTACCCACAGATGAATGGATAAAGAAAATGTGGCATTTACACACAGTGGAGTACTACTCTACCATAAAGAAAAAACGAGTTATTTTAGGAAAATGGATGCACCTTGAGACCATGACGTCAAATGAAATCAGACACACCAACTTAAATATCACATGGTTGGGCTGGGGATTTAGCTCAGTAGTTCCAGTGCCCGCCTCACAAGCACAAGGTCCTGAGTTTGATCCCCAGTACCAAAAAGAAAAAAAAAAAAACACATGGTTTCTCTACTATGAGAAAGCCAAACTATAAATAGCAAAATAAAAGGTAGAAAATAGGAAGTAGACAGGCCAGGGATTTAGCTCAGTGGTTCCGAAGCCTGCCTTGTAAGCGCAAGGTCCCAAGTTTGATCCCCCTACCAAAAGAAAAAAAAAGAAAGAAAATAGGAAGTAGAGAGATAGATTTTTCTCGGATGAGAAAGGGACCAAGAAATGGAGAGAGGAGGAAAGAGGGAAAGGGGATGAAAAAAGGAATTAAGATGTGTTATGTACATGTTCACACAAGGAATGTAAACATAATGTACTATAAATATGTACTAATAAAAATATTTTTTAAGTAAAAAAAAACATCACACCCCTTCTGCTTTTCTACCTTCCCCCAGCCCCTGACAACCAGTAATTAACCAGTTTCTTTCTTTTTTTTTTTGTGGTACCAGGGATCGAACTCGGGTCCTTGCACTTGCGCAGCAGGTGGCAAAACCACTGAGCTAAATCCCCAGCCCAAGTTAACCAGTTTCCATCACTGTGGATTTGCCTATTCTGGAGAGTTCATGGAAAACAGAATCCATCAGCTGGGGGTTTAGCTCAGTGGTGTGGTGCCTGCCTGGCAAGCGCAAGGCCCTGAGTTTGATCCCCAGTAAAAAAAAAAGAGAAAATAGAATCCTGAAATCTACAGTATTTTCGCAACTGACTCTCTCCAAATGTTTCTCGCCAGTGTTGTGCCAGTATTAGTTCTTTGTTCCTTTTTGTTATCAAGAATATCCCATTGTGAGGATGCACCACAGTTTTGTAATCCATTCACCAGTTGATGAATGTTTGAGTCTTTTCCACTTTTTGGCTCTTATGGATACTGCAGCTCTGAACATTCATGTCCATGTTTTAGTCTCTCTTGGCTGTGTACCTAGAAGGCAGTTATTGGGTCACGCAGTAACCCCCTGCCTGTGCAACCTTCTGAGGACCTGTCGGGCAGTTTTCCAAAATAGTGGCACCATTTTATATTCCGACCAGCAGTGTACAAGAGTTCCATCTTCACATGCCAAACAACACTTGTTATTATCTTTTATTGAAGCCACCCTAGTGAGCATGAAGTGGTATCTCATTGTCCTCCCATTTGTTTTGCTTTGGTTTGGTTTCGTTTCGGTGCCAGGGGTTGAACCCAAGGCCTTTTGCATGCTAGGCGAATCCCTCTACCACTCACCCATCGCTCTGGCTCTCCACTAGTTTGAGTATCCAATACTTTTGTTACCGAGTTTTTTTCTTTGACTCTGCTTCCTAGGAATATGCTTCCCTCTTTCCAAATCTAATAATTGTCCGATTTTTGTGATTGTGATAAAGTTCTACCTACTTTATTGTCTTATGGTCAAGATCTAGGATGTCCCCAGAAGATTCATGTGTTCAGAGACGGGGCTTTTGGAAGGTGATTGATCATGGAGCACTGTACTCATCAATGGATTCAGCAACTGATGCGTTCATAGCTGAATGTGCTGTTAGAAGCTGAAGCCTAGTCACAAAAGGCATCGCTGGGGCATGCCCTAGGAAGGAGTATCTGCTCCCAGGCTCCTCCCTTCACTGCCTACTTCCGGGCCACTCTCCTCTGCCACAGCCCCACTGCTGTACTGTTTCCGGACTGAAATTTTTGGAACTATAAGCCAAAATAAACACTTCCTCTTTTTAAGTTTCAAGTGTTGGTTATTTTGTCCCAGCAACGAAAAGTGATGAATACAGTTGTGATTAAAGAACATTATCTAATTTCAACTGCTTAAATATTTCAAATACTTGCTTCATTGATCATATGTGGTTGTATTTTGTCAACATTCCCCCATATGCTTGAGAAAAGTATTGCAGTTTGAACTTTTTTTTTTTGGTACCGGGGATTGAACTCGCAGTTTGAACTTTAATGTTCCACGTATATCAACTAGGTCAAGCTACCTAATCATCTTATTTATATCTTCATAATTTTTTGGCTTGATTTTTCTATTGATTTTGAGAGGTCTGGATTAAAAATTTCCCTGTGGTATGCAAATTTTTAGCTTAATAAAGTTGTTTTTGAGGGCTGGAGATTTAGCTCAGTGGTTCCGCCTCTTTCCTCACAAGCACAAAGACCCAAGTTCGATCCCCAATACCAAAAATAAACAAATAAATAAAAGAATTGATTTTAAAAAATAAATAAAGTTGTTTTTGAAAATCTCCACCATGATGGTGGATATGTCTATTTTTTCTTATAGTTCTATTAGTTTTTGTTTCGCAAAATATAAGTCCACGCTGGGAAATGTGTGCCTTATAATCCCACTTGTAATTCTGGCTACTTGGGAGGCTAAAGCAGGAGGATGACAAGTTCAAAGTCAACCTGGGCAATTCAAAAATAAGTCAGTAAATAAATAAGAAACTAAGTAAGTAAATAAAGGCCTGGGGATGTAGCTCAGTGTTAGAGTAGCCCTGGGTTTGATCCCAGGACTGTCAAAACAACAGCAAAAAAAGAGGTCATGTCATAGAATGCTTACAAATGTAGAACTGTTGTGTATCACGATGAATTGTACATTGCTAACATCACACGATAATCATCTCTATCTCTGTCCGTGCTGTCTGTTGTTACTATAGTTACATCAGTTTTTTGCTGGTAAGTGCTTGCAGTGTATAGTCTTCTGTTCTTTTATTTTTCAGCCTTCCTGTATCCTTTTCGTATAGACATTTATCTTGTAATCAACATATGGATGATTTTACCACTCTGAAAATATTTTTATTTTTTCCCTGAAAGATTTAGTCTGGTAATATTGTAATTACTAGTAAATTTGGATTTAAATCTCCATTTTTCTCAATGCACTTTATCTTCTGTGTTCCTAATATTCTTACTTGCTATATTTCAGATTGATCTTCTCATTTTCAATTTTTAGTTTTTTGCATCAAAATACTCTCCAATACCTAATAAAAGCTTTGTGAACAATCTCCTTTAAAAATCCATGTGTAAAGTTGGAGTGTTTTGGGTTATTTTTTTGTTTTGATTTGTTTGGTTGGTTTGGTTTCATTTCGTTTGGCTTGGATTTTTGATACAGGGTCTCACTATGTACCCCAGGCTGACCTTGAACTTTGTAGAGATCGTTCTGCCTCAGCCTCTTGAGTGCTGGAATTAAAGGCATGCATCACCATGCCTAGCATGGAGTTTCAAACTTTTCTTCATTACCATTGCCCAGCTTATGAAGTCAGAAATGATTATTTTTATCATTACATGTTTTGCCACTGTCAGTTTGAAAGTTTGCTTTTTCCTATTCATTTAGTGATTTCTGTAGAACCATCCTGGCCAATTTTCCATCCTGGGGTAAATGGGGTTGTTCGGTGTTTATGATCCCCCGTTACAGTAGTCAGTAGCCACATATGGCTTGTTGTTGTTATTTGCTTTTTGTGTGTGTGTGACAGGATCTCACTATGGAGATTAGGCTGGACTTGAACTCATTATATAGTTCAGACTGGCCTTGAATTCAGGGTGATCCTCCTGCCTCAGCCTCCCAAGTGCTGGAATTATAGGCATACCACCACGCCTGGCACACATATGGAACACTTGAAATGTGGGTAATGCAACTGAGGAACTGAATTGTTTAATGTATTTAATTTCCTTAATTTGAATGTAAACACCTGCATATGGCTCATGGCTACCATATTGGCTAGGACAGTTATAGAAGTTATAATGTCATCCTTTCTTGTCAGTGCCTGCTATTACTGTTAGCCTCCTCCCAGATGATGCAAAAGCCTTAGCACATTAACTCCTTCATTCCCCTCCAGATATATATATGGTACAGTTGATGGTTTATAATTCTCTCTGTATTTTAAGTTCCGAAATACCTTATTGTTATTGTTTTGCGCCATCTCCCTCTTGTTCCATCCATTCTATCACCGCTGCGGTCTTCCTTATGTTCCTTGAGTGGCAAATTCATTGTCATCTCTGGGGTTTGTCCTCTTTGCCAAGTCTGTCTTCCTCTCACATAGCCGTGTGGCCGGCTCCTTCTCCTAGTTCAGATCCTGCTCACATCAGTACCCCTCATGAGGTGTCCCTCACCTCCACTGCACAGAACTGCCTGCTGTCCCATTGCTGGAAACCTCACTGTTGACTGCCCTGAGAGCCCCTGTGTGTCAGAGTGGGCCCTGTTGGTGACCCCTGTCAGCCCGCCAGCACTTGGTGCTAACCATAAGCATGTGGTGCTGCTCTGGGAAATTGGGCATGAAAGGAAGTTTACTGGAGGAATTCTGGGAATTTCCCCTGTCATCAGGGAGAGATGGTGATAGGAGACAATGAGCGTGTCATGCGGGGATGGCACTGAAAGGGAAGGGCTCTTGCCCAAGGACAAGGCTGAAGTCGAGAAATGCCCTTCTGGAAAGTGGTCCTTGATGGGTTCTGGAGCTTCTCCATCTTACACCTACCCTGTGTGACCAATGCTTTACTGTCCCTGCCTCACAGCGGAGGAGGGCCAGGCAGAGGGCGGTAGCTCCTTGGGTCCGGTGGCATCGCCAGAGCTGGGATCGGAGTCAGCACCACTCTGATTTCTCCTCAGGGGCACACTTGTTTCCTGCCTGGCTTCCGAATGATATCGATCTGGAAGCTGGGATCCTGGCTGTCTTGTTCTAGATGTGCCCCGGGCACTCCACAGGGTACAGTCTCCTTGGATGGATGGATGGATGGAGAGCAGACCGGTTCCTGAGAACCAGAAGTTTCCTGTTTGCAGCCGTGGCCCAAATCCTGGGAGAGAACTGAGCCTTCCTTGGGGTGTACTGATGGGGCCGCCAGGTGAGCCCCTTTTTAGATCCCTGTTGACTCCTTCTCTGATGCCCCTGGCAAGCCCTCCAAAGCATGACCCTGTTCTTGGGTCTGCCTGCTTTCGCTGGGTGCTGGCATGGCTGGCTCCCTCCTCCTCCTCCTCCTCCTCCTCCTCCTCCTCCTTTTCCCCTGCAGAAGGAAGGAAAGGAGTTGGCCCTCTTCCTTCTTGGCAGCCCGGGTGCTCATTTGGATCCCTGAAGCCAGGCCCAGTGGGCAGCCGAGCTGGCACCGTTCATCACACAGCCCGCTGCTGCTGCCCACGCGCTGGCTTTGAGGTGCGGCCAGGGCCTCGGTGGGAACCGCTCACCACTCTAATTGGCCTTTCTCGGGAAGCGGTGGTTGTGGCTCACACTTGTCATTACCCTGGGGGCCACTTTGCCCTGTCCAGGGACACAGTACGGTTTCTGGGAGCCGGCTTTGTTTCCAGCGAGGCTGGAGTCTACCCTTGTTCTACAGATGGGGACCCAGGAACCCCGGGTCCCTGCCCCAGCCTGAGTCCCTGCCCAAGGCCACAACAAGGGTGAGCTGCCCTGCCAGGAGGAAGCAGCAGCAAGACCAGAGCCAGGGCTCTCCTCCCTGCTCTGCTGGCACATGGAATGAGTTCCCACAGAAAAGAAGACTTCCCACTGGCTCCTAGGGCCACCCCGGCCCTGCCAGATGCCAGACACAGGAGTCTGGCTACTCACAGAGAGGTGTCCATGTGAGAAGTGTCATGCACCCGGACATCCTGCCCAGACGGCAAAAGGCAACCATGGAAACGAGGCCGATTTGCCCAGCCAGCAATCTGGTCACGAGGTCTCTCTGTGTCGTGCTGCTCTATGCCTTCATTCACCCTTCCTGGAAAGTGGAAAGAGTTTCAGGTACATGACGTCAGGGGCCAGGCAGCCTTGCTCAGAAGGGGAAGGGCCTTGCACATGCTTTTCGTGGTCAGCCTCAGAGATACTCTCAGGGCAAGGACAAGCTTGATTACTGGCCGATCCTTGTCCTCTATCCGTGGCTGAAATCACCTCTCTGAATCCCAAAGATCACAAGCCTGGCACATGTTACGGTTTGTATCTAGATGTCCCCCAAGAGCCTCGTGGCCCATAGGCGCAGCTGTTGAAAGATAATTGGATTATGGGGGTTTACAGCTGGCTTGCTACTAGGAGGCAGGGTCTGGTCAGAACAGGTGGCCTGGAAGGCTAATCTCCTTTCCCTTCCCATTCTACTTCCTGTCCACTTTGCTGTGAGCAGCTCTTCTCAGCCAGGCCCCTATGCAAGCCATCCTGCTTTGGAGACAAACTATAGACTGAGACATGAGCCAAAATAAACCTGTCCTCCTTCTAGTTGGGGTGTCGGGTATTTTGTCCCAGCAATGAAGAAAATGACTAAGACAGCACAGCTGGACTTCCTCCAGCAGGAAGGGCCTCCCTCCCTCCTACCATGGCCCATTCCCCTTTTTCTTCTGCCACCTCCCCATCTTTTTGTTAGGTGGACCATTCTTCTACTGAGCCTTCCCACCTCCCTCCATCAGGCCCTGGACCTGTTCTACTCTCTGAGTCCGTAGACTTGACCCGTCAGTCTCTTTTTTTTCTTTCACGGTCTTTTCAAGACCAGAAGACAAGCTGGGCATGATGCTGCATGCCTGTAATCCTAGGACTCGGGAGGCTGAGGCAGGAAGATTGCTGCAAGTTCAAGGCCAGCCTAGGCTACACAGTGAGACCTTGTCTCTAAAACAAAAACAAAAACAAATAAAACAAACAAAATATCAAGACCAGAAGATAGCCAGGCTCTTCTCTTCTGGCTGAATGTCTTCGACCCCATAGCTGCCCCTCGGGGGACAGCTCTGCTGGCCCTTCCATATCCCAGATGCCCTTCCTCAGGGCTCTAGGTGAGCTCAGGAGGGGTCGGAGTACTTCAGGTGTTTCCTGAATCCAAGCCACACAGCCCACTCGAACATTCTCAGGGGAGGATTGGGCTACACATGGAGGCCCAAGTCTGAGCCTTTACAAGTAATGATTCGAGCTACCAAACCATTCACTAAGCAAGCCTCTAGTGAGCCTCAGATCCTCATAGAGACCTGGGGGGCTGGCTTTGAATTTAGGGTTAGGACCCCTCCAACACTTCGCCAGATCTGACGGGGCTGGAGAGCAGTGCTTCCGTGGAGCCCTATCCCTTCCCTCCTATCTCTGGCTGCCCCTTCGATGCAGGGGACTCCAGAGACCCACGCCTGGACCCCTGAGCCTGGTGTTCCTGCTCTGGCCACACCCTCCCCGGGCAAACAGGCTGGGGCCCGCGGGGAACATCAGGATCGAGTGTGGCTGCACCAGGAGGGTGTGGGTTCTGAGCAGCAGAGTCCCCTTGCCCTTGTCCCTGCCTGGCGCTGACTCCCCAACATCAGCACACAGTGCCAGTCACCCTGAGCTGGTACCCAGATGGTCTGCCATGTCTTGTTGATGCCGGCGGGAGGCACTGCTCATTTGTACCATGGTGTTTGGGGTCCATGGCTGGACTTGACCCTTATACAAACTGAGTATCTTATATCTTGTGTTTTTTGTTTTTTGAGACAGGGTCTTGCTATGCAGTTTAGGCTGTCCTTGGACTCACTATGTAGTCCAGGCTGGCCTCGAACTTGAGGTGATCCTCCTGCCTCAGTCTCGTCAGGGCTGGGATCACAGGCGGGTGCCACCAGGTCCAGCTTCTGAAGGCCCTATTTGTAATCTGTTAAGATCTTTTCAAGGCCCTTCTCTGCCCTTCAGAATCACCTGTGAGCTGACTCTAGCTGCCACCTGCCCCCTGTACACTCAGTGAGTGCCATTTGCATCCTCTCGGCCCCAGAGCCTGGCCATTTCCCTGGCGTCATAGCCTGGTGGCTGTGCTGGTCCCAGGGTGTGTGCGGTTAGTGGTGCTAAAAGCAGGGGTGTGAGGAGCATTTTGTAAGCTGTGAAGCTTCTGCTTCTGCCAGTTCCTGGGTCTCCGGTTCCCGGCCCACCGGCTTAGCAGGGCTTTCGACAGCAGCTCACCCTACACAGCACTTCAGGCCGCGACATTGCTCGGGCTCCAGCTGGCACGGAGTCCAGCCACAGGCTGAGCTCCCAGAATCTTTTTTCCAAAAGGCTCTGAGCCTTCTTCCCTAAGAAAGAGGTCTGGGTCGAGCACAAGCAGTGTGACAGAGCCGGAATGTGTGGTTGCAGGTGCGTGTATGTGATGCTCCCGGCTGCAGCCCCTCCAGCCCCTGCCCATCCACGAGACGTGTGCTGAGCCAAAGATGGCGCTTTCAGGGGCAGCTGGCTGCAGAAACTTTGGGACCCGCGGTCACCCCTTCCAGGGTGGCCCACATTCAGGGACGGATCGCAGTATGGGTGCAGGCGCCAGGGCACCTTGGCCCAGGGCCACCTCCCGTGGGGTCGGCTAAGGGCTGTCCCTGGGCTGTGGCAGCTCGGCTTCTCGGGCACATTTGTGTAGGTGACAAAGGCCCCAAGAAGTTGTCAGTTTATTCCTTGGGTCAGGACATTGCTTTGTGCTAAGGCCCCATCCCTCCTCACTTTATGGGGCGGAATCATCGCTCTCCTAGAGCCAGCTGCTTCCCCGGTGCCCAACAGGAAGGCTCCTGCCTGTCTTGCTCTTGCCCCATGGGGAAGTGACGATTTCACAGAGCTTCTCTTTCACGACATTGTCACCCTGCAGAGTGACATTTTGTCTCACTCAACAACCTGTCTCTCCACCCAGGCTTCACCCAGGCAGCATCTCTGTTTTTATTAATCCTCTGGGAAATGATATTTTGAAATTTCTACTTTAAAAGAATCAATTCTAGCTTGTTTTCTGGTCAGGTTTCTTCAGCCATCTTTCTCCTGTGTCTCCTGTGAGAATGGCCTGCAGGAGATCCCAAGTGGCCAACCTGGAGCTTGGGACTTGTTTTTTTTCTGGTTTTCTTGAGACAGGGTCTCACTAAGTAGTCTGGGGTGGCCTTGAACTCACTATGTAGCCTAGGCTGGCCTCAAACTCACAGTGATCTTCCTGCCTCAGCCCCCTGAGGGCTGGAATTACAGGTGGACTTCACATTTCTTGGTGCTATGGAGGTGTCTATCTCTCTGCTACTTGGATGGGGAGATCGGGCTGGGGTCTTCAGGGCCCTGCCAGCCTCAACCAGAGCCAGGATCCCACCTAACCTTCCAAGGGATGAGTGATCCCAGAGGGACCCTGAGGCCGCCCAACCCAGGCCCATCAGTGCTCTAAGAACCATCGGGGGCTTCCTGGAGAGGGAGGCAGAAGCCAGGCCAGGTCCCTCTGGGCCCCTCTGGGGTCCTGGCATCCGGGCCCTGGCCAGAGCACACAGTCTGGCCACTTCATCACCAGAGGCCCGGGTGGCAATGGCATTCAGCTGTGTGGTTTCGTGGCCGGGCAGCACCCTCTGTGATGAGATGCAGTTGGCACCAGAGTGTGGGACAGGGGATGGCTGGCAGGGAATCAGAACAGCCCTTCTGCTGCCGGCTCCAGCCTTCCGATGGCGACACGTAAGAGGATTAGGGCTCAGAACTCCGGACAAGGGGCTTTTATTCTCAGGGCCCTCATTAGGCTGCAAAACCCAAGACGGGAACAAGAGGCAAGAGGGACCTCCAGTCTCTCATCTTCCGAGCTTGGTGCTTTGGGGAGCACACGAAGCCCTGACCCCACTAGTGACTGGGCGCGGGGGGCGGGGGGTATCCAGCCCCTGCCAGAACTGCCTGAGGCAGGAGCTCCAGGGCCCAGGGTATCCGTGCCATGAAGACCTGTGTCACTAGCATTGGGTTACGGAGGAATCTGAGTCCTCAGATGTCAGGACGAAAGGAGACAAATAGGATGTCTACACGGGGAAACTGAGGCACAGAGAGGGCATGATGTGGCTGGTGTCACTCGGGGAAGGGGTCCCCAAACTGGGCTGGAATGAGGAGCTCAGACAGGGGCTGCCTTGTCCTCTACAAGGCCGGAGGCGGATTTATTTCCCCCAGATTTTCCTGGCTCAAGAACCTTGTACAGTGGGAGTCAGACAGTGTGTGCTTGTTGGCTGAGACTTTCTTTCGGCACAATTGTTTTGGGTGTTGAAGATATAAGTAGTTTGTTCCTTATCATTGCTCAGTATTCCCACAGTTTATTCACCAATTGATGGGCATTTGTTTGCACTTTTTGTCCTTTTCAAAATCTAGCCAGGTGTGGTGGAGCATGCTTGTAATCCCAGCACTTGGGAAGCTGAGGCAGAGAAGTGCTGTGAGTTCAAGGCCACCCTGGACTACATAGCAAGACCCTGTCTCAAAAATCCAAAACCAATGGGCTGGGGATTTAGCTCAGTGGCACTGTGCCTGCCTTGCAAGCCCAAGGTCCTGAGTTCGATCCCTGGTACAAAAAAAAAATCCAACACCAAAACCACACAAACAAAAAGCCAAAACAAAACAAAACAAAAAGCCAAAACAACTTTGGAAAAGAAATTGATGTGGAAAGGCTACATACTGTATGATTCCAACCATGTGACATTCTGAAATAACCATGGGGATAATAAAATGCTCAGTGATTGCCAGAGATTTAGGGGTGGGAGGGGTGAATCCGGAAGCATGGTGGATTTTTAAGACGCTTCAACTATTTTGTATGACACTGTAGTAGTGGACGAGTGTCGTTATACATCTGTCAGAACACACAGGACGTACAAGGGTGAGCCCTGATGTGATCAGTGGACTTCGGGGGGTGACAATGTGTCACTGTTGGTTCACCAGCCGAGGCAAATGTACCACTCCGGAGCAGGGTGCTGAGAGCGGGGAGCGGGCAGGTGTGGGGAAGGGGTAAGGCGAACTCTGCGCCTGCACCTTTATCCCCGTTACATTTTGCAGATGTAAAACTGTCCTGAAAATTGCTGAAACGGGGCAGGCGTGGTGGTGCACCCCTGCAATCCCAGCACTTGGGAGGCTGAGGCAAGAAGGCCATTGCAAGTTCAAAACCAGCCTGAACCGGGCCGGGGATTTAGCTCAGTGGCACCACGCCTGCCTCACAAGCACAAGGACCTGAGTTCGATCCCCAGTACCAAAAAAACCCCAAAAAGCCAAAAATCAAAACCAGCCTGAACTACATAGGGAGGGCCTGTCTCAGAAAAAAAAAATTTTTTTTTTACATTGACACATTGTGGTCAATATGCCACAGTCACCTGGGTGACAGTCGTGCTGCCAAGACTTTCTCTCCCTCTGGTGCCGGGATTGAACCCAGGGCCTCACAGGTGCCCGGCAGGCACTCGGCTATCCTGCCAGCCCGGCTGACTCCTCTGAACTATTTTTTCCCTGTCTACACTCACCTCTTAGGCTCCACTTAACTGCTGCCTGATTACCGGTTTCAACAATTCCCCAGGGCATAAATTACTCTACAGGTGGCTAAAAGGGATATCACTTATGGCTATTGTTTGAGATTTTTGTCTAACCCCAGAATGGCTTCTCTCTGTATCTTTCCCTGGTTCTCTTCAGTAAAGTAACCCACCTACAATTTAGCTTCTCTAATTTATCAAACTCCTCGATTGCCCTTTTTACCACAACCTTCATTGCTTCTGAGAGAAAATTTAGGCTTGAGCTTCTACACACTCTGTTGCAAACGAAGTCACTTAATCCGTTTTGTTCTTGTTTTGTTTCTTGCCACATGATCTTGCTGTGTAGCTGGGCTGGAACCTGGCGATCCTCTTGCCTCAGCCTCCTGAATGCTGAGATTACAGGCATGCACCACCACGCCCAGGTTCAAATGATGTCACTTTTGTAGGAAATTTGGAGTTCTGTACCTCCTCCTTAGCCCAGGTGAAATCAAGGACATTGGCACACTTCTTTCGGAGGGACAGACCTGCCTGGGAGCTGGTCACTCAGTAGAGGGAGGGAGTAGCTTCCAGTCTTCTTCACTTGCCACTGTCATAGGAGCCAAGCCGGAGCAGGACAATCAGGGCACTGCTGTGCTGGGGACACCACCCCCAAGGCAGAGCCACAATCCCTTGCATGGGGCTGGGGTGGACCACGGGAGCCGCCATCTTGGCCACAATCACACAGAGCTTGGTCTCGACAATGGCCACACCCTGCCCTCCTGGGAAGGGCTCTGACGAGGGGGCCCTGTGTTCTTGGCTGCTCTGGAGTGGAGAGGAGTCCAACCCACTGGACTGACAGGGAAAAGAGAAGGAAATGGCTGAAGGTTTTATTATTTTTTTATTAGGTTGTTTGGAGTATATAATGATCACAGTCCCCCTGGGGAGTTGGTGCATGTACTAAATGCACCTTAATTCTTTTCTGTCCGCTCCCTCTCTCCTCCCTCCCCTCCATCTCTTGGTCAGTCCCCTGCCCATTTGCGAAAGATCTATCTCCCTGTTTTCTGTTACCTATCTTTTACTTTTTTCTTCATTTATATTTTGGGTTTCTCATAAAAGAGAAACCATGTAATATTTAAGCTTATGTGTCTGTATTTCACTTAACATTATGGTTTCAAGGTGCAACCATTTTCCTCTGACTCAAGTTTATCTTTCTTTATGGCAGAGTAGTACTCCATTGTATATAAATACCACATTTTCTTTATTCACCAGTTGATGAATCTCGAGGCCACTTCTCTGAGTTAGCTATTATGAATTGTGCTGTTATAAACATGGGTATGCATGGATCACTGTAATATGATGTCTTTAACTCATTTGGGAAAAACCTAGAAGGGGAATATCTGGGTCAAGTAGACTTTCTAGTTTTAGTTTTTTGAGGAATCTCCATATCGATTTAAATAGTGGTTGTACTAGTTTACAGTCCCACCAAAAAGGGCTTGCTTTAAATATCACAACTTTGATTGTTCTTACCAAGTTTGCTTTATTCCCTTAGGACCATTTAAAGACAACTTAAAAGTATGTTTTTAAAATGCAGATACATAACTTTATTTGACTATTAAAAGTGTTGGGGTTGGGGCCAGGGATTTATTTAGCTCAGTGCTTCCACTGCCTGCCTCAAAAGTGCAAGGTCCCAAGTTCGGTCCCCGGTACCCAAAAAGAAAAAAAAAACTGTTGGGGTTTTTGGTTTGTATATTATCAGATGTCAAATCCCCAGGTGACTGTCACAGGCCTGAAAGTTAAAATATAAATATATATATATATATACATTTCTTCCCTGTAGAAGGACTCTGAGGTGGTGAGGAATACAAACCCGCCACCCACCCCAGTTGTCACTGATTTTCCTGGTCTTCCACTGGTCTTGGCATGGAAGGCATGGGTGAGACACTGCATGAACCCAGGCAAGCAACGGGACCCTGAGAAGGGAAGCAGTTGGTGGAGAGGAGGATGGCCTGGCGGAAAGATCACGGGAACGGGGATGGGACTCACAGGCCTCCTGGCAAAGTCTGACTCTCTCCTAGGTCTCTGCTGGTGGATGGGGCTGCAGCGGAGTCCATGTCCCAATACCCACAGCCCCGCGACTCCCGCACCTGCCCCCGCTGTGGCCTCTGCCCCCAATCTCTACCCTTCCTGGGAACCTGGGCAGACTCACATGAAGGGCTCACAGTGGAGAAGGATGTCAAAGGTATGTGATGTAGGGCCGGGGATTTAGCTCAGTGGTTTTGCCGCCTGCTGCGCAAGCACAAGGACCCGAGTTCGATCCCTAGTACCAAAAAAAGAAAAAAGAATTCAAAGACAAATAATCCACCTTTTAAAAATGAGCAAATAGGCCAGGGATTTAGCTCAGTGGTTTCGCCGCCTGCTGTGCAAGCACAAGGACCTGAGTTCAATCCGCAGTACCAAAAAAAAAAAAAAAGGTATGTGATGTGAACTTGGGCTTTTCCTCCCTGGCTGAGGAACCCTGCCAACGTGAATGACACAGTCACTATCTGGGCCAGGAAGTGCATAACCAACTGACTACTTCAAAGAAACAAATGGTCATTGGTGTCCAATGCCAAGGAAAGCAACAGTATCCAAGACAGAAATTCAGGGAAAATATACATGCCCACACAAGATGTCATTTTTGTATTTGGACTCCCTTCCAAGTACTAACCAGGCCCCACCCTGCTCAGCTTCTGAGATCAGAAGAGTTCGGGCACACTCAGGATGGTTTGCCATAGGTTGTATTTGGATTCCACACTCACTTTGGTGGTGGCCAGACAGCTGGCCTTGGCATGGCTTATGATTCCTGAGATTACGCAAAGAAAAATGAATCCGAACATAGATTTGCAAGACATGGCCTGTATGAGAAGAAAAAGACCTCATGAAAACAGCAAAAAGTGCCACACATAGTGGCACACACCTGTAATCTCAGCACTCTGGAGGCTGAGGCAGGAGGATCACCATGAGTTTGAGACCAGCCCAGGCTACATAGTGAGTTTGAGGCCAGCCTGGACTTCACAGTGAGACCCCATCTCAAAAAACAAAAAAACAAATAGCTGTTGTTGTTTTTTTCATACGGGGGATCAAACTCAGGACCTTGCGCTTACTAGGTAGGGGGCAGAACAACTGAGCTAAATCCCTGCCCCACAAACAAATAAAACAAATGAAAAACAAAATGAAACAAGCCAAAGGAACAGAATGAAGAAAGGGAACAGCAAAGGTCGACATCAGTGCTGGCAAAAAGTGAGCTGGAGATTAGAGTACAGTGGAAAGAGTAAAGATTCTGCGATGACTGCAGTGATTGTGCGAGTTTTTCACAGGAGGTTCAATAAACTGTAAAACCTATTTATGGCTGGCAAGATAGCCCTGTGGTAGAGTGCATATTTAGCATGTGCAAGATCCTGGTTCCAACCCAGCACCACACGCATACACACGCACGCACACACATGCACACACGCACAGAGCTGCCCTCACTGTCCCCCAGAGGCCCGGGCAGCTGCAGGCCCACCTGCCTGCGGGGTGCCTATGCCTGAGACCCAGCTTCCGCAGAACCTATTCACTGCTGCCTCCCTCACCCCTGCCTTCCTGTCCACACAAAGCCACCCATTCTTTGCAGGACTTAGGGGCCACTGAGATTTTACACAGTGGCTTCTCTTCTCCTGCAGCCCCGGAAGGGCAGCCTAGACTTAACGCCACTTTATCTGCACTTGGTGTTGAGCCCTGTGCTCCCTCGGCTGGAAGCTGGGCAGGGCCAGGCAGTCCAGGCAGGGGCCCCCGAGAGGGGCTGGGGAAGGCACATCCACCCTGGGCTGGGGCTCGGACTCGGATCAGAGGTCAGCAAGCCTCCCAGAGCTAGAGGGTGCCCTTACAAGTGGGATTTTTTCCCTTCAGTCCTGAAGAACGAACCCAGTGCTGGGATTACAGACCTGTGCCACCACACCTCACTCCAGTGGACCTTAAATGTCCCCCAAATGGTCACAGATTGAAAGCTTGGCCCACAGCCCATGCCACTATTGGGAAGCCACAGAAACATGAGGGTGGCCCAGATGGAAGAGGCGCATCTTTGGGGGTCCTTGATGGAAGCGCTGGGATCATGGCCTCCTCTCTCTCTCTCTCTCTGCTTCCTGGCTGCCGTGGGTTGAGCAGCTTTGCTCCCCACCTTGATGTTTCTGCCTCACCAAAGCAACGCAGTCACTGACCATGGCCCAAACAAACATCTTTCCTCCTTCACACTGATTTTCTTCAAGATTTTGCCACAGTGAGGAAATCTGACTGATTCGGGCACTGGGGACCCCCTCATCAGTCCCGCCTCCTCCTCGCAGTGCATGGCTCCCTCTGGGGACACCACCTCACCGGCCCCTTGACCCTCATTCCCTGTGTGCTCAGCCCTCACCTCAAGTGTGAGTTTCGTGATCCCTGAGGCTTCTCCAATGTTGGGGTGTCTAGGGATGCAGGCATCAGCACTACTGGGGTAGACCTTTCTTGTTTTGCTTTTTGGTACTAGAAATTGAACCCAGGGCCTTCACTCTGAGCTACATCCCCAGCCATTTTTAAATTTTGAGACAGGGTCTCACTAAATCACTAAGTTGCCCAGGCTGGGCTTGAATTTGTGCCTCGCTTACCTCAGCCTCCTGAGTGCTGGGATCACAGGTGTGTGTGTGTGCGCGCCACTGAGCCCGGCTTCAAGAGTTTGGGATAAACACTCATGAAAGGAAGGAAGACAAGCAAGACTGGCCAGGGCAAGGACGTGGCCTTGAACGGTGATGGGGACTCAGTAAACCTGAGTGCACTCTGGAGCTCAGGCCATCGGCCAGTGTCCTTCAGCGAGACAGGTGCAGTTCCCTCAAGGGCGCCTGGGAGGGTGTGGGCTCAGGTGAGGGCCACAGGAGGCAGATTTGACCCTGGAGGAACCAAGAGCTGGAAGGCCTAGTAGAGTAGGGACCGAAGGAGGTGGAGGAAGTGGGGGCCGCAAACATCTGGGAGGGTCTCACAGGCAGCTGGAGCAGATGCACAGGGATGTGTGGTGGCATCTGAGGTCCAAGTCTGAGGTCACAGGGAAACCAGGTCCTGACCCAGCAAGGAATTAGGCCCTCCCTTTCTTCACCCTCAGTTCTTTGTGCCTTGGATGAAGGAATTCAGTCAAAATACACAGGCCGCCAGGTGTAGTGGTGCACACTTGGAATCCCAGCACTCAGCAGGCTGAGGCAGGAGGATTGCTGTGAGTTTGAGGCCAGCCTGGGCTGCATAGTGAGTTCAAGCCCAGGCTGAACTGAATAGTGAGACCCTGCCTCAAAACATCAATCAATCAATCAATCAATCACATAGGCCATGCAGGAGTATAGGTAGAGCTTCTTGTAAAGTGGATACAGAGAGGGTTACCTCTCCCAGAGAGAAGGCAGGCAGTGCCACAAAGACATCTGTCCTGAGTGTGAATTTCCACAGCTTTTTATGCTCACAAAAGTGACTCCTGGGGTCCAGGGAATTACGATGATGAATGATCCTTATCGACATTTTACTCAGCGGTTACTAAGGAGCTGCAAAAGGTCTTCGATCCTTTTAAGTGGTCAGTGTTTTCTGAGGGGCTTTAATCACATAAAAAACCCACAAAAGATAAGTTCTGAATCTAACCGGCCTGCTCAAGGCAGGAGGGTCTGTAAAGAACACCTCCTTCCTGATATCCGTGGGCTGGGGCCTGTGGTGGCCAGGGACGCCTGTGCCTTGTTCTGGAGTCAGATGGTCTGCCAGTGTCAGAGGAACGTGTGCCATGTGTCACCTTACGATGTCACTGTGGCCTGTGGATCGCTTTGGGTCTGAGACCTATGAAGGGATTTAAATGTATTAGACACTGATGTCTTTGTTTCTTTACCCATTTGGCAACGCTTGCTATTTTGGGGACCCCCCTTGTCCCTCAGGCCCAGCGGTGTCCAACTCCCTGCCTGACAGAGTGGACAGGCGAGGACAGGACAGGTGCTCACAGCAGCTGGCTCCACTTGGCCCTGTGAGAACCCTGACTTTTAGTCTGGGATGGAGGGAACATCTGGGCAAGGAGAGCGCAGGGCTTCCTCAGAGGGGAGGTAGGGGTTAGCTTGGGCCAGGGCTGCAGGTTCTGCCCTGGTGGCCTAGGACACTCTGCCCCAGGGCCTGCCTGGCCTCTGGCGAGCCAGCACTGGGGATTCCGGCAGCATTCGCCAGGGCCTGCTGCCCCCTGGTGGGCATCAGGAGAAAACCCAACCTCCCGCCATCTGTTTTTCCTTTGCCAGAAGTCTGCGAGTTCTGTGGGCTCAGCCTCAATACCAGGCTATGAAAACTCTTGTCACAGATGGCAGAGGTGATAGGCAACACTCAGGAGAAAATAACTCATCAATCCAGAGACAGGAAGGCAAACATATGGTGTTGATATAGCAGATTGCAGAGCGGGCCCAGTAGGGCCCTGTGACGCTTTTCCAAGTGATGGTTGCCAGCATCCAGAAGTGGGGCTGAAGGAAGCATCAGGGCTGGGAGCTGTGGGGCAGGTGCTGCTCCCAGAGGCCAATGACACGGAGTGACTGGAGGAGCCTGACAGAGAGTTCTGAGTTCAAGGGTACAGTCAAGAGTTCCTGCCAGGGAAGGAAGAGAATGGAGCCAGAGGCCCATCTACTGGAAAGAAAATGGACATCAAAAAAAAAAAAAGAAAAGAAAGAAAATGGACACAATGAAGGCCTGTAGATCAAAACGGACCTGGAATCTGGGAGGGGTGGCACATACTTGTAATCCCAGCACTTGGGAGGCTGAGGTAGGAGGATCCTAGAGGCTGAAGCAGGAGGATCACAAATTGAAACCCAATTCAAAGCTTGGGAAACTTAGTAACTCAGTGAGACTTTGTCTCAAAATTTAAAAAAAATTTTTTTAATGTTCACTTTTTGTGTGTGTGTGCGTGTCAGGGATTGAACTCGGGACCTTGCGCTTGCGAGGCAGGCTCCGGAACCACTGAGCTAAATCCCCGGGCCAAAAAAAATTTTTTTAAAGGGCTGGGGATGCAGCTCAGTGCAAGGCCTTGGGTTCAATTCTTCGTACTGACCCCCACCAAAGGAAATAGAGTCTCGCTAGCTGGGAAAGGGGATGTTTGGTAGTTTGGGGCTTGGATACTGCAAATGTTTTGTGTTCAACACGATTATGGAGTGGCCTAGTTTTGTCTTGGTCCATTACAGTCAGTCTGGTGTTGATGTATTTTGAAACTGTTCATGCCCAACAGGAGAACACCAGGTCAGCTTCCAGAAGCCAGTGCCCACTTCCTCTTTCTCACTTGTCCGTAAGAATGAAACATCCCAGTGCAGCCTGGGGGATCTAAATCACTTTGACACAGAGAGGCAGCCTTGATTTTCATTCTGGGCGCAGAGCTTCAGATAAATGATTTCATTCCACATCTGCCTATTTTAACCTTTGCAGGTTCCATAGAAACAGCACACTTTACAGGTTAGATATTGATCCCTTTACATACAGCTGAACTTTCTTTTTTTTGTTGTTTGTTTGAGGCAGGGTCTCACTAGAGGCCTTAGGCTGGATTCTTCACTCCACTCCGCCTCCCAGTGCTGGGATCATAGGCCTGCGCCACCACACCCAGCAGCTGTGTTTTGTTTTGTTTTGTTTGGTACCGGAGATCGGAGATCGAACTTGGGTCCTTGCGCTTGCTCAGCAGGTGGTGAAACCACTGAGCTAAATCCCCCGCCCAGCTGTGTTTTGTTTTGAGCCTACAGAAACAGTCCTTCATTTCAATTTTATCCTGGAACAACTTTATTTCTTCAGAGACAAGCCCTAAGCTCCACTCACTGGTGTGCTATGTCCTTCACTGAAATGAATCAACAAATTTGACTTTGATGAAATTACAGATTTCGTCTCTGGTGAGCTTGGGCTGACTGAGCAGGAACAAAACTACATTATGATAAGAATAAAAGCAAAGAAAATGTAGTGTTGAAAAAGGAGGGCCGGGGATGTAGCTCAGTGGCACTGTGCCTGCCTGGCAAGCGCAAGGTCCTGAGTTCCCAGGTACCGAAAAAAAAGGGAAAAAGGAACAGTTGTGACTGGTGGTGCACACCTATAATCCCAGCCCTCCAGAGGCTGAGGCAGGAGGATCATCAGCTCGAGGCCAGCCTGGGCTATGCAGTGAGTTCAAGGCCAGGCTGGACTTCATACAGAGACTCTACCTCAAAAACAAAACAAAACCCACCAAAGAAATGGAAGTTTGAGATTGAAATAAGTTGCTCAGAGAATGCCTCTGATTAAATGACATCTGAACAAAGACCTGAGGAAAGTGGGGAGTTTCTAACTGAGAGTATATGGTAAAAGCGTTTTAAGAAGAAGGAATTAAGTGCAAAGGCCCAGGGGTGAGGCAGACAGGGCGTTTTTCGATCATAATTTTTTTGAGGCCTGTCCGGGTATTTCTGTAACTCTGCAACCTATCCCTTTTCCCATCCCTCCTCCTGCTTCTGCTTTTGCTTTTCTCCATTGTGGCCGTGTTTAGTGTTCATTATGTTCGTTTTTGCTTTTCGTGAGAGCAGGAATCTTCGCCCCATGTCCAGAGAAAAAGCCCAAGCTCCTAACACTGTGAGGCACACAGCAGGCGCTTGAAAGCCACAAGTGGAGAGCGATGCCAACAGAAGGAAAAGACTCGACCACGCGAGGATTCAGGAGTCACCAGGCAAGACACTCGATCAGCACCACCGCGGATCTCCGCCCCTAACGTGTGCTCACGCGCACTCACACGCGTGCGCCGTAATTCCCGCCTGATTGGCTGCGGCCGGTTTCTGTAAGTGGAGTTGCGCATGCGCGCTCCGTGAGGCGAATCTGGTGGCGAGGGAAGTTAGCCCTGAAGCAGACCACCTTCATTTCCACCGCGCTTATTTCCCTGGAGTCCGAAATGTTCCCGGAACTCAATAACCTTCTCAACACCACTCCTGATAAGGCGGAACAGGTAAACTGTCGCGCGGGAAGGGGGCGGGTCCCGGGAGCGAGGCGGGAGGCACATCCGGGAAGCAGCGGGCAGGGGCTGGCGGGAGAGTACGGCGGCGCGAGCTTCTGTTGTCTGGGACGGAGACGCGACTCGGGCCGGGCCCGGGGTAGAAGGTGCCAGGCGGCCTTACGTCTTCTCAAAGGCCGTGCGTGCCCTTAAAAGGCCTCAGGAAGCTCGTCGAACAGTTAGCTTGTCTTACAGTCAGAGACATGAGCCGGGGAGCCCTGTGTTGCACCCTGGAGCCCCTGCGTCGGGAGGAGGCTGCGGAACAGGTCCAGAAGGAGAGAATTGGATCAGCCGCCATCCTCCTGGGGCCAGCTCCTTCCCCGCCCCGAGTCCCCCGCGGCGTCCCATACTGGTGTTCAGAGCTGCGCGCGGCCAGCATGCACCACACACAGCCTGGGCACTTTTCTTCACCCTCCTCTCGCACTCCGTGCACCTGACATCGGTCACATTTTAAGTAATGCAGAAGTTATCTCTTCCAGGAACATCTCTGGCTTAGTCCATCACTTTTGTCTTGTAATGAAAAGGTGGGCTTCTTTAGGCAGTGTGAACTGCCTTTCCTAGTGCCAGGCAGATTGTAGCTTTCAGTAGATTCTTGAGTATTTTAATTGCCCAGTAGTTCTCCAATCCTTCAGATGACTCTGGTTACCTTGCCAGTTAATGAGACCAGAGGGAATGGAGGACTGGAGTGGGTACCAAGCAATGACCCAAAAATCCGCCGGGGCACAGCAGGCTCAAGGTGTGCCAGGGTGAGCTGATCTTTTATTTTCACCACTCGGGATTGAACCCACGGCCTTTACACTGAGCCTTATCCCCAGTCCTTTTTAAATTTTTTGAGTCAGGGTCTTGCTGAGTCGGAACTTGGGATCCTCCAGCCTCGGTCTTCCAGAGTGCTGGGATTACAGGCATGCACTACCCTGCCCAGCTTGATCTTTCCTATTTTATAAGTAAGGAAGGAGAAACAACAGAAGCCCAGAGAAGTTAGGCGCTTGCCTAAACTGGGTCATCCGGAGAACTCTTACTGGAGATCTCTCTTAACAACTTCTTCCTGACCCCCGGATCCCCCCCCCCCCGCCCCCCATGTAGGACAGAATTGGCCTGAGAATTAGGAAGGAAGTTAGGTCGGAAAACCCTTCTGAAAGTCCCTTCCGATCCTGGCAGTCTGTGGCTTTCACTGGAGCCTGATGGTAAAAGCATCTTTGGTTCAGGATCTAATTCTCCCGGAGATTGGCTCCTGAGTTACTGAGGTGAGAAAGGGAAAGAGAAGCGGTCTGTTTTGCCTTGAGAAAGTGGAGGCTGAGATAAGCTTGTACGTCATGAGTAGAAACACTGATAACTTTAATCATAGTATTAAAAAATAATTTTGCTTTGTTTTTTTTTTTTCATTCTTGGGTAAATTTAGCATATTCCTACGCTCTCCAGGTGTAGAAATTTAGCAGCAGACACAATTGATTTTTACACAGCGTCAACCTCTTTTTAGGGAGTCAAATTCAGCTTTTTGTGTTTTTCTTTTAGGGGAAACTGACTCTACTCTGTGATGCCAAGACAGATGGCAGTTTCCTTGTGCACCACTTTCTTTCTTTCTACCTCAAAGGTATGGGATTCATCGATGTAGAAAAAGAAACCCAATGCAAAAAAAAAAAAAGGAAAGAAAAAAACCCACGGCCTGTTTGAGGCAGCAGTGGCAAGGCATTTATTTCCTAAGAGGAGTTTGGATTTGAGCAGCCAAGAAGCTGTTCTATTAGGTAACAGAGCACTGGCGGCATCTCATGCCCTGTCAGCCCTGCAGTGTGGCATGTGCTGTCTGTGCCCACTTCCTGCCTTCTCCTTCTGTACCTGATGGGCAGGCACTAACTACCTCACCAAGGTCCTCCAGTAGCTCCTCATTTAGTGGCTCCTAAGTCTTTGTGGATGTTGAAGTCTCTGGACACTTAACCCCCATGACAGTTGGCCGTGATGTGGATGCTCCCTAAGGAATATGGCCCCTGCAGTTTATACCTGAAAATAGAAAAAGAGAGTCAAAAGCAGAAGAGTCTCCTTTATCAGTGGGTTCTCCTTGAGTATGTGCTATGCCAGGCCAAGGTACAAAGTAGACCTGTAGTGCTCATAGTTATAATAACTTGCAGCTTTTATTTATTGTTTATTTTTGTTTCGTAGTTTTGAGACAGTTTTTTTTAGCCTTGCTAGGGCTAGAAGGAATGGAGGGTTGATTGGCTACCAGGAAATGACACCAGTGGGGAACAGTACCCTCCAGGTGTGACAGTGTACATGTTTTATAAATTAAAAAACAAGCCCAGAGAAATTAGGCACTTGCTTAAGGTCACACAGCATGAAAGTGGTAACAGCGTGAATTTATAATCCTCCTGCCTCAGCCTCCCAAGTGCTGGGATTACAGGCATGCATCACAATACTAAGTTTAATTTTATAGTTTTGAAAGTAATTTTCAGATGATGTTATTGTCAGCGTAGAAAAAGCAAGAGAATCTGCAGATACACTATTGGAATGAAAAAGATTTGGTCGGGTAACTGGAGTTTCTTTTTTTTTTTTCTTTTCTTTTTGTTGGTACCGGGGATCGAACTCGTGTCCTTGTGCTTGCACAGCGGGCGGCGAAACCACTGAGCTAAATCCCCGGCCCAAACTGGAGTTTCTTTGTACTTCCTTTATTTTCTGCGGGATATATAAATAATGTTTTCTGTTTTGTTTTTTGAGATAGGGTCTCTCTACATAGTTCAGGCTGGCCTTGCACTCCCTGTGTAGCCCAGGCCGGCCTCAAACTTGTGGAAATCCTCCTGCCTCACTCTCCTCACCACACCTGGCTCCTATAAAACTAATTTTTTTTTTTGGTACCGGGGATCGAACTCGGGTCCTTGCACTTGTGCATCAGGCGGTGAAACCACTGAGCTAAATCCCGGGCCCTGAATTGTATTCTTGTATACCAGTAGTATACAGAAACAATAATTGAGGGCCGGGGGTTTAGCTCAGTAGCACCACACCTGCCTTGCAAGTGGAAGGTCATGAGTTCGATCCCTGGAACCAGGGTGGTGGTGGGGGGAACACGGACAGGGACGACACGACAATAATTGAAAAAAGACACACTTTATAATAAAGCAGAATTAAATACCTAGTAATATATCCAGAGAAGTGCATCTCAGAATCAACAAAATAAGGCATACATTTTGGAGTTCTTTTTGGTATTGGGACCTGAATGCAGAGCCTTCACTCTGAACCGAATCCTGATCCCTTTTTTATTTTTTATTTTAAGATAGGGTCTCTCTAAGTTGCCCAGGCTGGGTTTGAACTTGTGTCTTCTTTCCTCGGTGTCCAGAGTGCTGAGATTACAGGTGTGCACCACCATGCCTAGTGGCATAATTTAAATCTGAGAAAAGGTGTGTCTTAGAAGCAGATTTGATTTGTCGGCCTGCAGGGCCTCTGGGTGTTCAGTCTGCCTCAGCGCCTTTGTTCTTGGAGGCTGTGAGCACAGGCTGTGTAACAACCAATCTATTCTGTCTTCTAGCTAATTGTAAAGTCTGCTTTGTGGCCCTCGTCCAGTCCTTCAGTCACTACAACATCGTGGGACAGAAGCTAGTAAGTATTTCTGACCTCCATGGCGAGGTCGCTGAGTGAGAGCATGTGGCAGGCCCATGTGAGGCTGGCCTCTCCTGTTTGGGTTGTAGAGAACTTGGCGAAGGAGAGGCTAAGGAAATCTTGGGACCCTGAACCCCTCATCTACAGGGCTAAGGTAGCAAATCAGCATGGTTTATTAATTGAGAGTTTATAAAACCGGATGTGTTGTTTGTGGGTGTCAGTTAATCAAACCTTGCTCTACTGGCTCTGGAGGTTGTGTCCAGGTTATGTCCTTGTCGGTGTGGGCTTTTGCATGGTTTGCTGGGGTGGAAGTCACAGCTTAGTCTCTTGCTAGGTCGGGGTTTCCCACTGTGTCCCTAGGGCTAGGGCTGTGGTGGGGAACCTGGGGCACACATGTTGTTTTTCTTTTAAGATAAAAGATGTCCATGTATGAGTTGTTTTTTCTAATCTAAAACCTCAGGGTTCAGGGTTAATTGCAGTGTTGGTACTTTAATAAATAAGTGGGTTTTGGGTTGCAGTTTAGGCACTCAGGCTTAAAAGAGTCGCCATCACTGCCCTAGGGCTTGAGACCTCACTGTGGGCAGAGGCACTATTTATTGTTGCCTGTCCCCTGCCTCACCTTGCTGGACCCTCATCTCATCAGGTGTGGGAAGATGAGAATAAGATAGCGGAGACCAGTGAACCTGCTCACCTAACCAGGGACATGACCTGTGCCCTGTGCCCTGGTGTACTTAACTGCCTGAGAATGGGAGCGCAAAGGACACAGGCTTTGGGGGGTTGGGGAGCAGATGTGCAAGCCTCAGAGAGAGAGAGAACTGGGTCACCGATCAGGAGTGCTTATTTTTCCTGCAGCGCTACGGTTCAAACACAGGACCTGGTGCCTTCTAGGCAAATGTTTTACCACTGAGCCGCACACCCAGCCCCAGCAGTAATCTTTACACTGCAGTCCTACTGTCACTGCCATTTTACTCTACTGCCTCTTCTGTGCTGGGGAGAGAAGAGTTCCCTCTTTCCCACCCTTTGCAGAGAAGGAAGACGTTCCTGTGGCGTTCAGGGCTGGGCTCAGGAACACATGTTGCATTCCACGTCTCTGACGCGTGCGGGTGGCCCTGGCCTGTGTGTCTCTTGGTGACAAAAGCTGTGTATGCTCATGTGCAGATTGGGTGCTTTTTTTTTTTTGGTACCAGGGATGGAACTCAGGACCTTGTGCTTTCGAGGCAGGCGTCGGAACCACTGAGCTAAATCCCTGGCCCTGGCCGCTTTTTCTTTCTCCTTTGGGTCATCACCACCCCAGGAACAGCACATTGGCGTGTGAAGCTCAGGCGTGGGCATCTGTGCTCCTGGCTCGTTACTGCGCTCACATGAGGAGGCTGGGTGTGAGTGAGCGCAGGGGGCTCATCTACCCGGGCAGCTGTTGGACCAAACAGTATTGGGTGGCAAGGGCCCAGGGTGCTGGAGTGTGGAATGGCAGCTGAGACCAGGCCTGGGTGCGTGGCAAGTCTGAAGAGTTCCTCGTGAGCTATCTCTGCACAGTGAAAGCATGGGGTGCAGATTTAGGGTTCATGAGTGCCAAAATGCAGATCCTGGGCCCTGCCCTTACTCTGGAAACCTGAAGTCAGGCCCAGGAGTCTATCTCGTTTTTTTGATGGTGCTGGGAGATTTAATCAACTGAGCTACACTCCAGCCCTCAATTACTGGTTTTTAATTTACAGTAGTAATATAAAATGTCATTTTTAAAATGCATGTATTTATAAAATTAAGTACATTTAAAATCAGTAATAAAATGTTTTTTAAAAACCAGGCAAGGGCTGGGGATTTAGCTCAGTGGTTTCGCCGCCTGCTGCGCAAGTGCAAGGACCCAAGTTCGATCCCCGATACCAAAAAAAAAAAAAACCAAAACAAAAACCAGGCATAATGGTAGACACCTGTAACCTCAGCACTTGGAAGGGTGAGGCAGGAAGACCGCTGTAAGTCCGAGACCAGCCTGGGGTTCATAGTAAGTTTAAGGCAAGCCTGAACTGCATAGTGAGACCCTGTCTCAAAGAAAAAGAAAAAAAAAAAAAAAACCAAAAAATCAGTAAAAAGTAAATAATACAACAGTGGTTGAAGTCTGGGAAATGCAAGGGCAGCAGACTTGTGGCTTTGCCTGGCCCTTTCTCCTGATTCAGAGCACGCGCCTTCAGGGCAGCTCTGAAGTTTTAAAAAGAGTAGAATTCGTGGCCTGCAACTGTCAGGCTGTCTGAACTACAGTTAGGTCATACCAGTAAGATCTCTAGCACCACAAAAATGATCCCCCATTAATGCCTAAAACATTGGATAATTATTTATCCAGTAATACCCAATATTGGATAATCATGAAAATACATACATAAAATAGAAACAAAAGAAAATGTTATTTTAAAAATGTGACAAGGAAATGGAAGTGCATGTCTGGAAACAGAGTGGGACTGTGGTGGGGAGCACCCATGGGCGTCTGCAGAGTGGACAGTCTGTCCTTGGAGGGTGTCCAATGCCCCTTGTACCTCTCGTGAGCTGCCATCCTGGCAGGAGCCCACGAGGCATGGGAACTTCCTGTCCTCTGTCATGTTTAGGGCATCAGCCTGACCGTGGCACGGGAACGTGGGCAGCTCGTGTTCCTAGAGGCACTCAAGTCCTCCGTGGACATCTTCTTCCAGACACCTTCGGAGCCACAGCCCCTGCAGTTTCTCAGGTCAGACGCGCACCCCTGGCAAGGTGGGTGGACACGGGCACCGGGCAGCTTCTTCTGGCTGCAGGGCTCAGGGTCCCCCCATCCTGTGTTGTAGTAGAATCCAGAAGCCCTGGTTCCCATCAGGGCCTGAGGGTGTGCAGTCGTCTCCAAAGCTAGAGGAAGCTCCTTTGCTGGCAGTGTGGACGATAATACACTTTGCTATTTTCCAGCCCTGGCTCAGAGCCCTAGCACACCCCTCTAAGCAACTAAGCCAGGGGCCAGCTGCCTGTTTTATAAATCGTTTTAATGGAACACAGCCACCTTCATTGGTTTGCATATTGTCTCCGGCTGTTTTGCTTTACAGCAGCAGAATGAGTAGTTGAGACAGACAAAGACCATATGACTCACACACCGGAATATTTATTATCTGGCTCTTTCCTTAAAGGTTTGAGATTGGCTTTTCAGCTTACTGTCCGTTCTGAACATCAGTCCCATTCCTGGCTGCTGTTCTTCCTCTACCATGGGGAGTCCATGTGGGAGCTCTCCCTCCCCCTCTCTGACAGGCCCCCGTGCAGTGGCTGCAAAGGTGTGTCCCCAGCCCCCTGTGACCTCTGACACGCGCCGCCTTCGTCCTCTGAAGGCAGGGGCTCGGGATACCTGATGCCAAGGGGTGAGGAGCTGTCCTCGCCAGTGTTGGGGGCACTCAAGGCAGTAGGGCAGTTGCCCTGGGCCCTGTGCTCTGTTCTTCCACCTCTGGCTGGGAAATGAATGCTGGGGGTGTTCATTGGGGGAGACAGGGAGGGGGACCAGCACGTGTCCAAAGGTCAGATGTGAACACACCCACGCAGCATTTAGACCACCGCCCCTAACCACCATGGTGCCCGGATTGCTGCTCAACTCTTAGCTGCATGTGGCCGTCTGAGAAAGCTTGGTGAATCTCCCAGGCCCTGTAGCTCTTGGATTGAGAGGCGATATGGAATCTTTTCTCTTTTTCTTTCCTTTTTTAGAGAGGGTCTTGCTATGTTGCCCAGGCTGGCCTTGAACTTGCCATCCTTCTGCCTCAGCCTTCTGAGTAGCTGGACCTGCAGGGCCGCACCACTGTGCCCAGCTTGTGTGATGTCTCTTAAGGGCCCCCAGTTTCCAGCACAGTGCTCTGTACCTCATCATCCTCAACAAACACTCGGTGTGGGGTGCGCCTGTCCACCTGCGTGTGCATGCTTTTCTGTCCCACACTGCGAAGGCTGTGGTACAGTTCTGTGCTACCACTTGGTCACAGGTAAACATCAGCAGAGGGAGTGCCAGTGACTTTCATGCTGTGTCCCCAGGGAGGCCAGTGCTGGGGACCTGCGGCCACTGTATGCCTTTGTGCGGGAGGCCCTGAAGCCTGGGGATGACGAGGAGGCATCGTGGAGGCCCCCGGTGCTGCTGGTGGATGACCTGAGCGTGCTGCTGAGCCTGGGCATGGGGGCTGTGGCAGTGCTGGACTTCATCCACTACTGCAGGGCCACTGTGTGCGCGGAGCTGAAGGTACTAGGGAGCCCAGGGAGCCCGAGACCTCTGAGAACCCAGCAGGTTCAGGCTGGCCTGCTCGCTCACTCACAGTGATTTTTTTTTTTTTTTTT
>NW_004624730.1:73920450-73991863 GCF_000247695.1 Heterocephalus glaber
CTGCTGGTAATCTGCCATCCATACTCTTTGGTACTACTACTTTTTTTTTTTTTTTTAATGTAATAACACCCAGTATGTTTTATCATTCAGAAAGCGAAGACAGGCTGGGTATAGTGGTACACACCTATAATCCCAGCTACATGGGAGGCTTAGGGAGGAGGATCACAAGTTCTAGGCCAGCCTAGGCAACCTAGCAAGACCTTGTCTCAAAATAACATAAATAGGGCCAGGGAGTTTGCTCAGTGGTGCCACCGCCTGCCTCACAAGTGCAAGGTCCCAAGTTTGATCCTCAGTACCAAAAACAAACAAACAAAAAAACCCCATAAATAAAGGGCTGAGGATGTGGCTTTGTGGCAGAGTGCTTGTTTAGCAAACATGAGGTCTGTGTTTAATCCCCATCCTTTTTGCGTCCCAGCCCTCCCCCCGCCATCTGTCTCTGGCCCGGTCACCCTGCACCGTCCCCTTCTGTGTCCAGGGCTCACATCTCTTACCCTGCTGTGGTCCGATACACAAGTGTTGGCTGCATGACTTGGTGTCTGGCAAGGGGCTGGCATTTCTTCTAACATTCGGGAATTGAGGCTGAGCTGCTTTTGAAGACCCTGGGTGAGCTGGGCGTTAGATGCAGTGAGCCGGAGTGCAGGTTGCACTTGCTGGTGAGAGTGGCCGGTAGATGGCTGGAGTTAGGGCCCTGGTGCCCTGTCAGGATGGTGGTGGAGGATGTCAGGCCTGGGGGTGGAGATGGCGCCCAGAGCCCAGGGTTCCTCTCCCTGGTGTCCCTTCCAGTGAAGACCAGCTCCCATCCGTCCTGTGTCATTGCAGGGAAACATCGTGGCCCTTGTGCATGACAGGGGAGACGCCGAGGATGAGGAGAATGACCTCCTGCTGAGCGGCCTCAGCCATCAGAGCCACCTGATCCTGCGGGCCGAGGGCCTGGCCACCGGGTTCTGCAAGGATGTGCACGGGCAGGTACGCGGGCAGCAGGGCCCCTGGGAGCCGGGCCGGGCGGCTCCTCAGCTGCGGGAGCCTTGGAAGCTGTGTGAGAGCGAGCCAGAGACCTGTGTCTCCTTGGTGGCGCCTTCGTGACCAGGCCAAGCTCTCTGAGGCAGCAGAGCCCCCTGCAGCACCCCGCAGGCTTCGCACATTCTGGTCCACACTGCCTTGGGCAGAAAGGGCTTGAGGAGGCTCCACTGCCCCTGCTCTGCCTTTGGGAGTCGGAGGAATGCTGCCTTCTGGCCTCTGGGGCTGCTGTGCTTGTGCCTCATCAGGTGTCTCCTCCTGAGTCACAGCCTCCAGTTAATCCCACGATGACCACTCCAGACCCTGGTTGGAGTCATGGCTAGAGCCGCTGGAAGGCAGATCTAGCAGAATGAGCGAAGGAGCAGGCCTGGAACTTGTGTGGGGAGATTGTGGCCTGGTGGGAGAAGGTCCTGCAGGCCAGTGAGGGCTCTGTTGTCCCTGTCCCCTGGCCCTTCCCTTGGAGTCATCAGCATCCCGCTTACGTGTAAATCCCAATGTCTAACAAGTACAGGGCTGCACAGAAGAAAGACAAAAGGAAGTGCATAAAAATACTGCCACTATTTTTCTCTGGGGGACCTTTTTTTTTTTTTTTTGGTACCAGGGATTGAACTCAGGTCCTTGTGCTTGAGGGGCAGGCGGTGGAACCACTGAGCTAAATCCCTGGCCCTGGGGGACTTTTTATTTCATTTTACTTATTGTTTTGCTTTCATATTTTCTGTGACAAGCAGATAGGACTGTAGTAATGGAAGGGAGGACCTTAATTTTCAGTTCCCTGTTTATTTTACACGTTGGTCCCATTAGCAGCCTTAGCTGAAGGCCGCAGTGAGGGCGCAGCGGGCTCACAGGCTGTGGAGGTCTGGGCGCTGCCCACTCTCCTCTTTGTCTCTGCAGCTCAGGATCCTCTGGAGGAGGCCGTCGAAGCCCACAGCCCAGCGGGATCCGAGCCTCACCTACCAGTACAAGATACAGGACAAGACTGCATCCTTTTTTGCCAAAGGCCTTTCTCCTGCTGTTCTGTGACCAGATTTGGGGGCCACGGAAACCAGGATGGACGCTCAGTGGGTGTGGACAATAGGGCTAAGTGGGAACGAGCCTTGTGTCTGGGTAGCAGCATTTCAGGCCAGACCACAGCTCCATGTGACCAGCAAACGGTGCATAGTGGTTGGTGTGCTCTGTGCCTGGGCCATGGTTGGGAGGCAGGGAGGAGTCTGTGGCCCTGACCCCGCTGAGAGGGCCTGGGTGGTGGGGCCCAAGCAGGGGTGTACGTGTCCTGACAGCAGCTGAGGAGGCCGCGCAGGTGTGAACCCCCCACCAGTTCCATGATGCACAGCCCTGCTGGCCATCAAGGGCCTGGCATGGGCCTTGGTCACGTAGGCCTGTGTCGGGCACTTTGAAACAGGTGCTTTGTTTCTGTGTATGAATTATATCACAGTGAATTTTATCTTAAAAATAAATACAATGGGGCTGGGGACTTAGTGGTTCCGGTGCCTGCCTCAAAAGCACAAGGTCCTGAGTTCAATCCCTGGTACCACACACACAAAATAAATAAATACATACATACATGCATACAATGAAAAAATAACTTTGTAATGTACTAATGAGCTTTTTTAGCCTTTTTTTGAGACATGGTCTTGCTAAGTTGCTGCGATGTCCAGGCTAGGCTTGAATTTGGGATTCCCCTGCCACAGCCTCCAGCATGCTGGATTACTTGTGGGCACATGATGCCCAGCTTTTACTTCGAAATTCTTCATGCTTTTTTTCATTGTTAGGTCAGTCAGGGTCAAGTAAAATTTTGAGAGTAAATTATTTTGTTCTTGGCCTTAAGATTACTTTTTTACTGTCTCAATTATCTTTTTCTGAAATATTTTGTTTTACTGAGAAAAACATTTCTAATATATGCAATAAGAGACTTGTTTCTAGAGTATGGAATGAACTCTCATGACTTAATGAGATCCATAACTCATTTTTTAAAAGGGTAAATATTTGCCCTATTGATGCCCAATAGCCATCTGTCCAAAGCAGAGACACATTGCCAGCAAGCCTATAAAAAGTTGCTGCAGCCGGGGATTTAGCTCAGCGGAGCCACATCTGCCCGGCAAGTGCAAGGTCCTGAGTTTGATCCCCGGTACTAGGAAAAAAAAAGTGCTGCACGTCTTTAGCCATTAATACAAATTAAATCCACAACGAGATCCCTTTGCACACCCAGTAAGGCGGCTGTGTTAGAAAGACCGACAGTAACAAGTGCTGACAAGGATGTGGAGGATTGGGTTCCTCACACTTGGACATTGCTGATGGGAATGAAAAAATGGTGCAGCCGCTTTGTTTTGGTTTGGTTTTTTGAGACAGAGTCTCACTATGTAGTACAGGCTGGCCTGGAATTCACTGTGATCTGCCTCAGCCTCCTGAGTGCTGGGGTCACAGACATGTTCCACCACACCCAGCTATGGTCCAGTCCTTTGGAAAACAGTTTGGCAGTTCCTTAAATACTGTATGTTAAACACAGATTTATGATATGACTGAGCTGTTCAGTCCATTGGTATCTATCCAAGAGAAGTGAAAACATACCTAAGCCAGGTGTGGTGCATAGGCCTGTATTCCCAGCACTCCGGGAGGCTGAGGCAGGGGAATGAACAATTTAATGATATAGTGAGGCCTTGTCTCAAAAATTAAAAGCCTGAGGATGGATCTCAATGCAAAGGCCCTGTGTTCTATCCCCAGTTCCACCAAAAAACCCATCAGTTGGTCTCTCTTCATAAACACTTGTATGTTTTCCTAATAGTGAAAAGTGGAAACAACCAGATATCTACAACTACTGATAAAACGGCAGTGTATTTCTACATGGAATATTAGTAAAATAAAGCAAGAGAGGACCGTGCACACTCTCCAACAGGGTTGACTCAAACACACCGGCTACAGAGACTGTTGTGTGGTTCCACCTGTAGGAAATGTCCACAAAGGGCAAATCTGTGGGAACACATGGAGCATGGTTGTGGGCCTGGGAGTGTGAATGGGAAACCACTGTTGGTTTCCTGGGGTGATGGGAATGTGCTAAAATGAAATTGTGATGGGCTGTCGGGTTTGCTCTGGCATGTGGCCTACCCTTACACCGTAAGGTGTGCTTCTTTTCCTACTTTTACTTGGCCCAAACTTGCTCTGAAGAGCCTGTTTCTTTTTCTACCTTTAATAAAACTTTTCCAACTGTTAAAAAAATTAGATTGGGGCCAGGGATTTAGCTCAGTGGTTCTGCCACCTGCTTCAAAAGCCCAAGGTCCAGAGTTCAATCCCCGGTACCAAAAAAAAAAAAAAAAATTTAGGTGTGGCCATGCCTGCCTGGCAAGCACAAGGGCCTGAGTTCAATTCCCGATACTGGAAAAAATTTGATTGTGATGGTTGCATAATACATTTACTAAAAGTCATTTAATTATACTTAAAATGGATGGATGTTATGGCATTTACATTATGCTTGGGAAGCTTAGATCTGACTCTGCCACTTACAGCTCTGCTGCCATAGCAGTGCCCTCCCAAACCCCAGGGCTTGAAACAAACATGCTCTTCACTTACACCACATCGGGGTTACAGGGACCCAGGCCAGAGAAGAGGCCATGGGGCTGCTGGGGTCAGGAAGTGACAGGTCAAGCAGGCCCTCTGGGGCTTGCACATCAGTACTGCTGCTGTTAGCATCGGCAGAAAGACATCAAGTCCTCCTCGTGATTCCTGCTCTGGCTTCCTGCCGTCCAGCCCCCCATTATGGCATGTGGAAGCCTCATGGCAGAAGGTTGAAGGCCCACGTCTTAACAACAGCAGCTGCCGTTAAAGCTCCAGATGCTCTGTTCTTATGTCCTTCAAATGAGCTTTATCTTTTCTACCTCTGATGGTCATCTCAAGGTCATGTGAGATGATACAGCATAGAGCCTGCCTCTGGCTAGAGCCCAACCATAACTGGTCACTAAGCCGGGTCCAGGGGCTTAGACCTGTAGTCCCAGCTACTTGGGAGGCTGAGGCAGGAGAATCACTTGAAGTTAGGAGTTTGGGTCTAGCCTGGGCAACAGTGAAACCCTCATCTTCAAAAAAAGAAAAAATAATTGGTCATTATTACTGGTTGTCCTTATGTAATACATTGGTTGTGAAATTTTGTTTAACAGTTCACATTAAGACACCTCTAGTGCAAGGAAATAACTTCTTAAATCTCTGGTTTCTAACACGGTAGGAGCTTGATAAATGATAAAAATATTGAAAGAATATCAATGCAATATTGAGATTTTAAATATTTTTTTTACCAACTTTATCATGGATAGAATGACTGCTATTTATTTATCAGAATTGCTGTGGGGTTTTTTTGGAGACAGGGTCCCCATATAGTTCAAGCTGGTCTTGTACTATGCAGCCCAAGCTGGCCTAGATCCTCCTGCCTCAGCGTTTTGAGTGCTTGAGCACCATGCCTGGCTGGAATGGAGGCATTTTGTATGTATTCCTACTCTGATCTGTTTTGTTTCAGAAGCCACAGAGATTGGAGTTCTCAGCTGCATCTTGGTCTTTACTTCGGAGTCAAGGTTCCCTGAGGTTAATTCTCACCACCATGGTCTTCTGCTTTCGTCAGAATGGGAATTTGAACCCCAGGAATGTGGAAGGCCCTTCCACTTTATCGTGTCGCTAGCTCCTATCTCTGCTGTTTAATCCAAGATGAACATGATGCCTGGTGCAAGCAGGCAGCCTGTGTGTAATGAAACCCCTGGGGCAGCGGAACAGTGAGCTGGAACTTGGGGTCTGAGGCCACACGGTCAGTTCTGAGTGACCCTGGGTACATTCTCTCTAGAGGAAGTTTTTTACGTTTATAAAATATTGTTCAGGACTGGTGCACACCTGTAATCTCAGCCTTCTAGAGGCCGAGGCAGTAGGATCGCCGCGAGTTCGAGGCCAGCTTGGGCTACATAGTGAATTCAAGGCCAGCCTGAATTACACAGTGAGACCCTCAAAAAACCAAAAACCAACAACAAAAAAGGATTGTCTTACTGATCAGGATTAAGAATAGGTCCAGGGTAAAAGATGAAGTTCTGGGAATTATGACTATTCCTTGATGATTTCCAGGCCCTCACTGGATGGCTCGCGGTGTCAGGGTCGTCCTCGTCCCACCCTGCTGCCTCTAGACAGAGCTGCTGCGCTAAAACAGGCCGAAATTGCAGAAAGTGGAGAAATAGTCATCCTGCGAGGCGGAAACAAAGGTTCTACTGGCTGCAGCCCCAGACCCTCGTCCCACGCCTTCAAATGGCACATCCCAGCCCCAGCTCGGGGGCTCAGCCTGTAATCCCACGAGCTCGGGCGGGGTCGGGCCCTTTCCAGGCCCTCCCTGCGCGCTCCGTCCCCCGAGGTGGTGTTGCGGCCGGTGGCCACCAGGGGGGGAGCGGGGGCCGCGGCCAGGCGGATAGCGCATGCGCACGCTGTGGGCGCACGTGCGGAGGGCGGTGGGGCGGGAGGGGAAAGGTAGGAGGTGAGAGGTGAAGGGGCGGGCGCAGCGCAGACGCCCGGAGACGGAGGGCGGGCGCCACGAACCGGGCCGCGGGCGGGAGCGCGCACGCCGCTCCCCGCCGCTCCCCGCCGCCGCCCGGAGCTGTCTCGGCCTCAGGTACCGTCGCGCGTCCCCACGAGGGCCCGACCTCCTCCGCCGGCTCCCGGTCGGTTCCGGAGCTTCGGCCCGCGGCGGGCGCTGTCCAGCAGCCGGCCCGACCCCGCTGTCCGCCAGGCCCGGCCGCGAGCGGACCCGGTCTGCCGCCTCGAGCTCGGGCTCTGGAGCCGGCGTGGGGCTGCCGGTCGCGCCGTGCACGCCTGTCCCTGCTCAGGGGGCCGGGCGCTAGTCGGCCGGGCTGGCTCCGGCGTAGGCGCTCGCGGAGGTCTCAGCCCTGCTCTCTGCTGTCGGGACTGCTTCCTACTATGGTTTATCACCTCCGCCTTGTACAGGAGCACCGGGCGGGCCTGGCGCTAGCTAAGGGAGCCCGGTGCAGGCTGCATCGCTGAAGGCTGTGCAGATGAGATGAAGGGGGCGGTGAGATCCAGGTGGGGCTCTTTTACTTGGATACAGGGTCTCCTAAGTACCCCAGGCTGGCCGTGGACTGGATGTGTAGCTCAGGCTGGCCCTGAATTGGATATGTGGCCCAGGCTGGCTTCAAACTCGCGATCCTCCTGCCTCAGCCTCCCCAGTGCTGCTGGGATGACAGGCGTGTGCCACTACGCCAGGTTTAGTTCTGGATCTTCACAGCACTGCCTTCTATGATGAAAGCCAGATCTGAGTGATGAAACTCTTCCTGGGGATTTTGTGATGATTGTTGTGACTTGGACATAGAAGGCGTTTCTCGTGATGTTATCTTTGTAGTGGTTTTGTCATTTGACCCAGCGTTCTGAGGAGTGTGGTTATGCATTGTTCTTATTGGTGTGCTGGTGTTCTTGACTGATGCCTAATTGAAGACAATGTCTGTTTGTTTTGTTTTGTTTTTGTTCTGACACAGGATCTCGGTGTGTAGTTCAGGCTGAACTAGAACTCAATATGTGGTCTAGTCTGGCCTCGAACTCGCAGCGGCCCTCCTACCTCACCCTCAGGATTGCTGGGATTCGGGCATGCACCACCACACCGAGCCAGAAGACGGCATCTTTTTAAACGTGTATTAGTATAGTCGAGATTTTTAAGTGTTTTACACATTTGTAGTGTTCCCACCGGGCACACGGTGTCAGAAACAATACATACAAAGATAAATATTGTGGCAAAAGGACACCTTTGTAGAGGCCTCCGTGTACTTTATAATCACTGGTTTACCACCCCTCTCCCCCAGTCTGGGTTAGTTTTACCGTCTGTGAGGTGGGTAAAAAATTGACTTCTAACTTATGGCTGAAAGAGGCAGAAAGGTTATGATTTGGCGAAGTCTCTCGTGCGCAGTTGGGGAAGTGGACTGGCCTGGGCCACCCTGTGCCGGGATTGCTCCGTTAGTGCTCCTATCTGGTGGCAGACTTAGGATACTGCTGTCTCAGTATCTAGCTTTGCACAGGACTGTGTCCAGGGACTGCGGTGACCCTCAGGTGCTTGTGCTGCTCATCGTGGGTGGCCGTTGGCTGGCCCCGGTAGGCACTGCATGTGTGGTTTGTGTCCTATCTCCCCACGTTGCTTTCTGTCGCTGTGACGAAACACCTGTGTGCAGCGTCTTCTGAAAACATAAAACACACACGGCATCGTGTGAACCAGTTGTTTCTGAGCAGAAACCTAGTGTAATCCCACATAATCAGACTAGTATTTCATATTAATAACCAGTTACAAATTATTATTAGTGAAATCCTGTCTCAAAGTCAAAAATAGAAAGGGCAGGGGATGTAGCTCAGAGGTAGAGCACCCCTGGGTTTGATCTCTAGTGCTGGAAAAACAAATTGCAGTTGGGAATGTGAAAGAGGATCTGATATTTCAGTTGTCTTTGTCTCAGCTACAGCATTAATCTTAAATTTCAGGCTATGATGACTGTTACGGCCCCTTAGACAAGACTAGTGGTTAAGATATTGTTGAACCCTTTCTACTCTATTTTTTAAATCATTTACAGTTTTAAAAAGTTTTATTAGTACATTTCCAGTACATGATAGGCTCATCAAGGGGAGTTAGTCTGTGTACATACAATACATCCTAGTTCCTTTGACGTCTCTGTCCGCTCCCCTCCTCCCCCACCTTCATCTCTTGGCCTTTCTACTTTAACCTTGTTCATTTGAATTGGAGGCCAGAGGGACTGAAAATATCAGTTCATATAAATATGGCACTTGTAATATGAATATTCCTTGTTTACTGGCTACCTGTTTAAAGACTGTTCCGACATACGACCTGCTGCTCAGACTTATGACCATCTTTTTTTTTTTTTTTTTTGTAAGTTCTGTACATCTTGTTTATAGAGCTTCAATGTCCTTTTTTGGTACAGTACACTTTGTTTATATACTACTGTAATTTTTCCTGGTTGTACTGTACAGCACAGTACTGTAGTTTTATGTTGTTATATATTACAGTACTGCACGTAAGGGTTATCCAAATAAAAGGAAAGTCATCAGGGGCTGGGGATTTAGCTCAGTGGTTCCAGCACCTGCCTTGCAAGCGCAAGGTCCCGAGTTCGATCACCGGTACCAAAAAAAAAAAGCAAAATCATCAGGTTGGAGTTTCCTTTGACCATTTCTTTGTTCTGAATATTGTAACATACACACTATAAACAGTTCCTCATTTAGCCACCAGTTCACCTAATGACTTAGTCACAGAAGCATAACTTGGTTGTTAAACGATGAATGCATGTAGTTTATTCTTTTCTCCGTCTTTAGTTCTCTTCTTCCTTCTTCATCTCCTTTTCTTCCTCCCCTCTTCCCTTTCTCTCTCCTTTCCTTCCATACTGGGTGTAAGTGCTCTACCACTGAGCTATATCTCCAGTCGCAGAGTATTTTCAAATCATCTGAATATTGAAATTCCAAATACATTGATTCCTTATCATTTTGACAAACTAGATTTCATTTTCTTCATCTTGATTCCACTGCAGTGGTTTATACATTATCTCAAAATGAGCAGTTCCAGGATTCTACCTAATTTTTTTTTCTACCTAATTTAAAAAAAAAAACTTTATTATCTTCCAGTTTGTCATTTCACTGTTAAATAGATTACTCTTTGTTCCAGACAGTGAATGCAAATGACAATGAGTTTTGAGCAAGAAATATATTTTCCTGCTGGCCGCAGTGGCACACACCCCTAATTCCAGCACTTGGGAGGCTGAGGCAGGAGAATCACAAGTTCAGACCCTGTCTCAAAATGAAAAGGGCTGGAGTGTAGCACAGTGGTAGAGCACTCCTGAGTTTGTTCCTCAGTACCGCGCACACACACAGTTCTAACTAGGGAAGCTGTTTACCCAGAGGGCACACTGTTGGTCCTAGCAGCAGTTCTCTAACCTCATTCAGCAGAGGCAAAGGGACGGGGGTGGTTTGTTTTAACCCCATCCCTGGAGTTGCTGATCCTGTAGGTCAGACGTGTGTTTGGAAATTTGAATTTGAAAAACCTCCAGAGCTGCTGCCTGTCCACCCTGTCCAGGCCAGGCTCTGAGAGTCTCAGACTGGCACTGTGTCTGGGTGGGTGAAGCCAGGGGCACTGCACTGTCCTGCTGCAGCCCAAGCCTGGCAGCACCGCCAGCTCTATCTTGTAATTCTGACTAGTGCAGAACTGGCCGGTTTTCTTCTTTCTTTTAGATGATATAATTAAGACTGCATTTTTAATTACAGTGTTATTTTCATTTTTTCTTCAATCCCATATTTCTAAATTTCTTGAGGGAGTTGAGTATTTATTTATTTTTTATTTTTTGGTACTGGGGATTGAACTCAGGACCTTGTGCTTGTGAGGCAGGCAGTGGCACCACTGAGCTAAATCCCCGGCCCTCAAGTATTTATTTTTTGTGGTAGTGGGGATTGAATGCAAGGCCTTGTCCTTGGTAAGCCCTTCTACCACTGAGCCACTAGCCTAGTTTGTTAATACAAGTCACCCGTGTTTGTTTGCTTACTTGCTTGCTTTTCTTTTGTGTGTGTGTGTGTGTGTGCGCGCGCACGCGCACGCGTGCGTGCACATGTGTGCGCGTGTGCGGTACTGGAGATTGAACCCAGGGCCTTTGCACTGAGCTACATCCCCAGCCTTCTTTTATTTTTTGTTTTAAGACAGGGTCTTGCTCAGTCATGAAGTAGCCCAGGCTGGGCTTGAACTTGTTATCCTCCTGCCTCAGCCTCCTAGAGTGCTGGGATTACGGGTGTGTGCCATCCCTTGAAGAAAGTTAATAAGCAAATACACACACACACACACACACACACAACCAGAAAAAACAAAGTTTCCATTGCCTGTGACCATGGCGGGCTTCTTGGGCTCCCCTCTGCTCTCTCTCTTCTGAATAATGTGATCTCACTGTTTGCTGTCATCTTCACATTAGGTTGTAAACATCTCTTGATCCTAAAAAAACTGTTCAACTTTTTGGTTTTTGGAAATGTAAAATCTCATTTGCTTTTATGTTTTCTGACAGCATTCTCCTTTGAGCAGCCCAGTTTGCACTTCGGGTGGCGGGCCTGGGCTGGGGCTTCTGAACACCACACTGTCACTCAGGGTTCTGGCACGGGCACAGCTCTGCTGTCACTGCCCCCAGCTCGCCCGCCTGCCCCGCCCTGCACCGGCCGGCCCTCGCCGCTGCCTTCTTCTCCATGTCCTGAGTGGGATTTTTCTTTCAGGCCCAATTTGACAGTGATTTGCTTTTGGCACTGTCCGTGACGGTGATGGCGACTGTTGGGGACATCCAGACCTGCGTGGAGCAGGTGCAGAAAATTTGTGCTTCATGTTCTTGTCGGGGAAGATGATCTTGATCTTAATTCCCGAAGCCCTCTGGAGCCCATCGAGAAAGGACACTCTGGCACCGTGCTGGATGCTTCTGTGCACCTGTGTCCAATCTGCAATGTTCTCTCGTGAAGCTGGGCCTCAAGGAAGCCCTGTAATCTGGTCTCCCTCCTAGTTGTTTTTATTCAGCTCGCTTTGCCTGGCACCATCTTCTTGCACTGTGGTCTTTATGGAAGGCTTCCAAGGAAACCTGAGGCTGAGGAAATCAAATTGTCTCCTCTGAGCCCCTGGTTCGAATTGGTCCCTGTGGGCACTGTTGGTGTTCCTTCTTTGCCTTGGCCCCTAGGGAGCTCAGAGTTGGGTTTATTCAAGGTCCTCTATCTAACTTGCACTTTCTGTATTAACCTACCCTGTATTTTCTTTAATTTTTTTTGTAGTGTTGAGGATTGAACCCAGGGTGGCTTGTATCATTTGTGTGTGCGCCTGTGTGGGTTGCTGAGTTGAACCCAGGGCCTCCTGCATGCTAGTCAAGCGCTGTCATCGGGTGACACCCCCAGCTTCAGTATCAGTGTTTTTAATGGCTAGACAGTCTGTTCTGTTCTCTGATTTTGCCATAACACATTTTTCTCTCTATTATAAACATTACTGTGACTATGTTCTTGCAGTGGAATCTTTGTCCCCACCCCATTTCCTTTTATTTTTATAGTGTTGGCTTCTTTGAGCCCTGCATGTCCCCTCCCTACTCCTTTTCCTGGGTACTCATTCCCGAATCATGTAAGGGGTAAGGTGTGTGTGTGTGTGTGTGTGTGTGTGTGTGTGTGTGTTTGAGACAGGGTCTTGCTACGTAGCTCAGGCTGGCTTTGAACTCACTATGTAGCCCAGGCTGCCCTCGAGCTCACGGCGATCCTCCTGCCTCGGCCTCTGGAGTGCTGAGATTACAGGCCTGTGCCACTGCGCCCGGTGTGGGCATGAGGCTTGTAGAGCTGTGTAGCTTAGTGATAGAGTGCTTGCCTGGCGTGCACAAGGCCCTGAGTTCGATCCCTACCACTACAACAACAAAAAGCTGTGTATGTTTTAAAGGATTTGTTTAATTTTTATGATAGTAAAATTCAGATATACACAGATACAAAGCAAGATGAGCTCTTGTGTATCCATCACACCCTTCGGGGGGGAGTTATCCTGGAGGAGAGGTCTTGGAAGAAGGCAGGGTCTCCCAGGCTTGAGTCAGAGATGTGACAGTCTTGTTTCATCTGCATCTTCCACTCTTCCTTGTCACACTCTTCTGATTACCTGACAATTTGTTAAGTTGTGGAAAAATAACACACTACATAAAACTTACCATTTTAACCTTTCAGTCTACTACTCAGCAACAGTAAATTACCTTTGCAGTGTTGTGCAATCATCGCTACCTATTTTCAGGACTTTTTCATCCTTGCAGCAGAAACTTTGTCCCTGTTACAGTCCCCCTCTCCTGGGCTCTGCTTTCTGTCCCTATGCATTTGCTTGTAAGTACCTCAGGCTTTACCATGAAACAGAGAGCACATTTTCTCCCCAGCCTATACATTACTGTGATTATGTTCGAAGTCCTACAAAGCTTTAAAAGACCTGATCCCTCACAGAATTTAGAAAGTCTGAGTAGCCTCAAAAAGAGACCAGGTGCAGGGATCGAAGGGATTCAGCAGTAAAAAAAAAAAGTAAAAGAAAATGGGATGAGGGCCAAGATTTGATTGCAAGTGTTTAAGTGAAGTCACAGCGTGTCTCTGCACCTGGCTGACTTCGCTTAGCTGTTTTCAGAGGTCATGTAGTATGCATCAGAGTTCATCACCCTCAGATAACAAACAGCAAAAGACAAGAGAATTTTATTCTTCTTTCATTTTAGTTTTTAATTTTTTTGGTACCAGGGATCAAACTCGGGCCCTTGTGCTTGCGCAGCAGGCAGCAAAACCACTGAGCTAAATCCCCAGCCCTATTCTTCTTTTAAAGAAGTGTTGAAATTCTTTATAAACTAGTACATTACAATGCTGTTTTATTTTGTTTTGTTTTGTTTTGTTTTGTTTTGTTAAGACAAGGTCTCACTATGTAGTTCAGGCTGGCCTTAAAATCATCTTACACCTTTAATGGCCTCCAACTCTCAGTGATCCTCCTGCCTCAGCCTCCCAAGTGGTGGAGTTACAAGTGTGTACCACCATGTCCAGCAAAAATACTTTTCAATAAATCAAGAGGAAACATTTTAGATCACAGATATGCTAATTAAATTGGCATAGTCAAGACCAAAAATATAGTAGTCATTGCTTCCGTATTATCTTTAATCATTGCCTGTAAGAAGGCTAATGAACAAAATTAAACACAGGTGAAGGAGTTCTGATCCCCTCTTAGCTCTGAAATTCTGTAGCTTGCTGTCTCTCTGCCTGTCAGATGTCAGGAAGATAAGCATGTTCCCGACTGGTAAGGGATTGTGAACATTTGGAAAGATCATATGGTCCCCAAGCTTGTCAAAATCCATAGCTGTCTTAGTAGCTGTCAAATGTTACTTGGTACCAGACTATAGATATGAAAAAAGGAGCAATTAAAACTTGTAGCAGGCCTTGGAGTTTGAGATAAAAACCAAACTGCGTTTAAAAAAACCTTTTGACCACACGTTTGGCAGTATATCGGTATGTAGATGTGGTTAATCAGTGTGGCTTCATACTTTGTGACTTGATAGGGACTCACAGAAGACAGAAGTTTTTTGATTGTTTGGTGGTGCTAGAGATTGAACCTACAGTCCTTGCACTGAGCTCTATCCCCAGCCTTTTTTTTTTAAGTTTTTGAGGCAAGATTTTGCTAGGTTGCCCAGGCTGGACTTGAACTTGGGATCCTTTTACCTGAGCCTCCCAGAGTGCCGAGATTACAGGTGTGAGCCACCATGCCCAGCTAGGTAGAAGGTTTTTGAGCCCAGTACACTACCTTTGCCTTTACAAGTACAAGTGTAGGTAGCTGGCTGGCACTGTGAAAGAAAATCTTTTTGTTTTCAGTATGAGAATCTTACATAAATATATTTGTTGATGCTCCATTGCTCCATCATGTACATGGTTGTTTGTAAGAAGCGTACCAACAGGTAAATATAATTAGCTCCCCCTTCAATCTGAGTGTTGCCGTGCCATCCAACAGTTATTCTAAAATATGGCAATAATTATCTTCCTGAATATGGCTGTGCTTCAGATTCTGTGAATTCAGCTTTCATTCATTAACTGAAATTCCTATTTATTTATTTATTTTTTGAAATTTCTTTTTTCAGTAATGACATTAACTTGGTGTGGTGGATTAACTAATGGTCAACTTGTAACACCTAGCTGGACTGAATCAGTGTAGTCTGGGTGTGGAGGACCCACCTGAGGATTGTTGCCAACAGCCATAAAAAGAGAACTGAAGGGGAAGGTCATAGGCTGTTGATTTTCACTTGATTTTAGCCAAAAGGCCGAGAAGCGATAGGCTGTTCATTTTCTAGGAGCAGCTTGTGTGGATGGTCTTCCTGATAGGAACTCGGCTGTTTTCGTTAGAGAAGGAGCTCAGGGCCTCGCTGTGGCTGGGAATGGCTGCTGTTCCCGTCAGGGGAGCTCTGATCTTCCCTGTGAGCATCAGTTCTTGGCTTCAGTATGGATCCCTCAGCCTGTGGCACAAATCCTTCACCCCACTGGCGTAGGTTTTCTGGCTCCCGCTACTGGCCTTTGGGCCTTCCGGGTGCAGATCTTTGATACTGACAAGTGTGAGACGTTGCCTTGGGCCCTGGGCCTCGGGCTGGACTCATGGAGGACAGGGCCTCGGACTCTAGGGCTTGGGCTGAACTTGTGCAGGACATTGCTGAGGGATCCAGGCCTTGGCTGGGTTCTTTTGGTCTCTAGTGTGTGGCTAATCTCTTGGACTCCTCTGTATTTGACTTTTTGGGTAAATATCAAATAATCTTATAAATTGTGTGTCCTGTATCAAATGTATTCCCTTGTCAAAACCCTGACTACAACATTTGGTTTCCTGAAAATTATTCCAGTTTATTTGACTTTTCTTTGTGTGTGTGTGTGTGTGTGTGTGTGTGTGTGTGTGTGTGTAGGATTGAGCCCAGGGCCTTGAGCATGACAGGCAAGTTCTCTACCACTGAGCTGCCTAAGTTTTATCTTGAGACTGGATCTTGCTAGTTTGCCCAGGCTGGCCTCATGCTCTCAGTCCTCCTGCCTCAGCCTCTCAAGTAGCTGGCACTGCAGGCATATGCCACTATACCCGGTTTTTTGGCTAATTTTGATGCTTAAAGAAACGAAGTTTCTTGCCCTAAGCGTTGGTTCACTTGGAAAACAACTTTTAGAAAAACTTTCTTTGCCCTGAAGAGATAACTTGTAATTTAGTGCAGCGGATAGGCCTGTGGTAGTTTTCTGTCCTACTCCAAACGAGGGGCTGAGTGCTCTCGGCTCGCCGGGTGACTCCCTGTGACCTTGTCAGGTGGGGACTGCAGGGGGTGCAGAGTCCAAATGAACACCAGCAGGATGGAGAAGAGGGTTACAGATGCCCAGAGAAGCTGTGCTCGTTATTTTTAATTTTAGCTATCCAGTGCAGGAATTCCTTACATGATACAAAATTCAAAAGGTGCAACCCAGTATACACAGGAAAGTTTCCCTTCCCTCTGCCCCTGACCACCAGACCTTCTCCCCAGAGGCAGCCAGTGTTACCGAGTCTCAGGTGTTTGCGTGTATGTGGGCAAATACACAGAGAGCTCTTTCTCTTTTTTTCTTAGTTGAAAGTAGCACACTATATTCACTTACTTTTTTCTCTGGATGTTACTTCGTGATTGTTCATTATCAGTGCTGGAGAGCTGGGCCGCAACTGTAACGCAGTATGCAGTGCTTGCCCAGCTTTCAAGGCCCTGGGTTCCATCCGAGCTCTGAGAAAGCTTCCTTATTGCTTTACAGCTGGATAATAGTCACTGAGCCAGAGCTCTGTGGATGGCCTTGCAGGGAGTTGTAATTGCTGGTGTCGGTGACACAGGAGTGGGTAAGTTGTTGTGCCAGCCCATGCCCAGCCAGGGCCCCTGCCCACCGCACAGCCGAGGGGGACACGCTGGCTTGGGGAGTCAGGCTTCTGCTAAGCAGACAGCTGTCCCCAGATGTTTCAATCCATGCAGGCTCCTGAGCAGTACATGGCAGTGCTTGTTTATCCACACCCACATCAATACCATGGTGACACGCAGTTTGATCTTTACAGTTTGGGTTTTCCAGATGGGTGAGAAAAGTTTCTCTGTAGATTTCACCCCACGTGTGCACGCCTGCACACACATACTTGTCATGCTCTTCAACCTACAGAAAGGTTGAAGAAGGAACACTGATTACCTAAGGTATAGTTTTAATTTATATCTCTGGTTGCAATAAGGCAAAAAGATCATTTACATTTTCTTGTCTCTGAAAAAGGTGTTCATATCCTTTGCCCATTTTCTGTTGGGCTTTGGTAAAAATTGTTTATTGTTATTATTTTTTTTGGTACCAGCAGTTGAACTCGGGACCTTGCCCTTGTGAGCCAGGTGGCAGCGGAACCATTGAGCTAAATCCCCGGCCCCAGAAATTGTTTATGTATGAGGGAATGTAGCACCTTGTTTCCTTCCTACTTAGGATGGTAATAGCTGGGGCCGAATATGGTGGTGTGTGCTGGTAATCCCAGCTCTCTGGAAAGCTGAGTCAGGAGGATTGCAAATTCGACCCTAGCTTAGGCAAACTTTGTTAGAGCTTGTCTCAGGTAAAAAATAAAAAGGGCAGAGGATGTAATTCAATATGAAGGTCCTGGGTTCAATCTTCAATGCTGGGGAGAAAAAAAAGGGAAAGAAGAAAAACTTGAAGTGATTTTTATATTTCTTTTTACAGTATCTTTATTTATTTATTTTTAAATATTTTTTTTCAGTACCGAGGATCAAACTCAGGACCTTGCGCTTGTCAGGCAGGTGCGGTGCCACTGAGCTACACCCCCAGCCCTACAGTAGCTTTAGATCTTTTATACATTTGGAATTTATTTTAGGTGAACTGTGGATGCAACTTAATTTTTTTCCAGATGACTGGCTATTTGTGGAAAACCTCTTATTGAACAGATTGTCTTTGTCCCATGTGTTTAATATCCCTTTTATCATTTACCATAAGTGATGTATTTTACTATGTATCACGTACATTTGGGTCTGTTTCTGGACTTTCTATTCCATTAATCTGTATTTACGTGTTAATAACCACTTTTTTTTTTTTTGGTACTGGGGATCAAACTCAGGTCCATAACCACTTTTAATTACTCTAGCTTTATAGTTTTGGTGTTTGGTAAAGTTAGCTTCATTTCTTTACCTTTATTTATTTTTGTGGTACTGGGGATCGAACTCAGGACCTTGCACTTCCGAGGCAGGTGCAGTGCCACTGAGCTAAATCCCCAGCCCTTCGTTACCTTTATTTTTCAGAACTTTCTTGACTATTTTTGTTTTTTCACGTGTACCTTAAATATAAGCTTCCCTAGTTAAAAAAGTCATGCGTGTTTTTATTGGGTCCACATTACATTTTTAGATTAAGACAGGAAGAGTGACATTTTAGTGATCCTGAGTCTTCCTCACAAAGAACATGGCCTGCCTTTCTCTTTGTTGAAGTTTTATGTGTCCCTTAGAGTTGGAGAGATTCCTTTTTTTTTTTTTGGTACAGGGGATCAAACTCGGGACCTTGTGCTTGTGAGGCAGGCACTGGAATCACTGAGCTAAATCCCCGGCCCTTTTTGCTAACTTACTTGATTCTTTTGTCAACTGCAAAAGGTTTTCAGTTGTCTTGCATTTTTTAGGTATATAATCATAATCACCTGAAAATAAAAATTTTATCATTTTCTTTCCAGTTGTGTACCTGTTTTCTTTCTCTTGCTTAATTGCGATAGTTAGTACTTCCAGAATAACAGTAAATAGTGGCAGCTCAGTGAACGTGCTTGTTTGACCCCTGACTTAGTGGGGATTTTTCTTGTTGAGCCTGACTTTAGCTTATGGTTGAGAAACATATAATTATGTAATTGAAGTTTCTTTCTTCCTAATAAATGCACGTATGTAAGTCAGCATCAGTATTTACCAAGCATCTGAGTTTAAAAGAATGAAGCCTGCATCCCCACCGTGTCAGGTACTGGCAGAGATGGTCTCCATGATGTAGTCGATGTAGCATTGTTTTAACACGAGCAGCGTTAATGGACTTGTGTGTTTCTGGACTGTACTCATGAGGTGGAGTGATGTTTAGAGAAGGGGAATGCGGAAGTAGCACTTGTGCCTCAGCCTGGGTGAATAAGTGAGAGGTGGAGTTCCGGGCATGTGGCTCATGGAGGCCTTGGGTTCCATTCCCAGCACTGCAGAAAACAACAAAGCCAGGTGTGGTGGCTGAGGCAGGAGGATCACTGCAAGTTTGAGGCCCACCTGGGCTATATAGTGAGTTACAGGCCACCTTGGACTGCACAGCGAGACCCTATCTCAGAACAACAAAAGAAAGAAAAAAAGGGAGGAAGGATGGATGGACGGATGGACAACAAATGGGTGAGGGAGTGGAGGACAGAGTTGGAGTGAAAGGGGTCCCTGAGAGAGGCGGAGAGTTTGGGGGAGGAACGCAGCGGCCAGTATGACTGCAGTGCTCCTGTGGGGTCCTGGACGGCCGGTGGGGCAGTGCACCCCACACTGCTTTTGGAACTGAAATAACAGAAGTACTGTACCCGACTTGCTTTCTTTAAAGCTTCCAGATGCGTGCTGTGTCACCCCACTTTGAGTACATTTTGAGTGTAAGAAACAAAGTGTGGCCCCAAAAGTGCAGGTACCAGAGAGCAGTTCAAGGCTTTCGTGCAAAGGGTGACTTGTTTTTGGAAGTTGTCCCTCCCAGCAGTGCTGGAAGATGAGCCGCAGGTGGAGTGAACTGCGGGAAGCAACGCACACAGGAGACTGTTAGAATTGTGCGGGGGGGAAGGCGTGGACGTTCACCCGCGCCGCTTGCCTGTGGTGGAGCCTAGTGAGTGACTTTGCTTGGGCTCCTGGACTCCAGGGTCGGGCCGGCCCTTGCCTCTTGGAGGGCAGCGCACATTGGACTCACTAGGTCTGGAGAGGTCCAGAGATTTGCACTGTTTTGCAGGCCTGGGGCTAGAACCCAGCACCTTGCACCTGAGAGGCAAATGCTCTGGCCCTGAGCCCCATCCCCAGCCCCAGGAACTTGCGCGTCTCACCAGCTCCAAGTGTGTCTCCTAGGACTGGCTGCCCCTGGGACCACTCTGGAAAATCACCTGGCTAGAGAGAGGTATGGAGAATCCAGGATGAAGGGGACTTCAGACTGGGACACTGGTGAGGGGTAAAGTGGGTAAAGCACTCCTTATTTATGACTGATTTTTTTTTTTTTTTCTGGTACCAGGGATTGAACTCAGGACCTTGCACTTGCGAGGCAGGTGGCGGCACCACTGAGCTAAATCCCTGGCCCTATTTATGACTGATTTGCTTACTACTTATTCAACAAGTTTTTATTAAGTGCATCCAACATGCCAAGGACTGTCTAGGCCTCTCGATGTACAATCATAAACGGACAAGGGGATTGATTATAGTCTTGATGGGACAGATAATAAACCAGGAGACAAACCACATATATAAGTACAGTTTTAATGCTCTGAGAGGGAGTAACTAGGCTCTGTGAGGAACAGCAAGGGAACACGTTGCTTCATGGGAGCAGATCTGGTCCGGAGAGGTCTTCTGTAGATGACGCTTTATCTGAGACCCAAAGGATAAAAAGGAGCTGGCTGTAAGGAGAGGAGGGAATGGAGAAGGGAGACAGTGTGTGCCGGGGCCTTGAGATGGAAATGAGGCTGGCACACGCGGCACTCAGGAGGGCAAGCAGCAGGGGGAGGTGACTTGAGGTGAGTCTGGGGAGGGCTGGGGCGCCTGGGCTTTGCTCTCCGGGCAGAGGGATCCGGCCCAGCACACTGATAGGATCTGACCATGCTGACCTCTAGACTGGTGGATGGAAGAAGACTGGCAGCGATCTGAGAGGCTTGGCAGGTTGTAAGGCAAGGTCGAGGCTTGGGCGGGGCAGGGCAAAGGAGACACAGCTGGTGTTTGGGGGTAGGGAGGGGTCAGGAGCCGAGAAAGATCCCCAGGCTTCCTAAGAAGGCCCCGGGAAGACAGGATGAGGAGCAAGGGCAGGGTGGGGGTGGAGGTCCGGTGACGGGGCGGGGGACAGGACACACTTTCGAGATTGTACAGGAGAACCAGTTCTGTATCATGGACCTTGCCTTGCTCCATAGGCGATTGTTTCCCTACCTTGCTGAGGTTTGGAGGTGGCTGTGGCTAGCTTTCCTCGGCACTAGCAGGGCATAAAGATGAGGGGCGCTGAGAAGTCTCCAGAAGTGGTTCCTTTTGCACAAGGACAGTGAGTGTGGCAACACTGTCCAGTTGAGAAGCTGCAGAGGCATTTATCTAAGAGAGTGTAGTTTAGCTTTTTGAACAAACTACTGGGGAGAATCATCTCATAATGAGAGTTTTAATGTTTTTGCTCAGAGTTGTAGGTCCCTTTGGCACAGCCCCGGGACCAGCAGCCCTCAGGTCCCACCGCCTCCCAGGACACCACTGGGGGACCAGTCCGCAGCACATCCCTCCGAGGGACACTCGGGATCCACCCTGCAGTAGTAAAACAGGTCTCTCAGCTATGGCTGCTGCAGAGGGGAAACACACCCTGAGCAGACGAGTTGCACGGCTCTGCATGGCAGGGCAGCCTCCAGTTAGCGTTTGGATACTTCCTACTGCTCTGCTGGTCACAGGACTCCCCAGGTTCTGAGGCCTCCCCAACACTGCCCTCTCCAGAGGCCCTGTTAATTGTGACGCCTGGTCTTACAGCGTGCGAGTTTCCCCAGGAGAGCATAGGTGGTTTTATAGCTGAAATACTTAGTGGGGGCACAGTGGTTTCATAGCCAGACTGCTGTAGGTGATGAGCTGTGTGGTGTGGAGTGCAGACAGGGTCGGATACCCAAATGGAGATGAATGGTATTTAGAACTAGGGGAATTGGCAAGATCATTTGAGAGAGAATAGCGAGGTAAGAAGAACATTTGTGGTTTGGTAAGACCCAGCCCGTGTGCTCTCTAGGTCTGTTTCTGCATCTGGAGGTCAGGGGTACCAGCGTTTGCCTTGTCTGCTTCTTCTGGGTTTTTTGGAGACCGGGTCTCAAAGTGTAGTTCAGACTGGCCTTGAGGTCACTGTGTAACTCAGGCTGAGTTATAGCTGAGAAGACAACCACACACTTATTTGCGAAGGAACAAAATTAGTATCTTGCCAGGTATGGTAGCGCTCAGGAGGCTGAGGCACGAGGGTCAAGAGTTGGAGCCCAGTTTGAGCTACACAGCAAGTTCAAGGCCATCCCAGACTACACATTCAGATCTTGTCTCAAAAAACAACAAAAAAATAGTGCTAGAAGAACTACTTATCCGGAGGCCAAAAAAAGGATCCCAGACTTGACACCTACAGTTTATGCACAAATGAACTCAAGTGGATCATAGACTTAAATGTAAAACTACACAAATCTTAGGAAAAAACATTGGAGAAAATTACACTTATGACCATGAAATTCCACTCCTGGGCCGGGGATTTAGCTCAGTGATTCTGCCGCCTGCCTTGAAAGCGCAAGGTCCTGAGTTCCATCCCCAGTTCAAAAAAATAAAAAAATTACACTCCTAATAATTAATATACTCAAAAGAATTAAGGACAGATGTTCAACCAAAAACTCATACAGCAATGTTCGTAATAATAACACTGTTCACAATAGCAGAAAAGTGGAAATCATCTATTGTCTGTGAACCCAGGAGTAAGCAAAATGTGACAAAAGGAATAGTAGTATCCCTGCTACAGCTTGGACAGTCCTTGAAAACATTGTGGTAAGTGAAAGAAGCCATTCACACACAGCCACGTTGCAAGAGTCTGTTTTATATGGAATGCGTAGAATAGACAAGGCCATTGAAACCCGAGGGTGAGCAGGTGTGGGCCAGGTGGCCAGGGGATGGGGAGTGATTGCACATGGGCATGGCATTCCTTGGGGGTGACGGAAATGTTCTGGAATTAGACAGAGAAATGGTTGTACCATCCCATGAATGTCCTAAAAGGGTGATTTCTATGCTATGTGAATTATACCTTAATTAACTTATTTAAAAATATTCTGCAATTTAAAAATTCCAGTTAGAACATGATCAAAGGAAATGAAAAAAATTGATGGAAAAAGATACACTGATGACAAATTACAAGAAAAAAATGATCATCCCTAGCCATTAGGGAAATGTAAATTAAGACCCAATTAAATATCAATACATACCAGTTAGTGCAGTTAAATGTTTTATAGTGACCGTATCTAATGCTGCTGGGAAAGTGGAGATTTTAGATCTGGTGCTGCTGCCAGTGGGAGTGTGAACCAGTGTGAGCACTGCAGGATATTCTGGCAATTTCTTACCAAACTTTGGACATTTGAACATATGTGTGTGAATTTGCCCAGACTTCTACATTTACTCTCTCATTTGGGATGAGCTCAGGGACCTGGGCACCCTGAGTCAGCTTAGGATGAGGTGGGGTGCATCTGCCTCCCTGTGGGGCTCACGCTCCCTGCCCTGCACCCCTGTCTCGTGAGTACGGCTTGACCTGGGCTTGTCCTTTTCGTGGGCTTCCTCAGGGCTGCTCTTCTGTCCTGGTCTAGCAGGGCTTGTTCCTTGCTTGTATGATTTTGTAATTTGGGTCCTCCCTCCCCCATACCAGAGATTGAACTCAGGACCTTGAGCTTGCGAGGCAGGTGCGGCACCACTGAGCTAAATCCCTGGCCCTTGTAATTTGGGTTTCTAAGAACAAGCTCCTTTGTTTTTGCTTATAGTGGGGTCTTCCGGAATGGCAAAGGCAGGATTACTTAAGTTTTTATGTAATTGGTCCAGTTAGAACTCCAGGACAAGACTGTTTCTTTACATTCATGAAACAGAGCTGTAGGGTTTTGGTTTTTTTTTTTTTTTTTTGTTAAGAGTTGTAGGTTTTGATCCTAAGCAACCTGCAGGTGTGGGTCAACACAAGAAAAAGGTTTTTTTCCTGCAGATTGGCTAAATGTTGCTTTGGGGTAGTGTTGCATTAAAATTTATACTGTGGATGCCGCGCCTGCTTCACAAGCACAAGGTCCTGAGTTCGATCCCCGGTACCTTAAAAAAAAAAAATTTATACTGTGGAGCAGAGATGAATAGTTATCTCCTCTTGCTAGGTTCAGGTAGGTGATGGACTTGATTGTAATGAACCAGAATCTGGATTTGTTTCCCAGGTGCTATGAAAATCAACAGCTAACATAGTAAAGATCAGTGGAAATCAGGTTTGTGTTGGCCGCAAGGTGAGCGTAAATTAGACGGCCATGGCTTCTGGACTGCAGAGCTGGGCCGGGCCTCTTCTTGTAGCCACCATGTTGGAGTTGGGGGATGGGATCGTAGGATCAGAATTTCAGAGGGTGTGATGTGGGGCAACATTTAAGGGGAGATGTGTGAGGCTTGTCAGGGAGACGGCAGCTGGCTTCCAGTTGCCTGTCCACGGGGATCCCGATAGGGTGTTTCTGGGGTGCAGATCTCGTTCGTGTTTATTTTCCCCTGGGGAGCAGGAGGTTCCGTGCTGAGCACCATCAGGAGTCCTCCGCTTGAGGCCTCTTCCGCCTGTCATGGTCCTGGTGGGTCTGTGAAGAGTGGAGCTGTTGTGAGCACGGCCGCTGCTCTGACCAGCAGCTGTCACCTGCTGCCTGCTCTACTCAACGGTTGTTGGATGGATCCACAGGGACTTCTTGGACTGGAAGATGGCATGTGCACTTCTGGCTGGTGCTTCCAGGAGGTGGTAGGAGTGAGAGCTGTTCTTTTGCTTGTGAATTAGTCATGGTTGATTTCTTTTGCTTCTCAGTTCTGGGTTTGACACTTTTCAGCTTAGGTTTTCATCAGAGAGGATAATCAAGCAAGACACATGTCTGGGCAGGATCCCTGTAACACAAACCAGAGAAATAGCAGTGTGGAATAGAGGTGGACTTAAACTGAACTTGATTGGAGAGCTCAGTTAGGAAGAGAATTCTAGATCCCTGGGTCTTCTGTAGTTCTCTGTTCGGTTTTGTTGGTTTAAGATTGTTTGATTGCAAGCAACAGAAACTAACTTTGGCTAACATGGGGAAAAGGATTTATTAGAAGAGTATAGGAAAACTTAGAGTCTGGAAAGGAAAGTTGATGAGCCAGTCTTGCGACAGGACTGGAGCCAGCCACAGCCCCAGGGATCTTGCAAGCAGGAAGCTCTTGGGAATGAACAAACACTGGCAGTGTCCAGTTCCTCCTTTGCTCTGCTCAGAGGTCAGAGTCTGGGGGAAGGCCCAGCTGCTGTGGTGTGGTTCTGGGAGGGTGCTGAGTCCGTGGAGAAGAGGGTCCCTCGAGCCACAGTTGGCCACTGGTAATCAAAGGGGGACAGCTGCAGGGCAGGCAGGGCCAGGAGGGCCCTCTGCCTGCATGTTCCCAGGACAACTGTGGGGGCAGGAGCAGAGGCTGCAACCTAACACTTTGCTAGGAGGAATTCCTTCTGGTGGCTCTTGTCTAGGGGCTAAGCTTTTTGAGTTTTTGTGTTGAGCACTGACCCCACTGGACGTTCTTTATCAGAGGTCACTGTTGGTACATGGATGTGTTTGGGGCTGTCCTTTTCAAAGGTCCTTCCTGTGATTTCTCACAGCCCAGCCTGTGCAAGAGGAAGACAGGGAGGGTGTTCAGAGAGCTGGCTCATTGGCGAGCAGCTGCAGGTGATGTCTGTTGCCTGTGTGTCTTTCCTGTGCCACCTGTGAGGAAGATGCCCTTTCAAATGCCGGCTGTGGAAGAGGCTGAGAGTTTGTGATCAGGGCTGGAGGGGAGCTTCCTTAGACTGACCAGAGTGTGGCCCATGGTCCCTGGAGAGTGGCTGTGGGTGTGTGTCGGGATGTCCCTCTTTAGACCTTGTACCATTCTCTGGCCACATTCTTGCCACCTCCTCCAGCAAAGTGAGTGTGCAGAACCAAAAACTCCTTGTTAATGGCTTTTGTCCCTTCTGGCCAGGTACCTGCAGATGGTGTCCCTTGTCATTGGTGCCCAGCGCCTGCCAGGCTAATTCATGGTCGCTTCCCGGGATGGCAGCAACGTGACTTCGCCTGAGGATGACCCTGACTGAACGGCTGCGTGAGAAGATTTCTCAGGCCTTCTACAGCCACGGGCTGTTCTGTGCCTCCTACCCGGTCCCCATCGTCCTCTTCACAGGCCTCTGCATCTTGGCCTGCTGGTGCGTTTCTGGGTCGCCCTGGGCATGGTGGGCAGCGTCTTGGGACCCTAACTGCTCTGGAGCCCTTGGGACTCATGTGTTTTTGTGCAGTGGACTTGGGCTCATGGCAGCCACTCCGTGGAAAGCTCCAGTCCTGGGGAGTTTGGCCAGTGAGATAAAACAGTCTAGGCCGGCCCTGCTGCTGAGTCACCAGATCAGTGCTCATCGCGGTGCTGTTACAGCTTAGCATGTAGACACTTCTGAGAACTGTGAGGTCATGAATGGCACGACCTTCTCGTTTTCCTTGTGAGCAGTGACAGTCCCTGTTAGTGCCCGGTGAGGAGCAGGAGCCTTCAGGCATTGTATGGCGCAGGCCATTTGAACCATTCCCTGGACGCTGTCCTGGCGGCTAAGCCCAAGATGGCGCCTCTGTCCATGAGCCTGCCTAGGTCTGCGAGGATTCTCTGCCTGGCCTCTTGCTGGTTTTGAGGCCTGCTGTGCTGACAGGGACTGTGGTGAGAGCCCTGGGAGCCCTCGAGTCCCGTCTGCCTTTAGCAGGCGTTCCTCGGCCCTCGCTGCTGTAAAGGAGGGGCTTGGGGTGAGACGTGCGAGGTGGTACCGATGACTGCTGGCTGCAAAGCCTGACAGCCGTGTGAAGAGGTCTCCCTGGTTACCCTTTTCCCTGGGAAGCATTCTGGTTCCCAGGTTCACTATGTGTCCATGAGCTCCATGCTGGGAGGATGGCGCGGGTCCGAGCCCTGCTCCGAGCTTCTGACTCCTTAGCAGCAGGAAAGGTGACCCTCGCTTAGAGAGAGTCCCTGCTGGTGCCAAGTTGGTGCTTCAGGAGTGCAACCCGGTGTCGCGTCATTCCTCAACAGTCAGCACATGGCCCAGTGATACTTCCTTTTGACAGAAGGGCAGGGCCTCAGATGCTGGCCCAGCTCCGTGACACTGTACCTCTGTCACCGTATCTTGTCATTCTGGCTCATGGTGTTTGGATTGGTGTTTAAACTTTTTTTTTTTGAGGCAGGGTCTCACTCTGTAGTCTGGCTGGCCTTGAACTTGTGATCCTCCTGCCTCAGCCTCTCGAGTGGTGGCATTACAGGTGTGCACCACCATACCTCGCTTGTTGTTTAAACTTTGCTCAGTTGTGATGCACAGGAGAAAATACTTATATGACAGACTCTAAGTGGTGGATTGGGTTGCTTTGAGATCCAGCTTTCCTTTCTGGGGGTTTCCTCTGAGTTAATGACCTTTCTTTCAGAGTCATACTTTTCTTAGCCTGGCCCCTAGGCCAAGTTCCAGACCCGACCAGGTGTGTTGAGCCTCACTGCAGACGTCTGGGTTAGGAGTCTGCTTCGGTGACACGTTCCCAAGCCCGGGGACTGCACACTGCAGGCACTAAGCTACGTCTTCTTTGAACGTTTCTCTGAAGTTGTGCCCCATCCCTCAGCGGAAAGTGCTTCCTCTCATGCTGTTGTCTCTGGGGTCCTGTGGTGCTTGTCACTTATTGTGCCTTCTGGGAAGGCTGAAGAGGCGGTTGCTGTTATGCTCTTCACCGAGGTGGCCCTGGCTGCAGGAAAGGGGAGGGTGTTTCTTCTCTGCCATTTGTCCTCTACCATTTGTCCTCTGGGGCTCGGCACAACTGGCGGGGGCCAGGGGCCTGCTGGATGGAGGGTTTCATGGCAGCTTTGTGGGTACAGCTGGGTCTCATCTTTGAATGGGCAACTTGATGTCACACACCTGTTTCAAAATAGACTGTCCTTGGTGCATGACGTGAGGGCCTCTGCTCTGACAACTGAGATGGCCGAGGTCTCGCGTGTGGAGGACACATCCCTAACCTGGGGTGACTCAGAACGGGTGGGGGTGGGAGAGGAGCTGTGTAATGACTAGGTTTTGGTTTTTTTTGGTACCGGGGATCGAACTTGGGTCCTTGCGCTTGCGCAGCAGGTGGCGGAACCACTGAGCTAAATCCCCGGCCCTGTAATGACTAGGTTTAACTACAGTCCACCCCAAATGCAGCTGAGCCAGGCGGATGCCCACCTTCCTGTCCTGAGAGAGGGGTGGGGATGGCTTGGGCTGGGCCTGTGAGGGAGGGGAGGAAGAAGACTGGGTTTCCCTGACTGCCAGCCTGGCCCTCCCTGCCGTCCGCCGCGTGCTAGGTGCTTTCTTTCATTCCTAACATCCCAGGAAAGGATTGCTCTTCACTGAAAGTTCTCTAAAAGACGATGAGACTTGCCTGCCGGGGCCAGTAAGCAGTAAGGGCTGCAGCTCGCAGATCCCCAAGTCTGTCCCCTGCGGTGGTGGAGCACTGGTGCTGACTGACACCTTTCGTCCCGAGGAGTTGTCTGCTTGCACAGGAAGCCTGAGGAGGGTCCTGGCTGGGTGGCAGGACCACAGCCAGGCAGGACAGAGAACAGGGGCTTCTGAGGTGAGTGGTGCTACCTGGCGGAAGCTGAGGAGGGTGCACCAGATGGGTGTGACAGCTGCGGGGCTGAGATGTTTGCCCTCCCTCCAGCACCCACTGTCAACCCAGACACGCCCTGGCTTGGTGTGGCCGAGACAGGCCGGAGACAAGCCCTGCAGAAGAGCCAGCGGCCTCCTGCTGATGTCCCGGGGTCATGAAGTTGTGTTAGAGACTGTATAGCCAGGCAGGAGACCAGAGGTTCTGGACCCAGGAACACAGCCTTGCTGTCGTAGTCCATCCTGGGAGCAGTTCCTCCTTCTGCCAGAGCCCCAAGTTGCTTAGAGGAAATAAAGTGTGATTACTAGACAGCATTTAGTAGTTTGTTAGATGCTTGGATTCCACTTAATGGCTTTCCTTTTATTATTCCTGAGATGAGAGAGTTGTTCAGCTTGAACCCAGAGGACCACTGCACTTCATCCCTATTCAGACCCAGAGGCCACCTGAGCAGTAGCGACAGCCCTTGCCACCCATGGTCACCCCGGGAAATGAATGGAGCAGGACCAGAGGAGCTGGCTGCTAGGAGTGTGCCCTTCTTGCTCAGGCAGAAGCAGCAGGGACCGGGTGGAGTCAGACTCCCTGGACAGCCAGGGGTCAACTTCTTTGAAGCTGTGGGCTCTGGGGATTGAGTGCTAAGGACGTCACTTCATGTGACCTTGCCACAGAGCCTGGCAAGCAGAGTTAGCTGTTCTTCCTCCCTGGCCCCGGGTTACAGTGACTGCTCTTTCCTCTGGGAGAATCTGACGAAACACGAGCAAAGAGGCACTGTGGCAAGAGGTGTCTGTTTACCTTGCCTAGAGCATTGGCTCTGGAACCCAAAGCGTGACCATGCAGCAGCCCGGCAAGGTGGCAGAGGGTCCTGTCACTCTGGGCCCAGCCTGGCAAAGGGGGCCAGTGTGGGGCAAAGGAAGAGCGCCCAGATGCCAGCCCGGCCAGACCACCCTGTGTGCACACCCCTCGTGCACACACGCCTTGATCTGGGGAGACAGGCTGGAGGCTGCTGGGCCTCCTGAGGGTGGGAGTCCTGCAGGTTTCAGAGAAAGAACAGACGCAGCCCTTCTCCCACGCCTTTCTTCCCAGGACAGCGGCACCTTCCATGAGGCCAGGCATCTGTGCTGTGGCAGTGGCTTCCACTTCTCACGCTCCTCCTTGCCCGCTCACCTCAGGTCCTCCACTAGCACTCTGGCCCCTTGGCATCACAACAGGTTCCCTCTTTGCTCCGCCCACTCAGCCACACTATAGATGCACCTAGGTATTCTTTCCAGGACCAAGAAAGAAACCGGAGTCACGAAGCCCTGTCACCTCACCTGTGCTGTGGTGAGCCAGGCTGGATGGCAGAGGGGAGTTCCAAAGTCCCTCTGACCTCTGCCCGAAGTCCTAGACTCAGGGTAGGCCGAGCAGCCCGGCCCTTGCTGCTGCTCCATGGCGCTGACCTGTCGGCTTGCAGGACAGAGCCTCTTCCCAAGCAGAAGTTACCACCGGGCTCCCAGACAAGCCTGTGACAGCCCTCAAAGGCCTGGCAGAGACCAAAGACTCCCTTATCTCCCATCTTTATCTGTGTCCTCAAATGGAAGGGAAACCACAGGAATAGCCCTTCCACTTCCCTGCCCAGTCCTGCATTGCTCTCCCCTGGGAAGGCAAGAGAGCGCCGCCTCCTCCTGGTGTCTCCATGGTGGTGTCTCATGCAACATCTTCTGGCCCAGCTCCTGAGCTTCCCATGAGAGGTGATGGGTGAGGACGGCAAGAGGGCAGGGCCACCGTGTCTGCCTAGGTGTGAGGGCCAGTGCAACTTGGAAATGCGAGGCTGCTTGCTGACAAAACAGGAGAAGTGTCATCAAAGGCCCAGAAATGGGGCTGAGGGTTTAGCTCAGAGGTTCTGCTGCCTGTCTTGAAAGCACAAGGACCCGAGTTCGATGCCCAGTACCAAAGGGAAACAAAAGGTACAGAAATGGACTTGGATGGCCGGGGTGAAAGGCCAGGATGTCTGCCCATGTGCCATGATGACCTCTGCCCCGAGACACATCGGACCCCACCCACCTGCCCCTGTACCCAGGGCTGAGGACAGCTAGGCACAGCACCTGAGTGGGAGGGCAGGAGCTGTTGGTGGAGACCCTGACCTGGGAGGGAGGACGACCCATTGTTCCACTGGGTCACACAAAGCTCAGGTTTTAGTTTGGGCTCCCTTGGTGGCAGGATCTGAGCTCAGGCAGCGTGAAGTTAGGGTCAGAGTGCGCTGGAGATGGTTGGAGAACAGCCGAGCAGCTGGGAGCGTCTCACTGGGAGCACAGGATGGTGCGGGACAGCTCAGTGCTCGGGGAAGCCAGCTCTCCAGGCCAGGCCTCCGCAGACTCTTCCCATAACGGGCCAGGCAGTACCGGAGGCCGTGCAGGGCACATCCAGTCTCGGTCACATATTCTTTGTTTTTATTTTTTGTTTTCTGTGAGACTTTTAAAACATGAAAACGATTAGCTCACAGACTACAATAAAACAGGCCATGACTGGGGGCATAGCTCAGGGCTAGGTTGTGTGCTTAGCATGCACAAGGGCCTGGGTTCAATCCCCACCATCAAAAAACAAAACAAGGGGGCCGGGGATTTAGCTCAGTGCTTCCGGTGCCTGCCTTGAAAGCGCAAGGTCCCGAGTTCTATCCCCGGTACCCCCCCACCCTGCGAAAAAAAAACCATGGAAAACAAGCTGTTGGCTGGATTTGGCCTGGGGGCTGTCACCTGCTGAGGCCCTGTCTGTATGGTTGCGGTGGTGGAGGGCTCCTTCTAGCTGGTGTTGATTCCCGGCAGGACACGCTGGCCAGCCAGCCACCGGTCAGAGTCCAGCCTTCCCAGGTGAAGGAAGAGGGCTGAGAGCTGAGTTGAGCAGAAATGCTCGGAACAGGATCAGCACAGCCTCCGGAGTCCTGGGTGGGCATATGAGGGGACCAGGCCTTCCAGGCTGGCTCGGCAGGGTGTGTGCCAGCAAGGGTGGCATGGGGACAGAGAGCAGGGGCCCTGTCAGTAGACCCTGCAAGCCACACAGAGAATTCGGACTTCACTTCCTTAGCTGAGTAGGGACAAGGAAGGGTTTCAGGGTGGAGGCGGGCGAGCCAGGCCGGCTCACTTGGTTGTTAATCGGAGTGGAAGCCAGGGAGGAGGCAAGACGCGGCTGGTTCTGGATGTGTCCTGAAGATTGGGGCTTCAGGATTTTCTGAGGTCCAGGTGTGAGAGGACAGGAGTCAGGGTCAGCTGGCCGCGTGGGGCTGCGGCAGGGGAGCTCAGAGGTGCTGTGTCCTCTGCCCTGTGACTGAGATCAGGGTACACCTGGTAGAGTCTGGTTCTAGGAACAAGTTTGTGGAAGCATCATGTGAATCAGTGGTAGGAATTCCCAGGGAGCTTCTTCCTTAAAGTCTTTGGTCTTTTTTCTGACTTTGGAAAATGAGTTTTTTTAACTTCTGAAAACTGCTTGACACTTTCCAAGCTCTCCTTTTGGATTGGAATTTGGTAGCCATGGGTAGTGATTATTTCCTTGCCTTTTGCATTTTTATACAATCTTTTGGGTGTTTTTCTTTTACCTATAAAGGAATATATAGTCCTTAAAGTTTTCAAATAAATCAGAAAGGTAACAAGGCAGCTTGGTGTGATGTTTGGGAGACAGACCTGGGGGCAGACTGCCTGTGCTCCTGAGGGGGGTCTGGTCCCTCAGGTGGGGACATCACTTCCTCGTGCAGCGTTGAGCAGTGATGCAAGGAAGTGAGAGTCAGGAGACAGAAGGCAGTTGGACGGTGGTGCATGGGAAGTGGTTATGAGTGAATAGATGGGAGGGGCTGGTACACATAGGAGGTGGAGAGCAAGAAAGGCCTTCATCCCTGGCACAGAGACAGAAGCCCACAGGCCCTCTGGGGGGAGACCGGAGCTGCAGCGGGGTGAGTATAGGCGCTTGGGCAGACTTTGGGGGATGGGGAAGGCCTTGCTGGGGAGAATGACATCATAGCTGAGGCCTCGAAATGAGTTGTCACCCAGAAGGGTGGCAGGAGCATCCCCTACATGGCTCCACAGCCTCGGAGGCAAGGCAGGGGTGGGGACGAGCCCCAGGAGTTGGGTGTGGCTCAGGGCAAGGTTGGAGAAGGCGTGTGAGGCCTGTGGACTTTCCCTAAGAGACACTGAAGCGAGCTGCCCTTCAATCTCTTCCTGCTGGAATGTTCAGACTCCGGAAACTCAGATGCTTCTGATGTTGTGAATCTTGAGAAACAGGTTTTGCCTGGCATAGCCAGTAGCTTCTGGGTGGAAGGCGAGTGCTGCCTGCCTTCAACCTGGAGTGCAGCCAGAAACAGCTTCGAACACTTCCACACAGCTGAGCCTGTGCTCTGAAAGCAGCAAGAGAAGTCACTTCTCAGGCACAAGGAGTCTCAAGAAAGGTCACTGACCCCTCCTCAAAAACCACGGAAGCCGGAGGGCAGTGGCATGATGTAAAGTACTGCAGTAAAAACCTGTCAACTAAGAATTTTGTATTTGACGAAACTGGTTTTTAATAATAAAGGAGAAATGAAGATATTTCCAGATAGATAAAAGCTGACAGATGGGCCGGGGATTTAGCTCAGTGGTTCCACCGCCTGCCCCCCGCCAGCACAAGGACCCGAGTTTGATCCCCGGTACCAAAAAACAAACAAAAAAAGCTGAGAGAATTCCTTACCAGTGGATCTGCCCTATGAGATCCTAAAAGAAGTTTCTGGCTGAAACGAGCACACTGGGCAGTGACTGGAAACCGAGAGAAAGTAAAGAACACGGACTGGTAAAGGGGACCAGTGTGATGGTACTTTTGGTTTGGTTTGTGGCTTTTCCTCCATGACTGAAAAGGCAAATGCATGAGGCAGCCATTGGAGATCAGAGTGGACGGCCATGTAGTCCGAGGTGGTGGAAAGGGAGGGCCGATGTGTCTGAGGGTTGTGTTGCTGAGCTTTATCTTCAGGCTCTGCCTGCTCAGATCCACTGTTGAACCCTCTATAGACTAAGACGTTAATTGCTATTTCCAAGATAACTACCAAGAAAACAACTTTAAACATACATATGAAAGGAAACAAGGGAGTCAAAATGGCATGCTACCAGAAAGAATTCAAAAAATACCAAAGAAAAAGGCAGTAGTGGAGGAAGTGAACACAAAAAACGATGTACAGAAAACATCTAAGTGGTATAAGTATACCCCTTATCGGTATTCACATTAAATGAAACAGTTAAATTCTATTAGAAGGAAAGACTGGCAGATTAAAAATAAGATTCATCCACTTGCTATCTACAAGACACTTGAGACGTACACCACAGTTTAAGATCACAGAGGGGAAAGCGCTAGGCTAGAAAGGCATTTCATGTGAACGGAAACCACGGGAAAGCTGGAGTGGTTGTGTTATCGTCAGACAACACAGACTTGAAGTCACAAAGTTGTAGGAGGCAGCTGTTTAGTGGTTCAGTGCAAGAAGATGTAACTGTGACAAATGGTTCCCCAGGAGAAGATGTAGCAGTTATAACCACTGACAGCCACACAGAGCCCCAGATGGACACTTGTGTAGTTACAACTGGGACTCCAGCACTGCACTTCTAGTAATGGATGCACCATGCAGGTGGGACGGGGAAGGAAGCGGAGGAGCTGAAGACACAGGGCGCAGTCTGCACACGGAGCACTGCCCAGCACAGACCCTGTGGGGGCCACAAACCATTCCTAATCTTAAACGTGTGAAATCTTGCAAAGGATCACGGTGGAATGAAACAAAGTCAATAACAGAAAACTGGAAAATTAACAAATAGATGGAAAGGAAACAACAGACTCTTAAGGAAATCAATGGCTCAGAGAAGTCAAAGGGAAGTTAGAAAACACCGAGAGGGATGAACGCAGAAGTGCAGTACGCTGCTACTCGGCCGGCTGTGGTGCAAGCCAGCTGGAGGGAAGCCCTGTAAGTGGGTGGGGCAAAGGACTCAGCCTCATGTTTAGGGTACAGCGGTGCCCTAGCGTGGTCACTAGTTGGTCCCGGGGGCCAGGATGTCTTCCAAACATGACAAGTACCAGATTGTTTTGGCTGGAAAGGGTCGACGGGCACAAGGCAGTCAACGCTGACAAAAGCCTCTGGTGACACCAGCCTGTAATCCCAGCACTCTGGGAGGCTAAGGCAGGAAGATCACATGCTCAAGCCCAGCCTGGGCAGTTTAGTGACTTAGCAAGGTCCGATCTCAAAAAATATAAAAAAGGCTGAAGATGCAAAGTGTGGAAGACCCTGGGTTCAGTTCCCAATACTGCGTGCCTCCATGAGAAGTCAATAAAGAAAACAGTTAAGTCTTCGCCAGTGGGAGAGATGCTGCCTTCCTGGGCCCCATCTTCCTGGGGGCAGTGCCAGCTCCGGTCTCCTCACCCTGACCAGAAACATGGAGCTTAAGGGGGTGCAGTTTGCAAACCTGTCTGTAGCCTGGGGGTAGAGTGCAGAGTGCTTAAAGCCTGGGTCCCATCCCTAGCACCAAAAAAAGACAAGACCTGCTTCTGGAACAAACCGTGATGTGTAGGCCAAGTCTCAGGTACTGAGGCGGTCTGGCCGGCCACAGGGCCAAGGAAGCCTGCACTAAGAGAGGCCCTGCAGGTGGACAGGCCCTGATGGGGCTGGGACTCAGGAAAGGGCTGACCCTGGGGCAAAGGTGGCCAGATAAGAGACTGGATGAGCTGGCCCTGAGGTGACCAGGCAGGCACAAGTTGGGGGTAGCAGGACTGGATTAACTGGAAGTGGTCTGGGAAGTGCACAGCTTGGAGTGATGTGGTCCTGAACCCAGGCTCCAGATTGCCGCAAGCATGGCCCGAGTCTCCTCCTTCCTGGGATTCTGTCGTCCCCCTCTCTGCCCCGTGCTCCCCTCTTTCCTGGGGGCCCTCCCAGCATATTCCACCTCTACCCCAAGCATAAATTCTTTTTTTTTTTCTTTTTTGTACCGGGGATTGAACTCAGAACCTCACAGGCACGGTGCCACTGAGCTACATACCCAGCCTCTTTTTTTTTTTTTAATAAAACAACATGACGATATTTCAAAACGTAATTTCTGGGGGGAAAAGATAACTTCTGTACAACCAAGAAAATAAAACACCAAAGTAAATAGGAAACACAAAGTATTTCTCAATGGCAATGCATGCTAGAAATCTTCACATACTGAATCATCTGTGATCTCTTAGGAATCAGTTACGGACTGTTACTATAAGGAGAAGTGAAAGAAACATAAAACCAAATAACACAAAGTAACATTATGTTATCTAAAGATGAGATGGCTTAACATTAACAAAGAACAGCCACTTTTCTTATAATATTACATTACCAGTTGCTAGAACACAGTGCACTCTGATGGTCACACACTTTAGGAAATGGGGAACTTTGATTTCAACACAGCCTGAGTGTAAATTCTGACAGCAGAGAGCTGTCCCTCTCACCCTAGACCTTGCACAAGGACCGGCCCCAAATGATGCTCAGATACTTGCAGAATGTGGCTATGGAGAAAACCCCCAGGCTGCTGGTCCACGGCCCCTAGCCCTGAGCAGACAGAGCCCTGGCCCACATGGAAGGAGCGTGGAGGAGTCGGGGCCACATGGCCCCTCTGCTGCGGGCTTTCATCTCAGCCATTTGCATCCCGCCAGCTGACTGCACCCTAGTTGGGGGTAGAATAACAGAGGTGTGAAGATCTAGTGCCTTTTGGGTTTTTTTTTTTTGGTACCGGGGATCGAACTTGGGTCCTTGCGATTACGGGGCACACAGCAGAACCACTGAGCTAAATCCCCGGTCCTCTAGTGCCTTTTGTGACCCAGCATAAAATAAAGGTCTCTGTTTTCCCATGGATGGCTTTGTATTGTACAGTCTGCAGTTCAGTTTGGAAAGTGCAGAATGTGAAGCTGACTGTTTGGGTTGGAAACCTGGGTCAGTTACTTTGTGATTCTGTGCCTCATCTCTAGCAGGGAGACAATGCCAGCATTGCTCCTAGGGAGCATTTCTGTAGCTAATGCACGTAAAGTGCTTAGAGTAGTTCCTGGCACATACTAAACATCATGTAAGCATTTTCTGTACTATTATACCCGAGTTTCTACTTCCATAGCCTAAAAGCATGAGCACACTCAGGTGGCTGAGGCAGAAGGATTGCTGTGAGAGTGAGGCCAGCCTGGGCCACATAGCGAGTTCCAGCTTTAACTGCATAGCGAGACCCTGTCTCAAAAATAAACTAAAAGCATGAGCAGATTCTAGAGTATATGCATGTATTCTAAAAGTAGAACAAAAACAAGGTGGTCCACCCTGTGATTACTGTGGATGTAGCTCAGGGATAGAGCACTTGCCTCAAAGCCCTGGGTTCAATCAGCAGCATTGAAAAATGAACAATGAGATGCCACTCCAGAGGTTACAGTGAAGGAGGCTGACCCTATCAAGAGGTGGCAACGCTTCGACGCAACTGCAGCCCCTATCACATTGGTGATGGTGGGAACATAAATTTGTACAACTGCTTTGGGAAATTTTGGTAGTGTGTTATGCTAAATGCATGTGCTATGCAACTCAGAAATCATCCTCAACACACCTAGCAGAAAGTGTGATGGCCACCAGGGGCATGTGTGAAAATGGTCACCGTTGCTGTATTCTTAGCGGCTCAGACTGGAAGTGGCCAGGTGTCCTTGCTGCTGGAGGAGACAGGTGTACAGCAGCACTGATTGCATGGAGTGGTGTGTATCTGTGAGAGTGACCTGCACGTGCACTGGGGTGGATGAGTGTAGCAGGTGAGGATTTGCATGAAAGTCACAGAAAAATGTACAAGTGGAATGGATAAAGATTCATTTATACCACATTGGAAAAAAAGGCAAAACTGGGGCTAAAGGTGTAGCTTGGTGGAGAGTGCCTGCTTAGCGAGCACAGGACCCCCGAGGTGAGTCTCTGGCACTGAAAGGTCAAAAAGACAATAGGAATTATTGCTGCAGAGACTCTGCTAGCGCTCGCCTTGGAGGCGGAGGTGTGCTGGCCGGCAGCACAGGGCTGCATCCCAAGGACCTGGGAAAGTTCCATAGTTTGATCCAGGAATGGGTACATAGGTGTGTGTGGAACACAGTGTACTACATATTTGAGGTCTGTATGTTGTACTGTATACAAAATTACTACTAAATTTTATTTTTTTAAATTTTTTATTTTTATTTATTTATTTATTTATTTTTGGTACCGGGATCAAACTCAGGTCCTTGCGCTTGCACAGCAGGTGGTGAAACCACTGAGCTAAATCCCCAGCCCACTTCTAAATTTTATAAGAGTGTTTTTGAAAAATGAGACCTGAAACTAAATGCAGATCTCTGCCAATTTGTCAGTGTGAAGCCGAAGATTTTTCTTTTCTTTTTTTTGTTTTGTTTTTTGAGACAGTGTCCCGTTATGAGTTCAGGCTGGCCTTTGCACTCACTATGGAGGCCAGGTTGGCCTCGAACTAGTGATAATCCTCCTGCCTCAGCCTCCAGAGTGTTGGGATTACAGGCAGGCACCATCCCCGGCTGTCCTGTAAATGAAACAGTTGTCCACCATTCTGAATCACAGTCCCTCTGGGTTTTAAAAATCATTATCTTATGTCTAATTTAACGGGAAGGTTTTAGATTTTGTTCTTCGAATCTTGCTTTTATTAAGTCTGAACACTTTTGCCAGTTGGGCTTCCTTGTGCGACTTATGAGACAAACTGGAGAAACTCGGGTGTGGATGATGCCGAGTCCTGGCGCTGATGCTTGGTGACTGACCTGTCAGACGGGTCATGGGCCTGGCAGAGTGTTTCCTTGCAGCTGCAGGTGCCGCCGTGCCTCTGTGGGCTCTGTCCCTGCTGGCTCCACCTCACCTCTGTCCTTTCCTCCTGCAGCTACCCGCTGCTGAAGCTGCCCCTGCCGGGCACCGGCCCCGTGGAGTTTGCCACCCCGGTGAAGGACTACACCCCACCCAGCACCGGCCCCGACCGCCAGCCGGGGGAGCCCAGCGAGCGGCCTGAGTGGGTAGGTGTGAAGAGAGGGCTGGTGGGCGCTGGGGGTTGAGGGTGCGGGTGCGCAGCCCGGGGGGACACCTCTCAAGACACCTAACCAGCAGCCTTCAGTGAGGGAAAACACGGGTGCTGTGAAGTGTGCCCGTCCTAGAAAACCAGGATCTGCCATCGTCCTGGCGGTGCCCAGCTGGGTCGGGCTCACACCTGCGCTTGTCGCACACTCCCACACGGCTAGGGGTCGGGCCAGCCCCTCATCCGCGGGTGGTCACGAGAACACCTGGGCCTCCCCGAGGGTCTGTTGTCAGAGTCCCAGCATGGCCTGTACTGCAGTGTGCACCGGATTTTCCTCCACATGCTCATGCCGCTGCTTCACCATGGGCCTTCTTGTTCACACTTTGCACCTTCATTGCCTCTTAGTGTCACCGTGTGATGGAACGGATGGCTCCCAGGGCCACCACGGTCGTCTTGTGTTTGGGATTTTCAGCTCATGGAGCTCGACGGGTCTGCGGTGTGGAGTGGATGTCAATGATGATCCTGTCAGGGTCCCCTCGTTGTCATCCTGGGACGATGACGGCACACGGTGTGCAGAGTCAGGCTTGTCCATTTGCGCTCTGGCAGAGCCCGGTCCCCTGCAGGGTGGAGGAGGAGATGCAGGCCTCAGTGCAGTCGCCTGGTGTGGATGTCCCCACTTCATTTCCTGTCCATGATAAAAAATACAGGAAAGAAACAGGAAACTCAGTGCCAACAGAGTATACAGAAAGGGACTGCTGTAGCTCAGGGAGCTCATAGCCAGGGCAGGCTGCCTTCAGCATTGCACACATGGCCACGATGTGAGGCAGTGTCAGCATTGCCCTCTCTGGGCCGGCTCTGTGCCCGGCCTTTCCAGCAGGGCCTAGGAGTGTTGGCACTGTGCGTCCGTGAGAAGAGAGGGCGCGTTGCTCCCAGGGGTCTCCCTGTCTGTTAGCACCCCAGGCCCTGTCACCCAGGGTGGGTGCTTGGGTGTCAGCTTCGTCATGTGGCTGAGAATGAGCGGGGGGTTAGTTCCGGCGGGAGAGCAGGAGCCTGGGCCTTGGGCAGCGCACAGAACCTGCCACCCACACCAGGGACGAGTCCTCCTCCCTGCCCCTTCCTTCCTGGCCTTAGCTCTACTCTGGCTTATGCTGGTGGCTCCACAGGTGACGCAGGGATGGCCAGAGGCTCACGGTCCTTGAGGAGATGGTGGTGTGCTTGGGAGGAGAAGACAGAGGTTTTGGAGTTTGAAATAAATATATGTCAGGGAGGGGACATCAGAAGAGTCCCAGTGGCCAGTGCTATAACAGTTTCTGCCAAAAAACAAGGGACTATTGACTTTTGTGTGTATATGTAACAGTACACACTTAGTACACTTTATACACAGACACATACACGTATACCCAAGTACGGAGTAAGTATCCTTATGCCCATCCTGATCTATTTGATTAAATGGGGACACTAGACAAATCTCTGGGCAAAAAAATTTATGTAGAAACTCCTCTCTCGAGGAGGAAAAACCTAACTCTTCACTTCTTGGCCATGGACTCCGCTAGAGACTTCCTTCCTAGGAGGACAGTGTGGCATGGGGAGACCCGATGGGCACTCCACAGGCAGGTGACAGTGGAGCAGTGTGTGCTTCTGACCTCTGTGCCTGCTCCACAAAGTACCATGTTCCTCAGAAGCCAGGAGCATCTGAGAACCTGTCGAAGGCTCAGCAGAGCCTCAGGAGATGTGATAGCTAAGTGTGATGTGTCCTGGTGGCCCCTGAAAGAGAAAAAGGATGTTAGGAGATCTGATTACACTATGAGTTTTGGATGATAAATGTCATTCACATCCCTTGAACTCCTAAATTATTTCTGAATTTTCATACATTACGGTCCAGTCTTGGTGCTATACAATTCTTGGCATTGTCCGTTGTTTAGTTTGGTGTTTCAAGCCATTCTGTATATGTAGCAAAATCTCATTGTGGTCTTATTTGCATCTCCCAGATGACTTACGACTTGTTTAAGTAGACGCTGTATTTGCCTGACTTTGTGATGTGTGTATTGCAGTATTTTGCCCTTTTGTGTTGGGCTGCTTTCCCTTTATGCAGTGGGGCTCTTACTGCCCCAGCCTCTCAGCTGTCCACAGCGGGGTGGCTGCACCCTGCAGTTGCTGCCTGTATGTCCTCTAGAAAGAGCCCTAATTGACCCCGCAAGGTCCTTGGGGTGAGTGCGGCCCACTCTGTTGGAGTCACTGTGATTGCGGCCTTGTGAGGTTGGAAAGGGCCGTTCCCTGGTTGGAGGCTCTTCCCGGAGGATTGGAACAGAGACCTTGAGTTTCCCAGCTGTGTGACCTTGGGCAAACTACTTTATACTTTTCTGCCTGAGTTTTCACATTCATAAAATGGGGGTAAGAATTATACCTACATTATGCTGGGGATAATCCCAGCTACTTGGGAGGCTGAGGCAGGAGGATCACAAGTTTGAGGCCAGCCTGGACAACTTAGGGAGACCCTGTTTCAAAAAACAGGGGCCGGGGATTTAGCTCAGCGGTTTCGCCACCTGCTGCACAAGTGCAAGGACCTGAGTTCAATCCCCGGCACCAAAAAAAACCCTAAAAAGGGCCATGGGTGTAGCTCAGCACCACACTGGGCTCTATCCCCAGTAACCCCTTGTAAATAAATACACAGGATTAAGTGAAGAAATGCAGAGGCTTAATTAGCATAGTGCCTGGTCCATTATTTGATTCAGCAGATGTTTGTGGCTGTTGCCGTCATTATTGTGGTCCACTGATCCGTCCAGCTGGCCAGAGCAGAGAGGGGGGAGGGGGAGGGGAGGGGGAGTCCCCGCCTGGACTGGCCTCAGTGTGCACCACACCAGTGCCTTAGGCCATTGGTGGTCTTTTAGAGTCCAGTGCCCAGATGGCAGCCCAGAACCCACTTACCTATATCGCAAAGTGCCAACACTGTAGTTGAACCTGAATACTGACAGCTTAGTTTAGAAACAACAGCTCATGAGCTGGGGATGTGGCTCAGTGGTGTCGCGCCTGCCTGGCAAGTGCAAGGTCTGGAGTTCGATCCCCGGTACCACAAAAAAAAAAGAAGAGAGAAAAAGAAAAAATAACTCGTGTGTGACCATGTTTTTTGTCTTAAGAGAAGCAGCTCACACACGTGCTGAGGCTCTGCACCCTGCTGGGCTGTCCCTGCGTGAGGTGGTGCTGGCTCCCGATGCGTCCCAGCCTCTCTGCTTCGTGGCCGCCCTGTTGGCATCGCGGTCTGCCTGTTGGGTCATGGGCGCCTGGGCTCCACACGTTGCCCATGGCTCAGGAAGGGCTTCCTGCCGAGTGAACCCTGCGGCCTGACTTCGGCCGTGGTGAGCGTGGCTTTGTTTGGAGCAAGGTGACGAGGCGGGCAGGGCCACTGGGCCTAGCCTGTGTAGTGGAAGCAGGCGCTCTGGGTTTCCCCGCAGGGGTGGTGCTGCTGAGCACCCGTCCTCCTGACCCTGACCGCGAGCCTGGAGATGCAGGGTCAGTGCAGGCGCAGGCCCTGGCCGTGATGGGCGGGAGGGTTGCCGCTTATAGCCAGGCCCTTTGCTAGCCGGGTCACCACGTCACTTGGGTCGTTCCCCCCGCTGACCTGGTGAGGTTTGAGCCCCTTTCTCCTGAGTAAGGGACAGGCTGAGGCTGGGGAGCCTGAGACCCTCGTCCCAGGCACACAGTCTGGGCTGGTGGGGTTGGGACCTGACCTTCAGAGGCCTCCTGAGCCTATTCTGCCCTCCTCAGCCCAGCGCCCCGCTTCCTGGAAGAGCCAGGTGCTGCTTTCTGTCAGGTTCTGAAGGGAGCCCCGGTGTGTCGGGTAATGCTCTGCATACGAAGGAAGGTGCATCGCAAAGTTGAGAACAGTACGTTAGACAGGTGAAGCAGCAGCCCCAGGGTCTCCAGCACTGGCTTGCTCATCATGGAACCCCGAGTCTTGTGCCAAGCTGCACACAGCAGGTCCACCAGTGGCCAGGCTTGTTCCACACTGGCAGTGAGGCTGGCATTGCTGTGTTTGTGGTGACTGCTTGAGCCTGGACCCGGGGTTTCCAGGAAGCCCCGGGCAGGTCCGCATGCTGTGCACAGTGGTAGCCAAGGAACCCTGGGGCCCTGGGGTGGGCCGGGCCTTCGGTGTCCTGGGAAGCACCAGGCTCGGGAGTCCAGCCACCCTGGGTGTACTCACAGTGACTGTGTGACCTCAGACACATCTTTCATCCTTCAGAACCTTGGTTTACTTATCGGGCCCTTTAGTCCAGGGTCTATCCCAAAGCTGCAGTCCCTAGGGTGGTCTGCTTCCTTGCACATGACATGGTGGCATCAGTGGGGCCCTGGCAGGCTGTTGGGCCGCAGGGCGAGCCACACCACCCTTCCCGAGCAGCGTGCAGCGTGCTGTCCGGTTTCACTGGAGCGTGGCCATGGTGTTGAGTGACCTCATCTCCAAAGTGACCTCTCTGCTGTATCTTCTTTGTTCAAGCAGATCGGAGGTCCAGCGTGCTTTTAATCCAGTGGGCGACAGGGGCCACTGGACACGGGCAGCGTGTCCTCAGTGCCGGGCTGTGTTAGAGGCTGCCTGCCACAGCCCCATCCACCCAGGAGTTCTTCCCTCAGGGCACCTGGCCTCCACTGTGTCTCCTCCACGCATTGTGGACAGCACGTGTCACCACTGTGTCAGCTTCTCAAGTGCACGCCACGTCGGGGTGGAGGGAGGGCCGTCACGTCGCACTGCCCTCCAGGCACCTGCCCTTGCTGATCAGAGGGCCTCTGTGCTGCTGTGGAGCGCATGCCCTAGGAGCAGCCCCCAGCCGCACAGCGGGAGCCGGGGTGTCACCTTCAGGTGTCCCCAGAGGCCACTTGCTCAGCACACCCTGTGGCAGCCGCCTGTCCCCCTGCTTCCTGCACCTCCCAGATAAACCGCTTGTGAGAGGCTGCTTCTGGGGCACCCAAGCTAGGACTGAGTGACAGGGCTGCCCAGGCCTGGAGAGTTCCGGAGCCTGGAGGGCACAGACGTTGGGGGATGGCTTGGGAAGTGGCTGGGCCAGAGCTTGGGAGAGCTGGAAAGATATGGACCCCTGCCACGAAGGCTCAGGCAGTCAGTGGGGATGAAGGAGCGCTGCCGGCAGAGGGGGGCCTGGCCCCTGGGAGCAGCCTGTTCAGGGCCCTTCCCATCCAGGGCCTCGGCCAGCGAGGGTGACTGGGAGGCCGGAGACGCTGGCTGTGGGGAGTCTGAGAAGGGAGACGCCTGTGCAGAGGGGCGCCCTGTTCCCACACCCCATGGTGCTCCTTCCCCAAAAGGCGGAGAGTGCTGGCAGTGTGCGCCCTTCCCAGCAGGAACTGGAGCCTGGCCCCTCACACTTCGGGAGCCCTCTCGGAATGTGTCCATCATGTGGGCCCAGGAGGCGGGCAGTGCTGGCTGGGAGTGGCGCAGGGCTCAGCTATGGGGCCCTGGCGGGCCTGAGGGGAGGTGGGGTGGGTGATCACCTGTCACTGAGCTGTGCTGAGCCCACGGGGCCCGCACCTTCTGGCCGCTGCTGGGCTGTGTGTGGTGGAGCCGGTTTCTGCCCCCCGAGCTACTCCTGGACGCAGCGTCCTCAGCCTGGTGTCCCCAGGGCCCCAGGTTGTTTCCGACTGTGCTTTTGGCGTAGGAGACGCTGACTTGGCCTGGCCTCGCAGTGGTCTTCAGGGGGCACCGGGGAGCGGCTCGGTGGCTGTCCTCATCCTCCCCAAGCCCTGCAGTGCTCCTGGCTATGACACTGGCATGGGGCTCACGGGGATAGCTCGCGTCCTCCTCTGCCTGCGCCTCAGAGACACGCGGCCTTCCTGCTTAAAGTGCAGACGGCTCAGCCAGCTTCACCTAGGCCACCTCCATTTCCCCTGGGCTCCCCTTGTCACCTGCGCCACTGCCTCCCCACCCCCATGGCCACTCGGCCACTGACAGCTTGCACCTTGGGGCTGGGAGTCTCACCGAGGCCCTGTCCCCTGCGTGCCTGTGGTAAGGTTCTGGGGAGGGAGAGGCAGGGAGGAGGCTGGCATTGGGGGAGGATGAGGGGTCCCTGCTGTGGCTGTGGCTGGTGCTTCTGTGGCTCATCGCTGCGTGTCTGTTTACACGCCGTGTGCACAGAGAGTGAGGCGTGTGCAGACGTCTGGTGCTGCAGGCGGCATCTTAGTCCTCTTTCACTGCGAGGAAACAGACCCAGGAGGCCCAGAGCGCTTCTGAGGCTGGATGCTTACAGAGCAGGGTTTTAAAGCTGGGCTTTGTGGCCTTAGGAACCCTCTGTCCTGCTGCAAATGGCAGGAAGGGGTCTATAAGACAGGTCCTGGGAGCTTGTCACCTGTTGCACAGTCTGGTCCACGGATGCGTTCCGTCAAGGACTCAAACACTGCAGGCCTCTGCCCTGCAGCCTGAGAGCAGCGAATGAGCCAGTGGTGAGTGGCATGGTGTGGGCCAGTTTGCCAGCACCCAGTGCCCCGGTGCTCTGCCTGAGTAGAGGCTCAGCCCTGATGGAATGCAGAGCCACGTTTCTGTCTGCCCCACCAAGCCAACCACGCCCCGTTTCCCCGCAGTACATGGGTGCCCCAGTGGCTTACATCCAGCAGATATTCGTGAAGACCTCAGTGTCACCCTGGCATAAGAACCTCCTGGCAGTAGATGTGTTCCGCTCCCCCCTGTCCCGGGCGTTCCAGCTGGTGGAGGAGATCCGGAACCATGTGCTTCGAGACAGGTACCCCCGGGTCCCGGCCCCTCCCGAACAGCTATGGCCAGGTGTACCCCGCTGAGCAGCCAGCCCTGCAGAAGGGCGGAGGGGACCCCCTGACCTGTGCAGACAGCCCCCTTAGAGCCTGGGCTCCGTCCTTACGGCTCAGACAGGGCTGTGACCTTGGGCTGAGAGCCGGCTGGCCTGGACACCTGCGGCTCTACTTGGGGATACCTTCTGCAGCACCAGCCGGGCCCTGCTCCCCAGCCGTCAGTGGTGTCTGGAGCATGTTGTCTTTGGAGGCTGTGTCCCCTCCAGGTCTTAGGGAGCCGATGTCTGGGATTGGGATTTTGGTAAACTAAGCAGAGCCCTGCCACTTCTCCCTGTAGCCTCTTGCCCACGAAGTTGGCCAGAGGGTTTCAGTGTGTACCCTCCGGGGTGACAAGTTCCACATAACTCCACATGCCCTTGGAGGAGGGGCCGGCAGTAGTTTGGATGTTGAGGTCCCTGGAGTACCTTGCCTAGTCACGAGGCTCTTCAGAGATAACAGGCACAGATGTGGGTCCATAGGAGCCGGCTGGCAGCAGGCGCCTCGTCCTGTCTCCCTCACAGCTCTGGGACCAGGAGTCTGGAGGAGGTATGCCTGCAGGTGACCGACCTGCTGCCAGGCCTTAGGAAACTCCGGAACCTGCTCCCTGAGCATGGCTGCCTGCTGCTGTCCCCGGGGAACTTCTGGCAGAATGAGCGGGAGCGCTTCCACGCCGACCCTGACATCATCGGGACCATCCACCAGCACGAGCCCAAGACGCTGCAGACTTCCACCACGCTCAAGGGTAGGCCTGGCCCTGGGCTCCTGGGGGCACCATGGCTCCTGGGTCAGGTCCTCTGGCAGCCGGGGGTTTCCCCTGTCCTTGGGGAGGGGTCTTGTGGCCCTGCTGTGGCTGTGGTCCCGCCGTCACTGCCCACCGTCTCTGCAGACTTGCTGTTTGGTGTTCCCGGGAAGTACAGCGGGGTGAGCCTGTACAAGAAGAGGAGGATGGTGTCCTACACGATCACCCTGGTCTTCCAGCACTACCACGCCACGTAAGGCGGTCGGCTCTGGGTTCCTGGCCACTCAGTGGGTGACACAAGGCTTGGGTGGGCTCTGCTCTGGCTGGGGTTCGGATGGTTTTCAGGCCTCCTGCAGAAGCATTTCTCACCTTCAGCCCGGAGGACGCTGTCTGCTGCATTTGAGTGGGGAGGGCCTGGCACCCGGCTCAGACCAAGCACAAAGGCAGGGTGACGGTTCCGGCGTCCTGACGTCTCCTCTGCCCCCTGAGTGTGGGGCACACAGTTCCCAGTGATGGCTCTGAGCCCTCCCTGGAGCGCTGCCCGCTCTTGGCAGAGGCCCCTGAAGTGCCTGGGCCTGTGGCAGGCAGAGTGGTGCAAGAGGCCAGGAAAGGAGCAAGGGGACCTTGGCTGCTGTGCAGCTCTTCACCGCCCCTGGAGACCATCGAGGAGCTTGGCGGCCTTGAAGAAGCTCCCTCTGGACGTGGACGGGGGAGGAGGCCCGAGGCCCCTCCAAGCTTTCCTTTGTCCCTAGGTTCCTGGGCAGCCTGCGTGCCCGCCTCATGCTCCTGCACCCCAGCCCCAACTGCAGCCTTCGGGCCGAGAGCCTGGTCCACGTGCACTTCAAGGAGGAGATTGGCATTGCCGAGCTCATCCCCCTGGTGACCACCTACATCATCCTGTTTGCCTACATCTACTTCTCCACACGTAGGTCCAGGCTGACGGCCACCTCCCGCCTCCTGCTTCCCTGCCTCTGGAGGTGGCTGGGGGCAGAGATGGCCCCAAAGCTAGGGCTTCGTCCCCACCCGGGCAGTCCAGGGCCCCTCTCACGTCTCAGGAGAACCTCCTGCCTGGGCTAGGGCTCTCAGAAGCTGTGCCGTGTGCCAGACAGGTGTGTCCATGAGGTGGACCAGGTGCTGTCCCTTGGTGCTCGCTAGGGCCCACGCGGCTGCTGGGCTGCTCTGACGCACCCTCTCTGCCCTCTAGGCAAGATCGACATGGTCAAGTCCAAGTGGGGACTGGCCCTGGCCGCCGTGGTCACAGTGCTCAGCTCGCTGCTCATGTCCGTGGGGCTCTGCACACTTTTTGGTCTGACACCCACACTCAATGGCGGGTAGGTCCCCAGCAGGCGCCACTGGGCCCCAGAGCCATTCGTGTCCAGGCACCAGGCTCTTCCTGGACTGACCAGAAGCAGTCAGTACCCTTGTCTTCACCGTGCTGTTTCTGGCATTCAGGAGGTGCATTTCTGCCCCTTTAAGTACCTGGCCTGTGTTGGTGTATGTGGGAATGTACAGTACATCCATGTACATACATGTGTGATTGTGTTGCGCTGTGCACAGAGTGTTTATGTGGGAAGGTCCTGAATGTGTGTACATAGGTATGTGTGTTTACAGTCTTCTCGGGAGTGGCACACATGCATAATGCATCTAAATTCTGTTCATGGCCCGGTTGGTTGCCTCCCCTCTTCCCCCGGGTCTTGTGTGCTGTATCCACCTGCACACTGCTTCTTTGTTTTGTTTTTTTGTTTTTGGTACCGGGGATCGAACTTGGGTCCTTGCGCTTGCGCAGCAGGTGGTGAAACCACTGAGCTAAATCCCCGGCCCTGCACACTGCTTCTTGATGGCTCATGCCACAAAGGGGAGGTGAGGGGTGCACTGCCTTCTTTTTTGTTCATAAAGATTTATGCACCTAATCAAATATTAAGCTTAGTGCGTAAGCTATGTAAGAGATCCAAGGACACCATTGCTGTCCCCTTCTTGCTGTCCTGAGTCCACGTCTAGAAGCCTTCCCAGCTGGGCTTCATTCAGGCTTTGGGCTCCGGGCTCTGGTCAGGGCCTACCTGCCCGCTCCTTGGTGTCTGCCGTCCCCAGCCTCGGCTTGTCAGGCAGCTCATGGGGAAAGCACGTTTCTTTTTATGGTGCTGGGCTTGACCCAAGGCCTCCTGCATCAGGCACACACCCATTCCTTTCCTTTGGGGAGCACCTGCCTCCCTTCCTGAGCCCACCCAACCCACCTGCGTCCCCTCCTCAGAGCCCGCACTCCCGTGGGCTTGGCTGCCTTCCTTTAGGTCTGTCCCCAGTCAGGTGAGGCCAGGGGGGCTGTGAGCTGGGGAGTGTTCTTTAGGAGCAATTGCTCAGCTGGGCACAGTGGTGCACGCCTGTAGTCACAGCTACCCAGGAGGCTGAGGCAGGAAGATCAGCAGTTGGGAGTCCAGCCTTGGCTGCATAGCAAGTTCAAGGCTGGCCTGGAGACACAGTGAGCTCCTGTCTCAAAACACTAGAACATTAGGGGCCGGGGATTTAGCTCAGTGGTATTGCTGCCTGCCTCGCAAGCCCAAGGTCCCAAGTTCGATCCCCAGTACCAGAAAAAAAAAGAAAAGAAATGATCAGAACATCAGAACAAATAAGTGGGGCAGGGCGTAGCTCAGCAGAAGGGCACTGGCCTGGTTCACTCCCCAGTCCCATCCCTAAAGCAGCAGTTGCTCTTGTCCCAGCACAGCTCCTTAGCAAAGCCTTCGGGGTTTAGGCTGCTCCACCCCTTCTATGTGGCCATTCACTGCGTGGCCTGCAGTTCCTGCTGTGTGGTGTCTGGCCATGGTGGTTCTGTCTCCCAGTGGAGGCTGGTGTGTGAGGGCCAGGAGAGCGAGCAGCAGCCTCCAGGCCTCACCTGTGCCGAAAGGGACAGGGCTGGGTGCTGGCCCCTTGGTGAGACTTGAGCCTTCCTGAAAGCCGAGCACTGTGTGGACGGAAGCCTGGGTGTGTGGCTTTCTGCATTGTGCTCTCGGGGCCCCAGCGCCACCCCTTGCTGCCTCTGTCCCCAGCGAGATCTTCCCATACCTGGTGGTGGTAATCGGCTTTGAGAATGTGCTCGTGCTCACCAAGTCAGTGGTGTCGACCCCGGTGGACCTTGAGGTGAAGCTGCGGATCGCCCAAGGTAACTCTGTGTACGTGTGGGGGGCTGTTCCTCTTGCTGCTGTGCCCCAAGGAGACAGGAGCCCCTGGCTTCTCTTACCATGGCCCCGAGGAGCCATGGCCATCGGGCTGTGCTCTGTGGTGGCTCTCAGGTTGGGGACTTGTGTTTGGGGTGGCCTGCTGTCTAGACCATGCCTCGGGTTCGTTCCTCTTCTGCCTCATGGTGGGAGCTGGGCACTGGGGTTCTGAGGACAGCGAGAAAGCGAGGGCCCTGCTGGTGAGAAACAGCTGAGGCTGTCCCCTCAGTGCCTGCAGCCTTGAGGTGACAGCTCCTGCGTGCCTGGAGCTCACAGCCTGACCGGACAGCGAGGACCATCTGATGGTCTGGTGGCCGAGTCAGGGTGCTGGGTGGAGTGGCCGCCTCTGAGGGCCGAGTGGGTGGCAGTGGGTAGTACAGCGCGGGCTGTGGTCACCCCTGCAGGCCTGAGCAGTGAGAGCTGGTCCATCATGAAGAACATGGCCACCGAGCTGGGCATTATCCTCATCGGCTACTTTACCCTGGTGCCCGCCATCCAGGTGAGGCCCTTGGGTTGCTGAGTGTGGGCCTAAGGGAGGGGCCGTCGCAGCCCTGCAGGCCCATCTTGGCACTCACTGTGGCCACACTCGGCTTCGGGGCTGGGTGGAGGGGGGCGGCCCTACAGAGGCAGAGCTGCCTGTCCTCGTCCCCCTGGGCTCCCCTGGGCAGTGGGCCTGCTGCGGGCTGGGGCTGTGCCTCCTGGAAAGCCCGAGCTGCTGCGAGCACTGAGTCCTGTGGTCTCAGCCAGGTTGGGGTGGAATCCGCAGTGCTGTGCCAGGGGCCTCAGACCAGGCCGTGAGGAACAGGGCCACCCTGATTCAGCTTTGGCCAGGAGCAGTCCCTCCTGCCTTCCCTCCTTCACTGGTCCCGTGTGGGGACAGCCAGGCAGCCTCCCAGTGCTGAAAGGTGGGACAGCCTGGGCTCTGGCTAGGTTGGTGGCACCTGCACAGATCCAGGGCTTTCTGGGAATCAGCTGGAGTGTGGTGGCCTCCAGGTTGGGCACCCACCTGAGGTGTGAGGGGCCTGTGCTGCCCCCTGGTGGCAAAGGTGAGAACTCAAGGCCAGAGCCCCTCCCTCTGTCCCTGCGGCCCTGCCCTTGGCTGTGTGGTCACAGCACCTGACTGTGCTCCCCTTTCAGGAGTTTTGCCTCTTCGCAGTCGTGGGCCTGGTGTCAGACTTCTTCCTCCAGATGCTGTTCTTCACCACTGTCCTGTCCATCGATATTCGCCGCATGGAGGTAGGGAGTCACAGGGGTGTCACAGAGGGGTGCAGGCCCCAGGCAGGGGTGGTAGACTCAGACCAGCCCCCTGCACTCCGACAGCTAGCGGATCTGAACAAGCGGCTGCCCGCCGAGGCCTGCCTGCCCCCCGCCAAGCCTGTGGGGCGGCCAGCACGCTCTGAGCGGCAGCTGGCCGTGCGGCCGTCCACGCCCCACACCATCACGCTGCAGCCGTCCTCCTTCCGGAACCTGCGGCTCCCCAAGAGGTTGCGCGTCGTCTACTTCCTGGCCCGCACCCGCCTGGCACAGCGCCTCATCATGGTACCTGCTGCGTGGCCCCTGTAGCCTGGCCAGGGGCTGCCCATCATGCCCTCCCTGCCTGCTCCCTGGTGGGTTCTGAGGGTGGTCAGGTAGAGGAGCCGCCCCCCAGAGGGAGGAAGGACAGGTGCCTAGGACTGAGGCCATGGCCGCCATGCTCCCCTGGGCCACGCTGGCTCCTGGGAGCCATTAGGGCGGGGTGAGGCTGGGACAGGTCAGGCAGTGAAAATGTTGCAGCTTTGTGGCGCCACCGTGGGGGAGTTAGGGACGGGCCGACCAACATCTGACCCAAGGTGAGCCAGTCCCGGGAAAGGGACCCCACTGGGGCAAGTGCTGGCTGGAGGCAGTGCCGAGGGCCTGATGGAGCACTGGACCCCTGCAGGCTGGCACCGTTGTCTGGATCGGCATCCTGGTGTACACAGACCCTGCAGGACTGCGCACCTACTTGGCTGCCCAGGTGTCGGAGCAGAGCCCACTGGGTGAGGGCGCCCTGGCCCCTCTGCCCGTGCCTAGTGGCGTGCTGCCCGCCAGCCACCCGGACCCCGGCTTCTCCATCTTCCCACCGGATGCCCCAAGGCTACCTGAGAACCAGACACTGCCAGGCGAGCAGCCTGAGCCGGCGGGCCCCGCAGAGAGTGTCCTGGACGGCCCTGTCCCAGAGGTGACCTGGGGGCCCGAGGACGAGGAGCTCTGGAGGGAACTGTCCTTCCGCCACTGGCCCACGCTCTTCAGCTACTACAATATCACGCTGGCCAAGAGGTGGGTAAGCAGCCGGCGACTGCCCCCTATCCCTGGCTGTCGGCTCATCGCCCGAGGGAGCCAGGCCACCGCGGGCGGGAGAAGCTCCGACCCGCGCTGTGCGCTGGGTTTGAGTTAGAGCAGTTCGTGAGGCTTCGGCCTTGGGTCCTCGCTGCCCTCCCCACCCTGTTCTGCCACGGCGGGTTCAGCAGCTGGCGCTGGGGCCTGGCAGGGCGCGGTGGGGTGCCCGAGCTGGACTGGGGAGGGGTCTGAGCCTGCGTGCACCTTGCAGATACATCAGCCTGCTGCCCGTCATCCCGGTGACGCTGCGCCTGAACCCGAGGGAGGCGCTGGAGGGGCGGCACCCCCAGGACGGCCACAGCGTCTGGGCCCCTCGTGAGCCTGCACCTGCCGGGCTCTGGGAGGCTGCAGGGACTCCGGGTCTGGGCGGGGCGCAGGCCCCCGGTGACGTCACGCTGTACAAGTGAGCAGGGCGCTGGGCGAGGGGCGCTGGGTGAGGGGCAGCGGGGGCGCGGTGCCTCACCGCTTTCCCCCTCCTCGGCCGGGCCGCAGGGTGGCGGCGCTCGGGTTGGCGGCGGGCATCGCACTCGTGCTGCTGCTGCTGTGCCTCTACCGCGTGCTGTGCCCCCGCGACTATGGCCAGCCTGGGGGTGGCGGCCGGCGGCGGCGCGGGGAGCTGCCGTGCGACGACTACGGGTACGCGCCGCCCGAGACGGAGATCGTGCCGCTGGTGCTTCGCGGCCACCTCATGGTGAGCGGCCGGGCGGGCGGCCGGGAGGGACGGACAGGGGGCGGGGCCCGCTCCCACGCTGCGCCTCCCTCCCCACAGGACATCGAGTGCCTGGCCAGCGACGGTATGCTGCTCGTGAGCAGCTGCCTGGCCGGCCACGTGTGCGTGTGGGACGCGCAGACCGGGGACTGCCTCACGCGCATCCCGAGGCCCGGGTAGGTGGCCCCGCCCCGCCCCCACTCCCGCCCCACCCCGCCCACACTCCCCGCCCCACCCCGCCCACACTCCCCGCCCCACCCCGCCCACACGCCCCGCCCCCTCCTACCTCCCCTCCCCTCCCCCGCAGGCAGCGCCGGGACAGCGGAGGGAGCAGCGCCGAAGCCCCGGAGCGCTGGGCTCGGCTGCCCGGTGGCAGCAGGAAGGCGGGCGCCCAGGAGCCCGGGGACAGCCCCCCGCGCCGCCGCCGCCGCCGCCGCCCCCGGGGCCCGCCAGCCGCGCTCTTCGGGGACCAGCCAGACCTCAGCTGCCTCATCGACACAGACTTCGCCGCGCTGCCAAAGCCCGCGGAGCCCGAGCCCCGGCACCGGGAAGGTTGCGGCCGTGCACGCGACGCTCCAGGTTATGACTTCGGCCGCCTGGTGCAGCGCGCTTGCGGCGGCGAGGACCCTGCCTGCCGTCCGCCGTCGCCCGTGTCGCCCCCACCCGCCGAGGACCCCCCGCGGGACAAGGACGTCCCCCCGCTGGCCTGGGCGCCGAGCACCGAGGGCTCCATTTGGAGCCTGGAGCTGCAGGGCGGCCTCTTCGTGCTCGGGCGGAGCAGTGGCCGGCTGGAGGTGCGCGGTCCCCACTGCCCGCCCCCGAGCCCCCCCGCCCCCCGTGCCCCCGGAATGACCCCGCGGGCGCGCTCACGGCCTCTGCTCGCAGGTGTGGGACGCCATCGAGGGCGAGCTGTGCTGCAGCAGCGAGGTGTCGGCCTCGGGCATCACGGCCCTCGTCTTCCTGGACAAGAGGTGAGCCGGGGCGCAGGCTCTGGGCTCTCAGCAGCGTGTGGGTCCCCAGCTCGCCTGCCCCAGTTGCTCTGGGTGGAGGGGCGCCGAGCTGACCCTGCAGCGGGCTGGTGGTGACCTTCCCTGGGCTAAGAGGACCCTCGCCCTAGGCACTGCCATTGGCGGCGGCTGCTTTCGTGTCTCCCGTCGCCTGGTCTTGTGCCGGCCTCGGCCCTGCGCAGCTCTGTGGCCCCTCCCCGCTGGCCGGGACTCCCTGGCTGCCCGGAACCGTAGCCTACTGTCCACTCTGGCCGTGAGCTTCCGGGGATGCCCCCCGCCAGCTCCCCATCTCACTCAAGCCCAGGCAGGGAACATGCATAGCCCCCCACTGCATGGTTTCGGGGCCATGTCTCCTGGCCTGTGGCGAGGACTCTCGGTGCAAAGAACACCTCTATCGTCGTGGGTAAAGAAATGGAATGGGCTGCTCTTCCACGGACACAGCAGCCCCACCCGGCCAGCCCTGCCCATCTGCCCCGCTGGCTTCTTTACACCAGGCTGTAGGGGAAACCTCTGCTTTAATGTACAGCTGTGACAGTGACCTGGTGCACCTTGCACTGCTCACGTAACCCTCGTGGCCACCTGTGAGATGGGCACCGTGATCTCCATTTTACCGACAAAGACCCCGAGGCGGGGCAAGGTTAACAGCTGGCCTGAGCCGTCATCACTGCCCTGTGTTTTTCCACCTTGGCCGTATCCCCTCCCTGTCATCCCCAGGTCCACTGAGCAGCCGCCTGCACCTTTTTTCCAGGGTCGTGGCTGCTAGGCTAAATGGCTCCCTGGATTTCTTCTCCCTGGAGACGCACACGGTCCTCAGTCCGCTGCAGTTCCGAGGTGAGAGGGTTGGGTGGGGGCAGCAGGCAGTGCCCACCGGGTGCCTGGCAGATCCCTCACCTGGCCCGTTGTTTGCAGGGACCCCAGGGCGGGGCAGCTCTCCCCCCTCTCTGCAGAGTGGCAGCGACAAGGTGCTCTGCCACCTGACCCACACTGTGCCCTGTGCACACCAGAAACCCATCACGGCTCTGAAAGCCGCTGCCGGGCGCCTGGTGACCGGGAGCCAGGACCACACCCTGAGGGTGAGTGCTGTGTCGGGGCCATGGCGGGCGGCAGCAGGCACGTGGCACCCCGCCGCGTGCACCTTGGGAAAGCCCACAGCCACCCGTCCCACCCCAGGTGTTCCGTCTGGAGGACTCCTGCTGCCTCTTCACGCTGCAGGGCCACTCCGGGGCCATCACAAGCGTCTACGTGGACCAGGTGAGCTGGCTGGTGGCCCTTGGTTTCTGATGCCTGGGAGCTGGAGGCAAAGTCCCCACCACAGTGACCCAGGCCCCTGGGCCTCTTCCCCAGACCATGGTGCTGGCCAGTGGAGGACAGGACGGGGCCATCTGCCTGTGGGACGTGCTGACAGGCAGCCGGGTCAGCCACATGTTTGCTCACCGGGGGGACGTGACGTCCCTCACCTGCACTGCCTGCTGTGTCATCAGCAGCGGCCTGGATGACCTCATCAGCATCTGGGACCGCAGCACGGGCATCAAACTGTACTCCATTCAGCAGGTAGGCAGGCGGGCTGAGCACAGGGCCTGGGGCCTAGGGCCAGGACTCTGGACCCTGAGCACCCACCCTGCCTTTCAGGACCTGGGCTGTGGTGCGAGCTTGGGAGTCATCTCCGACAACCTGCTGGTGACTGGTGGCCAGGGGTGCGTCTCCTTCTGGGACCTGAACTACGGGGACCTGTTGCAGACCGTGTATCTGGGGAAGAACAGCGAGGCCCAGCCTGCCCGCCAGATCCTGGTGCTGGACAATGCCGCCATTGTGTGCAACTTCGGCAGCGAGCTCAGCCTGGTTTATGTGCCCTCCGTGCTGGAGAAGCTGGACTGAGGCGGGAACAGAGTGTCTCCTGGCAGCTGCCTCTGAATTGTCCTGCTCGCAGACTGTGATATTAAACTTTTTAAAAAATGCTATGTCCCAAGGCCTGGAGATGCTTGTGTCTCTACCTGCTCAAGAAAGCTGGTGACAGGGTAGCAACGAGTCAGGTATGGAAGCAAGCGTGACCTCCTGCCATCAGTCTGTGCTGCGCTCCTGGGCTGAGGCAGCAGCAGTGGGCAGACACTGGCCACAGAATAGATTGGTTTATTTCAACAGCCAAGAGCTGAAAAATGCCAAGTCCCACCTGATCCGAGGCCGCTGTGTCTACCCTCGGTCACCCTCGGCCAGGTGGGGCTGCGGCAGCAGGAGAAGGGCGCAGGAGACGAAGTGGTGTGAGGACCGGCAGAGCGCCTTAGGTCTTGTTAAGGGTCCAGAGTGGGTCCAGAAGGCTGAGAGGGTCATCAGGGGCCCGGGCAGCATGCAGGCCCTGCCCATTGTGGGCCTGCAGGAAGCTCTGCTTGCTCATGCGCTGCTTCCCACGCAGAGAGCTGTCCAGGGAGAAGGCCTCAGGGGTCAGGGAGGCCAGCAGCTCCAGGGAGGAGGATGGGGGCCCCGCACTGGGGGCTTCAGGCACCGGCGGCTGCTCCTCCGGCTGGGGGGTATCAGGCAGGGGCAAGGAGAGGGGCGGTGGGGAACATGGGGCAGGCATGGGCTCGGGGAGGCTGGCAGGTGGCAGGCCTGGGGTGTCTGTGGGGCCTGGCTGCATGGCAGCTGGGGAATCCATGCCTCCAGCAGGCCTGATGCTGAGCTTGGCAATAGTGGCCTGGATAGAGCTGATGGGCACGTCTCCGCCAAGGACCAGGTCCTGGGAGTCCTGAGGCAGCTGGCTCTGAGGAGACGGGGGGTGAGCACAGGAGTTCCAAAGCCGAGGCCACCCGGCCCGGGGGAGCTCCCTCACCTTCAGGTTGGGGCCGGAACCAGCCAGGGCCTTGCAGGGTAGGGGCACGCCGTGGCGCTGCAGCACCTGCTCCACGTGCCGCACCACCGCCTCATGGCAGAACCTGAGGTGCAACTGCAGAGGGGGAGGGGCTGGTCAGCGGGCAGCGGGGCCATGGCTCAGGGCCACCCACTCCATCCTGGCCCACGTTGTGGGCTGCAGCGCTCACTTTCTCCTGCAGCATGTGCTTCCTCTGCTGCCGCATGCGCCGCACCAGCTGGGGCAGCTCAGGGATGCCATTCCCAGCCTCCACTTCCTGCACAGCTGCGTAGAGCAGCGCGAAGGCACCTGTGCGGCCCACTCCAGAACTGTGAGAGAAGGGGGTGAGGCTGGGCCAGAAGCCCAGGAGGGCAACCCTCCGCAGCAGCCGGCCTACCTGCAGTGCACGACGATGGGCGTGTGCAGGGGCCGCTGGTGCAGGTAATGCGTGTGCACCTCCTGGATGAAGCGAAGCAGGTTGCCAGGGCTGTCGGGCAGGCCTCTGGAGGCAGGGTGGGGTGGTGAGAATTAGGCCCGCCACAGCCCCCCCCCCCCCCGGGCCAGGCCAGGGGACATACAGTTCCGGCCAGGTGGGGAAGTGGAGGTGCACGAGGGAGCGCTTGAGACTCTGGTCACGGAACTGCAGACTCAGCACCCGCTCCACATGGGTCTCGGTGGCTCGCACGCTGCTCAGCGCCAGGCTCAGGGCTCCATGCACCATGGGCTGGCCGCGCTCCGTGGGGAAGTAGCGGGCCACCTTTTGCTGGGGGCAGAGGGGTACAGCAAGGCCAGTTTCCCGGGTACCTGCCCACCGCCCACTCTGCCTCAGAGGCACCCCGCCCCGCCCTCACCTTCTCCATCTCGGCCTCAGACACCAGCATGACAATGACTGACACTTTCTGCTCGTGGACCATAAGCCAGAAGTCAGCAGCTGTGCCGGGCAGTGGGGCCTGGGTGGCCACAAGGGGCGGGCAGTATGGTGACAGCCCCTCCACACAGCTGGCGTTGATGTAGTCGTCCTTGCCCGAGCGCAGCACCACGCGGTTGCTGTCGTATGGCATGACGTCCTGGTGTCGGTTCTTCAGGGAGTAGCAGCGGGCGATGGCGATGGAGCGGCCTCGCGCATCCTGTTCCTGTGCCTCCTGCAGTTCCCGCCAGACTGCATCCAGCGCCCCTGTGTCCCCCAGCAGGCCCCGGAAGGCCTCCAGCTCCTGCTGCAAGCACCGCAGCCTCTCAGGATGCTCATAGGGGTCCCGCTCGATCAGCCGCAGGGCCTGTGGGCGGCGGCCCTCAGCGGCATCGACCTTGGTTGGCTGCAGCAGGGGCTGCCCGCCCCCAGGAGGCTGTGCGCCTCCGTGCTGGCTCTCAGGGCTGGAGGACAGTAGGTCTGCAGCTGCCGGGCCCCGGCGTGGGCATGCGGGGGGCTCTGCTGTAGGGGGCCGAGGGGGCACCGGGCCAGGCCCGGGAGATGGAGCGGGTGAAGGCACCAGGTGGGGACTGGGGCTGGGCTGGCCAGCAGGCGGAGGGCCATGCATGGGTAGTGGGGCTGCCGGGGCACCCAGGGGCCTGGGAGAAGGAGTGGGACCATAGGCCAGGGGTGGGTGGGGAGGCGGAGGCTGGGGGGGCCCGGGGCTGGGGAAGGGCAGAGCCCCAGATGAGGCCGGCAGGGTGTCCTGGGAAAGGCCCGCGTAGAGCTGGGTGTGCAGCACAGCTGGTGGCTGCCCGAGGACAGCAGGCTGGGGCGGGAAGGCATAGGGAGGCTGTGGGGGGAGGATCCCCGGGGCCTGGGGCGGGAAGAGGTGTGGATGCTGGAATGGAAGAGGTTGCTGAGGGGGCAGAGGCCCAAATGCTGCCCTCGAAGGATGTGGCTGGGGCCCAATCCTGGGGCCCTGGGGTGGGGGAAACCCCGTGGGGACTCCAGGAGAAAAGTGGTGCTGAGCTGGGGGGGCTGTAAGAGGTTGCTTGGTCCCAACAGGGTATGTGTAGGGCACAGGCATGGGCACGGGCAGCGGCAGGGGCTGCTGTGACGGAGCGGGCTGTGGGGGAAAGCAGGGCTGCGGAGCAGGGCTGGGCTTTGGCCGGAGTGCCATGTGGCTGGGGATGGGGGCCTGGATGCTGTCTACCGTGGTGGTGGCCGGCCCAACTGCCATGGCCAACGCAGGGCCCGGACACTGGGGAGGCGGGGCAGAGGGCAGGCCTGCGACGGCCCCGTAGGGACTGCTCACCGTGCCATGCTGAGGGGAGGACCGCGGCACAAGGCCCAGCTCGGGGGTGTAGCCAGGGCCCGGGTAGAGGATGGGTGCAGGTACCAAGGGCATGGCCAGGGGCCCCGGAGCTCTGGCCTGCAGCAGCTGGGTGGGGCCTGAGTGTGTGCCAGCGGGGAGGGGGCCTGAGACGTAGTGGGGGCCTGGGCCGGTGGAGCTGGGCAAGGGGCCAGGCGTGAAGGGGAGCGGGGTGGCGGCTCCCAGGAAGGCGTCTGGCAGCCGCGGGCCAGCCACCATGTCAGGGGGCAGGCTGCGCAGCTCCTCGGGCGGGTCCCCGGTCTCCACTGCCTCGCCCTCCTCCCTGCGGGGCAGCAGTGGCTTCGGGGCTGTGGGCCTTGGGGGCGGCTTCTTCTTCAACTCTCTGGGGACAGGCAGGGAAGTGAGGCCACTCCCTGAACCCAGCCCACCTGGGTGGGAGCCAGAGCTGCAAGGCAGCTGGGGGCCACACTCACCGGTCCAGGAGCTGCTGGCGGGCAGCCTCTCGTGCCTGGCAGGCAGACTGTGCCCGTTCCAGCAAGGCAGCCACCTTGCTCTCCAGGTCCGCATAGAAGTCCTTGCCTTCTTGGGATTTCTTCATTAGGTCCTCATAGGCTTCGTAGGAGGCCACCAGGGTCTGTAGCGTAGAGTTCCACCTGGCAGGCAGAGGCCGGGTTATGCAGCTGCCCCAGGTGGGGCAGGGCAAGGTGAGGGCAGCAGCACAACTCGGGCACTGACTTCTGGTCCAGGCCACTGAGCACCCGCCGCACGGCTGCATACTGCACGTTGGCCTCAGTGAGCGCGCGGAGCACGTTGTCCTGGGCGGCCAGGTTCTGCTCCAGGTACACCCGCAGCTGGTCGTATTTCTTCAGCTGCTCCTCAAACAGCTTCTAAGGAGGTGAGGGGGAGGACACTCGGGGCCTCAGTGGCTCAGGGCAGGGCAGAGCTCCCACCTTTGCCCACCCACCACCCACCTTCATCTCTGAGTGGTCCGCAGTCACCAGCGAGGCGGTGATGTCATCCTTCTGGATCAGCTCACGTAGCTGCTGCTCCAGGGACACGCGTTGGTCTCGCATCTCCTGCACCTTGGCCAGGATGCGCTTCAGGTTCTGCAGCACAGCCTTGTCCTCTGGGGGGGTGGCAGCCACCAGTGAGGCCAGCAAAAGTCCAAGCTCCCCACACTCACATACACACACGCGTCCGGGTGGCGGCTCACCTGGGCTGAGGACCGGCGTGGGCAAGGCAGCCCGGACCTGGTCCAGCGGCCCACTGAGCAGGCGGAGGTTGCCCACGTGCAGGTTCATGGCACGGTGCAGCTCACTGTTGGTGAAAGATGCCTTCTCGTGCACCTCCATGTACTTGGTCCACTCTTTCCTCACCTCCACCAGTTCTGCCTTGGCGATGGCTGGGCCGGCCCCAGCCTGGCCCATGGCCTCCTGCACCTTCTGCTCTTGCAGCTCGTCCTCCTCCAGCAAGGTCCTGATGTCCTTCAGGGAGGCCTCCACGTCCGTGAACACGCCCGACAGCACTGGGGTGGAGAGGGCAACCCCTAAGGCAGGTGGGCCAGGCACCCCTTGGGCCAGCTGCCATTCAGTCACTGCTCGGTGATGGGCCGGGGCCAGGCCACAGCAGATGACTTGTGCTCCCCTACACACCCACTCTGCCCCCTCACCCTGCATGGACTGGACAAGGTTCCTGACGGTGTCCGGCCGCACACTGAGCGCTGCACACTTCTCCATGAGCTGGGGTGGGATGTGGCTGTATGCATCCAGATTGTCCACGGTCTCAGGATCCAGCTGCATCGAATCCATGAACTGGCTACAGGGTCAACCAGGTGGGGTAGGTGCTGGGTGCCGACCCAACTCCTGCTGGGGCGTGCCCCTCTGCTGAAGCTGGGTCTAGGACTTAAGAGCAAATCCCCTCTACCGACTTCTACCACTGCCACATGGACCCACAGAGCACACCCGGGACAGCTAGGAACTGGCACAGATGGGACACCAAGCCCCAGGACTCACATCTAGCCTGAGCTCCTGGGCAGGGGCGGGCTGGGAAAGCTACTACAGCCCAGGCGAGACACTGCATTCCTCCCTCGCCCATCCAGGCAGCAGTCTGGCCCCCTGTGAGGGCTGTGTCCCATCCCACACTTACTCCAGGACCTCATTCTTGTCCTCGATCTTGGCCATCACCTCCCGAAGCAGCTTGGCCTTCTCCTCACTGTGGAAGGCACAGAGCAGCTGCTAGACAGCCATGTCTCCTGAGACACCCGACTCCTCTCATGCCGAGGGTAGGCCGGCCCCACCCACCTGTACAGGGACGAGGCCTCGTGGGCAGCCATGGGTACCAGTTTGGCAAAAATGTCAGGGCCCGTGACAGCTGGATCCGTGGGGTTCACAGGCAAGGGCTTCACCAAGGGAGCACCTAGGGCAGGAGGACGTCAGGCCCATGGAGACCCCTGTCCATTCTCCCCTCACACCCGCTCCCCAGCCTCTCTTGGCCTCAGACCTTTCACAGGCTGCAGGGTGTCCAGGGCTGCGACAGCCTCATGGTAGATAAAGTCATTGTCCTTCTTGGCAGAGTTGTACCTGGGGGTTGGGAGCAAGGGGGTGAGGAATTGGGCCTCAGCAGGACCCGAGACCTAGTCTCTCGTGGGTGCACAGCTCTCTCCTGGCGCCTCCTCTCAGGGTACAGGCAGGGCATGAGAGGGCCTGCAGTAAGGGAGCCCCAGACTCACTTTCCACCGATGACATCCATAGTGAAGCGAAGTGCATCTTGCACAGTGTCAGGCTGACCCTGGGGGTAGCACAGGAACGGAACCTCAGCATCCACCAGATGTGCCAAGCCCAGGCAGCCCTACTGGGCTTGCTCCCCTCATCCAGGCCGAGGGCAGACAGGCCTCTTCAGTCTTACCTTGGCCAACTTGATGGCTTCATTAAGCTTGTCCAGGGCACTCTGGAAGTAGGCCACCTGCAGAGGACAAAGCCTGCTCTGTTGTCCCTGTGTGGCCCCTGCTCCTCCTGCCTGGCCACCCAGTGACCATCTGAAGCCCAGCTACAGTTTACACCCAGGATGAGCGCTTCACGGGGAACCAAGACCTAAGAGCCACCGGACTTGCAGCAGGGTGGCCAGGCGTGTGGGGGTGACGCAGAGACCATCTCGGGACTCTACAGGATAGGACTGCAGCAGGCCCACCTACTGAGGCTTGACTGGGGCCTGAGTGCCCCCACCACAGCCCACTTACCCGCTCCCCGAACTTCTGCTGCTCCTCAGCCTGCTTCCCCATGTGTAGCTAGGGCAGAAGAGGCGGCATCAGACTCAGTCCCGACCCCGGCAACCCAGCCCAGACCATCCCCGGGGCTGGAGCTCACATGAGCCACTGCAGCAAAGTAGTACATCTTCATCTGCACCAGCTTCTTCCAGTCCTTCTGGACGCGGCCCAACAGCGAGGCGGTGTCAGGGTTCTCCAGGGCCCGGCATGCCTCCTTATAGTAGTCCACCACCTGGGGTGGGACAGGACGGACAGTCAGTGGAGGCCAGGGCAGGGCATAGCCTGCCTCAGCCTGCCCCTACCTGTGCGCTGATGCGGGCAACCAGGAAGCTCTTTCGGTTGTCCAGCATGGACTTCTCCAGCAAGCACTCCTGCGCTTGGCCCTGGGGACACACACAGGTCACTCCCCTCCTCACCTGGAACCCCCCGGGGAGGGGGGGACAGTGCATATGACAACCGAGGGACGCACTTTGCTGCCCTCTCCCCTCCAAGTCAGCCCCACAGACCTCTGCATGAGGCCGGTCCAGGGCTCAAACCTCAGTGCCCCACCCTGGCCACTTGCCCCTAGATCCAGCTGGCTTGACCCCTCCTCACCAGCATGAGGTTGACGTTGAGAGTGAGGATCTGGCGGCTCATGTCCACGCTGTAGGCCTGGGGGAAGTGCTCCCGCAGGTAGGCAAAGGCACCTGCTGCGCACTGGAAGTGGGTGCAGGAGACCTTCATGCCCTGCAAGAGAGGGGGGAAGCTGGCCAAGTCCACTCTCAGGGGCGGCGCTCACCTGCATGTCCCGCCACTGCCGCCTTCTCACCTCCTCCGACACCCGCTTGTCCATGGCCCCCAGCATGGAGTGCAGCGCGCCTGGGGAGGCAGAGGACACAGTGTTAGGGCTCTCACAGTCACGACTGTGTCCCAGAAAGGCAGAGGGGCACTGTGCCAGCCCACCAGGAAAGCAGGTCTGCAGGGCCACAGTCCAAGGGCCCAGGAAACCCAGCAGCACAGCCCAGGCTGCTCTCTAGAGCCCAGGGCCCCTCTGGAAGCTTGCAAGATGGCACAGACTCCTCTCCTGCTCCTTCTTCCTCCCTGAGCCCAGGTGGTCCAAAGCCACAGGGGAGGGGCTGCTGTCAAGTCTGGGGACAGAGGCCGCCTCTCCTGCCAGGGCACACAGGGGCTAAGGGCTGTGGTAAAGGCAGTGGAGACCCACAGCCTCTATGGCCTCTGGCAAGCTGAGACTGAGGCGGGCAGGGCAAGAGGTTGAGGGAAGGACTAGATGGCTCACCGAGGTTGTAGAGGATGCATGCCTGCTCGTACTTGATGTCCTCATGGGCCACAGTCTTGCCTGAGAAGATCTCAGTCCTGCAATGCAGCAGTCTGGTCACTAGAGACCAGGGCTGGCCAAGGCCAAGGGGACCATGGCCCCGGTGTGTGTATGTGGGGGGCAGGAGACCCCACAGGGCCGCTCCTTACCCTTGCAGGGGAGAGGAGCACTGCTGCCACCCAAGCACCCAGCCCCATGCCCCAGCATTGCTGCTGGCTCTCACCAGGTGACAGGGACTGCAGCCTCCTGCCCCGAGCCCATGGGGACACGACTCTGCAGGTAGTGCAGCTGGCCGAGGTACTTTCGGAGAACACTGCAGCCCTCAAAATCCCGGGGGACGCGGACAGCATTCTGCGGGGTAGAAGGGAGAAACAAGTGAGCTCACCCACAAATGCCAGGAAACACACACCAGAACTAGAGCTGGTGGAACCACATACCAAGGAGCCAGCCGCTCAACAGACCACTCCACCTGCCAGGGCTGGCTGCCTGCAACAGCATTCCTAGAAAGCAGCTTGCAATGTTCACCTGGTGTTTTAGAGGGGGAAGGGTTGTTACAAGAGACTGAACCCGGACAGCACTGCGCTACATTCCCACCATTTTTAACTTTGAGACACGGTCTCAGTAAGGTGACCAGGCTGGCCTCACTTGCAGTCTCCCTGCCTCAGCCTCCTGAGCAGCTGGGATTACAGATGTGTGTTGGTACATCTACAGTTCTGTATCTAGAACTGTATCTAGAAATTTACATCATAAGCAAATCTTTGTAAGGATATTTACCACCACGTTACCAATGACAAAGTGTATGCCAGCCCACCTTCTATTCTAAAGAACATAAGAAATAGGGCCGGGGATTTAGCTCAGTGGTTTTGCCGCCTGCTACGCAAGCGCAAGGACCCGAGTTCGATCCCCAGTACCAAAAAAAAAAAGAACATGTGAAATAAATGACACTGAAGCCAGCCACAAGAGGATATTCTGCAGCCATGAAAACTAGTGAAACTAAACATAAAGGTTTCTATTGATACATTAAGATGTCCTTGACAGGCCCGGGGATTTAGCTCAGTGGTGCCGCCACCTGCCTCAAAAGTGCAAGGACCGGAGTTCAATCCCCAGTACCAAAAAAAGAAAAGATGTCCTTGATATACTTTCAGGCAAAAAAGCACATCACAGAAGAATGGTATGATCTCACTCAGATAAAACCACAGAGATTATTAATTTTTAAACAGACATGCAGACAAAAAGAGTTCAGAAGACTGTATACAGAAATGTTACCAGTGATTATCTCTGGGTAGTAAGGTTAGATTTCCCTTTTTTTTTTTTTTTTGGTACCAGAGATCGAACTCAGGACCTTGTGTTTGCGAGGCAGGCACCGGAACCACTGAGCTAAATGCCTGGCCCAATAGATTTCCCTTTCTACACATATACTGTAGGTAGGTAAACAGATAAAGGTATGTGCCTGGTAGAGATATATATTTAGTTCTTTATAAAGTTTATATATTCTTTTTGTTTTGTTTCTATATTCTTTACATTAAATATTTTCAATTTTTACAATAAACAGCAAAGGTATTCCCATGTGGGGAGCAGCTCAGGAGTCTGGAAGCAAGGACCTGATGTGGGTCAGAAAGTCTCATAAACACCCCCTCCTTTATATACACACGGCAAAACTGAGGCCTGGATCAGGAAAAGACACTGACTTAAAGCTTCCCCAATTACACTGACATTCCTCTACAAATCAGAGTTACATAAAAGGGGAATTTGAGTCTTGCTGTCATTAAGAACAGGAGCCAGATGTGGTGGCCAATAATCCTTGCACTTAGGAAGCTAAGGCAAAAAGTTCTTAAGTTTGAGACCAGCCTGGGCTACATAGCGATTTTAAGGCCAGCCTGGACTACTGAAAAAACAAAACAAGACACAAACCAACCAGACTCACGTTAGTACCAAAATTTCTCATTTACATTTTACTTTACATGCTGCTGAGTCTGGGAGTTTTTTAGTCTAGAAATTATTTCATTGGAAAAATTACTCTCAGCGTTCTAAGTAAAAAGTGTCCTATGAGTTTACCAGGCCAAGAAACACTGAACGGCCCAATCTGCACATGAAGACACCAAGGCAGGCGCAGCACAGGCCTCGGTCTCCTGGTCCAGCCGCCCTCAGGGTGGCCCTATTCTGCCCACAGCTCTGTGCAGGTTGCTGCCCCGGCCTAGGGACTGGTGACCATAGTGCTGCTGAGTGCTGTGTACTGTGTAAAAATGCTCTCCTACCTGTCTGAGCAACTCCAGCTTCTTCAGTTCCTCATTGTAGGACTCTGGGTTCTCTCCGTAATTCTTCAGGACAAACTAGAGAGAGAAAGAATGTGAGAGGGCACACATACCCCTCCTCTGAGACCAGAGCCAGGCCACAGGATCAAGTCCGAACCCACAACCACGAGCTGGCCTCCCGGACCACCGGGAACTCTGCCTCTGTACTGGGCAGCAAGCCAGGGGTGGGAGTGCCCTGCAATCCCAGCACTCGGGGAAGCTGAGCTTCACTCAAATTCCAGGCCAGCCTAGGTTGCATGATGAATTCAAGGCCAGCCTGAACCACACAGTGGGACCCTGGCTCAAAAACACTGGGCCGGGGTGGGGGGGGCAGCAGCAAGACATGGAGCACAAAAGCCACCTCCTCCTCCAAGCACAGTAGAAAATGAGGCTGGACATGCTGTGAAGGCTCCTCAGAGGCTACAGCCCTCTCCTACGAACTCCAGGGCTCCATCAGCTCGGCGCCCAGGAAGCTTAGGTGGCTGAACTGCAACCCCAGAAGCACCCTAAAAAGTCACAAACTCAAGCCTCCCCAAGCACTGGCCCTGCTGTGTTCTCTAGTCACAATCATAACACCAAGTGGGCAGCACATGCAGGCAGGGGCACCAAGCTGGACAGTACCAGGCCTTCCTTGCCAATCCATACTGGCTGGGAAAGGGCACCATAGAACCCGATGACTCACAGTGTCCCTGTCTGTAAGGAAAGACCTCGGCTGTGATGGGAATGACCCAGGCAGGAGCAGGGGAGCCACTGCCCAGTCGGAGAGGGGACTAGCAGGCCTGCCATACTAACCACAGAGTGGACTGTCCTGGCCTGGGATATCTTGGACCCCAGCCTGGAAGCCTAGGCCAAAGGGCCCTTGTCCCAGGCAGATCAGCAGACTGCAGAAGAGGAATCAGCCCTGCAGCAGCCTCTGCCTTTGGCGCGCTGTCAACAATCTGGGGACCCACTCACACCACAAATAACACTGATTACCAAGTCGACGGACCCTGGCCCAGGTTTGTGAGGGGAGAGAGAAGGCTGGAAGTGACTGTTCAGCGGCCCGCCCACCCTTCCCAGGTCCCTTCCCAGGATCCTGACATGCTCGAGTCAGCCAGGTGGGACCTGAGACTGGGTGACAGCTGCCATCTGCTCCAGAAGGCAAAGGGAGAAAAGCGACAGACAGGAGGTGACTGCAGAGCTCACCGCTGCACCATATAACTGGTTTCCTAAACCCCTGCTCCCAAACCCCTCCTCCTGAACGTCCCTGTACCCAACCCCCCCTTTTCAAATGTATCCCAACAATAGGGCCAGGGATTTAGCTCAGTGGTTCCGGTGCCTGCCTCGAAGGCGCAGGTCCGAAGTTCAATCCCCAGTACCAAAATGACAAAACAAAACAAAAAAACCCAACAAATGTATCCCAACCCAGTGGCCAGAAGTAACAACTGCCACAAGTCTCAGCTTCCAACGTTTCTGAAACATGCACAACTTTGAGGGAAAACTATACCAAAACATGCTTATCTCAGGGTAGTGAAATCCTAAGGAAGGAGGTATAATTTAAAAGAAAAGTATGACCCCAAAAGGATGCTACAGGAACGTCCCAAAGCCCCCAAGACTAAATCCAATCTTGGCCTAGACTTCGTAACAGCTGTCCAGGACTCCTCTGCCACCTCCCGGCATCACCCAGCCAACAGTGACTTGGAACCACCTCGCTGGGTACCAAGGCTGCTCTACCTGTTGTCCCTGCCTGTCGGACTGTGTGCCCATGGTAAGGGCAACCCCATGCCAAACAATAAGCAAGGAAAGGTGGGGGCTCTCTTAGATGTATGCACACTGCAAATGATGGCCTTACAGGGAAGGCACAGGACAGACACACAATTTCCACTTAATGGAAATACTCAGAAAATTTTAAAGATAGGCTATTACCAAACAACCCAATCTCTTTGAAAGATTAGTTTCATTTCAACAGTGAAAGCCTAGGGATGTAGCTCAGGGGTAGAGCACTTGCTTAGCATGTGTGAGGCCCTGGGTTCAGGCCCCAACAGAGCAAAGCAGGGCTGATTTTCTAAACTAAACAACTACAGGAAGAGAATAATTAAGTGCAATATGAGAACTATGACTGGATCTAAATTTGAAAAAAGAAGTCATAAAATGGGGATCAGGCACAATGGCATACACTTGTGATCCTAACACTCTAGGAGGCTGAGACAGGAAGATCACTAGTTTAGGCCCTGCCTGGGGAACTGAGTGATTTAACTGGATCCTGTCTCAAAGGGGAACCAGATAAAATTTAAGTAATCAGGGAAGATATTTTAATATTTTTATTAGTACATATTTCCGATACATAGTGAATACATTCATCCAGAGGAGTGTGTACATATCAAATGTTAATCCTTTTTAATTCCCTTCCCATCTCTAAATCCCCTTCCCAACTCCAAAACATCTACTACCCTATTTCCTATTGTCTTTTTTTCTTTCAAATTTTTATTAGCACATGCTTGCAGCATAAACTGATTACATTCATCAGAAGGAGCTGATACATGTACATACTGAATCTTTTTTTTTTTTGGTTTGTGAGAAGTCTGTATATTCCAGGCTGGACTAAAACTCAGCAATCCTCCTGCCTCAGCCTCCTGAGTACTGGGATTACAGACATGCGCTACCACACCCAGCTACACACTGAGTCTTAATCCTTTGTTACTTTCGCTTCTCTGTCTCTCCTTCCCCACCTACATCTCCAGATCCTCTTCCCACTTGTAAAAGGTCTACTTCCGGGCCTGGGATTTAGCTCAGTGGTTCTGCTGCCTGCCTTGCAAGTGCAAGGACCTGAGTTCAATCCCCGTACCAAATTAAACAAACAAACAAACAAACAAACAAATAAATAAATAAATAAATAAAGCGACGAAATCACTGAGCTAAATCCCCGGCCCCTAAATGTATATATTTATTTAAAAATTATACTCACAAGTACAAGGTCCTGAGTTTGATCCCCGATACCAAAAAAAAAAATTATTTATGATTCAAGTTTCTCAACTAAGAGAAATCATGTGATAATTTAGGCTTGTATATGTGATTTATTTCACCAAGTATTACGGTCTCAAGAAGCACCCATTTTCCTACAAATGACCCAAATATACCCTTTGTTACAGCTGAGCAGTGCTCCACTGTGTATACACACATATTCTTTATCCTTTCTGCTGATGGACATATAGGCTACTTCCAAGTTTAGTTATTATGAGTTGTGCTTCTATAAACATGGCAATGCAGGTTTCACTATAATATGATGTCTTTAACTCTTTAGGAATATATCCAGCAGGGACATAGCTGGGTTGAATGGAATTACTGTTTTAAGGTTTTTTAAGGAATCTCAAAAACTGATTTTTAGGACTTCTGGGAAGATGGTGGAGTGGTGAGCAGCAGAGAAAGAGCCTCTCTAAGATCTGGTGTCCTGACACTGGAATATGAGGAGAAGAAGGAGGGAAGTGGGTCCCCAGGACAGAGGGAGGATCTGTAGTGAGAACTGAAGCCCACGGGGAAAGCAAAAAGAAAGACTTCAACGAAGAAGAGGGAGGTAGCAAGCAGCACTTCTCCCAGAGTCCAGACTCACAGTGTGGGAATGGGTTGAGCCTGCAGACACATGATGACTACTGGTGACCCCAGAGGCTTCCACAGAGAAAGGCACGAGTGAAACGGAGCAGTGGACGTAGCAGACTGCGGTGGTCAGTGACTTATTCAGGTTCAGACATCACCCAGGAGAGGGCAACTGGCCGGCAGCCATCTTGGACTCAGAACTCAGAACAGCCACAGGCCGTCTCCATCTAGTGGCTTCAGGTTTGCAGCGAGGGAGCCAAGTTTGAGTCAGCAGGTCAGGGAGTGGAGGTCAAGTCAGCAGGAAGCTGAGTTCAAGCTCATGCAGGCACATGAGTTCAAGCTAGCAAGAGGATCATTGCAGGCTCAACAAATCTGGTTCCAGCCTCACAGCCAGAAACTGGCCTGAACTTCAGTGGAATCAAAGGTGCAGGCTGGCTGGGATTATCCAATATCCCACAGTAAAGCTGCGGCTGACTTGCTGGGATGAATCAATTCGGCTCTGGACTCTCTGCCCATGTCTACTAGTGACAGCAGAGACACACCTTGAATTGGACTTTTTTTCCCTTTTCCTTTTGTTTTTTCCTCTTTTCTCGCTTTTGGTATTGGTTTGCTTTCTTGTTTCTTTTGTGTTCTTGTTTCTTCTGGATTGTTTGAACATGCTTTCCAGTTTTTCTGTTGTTCTTCTTCTGTTCTTTTCTTGTTTATATTTCTTCCTTTCTCTTCCCCTCCTATCTTCTTCATCAGTTTCCCAAAATTTGTATGATCTTCCTTTGTCCTCCAGCCTTGATTCTAATCTCTTCTTCTGTTTCTCTATTTTTTATCCCCTACCCTTTTAAATCTTTTTCCCTAAGGGTAAGATTGCCATATTAAGGGCTTACTTATCACACACAATTTTCTGGTTCATTTTAGATTGTTATATAACTATAAAGTAGTTTATACTGCTAAAGGTGGCAGATTAATAGTTACCACAGTTTGTCATTTTCTAGGCTGTCTTTGATTCTATTGTTATTGCTGATTGTACTACTTTAGCCAAGGTGACATAACTGTGCTAATCAGTTGTTCTTCCTGGTATACCAAGACTGAGATTGCCTAAGGGTCTTTAAAAAAAAAACCAAAACTATAGGCCAGTCCCAAAGAACCGGTGGCTGGGCCAAGTAAGGAGAAACTTCTCATTCCCAATAAATTGAAGAGGTAGGACCTTGCAACAGATTCAAAACTCAAAAGCCAGCTACACCTGGAAGACACCTCTGAGAAGTAGTCATTTCCTAAGGGTTCTGAATACCAGCAATAAAGCTACATCCCATAAGTAATTTATAAGAATCAGGGCAGGGGATTTAGCTCAGGGGTGCTGCCACCTGCCTTGCAAGCCCAAGGTCCCAGTCCCGAGTTCAATCCCCAGTACCAAAATCATCATCATCATCATCATCATCATCCCAGAAATTAAAGAAATATTACTCTTAAAAAATTAAAAATATTATTATTTAAAATAATAGAAAATGGAAAACACTTGAACAAGATGTAACCCTCCTAGACTTTTAGCTCACCAAAGGCAAACCAAGGGGGCAATTAGGTGGAATAATCTGAAAGTCATTTACCTGGACTTTCTGAAATGGTTTAACAGCAGAAGCAACAAAGCAGATGAATGAGGCTCTAGAAAAAAAATCAAAGCAGGGCTGGGGATTTAGCTCAGTGGTTTCGCCACCTGCTGTGCAAGCACAAGGACCCGAGTTCGATCCCTAGTACCAAAAAAGAAAAAAATCAAAACAGAAGTAATTTCTCAGATAACTGCAGAGATAGTGACCAGAATGAAAGACATGCTTACTGACTCTAAAGCAGATACAGATAAAAAAATAAAAGAGAAGTTCAGGAAAATGATGGAAACCACAAATGCCCCGCAAAGGAAAGAAATGGAATCCATGAGACAGATTCAAACAGATATCCAGGAGATTAAAAATTCCATTGAAGGCCAGGGATTTAGCTCAGTGGTTTCGCCGCTTGCTGGACAAGCACAAGGACCCGAGTTCGATCCCCGGTACCCCCCCGCAAAATTCCATTGAAAATATACACAGCAGAATGAGCCAATGTGAGGACAGAATATCAGATATAGGAGACAGGATTGTGGTTAGCAATCATGAAAAGAGAGATTTCTTAAAAATAGCAAGGGGCCATGAGAAATCAATCCACCAGCTACTAGATGATGCAAAGAAGAATAAGGTAAGATTGAGGGGCCGGGGATTTAGCTCAGTGGTTCCACCACCTGCCTCGCAAACACAAGGACCTGACTTCGATCCCTGGTACACACAAAAAAAGATAAGATTGATTGGAGTCAATGAAAAGGCAGAAGATAGCACAAATGACATAAAAAACCTGTTCACAGAAGTAATGGCAGAAAACTTCCCAAAGGAAAAAAGAATTTGACATATAGATAAGTGAGGCATGTAGAACTCCAATTAACCATGATCAAGAAAAATCTTCCGCAAGGCATATAATAGTCAAGATTCCAGAAATTCAACACAAGAACAGAATATTAAATGCTGTTAGAGAAAAGAAACAAATCACCTACAAGGAAAAGCCCATCAGAATCACAGCAGACTTCTCAACACAAACCCTCAAGTCAAGGAAAGCTTGAAGTATTTCAACCCCTAGAGGAAAACAACCTCCAACCCAGACTGATGTACTCCGCAAAACTATCTTTCAAAATTGATGGACAAATAAGATATTTCCGTGACAAAGAACACCTGAAGAAGTTCATGACTACCAAACCAGCACTCTAAAGTGTTCTGAAGGATGTCCTAGAAAGAGATAACAAGGATTACAACACTCCATGAACCCCAACAGAATGAATCCACCAGGAAAGGCAAGAAATTAAACAGATGAGGGCCGGGGATTTAGCTTAGTGGTGCTGCCACCTGCCTTGCAAGCACAAGGTCCCAAGTTCAATCCCCAGTACCAAAAAAAAAAAAA
>NW_004624730.1:73992831-74009049 GCF_000247695.1 Heterocephalus glaber
AAAAAAAAAAAGAAATGAAAAGAAAAAGAAGAGCAAGTCAAGCCCAAAGCTCATATGAGGAAATTATAAAAATCAGAGCAGAAATGCAATGGAGATTAAGAAAACAATACAAAGAAAGTATCAATGAATCAAAGAGTTGGTCCTTTGAAAGATTAAATAAAATTGACAAACCCTGGGCCGGGGATTTAGCTCAGTGGTTCTGCTGCCTGCCTTGCAAGCTCAAGGACCCGAGTTCGATCCCCGGTACCAAAACAAACAAACAAACAAAAAAATTGACAAACCTTAACCAGCCTTATCAAAAAAGGAAAGACTCAAATCCATGCAATTAGGAAGGAAAAGAGTGAAATGACAATGGGATCCTGCAGAAATCCAGAAGATCATCAAAACCTACTTCAAGAATCGGTATTCTAATAAGGTGGAAAATAAGAAATGGACAGATTCCTAGATATATATGAATTACCAAAACTGAATCAAGAAGATATAAAAATTCTAAATAAACCAATTATCAGTCAATGAAATTGAAGATATAATTTAAAAAACTACCAACAAAGAAAAGTCCAGGCCCTGATGGATTCATTGCTGAATTCTATAAGAAATTTAGAGAAGATCTAATGCTGCTATTTCTCAAACTCTTTAATGAAATTGAAAGGGAAGCAATACTCCCAAATTCATTCCTGGAGACAACCATTACCCTGATTCCAAAATCAGAGAAGGATCCAACCAAAAAAGAGAACTACAGACCAGTCTCCCTAATGAACACAGATGCAAAAAATCCTCAATAAGATACTGGCCAAATGTAACAAATCATCAAGAAGGTTATACACTATGACCAAGTAGGATTCAAACCCAGGAATGCAGTGCTGGTTCAGCATACACAAGTCAATAATTGCAATATATTATATTAACAGAGCCAAGGACAAAAAAACCTATGATCCTCTCAATAGATGCAGAAAAAGCATTTGACAATGTCCAACACCCATTCATAAAAACCCTACAGAAAATTGGAATAGATGGTCTTTATTGCAATCTGATAAAAGCCATCTATGACAAACCAATAGCCAACATCATAGCAAACAGACAAACTCTGAAAGCTTTCACTCTAAAATCAGAAACAAGACAAGGATGTCCACTGTCACCACTCCTACTCAATACAGTTCTGGAAACATTAGCCAGAGCGATTAGACAAGAGAAAGAAAAGGAATAAGGACAGGAAAGGAAGAAATTAAATTATCATTATTTGTGGATGACATGATACTCTACACAGAAGACCCCAAAAACTACATCAAAAGACTTCGAGATTGGGCCGGGCATTTAGCTCAGTGGTGCTGTGCCTACCTCACAAGCACAAGGTCCTGAGTTTGATCCCCGGTACCAGGAAAAAAAATTATGCTGGAAAAACTGGCTTTCCACATGCTGAAGACTGAAACTAGACCCGTATCTTTCACCCCGCACTAAACTCAAATTGAAGTGGATCAAAGATCTAAATGTTAAAACAGAAACACTAAATCTGCTGGAAGATAGAATAGGTAGAACTAGGGCTGGGGATTTAGCTCAGTGGCACTGTGCCTGCCTTGCAAACACAAGGTCCTGAGTTCGATCCTCAGTACCAAAAAAAAAAAAGGTAGAGCTCTTAAAGACATTAGTGTAGGCAAAGACTTTAGGAACAACACCTCAGCTGCAAAGGAACTGTCAGAAAGAGTCAACAACTGAGACTTCATCTTATTAAAAAGCTTTTGCACACCAAGAGAAACCACCAGCAGAGTGAAGAGACAATCCACAGTGTGGGCAAAAAATTTTACCAGCTATTCATCAAGGAGTAATATTTAGAACATAAAAGAACTCCAAAAAGTCAGACCCTCCCAAATTTAAAGACCCAATTCAAAAATGGGCATCTGAAATGAACAGACACTTCTCAGATGATGTAGAAACAGGAAAGAAGTATATGAAAAAACGTTCAACATCACTGATCATTGGAGAGATGCATATTAATGTAACTCTGAGACTCCATCTCACTCCAGAAAGAATGGCTGCTATCAAGAAATCAATCAGTGGGCTGGGGTTTTAGCTCAGTGGTTTCGCCACTTGCTCTGCAAGCACAAGGACCCAAGTTCAATCCCCAGTACCAAAAAAAAAAAGAAAGAAAGAAATCAACCAGTAACACATGCTGGAGGGACTATGGGGGAACAAAGGAACCCTTCTCCACTGTTGGTGGGAGTGTAGACTGGTGCAACCACTGTGGAAATCAGTGTGGAGATTCCTCAAAAAACTAAAGTAGAGGTTCCATTTGACTCAGCTATTCCCCTTCTTGGTAACTTCCAGAAAGAATTAAAAGCATCATACCACAGTGATATATGCACACCTGTGTTTATAGCAGCAGTTTATAATAGCTCAATCTTGGAAACAGCTCAAATGCCCATCAACCGACAAATGGATAAAGCAAATGTGTTTTTTATGCAATGGAGTACTATTCTGCCATAAAGAAGAATGAGCTTCAGACATTTATAGCTAAATGGTTGCACCTTGAGACCATACTATATATTTTTTTGGTACCAGGGATTGAACTCAGGACCTTGCACTTGCCAAGCAAGTGGTGTGCCGCTGAGCTAAATCCCCAGCCCTTGAGACCATACTCTTAAATGAAATAAATCGGATACACATTTATTTATTTAATTTTTTGGTAGCAGGGATCGAACTTGGGACCTTGCGCTTACAAGGCAAGCACCAGAACCACTGAGCTAAGTCCCTGGCCCTTGGACACACCTTTTTTTTTTTTGCTTAAATTCTTTTATTGGTACATTCTAGGTATACGATACGTTTACATTTATCATTGGGTGCTTGTACCTGTACATGATGCATCTTGGTTCTTATTTTTTCCCCATCAACTGTGTGCCTTTCCCTATTTACATAGACTTTGTTTCCATTTTTTTCTTTCTTTTCTCATAATTTTTCCTTTCCCTTCTTCCCTTTCCCCATCTCCTCCCAACACCCCTACCCCTTTGGACCTTTTCTTACTATTTCAAATTATCAAAAAGAAAAAAAGAGGGCCGGGAATTTAGCTCAGTGGTTCCGGCGCCTGCCTCGCAAGTGCAAGGTCCCCAGTTCGAGCCCTGGTACCAAAAAAGGAAAAAAAGAAAAACAAATAGCATTTTCTTCTGAGGTCTGATTACTACAGTGGACATTTAAGTGAAATAAAAGTATTTATTGGAATTGTTAAATATCTACGTATATAAATACATACACACAGAGTCATATATACATGGTTCTCATATACAACTCTGAAAATGAGCAGCAAAAACAAATCCACATAATGGGTCTATGGAGCAGCCAGAATGTGTTTTTTTGTCTTGTTTTCTGTTTAGTTTTTTTTTTGTTTTTTTTTTTGGTACCGAGGATCGAACTCCGGTCCTTGCGCTTGCACAGCAGGTGGCAAAACCACTGAGCTAAATCCCCAGCCCTCTGTTTAGTTTTTTGAGATAGGGTTTCACTATGTAGTCCAGCCTGGCCTTGAACTCATTATGTAGTCCAGGATGGCCTCCAACTTGCAGTGATCCTTGTACCTCAGCCTAAGGTATGCATCACCATGCCTGGCCAGCATATGTTTTTAAACCCTGACAAAATCCTATATTACTGATCATTCCTCCACTTAAAAAAGTGGAAAGAGGGGCTGGGAATTCAGCTCAGTGGTTCCACTGCCTGCCCCGAAAGCGCAAGGACCAGAGTTCAATCCCTGGTACCAAAAAAAAAAATAATAATAATATCAATCACTGGGCCGGGGATTTAGCTCAGTGGTTCCAGCGCCTGCCTCGAAAGCACAAGGTCCTGAGCTCGATCCCTGGTACCAAAAAAAAAAAAGTGAAAAGAGGTTGAGCATGGTAGAGCATGCCTATAAACCCAGCACTCTGGGAGGCTGAGGCAAGAGATTTACAAATCTGAATCCAGCCTGAGCAACTTAGCAAGACCTTGTTTCAAAGAAAGGGGCGGGGGCAGGAATGCAGCTCAGTAGAAAGGCCCTGGATTTAGTTCCGATACTTGAAAAGGAAAGGACTGGCTAAAGGTCCCAGTGGTGGCAAACCCATGGCACATCTCATCCAGCTGTTATCACTGAAAACTCTGAAAGGTTAGCCATCACTGGTCTAGAGTAGGGAACAGACCCTGAAGTACTCAGAAAGTCTGGTCAGGGATCTGGGGCTCCCGACGGCATGTGGGAAGCAGCCTCACAGCAGACCTAGAGTCCAGAGGACCAGCAGCACAGCTCAGAGCCTTCCTAAGAGTAAGTGAGAATATAGTGAGGGATCAGAGCCACTGGGACGAGGGAAGAGGCCAGGGAAGGAGTTATAGGCTAATACAGAGAAAGATGTGGCGGCTCACATCTGTGATCTCAACACTCTGGGAGGCTGAGACAGGAAGACCTCAAGTTGGAGCCCAGCCTGAGCGACTCAGCAACTTAGTAAGAACTTGTCTCAACCAACAAACAAATAAGGCTGGGGATGGACTGTAGCTCAGTGTGAAGGCCCTGTATTCAATCTCCAGCACCACAAAAGAAAAGAACAAAACAAAACAGTGAAAGACTATTTCCATTTCCAAAAAATACAAAGAAAAAGGCCATGTCCAGAAATACTAAAGCAGGGTTTTTAAAATCCTAGCTGTGAGGTCCAGGCTTGGTTTTTCATGTGTGAAATGGGCTTAGTATTACCTGTTATGCCTAATTCACAGAGCCCCCTAAGATGAGCTATTTCCTACACAGGGAAAGAGGATGCTAACCTGAAAATACTGCCTACAGCGCCAGGACCTGTGCTGAGAACTCCTAGCACTGACTCCTCCTGATCCTCACAAGCTGGTTACAGATGAGAAAAGTGAGGTCCAGATTAGTTACAGGATCATTTGTAGCACCCCAAGGCCATTCCACTCTAGGAGCACAAGAGAGATCTAAACCATGATCTGGCTCCAGTGGCCAGGCTTTCTCCAAGCTGATCCTCTGGTCTCTCCTCAGTAGTGCGTGCCACTGGATTCTGTGGCCTGTGATCACCTCAGTAGACACTCTGGGTCCTGCCGTTACTCTGTGGGTTAGAAAAACAGGAACCCGGGATGAACAATGGTATGCCAGGGCCCAGGTCAGGTTTACTGACTCCTACCTAGGGACAGCCCCTCTGCCTCACTTGCTCTTCTGCTACCACGTTCTCATTCTTCTATTATCCTTTGTTCTTAGTTTAATATAATACCTTCGAATATCAGGGTGCTAATTAAAGTAATAAGCCCAGAAAAGAAAGCCCAAAAAAAGGAAAAGGCATCGTGTGTGTTTTTGTTTTTTGGGGTTTTTTTTTTTGAGACAAGGTTTCACTGGTCTCAAACTCACAGCAATCCTCCTGCTTCAGCCTCTCAAGTGGTGGGATTACAGGCATGAGCCTCACACTCAGCTTTTTTTTTTTTTTTTTTTAAGAGACAGGATTCTTGCTATGTTGCCCAGGCTGGGCTTGAACTCCTGGGCTCAGATGATCCTCCAGCCTCAGCCTCCTGAGTACCTGTATCTACAGGTGCATGTCAGGGTACCTGGCATCACTATGTATTACCTTTGTTCACCACATACACTGTGTTTCTTTTTCTTTTTCCACTTCCAGAACTGATTCAAATATAAGGCATTCCTTGGGCTGTGCTTTTTAAGTACACAGCTGAGGCCCACATATTACTTAGGAGCTAGGTATGGTGGCACACCCCTATAAACCAAGCACTTGGGAGGCTGACACAGGAAGATTCCAAGTTCAATCAAAGCCACTACAAAATGAGACCCTGTCTCAAAAAAGCCAAAATATGAACAAAATAATATTGATACTTAATACAATATATGCCCAGCTACTCGATTTCAAATGAGACTAACATTATACAGAAAGGACTAATGCCAAGGAAAATCTTGAGCCCTTTGGTCCATCCATATCAGCAAGTCTGATAAAAATACCAGGCCATGTGGTTGTCATGGCTTTCCTTATGACATCCTGCCCTGTGTTCTCCAAACTGTACTTTTATCTTGCATTTTCCTCTTTTACTCACCCTAAGCTCACTCTGCTGAGCCACCTTCTCCTCACTCTTCACTTTTATCTTTCCAAATAACTTTGTCACCATTTTTTGAAAAAACAAAACAGGCATGAGAAGAGACTTCCCTCCTACCCAGCCCAGCCCTCAAGTAATATCCAAGGCCTCCCTAACACATCTCTCCTGAGTGGCCCCATGTCTTTCGGAACAGAAGCAAAGAAGACTCAAGTTACATCTCCCAGAGAATGCCAGAACTAGACTGGGTCATCCAGCCAACACTCCTAAGGTACCTCCCATATTTATTACTTCCCGAGGAAAGGAAAGAATCTGGTCTACGCCCTAAGTGAAATGAATACAGGCCTTGGTATATGAGAGTAAAGTCAGAGAAGAGTGAAGTAGACAATCCGGGTCATCTGTGCCCAGAGCCTCTCTGCTGCAGCGCACAAGAGGGAAGACAGGCTCAGGCAGAGCAGAAACAGCTAAGGCAGGCTCCACCTTGGGTGACACAATGTCACCCAACCCTCAGTGCACAGCAGCCAGAGGGACCTTTATGCCTGATCCGCTCATTTGCCTTTCTCTTTATGTGTACACGCACAAGCAAGCCAACTTCCAAGGTTCAACTGTGCCCAGGGGAAGTCTGAAAGGGGAAAAAAATGCCACAAAAAACCTGAAAATGCCTGAAAAACCAGGCTGTACCTAGATGTGAATAAGATGAACAGTAAGAAGGGGCATCATCGAGCATGTGCATTTGGGAACGGGACAGTGAGCCATGGGTGAAGTCAGAGGAGGGTACAGCAGGAACCAAGCATGGGCGATGGCCAGATGTGGGAGAGAGAGGCTGAATGCTTCCACAGCAGAGGACTAGGGGCAGCTTGCAGGGAGCAGGTGATGGCCTGCACAGCAGGCAGTTTCTCTGGAGGGCACTGGTAGAAAGTGGAGAAGAGCTGGGCACTGTGGCACAGCCCTGTAATCCCAGCACTGGGGGAGGCTGAGGCAGGACAATGCCAAGTTGATCCCAGCCTGGGCAATTTAGCAAGACCCTGTCTCAAAATAAAAACTAGGGCCAGGGATTTAGCTCAGTGGTTCTGCCGCCTGCCTCGCAACCGCAGGGTCCTGAGTTCGATCCCAGGTACCAAATAAATAAATAAATAAATAATTAAAGGGCCGGGGATGTAGTTCAGTGGTGCAGCGACTGTCTGGCAAGCACAAGGCCATGAATTCAATTCCTGATACCAAAAAAAAGTGGAGAAACAAGAGGAAAGTGGAGAGGGGAGGAGAGGGAGAAAGAATGAGATTTATTTAGCTAGCTAACGGTACTATGGACTGGACAGGGGCCACTGAGCACTTCCCCCCCGGAGAGAATCTCACTAAGGTGCCCAGGCTGGCCTCAAACTTGTGATCCTCTTGCTTCAACCTTCCAAGTAGCTGTAATTACATTCGAAAAATGGAGTCTTAGAAATCAATTCAACCAGAGTGGAAGGAAGGGAGAGACGGAAAGCCACTTGACAGGCCAAGCGACTACCCACCAAAGGGCACACCTACCTTGGATGGGTCACGACCATATGATCACAAGAGGATGAGCTCTTAGAAGACAGGGATTTGTTCCCACTGTGTTCTCAGGGTGGGCACATAACTTTCAGTGGGAAAGGCACTCAATGACTTTTGGTGGGGGTACTGGGGATTGAACCTAGGACCTCACACTCTGCCACTGAGCCATATCAAAATTGTATTTTGAGACAGGTTCCCAAGGCTGGCCTTGAAACACTAGCCTCAGCCTCCTAAGTATCTGAGATTATGGGTCTGTGCCACCGTGCCTAGCTCAATAACTATGTGTTCAATGAATGAGTCGGGGTGGATGCATCAGCTCAAGTCCAAGTGAGCCTGATTTGGGCTCACGTTTGACTGCCTAAAGACAGGTGTTTAGGTCAGAAAAAAGGAAGAACTTAGAACACAAACGCCCAAATGGCCAAATCATTCACTGATAAAGAGCACAAGAGTCATGCTTTACATGACCAGTGAGTCAGCACTCTGTCCTCCAAAGCATAGCTAAGAAGGTGCAGGGAGGCTGGGCCTGTGGCTCAGTGGTACAGCGCTTGGCCAGCTCAAGGGCCTGGCCTCCATACCCTCCACCCCCCACCACAAAAGGTACAAACCCAGGAGCACTTTTCCACTAAAACATTATGTGGCCCCAGGTATGCCAACCTAAAGTTCAGCACTGTGATACAGAACAGGCTTAATCTTCTCCTGGCTCCTCCTTCACACCACTCCTGCAAACCTTTTAAAGCTTTCAATGATAATAAACAGCTGGGAGCACCATACGTGCCAGATTCACCACCACTGCTATAATGGAAGGCACATCCTTTGGGAGTTAAAAAAAATAAACAAAAAAATCAATGCTGTTAAAAAAAAATCCTAGAGCTGGGGATTTAGCTGAGTGGTTCTGGCACCTACCTCGTAAGCTCAAGGTCCCGAGTTTGATCCCTGGTACCAAAAAAAAGAAAAAGAAAAAAGAAAAAGAAAAAATCCTTGACAAGTTTAGATTTAATGGCATTTATCTGAGCAAAAGCAAAAACACAACACTGATCTGCGAATCAGGCAGTCTGACCAGAGCGGGTTGAGAGAACTCAAACTCAATCTAACACGTACAGAAAAAGAGTCAAGCATAGGAAACAATTTAATCGGCTAGTCGATCAATAAGTCAGCTGCCTACACCTTAGCTAGTTGTTTAGCTAACTGGCAATAAGGCCTCGTGCAAACAAAGCTGAGTTACAGTGATTAAACTGTATTGGTTTGGGAAGCCAGTGCAAATCTATGGCCTTTCACAAATTTTATTTAATAGTACCAACTACTGTTAAAGGTTGTGTCAAAAGCCTACCCCTCATGAAGACACTGTCTAGAAAACCCCTATTCATCCTTTAAGATCTACCTCTAGCAAGCCTTCCTGATGACCCCTCTTTAGGTTGGTACTTTTGTATAGTGCAAGTACTTCAAGTCTCATACTACAGTCATCTATGTAATTTTAAAATTTCCTCTACTAGACTAAGAATTTGGGGACGGGGAGGTCCCCCTGCCATACCGGGGATCGAACTCAGGGCCTTGACCTTTTGAGGCAGGCACGGCACTACTGAGCTAAATCCCCGGCCCAGGGGTCTCTTCTTCATCTGCCTTACCAGGGCTCAGCATATTATGCTTGACAGGCCAACATTATCAGAACCAATTTATTTTTACTCTAGTATCCTAAAATGTAACCCTCAACTCCAAGTCACTGGTAGAGGTTCCCACAGCTCAGAGCAAAGGCAGAGAAAGGGGGACAAGTGGCAAAAGTCAGAGGGGCTCCAGCATTAGGGAAGGAAGTTACCAGGCTGCATCGGATTCTGTGGCATCTCCTCCAGTGTTTAGAGAAATTGCTTCTAGAGCAACTTGTCTCAGAGGCCCAGGTATTTGCACTAACCTGGCTTGCTCCACAAGAGTGACCACAGCACCAAGCCAAGTTCAAACAAAAATACCTCCTAGGAGTTTCTGGGCTGAGGTTTTTATCTACTGGATTTCCATACATTTAGGGTCACAATAATCTAGTTCTAATCTAACTCCCCTCTCCACTGTCAAGTCACAGGAGAAACATTTTCTGACTGCCAACTATGAGGGTTCTCTGCTGGCTGTGAGGAGCATGAAGATGTCTCTCAGGGACTCCAATTGAGTAGGCGGGTTAAAACATAGCAACCCAGGCATGGCACCACATGCCTGTAATCCCAGCACTTGTGAAGCAGAGGCAGGAAGATCACTGTGAGTTCAAAGCCAGCCTGGATTACACAGATCCTGTCTCAAAGAAGAAGAAGAAAAAAGGATGGAAAGAGGAAAACTCAGAGGGAGATTAACCCAGCTAAAAAGATTAAGGAAGGCTTTATGAAAGAGAAGGCTTAAACTGGACCTTGAAAGAGGTGTCCCAACATACAGAGATTAGGCCGGGAATTTAGCTCAGTGGCTCCGCTGCCTGCCTCACAAGCACAAGGTCCCGAGTTCGATGCCCGGTACAAAAAAACAAAAAAATCCAATATACAGAGATTGAAGAAGGGCCCATCACCACCCTCTAGGGCAAAGATTCAAGCTCTTGACAGGAGGGATTCCACCACCAAAGATGCAGAGGATGAAACCCAGAGCATGTTAAGGAAACAGCAAATAGCTATGAGGTAACTGTATCAGAAATACACAGATCTAAATGCTGAAAGGACTGGGCTAGCTCAGAACCCTGAATGGGAAACCAAAGATACTGGCATTATTCTGTTAAACTAGAAAACAAGAATTCTGCTGCTGTGTTTTAGAAAAACTCATCTAATTGTATTTGTACAAAAGATGGGGAAGAGTTAAAACTGTGGAATTTTTCATCGGTCTAACTTGCTGGGTTTACAGAGAGAAAAAAGAGCCCTGGGCTGGGGCAGGGTCGGAGTGTAGCAGAGCAGAGGGCGCATGCTTAGCATGTTTGAGGCACTGGGTTCAATCCCCAGCACTGCAAACAAAGAAAGAAACAAATGGTGTCTTCAGTGAAGGCGGTGGTGATGTGAAGAGAACACAAGAGACAGCTTCTCGGGAAACTACCTTCAAGCCCACTCTAAGCACTCTAGTGAACTGGGTACCACTGTCTACTGCTTAAACCGGCAGCTGCTGTTAAACCCCAATGCCTCCCATCTTCAACAGCCTTCTGGTTGTTCCTTTTCACTTCTGCTCCTGCCCTCAAAGCTGCTTGGTCAGAGGGCGGCTGATGCACAATCACACACCTGCTCTCACCCTTCTCGGAGCCCCTCACCTCCGCCAACGCCAGACCTGTCTGTCTGCTGTGTCCAACACAATGACCAGCGAGGTCGTACCCAGCGCTGTAGCTACAGAAGTAGCAGCCCTCCTAAAAACGACAGGAGTTGTTTTTTTGATCCAAAGGGGCTCCCGAATAAAATCCTTGTGAGCTAACCACACAGAATTGCAGTCAACGTCAGAGAAACCCCCACAGCAGAGAACCGGCGTCCCTCTCAGCCACTGGGGTTCCCGTCTCAAACACACGTCCCAAGGCATCCTCCCGGCCTGTCCCCGTCGGGTCGTGGACTGACACCACCAAGGGAATGGTCCTGACGCGGAGAAGAGGAGGGAGAGAGCGGCCTCCTAAGAGTCAAGCGGAGGACGCGGGGAGTCCGGGTGGGAACTGCGGGGGGCCGGCCGGGGCCAGAAGTCGGGGGGGGGGGGGTCCCGACGAGGAGGCGAGCAGGGAGGGAGGGCGGTCTGCGCACCGCGGGTGGGGTGGGGGAGGCCAGGCCGAGGAAAACCGCCCTCACTGACCCCACGGCGGGGCCTGAGGAAGGTGGGCGTGGGGGGAGCGTCCGGCGCTGGCCGACGATGGAGGTACGCGGCGGACGGGGGAAGGCGGGAGGTGGCTCACCTTCTTCACGGCTGGCTGGAAGTGGAAGTCACCGGCCTCCTTCAGGTCCAGCCAGATCATAGGCATGCGGGGCACGGCCTCCATGACGACCAGCGCCCAGGGGTCTCCCAGCCGCCCTCCTGGCCGCTGCTGCCGCTGCCTCAGCTGCTCACAGCCCCGCCTCTCCACGCCGGAAGTCGCTGGTCACGAGAGGCTGAAGAATGCCCCGCGGCCTGCTGGGGGGTGCAGTCCGCACCCGTGCAGCCTTCTGCGCATGCTCAGTCCGCACTGCGCTTGCTCAGTCCACTTGGTGCGGGAGGAACCGGGAAGGGCAATTTCCCTCCCAGGAGAAGGGGTTTCTGGGAATAGTGGGGTTTTAGTAAGCGAGGGGCCATCTGATAAACCGGAGTCATCTTTGCTTGCCGCTCCTACCTCCCAGGACCGGCGCTAGGGAACTCACCCTTGAACTTGTAGTTCCAGCTATTGTGAAGGGCTGTGGAGGGCTGGAACAGATGCTATGGTAGAGATAATGTGGCGGGCTCCCCGGAGAAGTGGAGTGGAAGGGTGGGTAAACTTAAGGGGCCCAGGGAAAACCAAACATAGTAAGGGCCCTGAAATGGAGATCCGTTGTCTCCGGAGAGAGGACCTGTGCAACAGGAATTTTAAATCACGCACATCTATTATCTAGTTTTAGAAACAATAGAGAATGGTTTGGAGATGGTGTAAAAGTGGAAGACACCAGGAGGGAGACGCGCCTTCTGTGGTCTTCCAGGAGACAAATATTCTGCCCAATTTGTGAAACATTTCACAAATATTTTGGAGACAAAAGTTACCAGAGCTTGGGGTGGATGTATCTAAGGGAATGAGGATGTCAAAGATGAATCCAAGGGGCCGGGGACTTAGCTCAGTGGTTTCGCTGGCTGCTGTGCAAGTGCAAGGACCCGAGTTCGAGCCCTGGTACAAAAAAAAAAAAAAAAAAGATGAATCTAAGTTTCTGGCCCATGTAGCTGGGCTGATACTGATATGGGAAAGCAGGAAGGAATGAGTTTAGAGTGAAGAGCAAGGATTCAGGTCTCTCTTAAACTGGAGATGGATGCATTGCAGGGATCTGGGCTTATAAGGCAGGCTTCATGCACACACACTCCAGGTCCCCTTTATAATGAGCAAAAACGCCTTTTAATACTCAGCCAAAGACCTACCTTCATGGCAACTGAAAGTATAGCAAAATAAAGTATACCAGGGCCAGGGATTTAGCTCAGTGGTTCCACCGCCTGCCTTGCAAGTGGAAGGACCCGAGTTCAATCCCCAGTAGCAAAAAAAAAAAAAAAAAGAAAAGAAAAGAAAGAAAGTATACCAAAGTTCATAGCAGCAGTATTCGAATAGCCAAAAAATAGAAGAAACCCAGGTATTCAGCAATGGATAAATGGATAAACCACATGCAGTGTGTAGATGCTTTGGATATTATTCTGGTGTAAAAGGAAGGAAATTGATTTATACGCAACATGAATGAATCTTGACAATATTGTACTAAGTGAAATAAGCCAGTCACAAAAGGTCAAATATTGTGATTCTGTTTACATGAGGTACCAAGTGTAATTAAACTCACCAAGCCAGAAAGCAGAATAGTAGTTGCCAGGTGCTGGGGAAAGGGGAGAATGATGAATTATTGTTTAATGGATACAGGGTTTTATTATGGGATGATGAAAAAGTTCTGGTGCTGGGAGTGGTAGTACATGCCTGTAACCCCAACACACAGGAAGCTGAGTCAGGAGGATTGCCAGGAGTTCTAGGCCAGCCTGGACTACATAGTGAGACCCTGTCTCAAACTACCCTCCCCAAAGAAAAGAGAATTGTAAATTTTATTAAGTATGTTTTGCCACAACAAAAATAAATAAAATGCAAGATATCAGATAACATTTCTTAAGGAAAAAGAAATTTTTTTTTGGTACCGGGCATCAAACTTTCATTCTTGTGCTTGTGGGGCAGGTGGCAGAACCACTGAGCTAACTCCCTGGCCAGGAAAAAGAAAATTTTACAGTATTTTAAAAGAGCTTCTGAGCTGGACATGGTGGCACACATCTGGGATCTCAGCACTCAGGAAGCTGAGGCAAGAGGATTGCTGGGAGTTCAAGCCCAGCCTGGGCTACATAGTGAGTTCAAGGCCCGCCTGAACTGCATAGTGAAACCCTGTCTCAAAACAAAACAAAAAGCCAGGGATTTAGCTCAGTGGTCCATGCCTGCCTCGAAAATCCAAGGTTCTGAGTTCAATCCCCAGTAGCGGGGCGGGGGCGGGGGGGGGGCTTCTTTCTGAAAGACTATCTGGAGGTCACTCGGTCAGAGGAGGAGGAATAAAGGACAAGGCCCATGCTCCGCAAAATGCACCAACACAATTTAGAGTAAATGGAGCAGGGGAAAGCAGCCCGCCTTGGGTCTCTGATGGGGAGGCAGCACTTGCCTATAGGGGAGCCACAAGACCTCAGCTCAGGTTGAGTGGTGCAGACTGCAACATAGCACTGGTGAGTGAAGATAGAGGCCCCAAATGTGAGGCTGGCAAGGCAGCAGGATTAAGCAGTTGCAGGTCAGGACGGGCTGGAACAGGAAGAGAGGTAGGGGATGAGTAGAAACCTACAAGTGCACCTGGAAAGTCAGGAAGACCTGTGGGCAATCCAGGTTGGTGGAACTTTTGCTGGTGCAAAAGGGAGGTTTGGCTGAGCACCGTGGTGCATGTCAGTAATTCCAGCTCTCTGGGAGGCTGAGGCAGGAGGATCACAAGTTCAAGCCCAACCTGGACAACTGAGCAAGACCCTGTCTCAAAAAAGAACTGGGACAGAGCTGAGTATGGTGATGCATGCCTGCAATCCCAGTACTCAGGAGGAGGCTGAGACAGGAGGATTGCCATGAGTTCAAGTCCAGCCTGAACTACATATTGAGACATTGTCTCAAAACAAACAAACAGACAACAGAAAAACTGGGACAAAGAGGTGAATTGGAGAGAAGGGAGGGGAAGAGGATATAAAAAGAACTAAGGGTGTAATATACATGTATCACTTCCTCATGATGAATGTAATCATTGTGTACTACAAACATGGACTAATAAAAAGACTGGGAGGTAGCTCAGTGCAAAGGCCCTGGGTTCAGTCCTTAGTACAGGGGCTGGGGAGGAGCTTCGGCTGGGCTCCAGGATTCAGAGCAGCCAGACAGATGGGTCCCCCCTCGTGCACTCCGTAGAGTGATCCCTTTGTCCCCACTGTCCTTCCTCCCCTGACCTTCGGTCTCTTCTAGAATCAGAGCACATGGCTCTGTAGCGTGCTTCTGGGGTTGAACTACAAGAGGCAGAGCCTGTGAGTTCCAGGGTGTATCATTTACTCAAGTTGCCTTGACAAAGTACCATGTGATGGGTGATTGGTGCAAATGGCCTTGAAGACCAAGAGGACCTTCCTAGGCTGGAATGCCAAGGTCACATAGTGGGCATGGGCCAGTGAAGGGTGTGCCCCTTCCTCAAGGGGAGCTGGGAAGTTAGAGGAACCAGAGGCCTCAATGGTGCTGGGGAAGAGTTGGCCGCACCTCAAGGGGGAGGAAATGCCCCATTCAGCCGGGTCAGCTCCCCCTTTCCTCCTGATCACACAGCAGAGCTCCAGGAACCCCCAGAGACACACAGACACCCTCCCCCTCATTACCAGTGTGGAAACTGAGGCCAGGGTGGTGGGGGAGCAGTTCAACGATGGAACAAATATTTACTCAACACCAGTAGCATTCCACAAACTGTTCCCGTAGCTGTTGAACAAAGCAAGTAAAGGCCTCTGCCCTCATGAAGTCACAGGCTGGTGGAAGGGGAGAGCCATCGGCCTGAAAAGGAACAGATAGTATGTTGGGTGGCAGCAACTGCTGTGGCAAGAACTGAAGATGAAGCGGGGGAGGGGAATGGCATAAACAACAGAGATCTATGCATTTCCAATTTCATACTGGGCGGTCAAGGAAGGCTTTGCTGAGAAGCTACTCTGGAGCAAGCCAGGGAGGAGTTTAGGGATGACTGCTGGGGAACGCAACATCACACCCCCAGAGCTGAACAGAGCCAGGAAACAAACCCAAGGCGTCCATGGCAGCCATGTGACAGACTCCAGGAGTAGGAACATAGGGCACTGAGGAGGAGCAGGGGGACCACCGGTCAATGGTACAGGCTGACCACACATCCCTGTGAAAAAATAAGTGGCAGTCCGTTTTGGGTTCAGCTGTTTCTGCCCATCGTAAGGGCTGGTGATGAAACTCAGTTGGTAGAGAACTTGTCTAGCACTCATGAGGCCTTGGGTTCTATTCCCAACACCCCCCTAAAACAGAGATCTCACCCCCAGTACCTGCACATGGGACTTTACAGAATCTTTCCAGCTATGACTGAATTAACATGGGGACATTCTGGATTAACAGGGGTGCTAATCCAATGACTGGAGTCCTTAAAAGAAGAAATTCCGCCTTGGGACTGTGACACCAACTCATACCCAAGCTTCCAGCCTGCCGGTCATCCCTAAACCCTTTGCAAATTACTTATTTTTATTTTTTTCCCCATTAACTTTATTGGTACATTTTAGGTATACAATACAGTTACATTCATCATCGGGATCTTGTACCTTTACATGAGCATCTTGCTTCTTATTTTGTTTCCCCTTCCCCTGCCCTCCCTTCACCCCCTCCACCCTTCCCTATTTGCAAAGACTGTTTCCATTTTTTTCCTTTTCTCATATTTTTTCTTTTCCCTTCTTTCCTTTCTCCTACCCTTCCCAATTCCCCTGCTCCTTTAG
>NW_004624730.1:74010054-74045105 GCF_000247695.1 Heterocephalus glaber
TATAAAAATTCAGGTCTGTGTATACTTGCTATAAATGAAGAATTGGATATTGAAATTTAAAAGTTATGTAGGAGTTCAAAGGACCTAGAAAAGTAAAAAGAAAAAGAAAAAAAAAGTGTTGGAAGACATTTAGTACCTAATTTTAAGACTTCCTCTAAAGCTACTGTAATCAAGGCAGTGTTGGTGTAAGGAAAGACATACAGATCATTGGAATAAAACAGAGAATCTAGGAATAGAACCACACGTCCTAAACCCTTTGGACTCACCAACTCTCAGTTGCCCGAGCCACTTCCTCAAGCTCTGTCTGTCCCCTATTGCTTCTGTCTCTGGAAGACCCTACTACAAGTCCCATTCTCTCCACATTGCCATGGCTCTGAAGTCAGGACAGTGGTCACCCTTCGGGGTGGGACGGAGATGGGCTCTTGAGGTTCTGTGAATTCCTGTTGTAAACAGGGCACTGCTTATAGGAGTTTGCTTAGTTTGGGAGAAGAAACCAAGCTGCATCCTTGTTTTGAGCATTTTTTGTACATATGTTGTATAGTTCAATAAAAACATGAAAAGTTAATTCCAGGTGCCTTAGGGGCTGGCATGAGAAAGGCAGATTTCTAACTTTTAGAAGAGCTATAGGATTTTATCTTTATTAACTCAAGTAGGAAAGAATTTCTTAAACAAGATTTCAAAAAGCACCAGCTGTGAATCAATCAATAAATTGAACCTTGAGCCAGGCGTGGTGGCACATGCCTGTGATCCCAGCACTTGGGAGGCTGAGGCAGGAGGATTGCTGTGAGTTTGAGGCCAGCCTGGGCTACATAGTGAGTTCAGGGCCAGCCTGAATGACAAAGGGAAACCCTGCCTCAAAATAAATAAATAAATAAATAAATAAATAAATAAATCAATCCTTGTTAGAGTTAAGAAATTCTGTCTAGCAAAAGGACATCATCAAACACAGACGTCAGTTTACAGAGGTTTCTACCTGCTGCCAACTCTGGGGCATACTGAGCATTAACACAAGGATAGTAAGTGATTATACAAAATAAAATAAAGGCTGGATGTTGTGGCACATGCCACACTCGGGAGGCTGAGGCAGGAAGATTGTTGTGAGTTTGGGACCAGCCTGGGCTACAGAATAAGACCCTGCCTGAAAAAAACCAAAGTAAGTAAATAAAAAAGACAAACGGTGAAATCTGTAGATTGGATAAGGGTAATGACCATAGTTAATCTGCTGATTTGGTCATTTTTCAGAGGCCGTGTTTCTATATAGGAGAATGTTCTTGTTGGTGTTTCTTGTTTTGTTTTTGAAATATACACTGAAATATTTAGGAGCAAAACTCTCAAGTGGCCTGGGGCCTGGGGAGGATGTGTGTTCACAGAGTGAGGCAGGGAAAATCTAAAAGGCTTTTAGGGTTCTGGGGTGAAGGATATGAAGGAGTTCTTTGCACTGTTCATGTAACTTTTCTGTGTAAATATGGACTTATGTCAAAATAAAAAGTTCAGGGCCGGGGATTTAGCTCAGTGGTTCCGGCGCCTGCCTCGAAAGTGCAAGGTCCCAAGTTTGATCCCCGGTACCAAAAAAATAAATAAAAATAAAAATTTAAAAATTAAAAAAAAAAAGTTAAAAGAAGCTAGTTGTGGTGGCACATGTCTGTAATCCCAGCTACTTGGGAGGCTGAGACAAGAGGATCACAAGTTCAAGGCCAGCCTGAGCCCCTGTCGCAAGGTAAAATTTTTTTAAAAGGTCTGGGAATGTAGCTCAGTGATAGAGTGGTTGCCTAGCAGGCAATGAACCTGGGTTCAACCCCCAGTACTGCAGAAAAAACTAAAACAAAATGATCAGAGGGTGACACAAGGGAAGTAAACAGACGGATCCAATTGGAAGAAGATGTTTGTAAATCATAACCAGAAAGGGTTACCTTCTAGCACAGGTACAGCATTCTCCTACATTCTCAAAAGAGACAACACAATGGAAACATGGGCACATGACTTGGACAGGATCTTACAGGGACAGACAGAACTACATGGAAAGATGTCCCCTCATCAGTACCAGGGGAATGCAAACCAGATTACCCCGGAAAGCCACTTTTAGGCTTCGAAGTATACACTGGCAATAATAGTGCTGCATAGAGTCCATGATGGGTGTGAATTATTTTCATGATCCACATAAAGAAATGTTTTGTTTTGTTTGACACAGAGTCTTGCTATTTCATCCAGCCTGAGCTTGAACTCAATATACAGCCCAGGCTGGCCTCAAACTTTAGGCAGCCCTCCTGCCTCAGCCTCCCTGGGATTCCAGGACTGCACCATCATGCCCGCGCTGCCAAATAAAAATCAAGTCACACACACACACACACACACACACACACACACACACACAGTGTTGGTGAGAGGATGCCCAGTCCCAGCGACTCTAATCTGCGCAGGTCGGGGCTGGAGATGGGCGCCCCCTGGTGTTACCTGGTCAGACTGCGGCCAGAGTCCTGCTTATGAGCCCCAGGTGTGTCCGGGAAGTGAGCAAAGTCACCAAACAGGAAACGCGCCCTCTCCCCGCCACCGGCCTGGGTCATTCCTGAATCAGTCAGGCGCGGAAAGGAAGGGGACTGCCCGAAACACCACTTGGGCTCGAGGGAGGGCCAGGGGAGAGCCGGGAAGAGGGGAGGGCGCTCTCCTGGTCTCGGTCTCAGACTTGAGGAGATCGCTATGTAGCCCGCCTGGGTTCAGAATTCAGAACGAATGTAAACTGTATAGCTACAAGGATCCCTGTCTCAAAAAACCCCAAAAAGAGGTGGGGACCCGTCCCATCCAGGTGGCAAAGAGGTCCGCTCTCGAGAGGGCCCTGGGCCTCCAGGGACCCCGGAGCATTGGATACTTTCTCCCACAGAGAGGCTCCAACACGTAGGCAGATACGCAGGGGATCAGAGACATTTGAGGGCCCTGCATGGAATCAAACCCCTCCCCTCTTAGCCAGCAGAGGGCGCCAAAGCCAAGGTGTCGCTGCAGTCCTGGGAGCCTCTGGCTCCGCAAAACCCTGCAGGATGGAAATTGTGGTTTTTTGCTCCGAACCAGTTTTAATTCTCCGGCAAGGGGCCCTCTTGTACCAGTGTCTGAGACTGGAAAGGGAGCAGAGGAGGGTTTATCCCTGTTCTGCCTAGGACAGACCCCAGGTTCAGAGCATTGGTAGGGAGGGCCCCCATGCACGCCCTCCAGCACTGCCAAAGGTGGAGCTTTGAGACATCCTGGCCCTTGCAGGGAAATGCCGCAGGCTGGGCTCTTAGATGCAACCAGGCCTCTGCCTGTGGGTCGTGGGCAACTGTGTCCACAGTGCTGGTTTAGGAACGGCAGGTGTGTCCCCATGGGCCTGTGTGGTCATCACAGCTTTCTCCATCCGGACTTGGCACAGGCCCCTTGGGCAAGGGTTCTGAAATCCCTGCCCACCTCCTGACCACCTCATTACTGCAATGGGAAGCTGAACCACAATGGGGTGTGTTTTTCTTCACAATTCTAGAGCCCTTGTGAAAACTTTTTGTTCCAGCCATTTTTGTCTTTTAGAACGGGGTCTCACTATGTAACCCAGGCTGGCCTTGAACTCACGGCAATCCTCCTGCCTCAACCTCCCAAATGCTGGGATTAGAGGCGTGCACCACAACACCCAGCATCCAGCCACCTTCTCCAGAAAGGTGTGGAAGCTGTCGGGACACTGAGAAAGAGACACAGGTGTGGTATGTCACCCTACCTCTGTGTGTACTAGAGGGGACCTGTAATTGTGGGGTGGGACTACCGCTTGAGGGGATTTCCTGCCTCCTGTAGATGGAGGACTTTTGCCTGGGGTCGGGTGGGGTCTGTTCCTGCTTCCTGCCCTCAGCTGCTATCCCAAGCCCAAGCCTCAGGTGGAGTTGCACACCAGGTGGGTTTGGGGGTGGAACGCCGTTCTCACTGCTGCAGCTCGGCTGCCAGCAGCCCCAGCCACTCTTCAGAAGGCAGAGCTGCAAAGTGAACAACAGTAACCAGGGTTGGAATCCCAGACCGCCACTTAACAGCCCTATAGCTGGGCACCGTGCATAAGTGCTCCCGACCTGAGTTCCCCCTCACTGAGGTCCCTGGTCTGCTCCTGGCCGAGGTCAGCACTCCCCATGTCTGTGGTGGGTCTTGGCTGTGGCTGCAGTAAAGCCACCACAGCCATGGCTCCCTCTGCCTCACACACTGGCCCAGAGCCCCCCACCCACCCACGTTAGCTTTCTTTCTGCTTTACAGGTGAGAAAACATCGTCAGAGAAACTGACAAAGGCACTGGGGAAGTGTCAGAGGTGGGATTTGAACCCGCGTCTCTGTGACCCTGAAGCTGAGGCAGGGCTTACACAGCACTAGCCCTGAGTCCATGATAAGGGACAAGGTATTGAGATGTGTTTATGGAGCTATCAGAGTTTGATCATTTGAACTCATAATCTGTAGAGTCCACCTGTCCAAAATTAAATAAATAAATGACAACCAAACACTTCTTCCATTTTCCACTCTGCTGCTTCCTGTCCTCACGCCTCTGGACACACTGCAGACTTTGGGCTTGATATGGAAGTTGCAGGGTCTGGTCCCTCCCGTCTCCACTGGATGCCCGCATCCTCCGTTCATTGTGACTTTGTACTGGAAGTCACAGAGAAGTGCACCCAAACTAGCTTGCAGGATGGATCCATGCCTCGTCTCTGGCTCTATCACAGGGTTTCTTGCCCTCGGCACTTTCCCACGCTGGTGGGATATTTAGTAACATTCCTGGCCTCAACCCACTTGATTCCACCTTCTCTCCATGTTATGATGATCAAAGAGTTAGAAATGTCCAGATATTGACAATAGTCCTGCGAATGGGGGGCAATTGTCCACTGGGAACCATGGCTTAACTGCTCATGAAATACTGCAGTGTGCACCCCATCTTCCTCCACTTACATCCCACAATGGACCCCAGACACCGACAGAGACTGTTGCTATCCTAAGCACCCCTGTGGCCCCAGGGTGGGAAGCCCAGCTCACAGGACCAGCACAGACTGCACTGGGCCAGGCCAGGCCCCAGCCAGTCTCCCACCAGACCTGCTGCATGGAACCCTGTTCCTTCATCTAGAAGGAGTGTAATCACCATCAAGAAATGATTCTGTGCTCCAATAAGGAGAATCCATATTCCACGAGTCCACACACCACACCTGCTGTTTGTCTTGAGACAAGGTCTCCTACATATACCAGGCTGGCTTTGAACTCACTGTGAAACACAGGCTGGCCTCAAACTCACAGCGATCCTCCTGCCTCAGCCTCCCGAGGGCTGGGATTACAGGCGTCTGCCATCACAGTGAGTTCTGTTGTATATTTAGGTTGTTTCTAATCTGTTATCATTGTGAAACAGCCTTTGGGGGATTTGAAGATGAGACGGGGCCCGTTTGCTCTGTGGAGGACTGTGCTGGGCTTGCCCCACCCCCGCAACTTCCAGCTCTGACTCTTTCACCTCTACCCGTAGCTTTTGGGAGGAAGAAGCATGAGCTGCTCCGTGCCTCAGTTTCCCCACTGGCAGGCTTCAGTGGGAAATCCTTACAGTTGCTGTCTTCACTGGTCTCTGAATCTCCTTTAGGAGAGAGAGCAAGAGCCCCTCAGCCCCGGGGCTGGTGAGGAAGCGAGGGCTGATTCTCACTCGCGAAGGAGCCCAGGCAAATGGGAGTCTTCAGTGGAGAGGAGGCCTTTGTATTTCCCTTCTGAACTCCTTCCCGGGGTCCCCTGTCCCTTCCTGCAGGGAGTAGCTAGGGGAGATTGGCATCAAGGGGCTGCTGACATCAGGCTGAGGGGGACTGGTGGGCCAGGGATGGTCTGATCTTGATTTTTCAAAGTTGGGCATCCAGCCCTTTAAAAGTTGGCAACCAGGCATTGTTCGGCGGCGCCGGCGCGGGGCGAGGGCCGGGGTCCCGGGCGCCGAGGTGGCTGCCACGCGCAACTTGTCCGCTCCATGGTTGGGAGAGAGCGAGTCACTTCCCCCGCCGTGCTGGCTCAGGACGCCGCGGCCGCCTCTCGCCCCCGGGACCCTCGGGCCGAGCGGGGGTGCCGGGACCGGGTAGGGACGGGTTCGGAAACTTGCGGAGTCCTCACCGCCGCCACGCCCAGGTCATGGACCCGCCTCGCGCGCGCCGTAGGACCTGCGAGAAGTGGCCGAAGATGAACCCCCAACAGCAGCGCATGGCCGCGATAGGACCGACCAGGAGCTGAGCGACCTGCTGGACTTCAGTGCGAGGTTTCCCTACCTGTTAATAGTGGGAAAACCGGACCAACGACCCCGGGAAGCAGTCAGTTCAGTGGATCAGGCAATGCTACGCTCCTGTTTCTTTAGCAAAAGGAATTTCCAAAGGATAACAACAACAACAACAACAACAACAACAAAGACAAAGCAAACTACACTTCAAGAACAATTAGCTATAGTCAGGGCTATTGTGGTGGGGGAAAAAAACCTCCTCAGGAATCTAAAAGCTTGATTATTATTATTATTTCGGTAGGATTTGGGCTGGAGCCTATCAGTTATGTGAAGGGGTTAGAGTTAAATTCTCAACCCGGTGTGCTGGTGCATGCCTGTAATCCCAGCACTTTGGGAGACCGAATCAGGAGGATCACAAGTACCTGGGCAACTTAACAAGACACCGTCTTAAAAGAAAATAGGATGGGCCAGGGATTTAGCTCAGTGGTTTCGTCGCCTGCTGTGCAAGCGCAAGCACCCGAGTTCGATCCCCGGTACCAAAAAAAACAAAAAACAACAATAACAGAAAATATGATGGGCTGGCCCATAGCTCAGTGGCAGAGTACCAACATTTTCACCAAAAAAAAATCTGAATACACATCAAGATGAAACATCTAAATCATCAACAGAAGATTGAACCTGGAGGCCATTAAGCTAAATGAAATACATCAAGCACAAAAAGATAAATACCATGCAATCTCACATATATGTGGAATCTAAAGAAGTTGAACCCAAAGAAGCTGAATAGAATAGTAGATTACCAGGGACTGGGATGGAGAAGGAATAGAGATCGGTAAAATGTTGGTCAAAGGATACAGTTTCCTTTTTGTACAACATAGCAACTATATGTTAATATCAACATGTGTTGCATATTTGAAAATTGCCAAGCAAGTAGATAATTACTCTTGCCACAAAGCGTGTTAACTATGCAAGGTTATGCATATGCTAATTAGCTTGACTAGCCATACCATAGTGTGTATATATTGGAAAACATCAAGTTGTTCACGGTAAATACATACAATTTTTATATCAGTTTTTAAAAATAAAACTTATTCCCCCCGCTGCCCCAAAAAAAGTTGGCAACCAATTTTTTTGTTTTTTGTTTATTTTTGATTTTTTTTGTTTTTTGAGACAGGGTCTTGCTATGTGGTTCAGCTGAACTCCTGCCCTGCTCAGCCTCTGGAGAGCTGGGATTGGAGGTGTGTACCACCACACCTGCCTTCCAATGTTTTTTCCTTTTAATGCCTGAGCACAGCCTGGGATCGGATCCTCAGTCACCTTGCCCGTGGAACCATCATTCTCCAAGTCTTCGGGTTCTGGGCAGCTGTTTCTGCCAGACGGCGAGACACACGGCCCTGGGAGACCAGGAGAGTCCTCCTTGGGGCAGAGGCGGTGACAAGGTCTGGCGTGCAGGGATACCCAGGTGTCCTGGCCCAAGCTCAGGACTCCCGTGTCCCTACTAGGCCCTGGTCTGTTGCCCAAGCTTCTTAGCTAATGGCGTTTTGCAACATTGGCCAACCTTGATCTCTGGCTGAGGAAAGCAGCAGCCCCGTTTCAGGAAGCCACCAGTCCCCGTGTGGCCAGCAGCCCTTGGGCAAGGTGGGCTGGGAAGGGTCTAAAAGGGGCTGGGAGCGCATTGCGTCAGGGCAGGCACAATGGCAGGGGCCTGGAAGGTACTTGTGCTGGTGCTCTGCTTGGCAGGGGTGTCCTGTGCGCACCGGCGGCACCGGCTGCGATATGAGGACCTTGTCGCCAAGGCCTTGAGGGTCTACAATGAAGGCCAGCAGGGGAGGCCCCTCTTCCGCCTGGTGGAAACCATCCCGCCTCCTCAGCTGGTGAGTGTCTGGGGCTCAGGCTCGGGAGCAGGGAGCAGGGAAGCAGGTGCTGCCAGCCTTACACCTGTGAAGGTGCTGGGCAGGACAGAGCCTGGCATGGAAGCAAAGTGCTTGGTAACATCAACCATCCTTAGAACAGTGTTTCTTACTCAGGGGCGTCCTGTTATCCCAGGACTTGGGAGGCTGAGGCAGGAGGAGCATCATGAGTTGGAAGCCAGCCTTGGCTATATAGTGAGACCCTGTCTCAAAGCAAAACAAAGAAGTTTTTTCCACTTGAAGATACAACAAGATTGTAATCTCAGCCTGCAGCTGCCTGGGTGTGGCTTCATCCAGTGTGGCTTTGGGGATCCAGCCTCTGTTGGGCCCTGGGCTTGAGGGACTACGAGAGCTGTTGCCAGGGACAGGAAGGAACTGGCCTGGTCTCCCGGGCCTCCATTTCTCTCTCCTGGCAGCGGAGCGTTCGGGCAGGGTCTGCTGGTTCCCAGGCTGTAGAGGGGCAGAGGCAGGAAGGCCTCTTTCTGGAGACTGAGCACCTCCAGTGGGTGCAGGCAGGCTAAGGAGCCCCGGCTCTGTGGAAAGCGCAGAGCGTGCTGAGCCCCTGCTGACAAGGCCAGCGCAGCTCCTCGGTGTTTCCGGGAAAGGGAGGTAGTCACAGGGTTTCCGCTGCTTCTCTAGAACTCCACCACCAGGTTCCCGCTGAACTTCAGGATTAGAGAGACGGTGTGCACCTCCACTCCAGAGAGACTGCGACAGCCCCAGAACTGCGCCTTCCTGGAGGGTGGGGTGAGTTACCCCGGCTCCCCACCAGGGACACAGAGGCCCCCGGATGGCCTCCACTCCCGTCACTGGGCCCTCTCCCCACAGGTGTCACTGTGAAAGCCTTTTGCAAAATCAGACTTCCCTTACTGCTCTTTCTTTCTATAAATTATCCTAAATCTTTATTATAAAAGTAACCCCCTTTAACGATCAGTATATAAATAAACCTGGAGAGACTCTGACAGCCCAGGTCACTCAATTCCTAGAGCTGGCTTTCCTGTAATGTAAAGAAAACAAAAACTAAAACAAATACAAAGTGTGACCATGATCCACCTAGAATCACTGTTTGTTTGTTTGGGTTTTTTTGGTACCAGGGATCGGACCTTGCGCTTGGGAGGCAGGCAGCGGAACCACTGAGCTAAATCCCTGGCCCTAGAATCACTGTTTTTAAAAAATAAAATCAGTGACCACAGCGGCCCATGCCTGTAATCCCAGCTACTTGGGAGGCTGAGGGAAATCGAAAGTTCAAGTCAGCCTCAGTAATTTAGCCAGACTCAGTGTTTTATAAAAAGAAAAAGCTGGTGTGAGCTCAGTGGTTTAGCCCTTGCCCAGCAAGTCCAAGGCCCTGGGTTTCCTCCCCAGTACTGAAAACAAAACAGAATAACAAAATTTTAAGAATAACAAATAAAAAGGGCTAATAGTGTAGCTCAGTGCCCTGGGTTCAATCCCCAGGCTTCCCCTCTCCCAAATGAGAAAACCTCAGGTCTGAGGCTGGGCTGAGACGTGGGTGGCCGCCGCCAGCTGCTGTCCCTCTCCCCCCAGGAGGAGCGCCTCTGCAACGGCCAATTCTCCAGGCTGGGGCGGCGTTTGAGCCTGACCGTCAGCTGCGACCGGGACTGTGGGGACCTGATCCGGGTGAGTCCAGGTCCCCTTCCCATGCCCCACCTGCAGGGCACCCGGTGGGAAGTGGCAGGCGGTCAGGAGGAGGGGACAGGAGGGACAGTGGCCCTGGAGTGGTGGTGGGAACTGACCACCCATGTCGACCTACAGGGCCAAAGGGTGAGACCCTCCGCTGAGCCAGCTGAGCCCAGTGAGGCCGGTGAGGTTGCCCAGGTCGCCGAGGTCGCTGAGCCAGCAGGGGGCGCCGAGGTCGCTGAGCCAGCAGCGGCCGCCGAGGCTGAGGTGCCGCCCGCCGCCAAGTACCTGTACGAGAAGGCCAAGTATGACATCATCTCCAACATCCTGAGGAACTTCTAGGGTGGGAAGGTTGGGCAGCCTGCGCCCGCCTGGCCTGCAGTGCCTCCTGTCTTGCACCGCCCAGTGACCCCCTTTACGGCGATTCCCAAAACTGGAGCCCACCGTGGCACACCTGCTCCCTCTGCCTGGCCTGCCTGCCTGCCCCTCCAGGGTCTGTAAATCCTGTTTCTCCCTTGAGGCACAGCGGGGAAGTTGCTTCCTCCAGGAAGCCCCTGCCTTCCCCAGCTCACTGGGTCCTGACACCTCGTGGCGTTGCTGCTGTGTCCCCAGCCAGATGGCGCTGTGTCCACTCACAGCAGGCTGGCTGCAGCTGTGCCCTGGGAGGGCAGATCCTTTCGGGAAAGACCCTGAGCACCTCTGCTCTCTGCCTACTCACTGTGACCACCAAAGACCCCTTCCCATGTCCAAAAACCTCGAGACCCACGGGAAGGTTCAGTAAAACATTTCTGAAGCAAATGTCTGAGTGTATGAATTGAGCACTAGAGATCCAAGTGTCTGAACCTAGGATGAGGGAACCCAGGAATGAGGCAGGGGCAGGGTGGGGGGTGGGGTCAGGGAGACCCTGTGATCAGGACAGAAACCATGGAAGGGTGCTAAGGACAGGATGGGGAGCCCAAGGTGGCCTCTCGGGAAGTGGGCTCTTCAGTATTGGCTACTGGCGCTGGGGAGGAAAGATCTCTGTCCGTTCCTAAGAACAGCGTCATTGTCTGAGTGGCACTTCCAGTCCCTTAGCTTTGCAAGCTGCATGTACCATCTACGGCTTTTGGTGACAAAATCAAGTGTCAAGGAAGATGGTTCAACTGCCTATGGTTCCAACTCCAGCCCCTGTTCCATTCAAGTCCCGAGGGCACCAGTGCTGGGTGAGAGGAAGGAAAGGGTTGTCCATGGAAGAGCAGGATGAGTGGAGACCCGCAGACCTCCTTCCCATGCCAGGAGATGACGGTCGGGCACAAGAGGCCGCTTCCGGCCTTCCCTGGGCTTCAGCCCCACAGGATGTGCCTGCATCTCATCCACACCGCACCCCCACAGCTCCTCGGCTGCCCCAGCTCTCCGAGGGGGTGCCCCACACTCATCCAGGTCTTCTGGGGTCACCGGCTCAGCCTTCCAGCTGGACAGCTTGGGGCTGGGCTGAGGGACCTCTCCCAGGATGCTCAGCAGCCAACTGTGTTGGTCAGTACCATGTCACGTGGGGTCTGATACATCGGCCCGCAGGACCAGCCTCTAGGCCCTGTTGCTGGAGCTGCTGCTACTGCTGGTCTGGGGACCACACTCTGAGTAGCAAAGCTTTAAAAGCCATGAAATTATAGCCAGGTGTAGTGACGCACTCAGGAGGCTGAGGCAGGAGGACCACCTGGGCTCCTCTGCGACTTAGTGAGACCCCATCTTAAAATAAAAAGTAAAAAACAAAAAGAAAAAACAGAGCTTTGGCAGGTGTGGGGGAAACAGAATTTTTCAAATACGAGGGGACGTGCAGACACGCACAGGTAGGTGGTTTGTGTGAGGACAGTGAGAAATGGAGTTGACAAGGGTGATGGTGAAGGGCTGCAACACAGGCAGTAGAACAAGCAGGAAACCCAGCGAGAGAGAAGTAAAATGGAGTGGGGTTTGCTCTAGCAAAACCTGGCCGCGAGGCGGAGTCTGGCGTGTATGGCACGTGCTACGTGGGGAAGGCACCAGGAGGGCATACGCAGAACAGAACTGAAAACTGCACAAGAACCACAAAGATTCTGAAACATTAAGAAAAGCGTTTGTGTCAAACGACAAAAGCAGGACCCTGAGGTTCACTGTGCAGAGATCAGGTGTCAGATGCAGAACCCCTGGACCCCAGCCCGGCCCAACTTTCACCCTGGGGCCTGGAGCCCCACGTGGTCACAAAAGGCCCCTCCACTGGGGAAAGGGGACAGCAAACCTGGGGACGGAGGCGTCAGAGGAGAATCAGTGTGCTGCCTCCTGGGGCTGCAGCTGACATACACCAGCCTGCACGCAACGGTGTGCGCCCATGGAACAGTCTCAGTCCCCCACAGCCACCAGGTCTCCTCCTGCCCCACCCCCAGCCCTGCCATCTTCAGGCACTCGGATCTGCTTCCGGCCACTACAGCTGCCGTCTCTGGAATCATCCAGCAGGTGCTTTTCACTCTGCCCTCTTTCACCCAGCAGTGTAATTCTGAGATTCGCCCACGTGGTTGGTATTTATTCCTCTTATTGCTGAGAACGGATGTACCATGATTGGTTACCTTTTTTTTTTTTTTTGTACCGGGGATCAAACTTGGGTCCTTGCGCTTGCGCAGCAGGCAGGGAAACCACTGAGCTAAATCCCCGGCCCTATTTGTGACCTTTTTATTTGCTTTTACTTTTCTTTTTGCCACTCATTGAGTGAGCCTGACTAGCTCTCCTCTCAGTTTTTGTACCTGTAAAACGGGGCTATCCCTACTCTATCTTTTTAACCAGGCTGTAGGGAAGACCCGACAAGACAAATCCTCCATCAAGAATCAAGGAAAGCCTAAAGCCAGGCATGTGGCTCTCACACCCACAAGATCGGCTTGCCGGAAGTACCCTGTGGATCCATGGGGCAGGGGCTGATCTAGGAGTTCACTGGTGGTCTAAAACACTTCTAGCAACTAGTGGTATATATGTCCATCAACAGATGAATGGATAAAAATGAGGTATTTACGTACAAGGGAATACTACTCTGCCATCAAGAAGGATAACTGTGGGTTATTTGTAGGGAAGTGGATGCACCGAGACCACAGTGTTAAGTGAAATGAACCAGACACACAAGATTAAATATCGAATGGTTTCTCTTATAATGGGAAACCGAAAGTATAAATACGTTAAAGAGCAAAATAACAGCCAGAGAATAGGAAGCCAGGAAACAGAGTTTTCTCAAAGGGGAAGGAGACCAAAGGATGGGGAGGCCACATAACAAGAATTAAGATGTGTCATGTGGACGTCCCAATCCCACGGTGAAATGGAATCATTATCTACAGCAAACAGAGGCAAGAAAAACAACTTCCAACAACTTCCAAGTGTACTAAAGTTAAAGGACACCTGGCCTAGAGTGTAAGAAAAGAGGTGGAGGGGTCGGTTCCAGTTATCTCGGGGACTCTGGAGCGGGCACGAAGGGGAGACAGAGCTCGGGGATCTGAGAGCAGCAGGAGTGTGCAAGGGGCCAGTTGTGCAGCAAAACATGCAAACCAAGTCTGAGTCTGTTCACCAGGACTCTTTTATAAAATACACACATCTGCCTGAGACTGCTTCTGATGTGTGACATCCGGCTCTCCCGTTTTCACAGGTATATTCCTCCTTGTCATGTATATTTGTATACATGAGTCTATGTATGGGCGGCACTGGGGATTGAATCCAGGGCCTCTGCACTGCACATCCCCAGCCCTTTTAAAATTTTGACATGGGGTCTCACTAAGTTGCTGCATTGTCCAGGCTGGGCTCAAACACGTGAGCTTCCTGCCTCAGCCTCCTAGAGTGCTGGGATTATGGGCATGCACCACCATGCCTAGCCTGTCCAATATATTTTCACAGTGAATTGCAGTAAAAATGATGTGCTTCTAATTAAAAAAAAAAATCAGGAAGGGGCAAAAGCCATTAGGAGTGTTTATTTCTCTTTGGTTTAAAACAAATGACATGCGTTCTATAAATAAAGGGTTTTCTGTGAGACATTAAGTGGGGCAGGGGATGCCTACATGGTCACACCTGTGGTCAAGCCAAGAGGCTGGTCGTCAGGCCCCAGCTGGCCGTGATCTCGGGTGACCCCAGAAGAGAGACCTCTGCATCATCCGAGGCGGCGAAATGACAAGGACAGCAAACACAGGTGCCCTCTGCTCAGAGCCAGGCTGCTCCCTGAGGCCATGGCACGCAATGTCCTCGGATGCAGTCTCATCCTGCCCGTGGTACCCAACACTACACACAGTCGTCCAGGAAACGGCTGGGATGTTTTTGAAAACGAGGTTCAGGAAACTGCTCAGAGCCCAGATCAAAGCACGGGCTTGTTCTTCCTTGGTAACAAACACTGGCCTTGGGTGCAGTGTGGCCTCAGGTCCAGCGGGAGTGGACCCAGGAAGGCCACCACGGGGCGGCAGGGCATGGGAAAGGGACTCACCGGCCCCAGTGGCGAGAGGGCCAGTGCCCTGAAGAGCTCGAGGCCCACTCTGGTGACCGCTGATGAGCACCTTCACGAGCCAGACCCAGCGCTGCCTCAGTCACAAGAGAAGGGCTCCTCGGGAGCGGGTGAGCGCTGTAACTCCTCTCGGCAGGAAATGGATCCTCCTCCTCCTCCCCTGCAGCCTACCCACACAGGCAAACCAAGGGGACGCAGCTCTCAGGTTGTTGAGTCTTAAAAACGTCACTTTCAAGTGCTTGTAAGAGGTCCAGCTCCCAAGCTGCAAGTGACAGAGGTCCTCCCCTCTGTCCCCATGACGATCGCACACCCTGGTGACCCTGGTGGTACTGGGGATGGGGAGGAAGGCAACGCCCAGGCGCCACACTGTGCCTCTCTAAACGGGCTTGAGCCACTCCAGGTGGGCAGCAGAGCATGGAAAATCAACCAGGTGGCCAGTGTGACCTAAGGCCCGGTCTTGAGCAAAAAGGAATTGTGTCCTCTTTGAGTCTCCACTGGAAGAATTTATAAAAGCAGATTTTGGCAGCAGCAGTTGAAGAACAGCTTCACTGCCCAGGGCACTGGTAAGAGAAAATGTCCTCCTTTCTGGGTCCTGAGGTGTGACATGAAGGTCCCATCGGGGAGGAGGAAGGAGTGCAGTCTCTTCATGAGGTCATTTGCCAAGATTAGAGGAAGAAATATAAAATCCATTCTTTTCAGCAGCAAAAGATTCTTTTAGCCTCAAGTCCTTCAGACCCTAGAGCCAGATGTGCTTGGAAGTAAAGGTCCACCTTGCTGGTCGGGCGGCCAGGGGCTGGGGACGTCAGACCCCTGGCACTGGCGAGTGGACGGAGGGGAAGTGGATGGCAGGGCGGGCGAGGCCACAGGCCAGCCTTCCCCAGGCTGGTGGGAGGAACCCTGACTGGGTTCTGGAGGTACAAATGGGCAATGAGCCCAGGAGCATCACGAGGAGCAGGATCCAGGACGGACGGATGGGCAGAGCGAATCTGGCTGGATGCGCTGTTTCCCGCTGGTCCCAAAGGGAAGGAAGGGAAGTGGGAGTGGGGGGCTCAGCGAGCGCCCTGGTGGCAATGGGAGGTAATCACGGGCATCTGGAGCCTCCACAGCAGCCGGGACTCCCAGCCAGGAGAGGCAGTAACTCACCTCCTGGCGAGCCGGATGTGGAGATGAGCCATGAGCACCTGTGGCAGGACCAGCACAAGGGTCCCGATTCCAGGCATGCAGGGCTCCAACTGCTTCAGCAGGCTCCGGACCCTGGGATCCAGATGTGGGAGCGGACACTGACATTCTCATGTTTGGTGGCTTTTTCACTTAAACATGTATTTATTTGCCTTTAGTGTCCTTCATATTTTCTGCCTGCAGAAAAAATTCACTTAAAAAAAGTATTTTTCTTTCCAGTTTCTTTCAAGTGTTTTATGCCGTCCGTTGCTTTCAAGTACCATTTTTCCCTACTTCTCCTGGACAAGATGGAAAGACCTTACTGAAATCCCAACATCAGACAAGGGGAAGACCGGGGTCCTCCCTGCTTACCAGAGGCGAGGACAGAACCCTCCGTGTCCCATAGCGGAAGCTGCCGCTGCCGCTGCCGCTGCTGCAGCTACATCATCACCGACAGGAAGAACACGTGGGGTGCGCCCTTTCTCTCCAGCTGCACCCCATGATTTCCCACGCGCTGGGCCCCCTTCCCCTCCCCATGGCAGAGTGGCCGCAGGTGGGCGGCTCCTGACACCTCAGAGGGCAGGAGCTGGGCCGGGCTGGAGCTGGGCCGGGCTGGAGCTGCATCTGTGTGGACCAGCAACGCAGCTCCCTGTCCCCGGCTGTGCACCTTGGGGACCACAGGTCACAAGGGCAGCACAGGGAGGAGGGTGTAAGTACCTGGAGAAGCCGTGCCTCTGGCAAGCTCGCGTTTCTCCCCGCCTCCTGGTCCCTCACCTCTCCCGGAGGGCTCGGCCCCGGACGGAAGCGCCTAGGTTTGTACCGGATCCCTACCCCACTGCCTCCCACCCTTGGCCTTAGATGGTGAGGAGGGGGATGCAGCCCACGCCGACCCCGCCCTCATGGCACACCATGGGGGCCATGAACGTCCAGCAGTCTGTCTCGGGGTCGTACATCTCCACAGAGCTCAGGTTCGACTGTCCGTCATAGCCGCCCACTGCGTAGAGCCGCCCGCAGCTGGTCACGAGGGAGACCCGGCTGCGGCGCGTGTGCATGGGGACGATGAAGCACCACTGGTCCACCACGGAGCTGTACACCTCAGCGATGCTCAGGAAGCCGGAGCCGTCGTAGCCCCCGCACACGAACATCTTGCTGCCCAGGGAGGCGGCCCCATGGCGGCAGCGCTTGTTGAGCAGGCTGGCGGCCGGGTGCCAGGTGGCTGTGTGGTGGTTGTAGTGCTCTACCTGCAGCAGGGAGAGGCGTGGGTATGGGCGTCAGAGCCACAGCCCGGCCCTGGCAGTGACCCTGCGGGGCACAGCACGGGCTCATGGGCGTCAGACTGGGGGCGGCAGGGGGTGAGGGGCTCCACCAGTGTGTGCTCAGCTCTGACGAGCGAGAGGCCATCCAGGGTGACCCTTTCTGTGTGCACCTGAGGAAACAGACAAGGGGTTTGCCAAGGGGGTCTGCTAGGGAACAGCAGAGCTGGGTTGAGAGCGAGATCTCCTGGGACTGTCCTGCACTTGCCCCACAGCACTGACTATGGAACCACTACTACATGGCTCCTGAACAAATAAAATGCAACAAAATTCTAAAAATGCAATTTCAGCTGGGTGTGCAGGCCCTCAGGAGGCCGAGGGCAGGAGGATCACTGTGAGTTGAAGGCCAGCCTAGGCTACATAGCAGGATCCTGTCTCAAAAAAACAAAAACAAAAAACCCCAAACAAACTGACTATTCAACAAACAACAAGCAATTTCAAAAGCAGTGTCCAGAAGAACTATGTGCAAATTTGCCCTCGAGCTCACTGTGGGCAGAGGTTTCAGAACAGCTGAGTGGGGGGTGGGCAGGAGTGACGGCCCTGCCTCTTCCCGAAGCTAGGGATTTCAGAGGACGCAGTGGACAGTCCGCCCTCACGGGATGGCACTGTACCCAGCGTTTTCAAAGTACTCTGAGGTGGGAGGTGGGAGGCGGCACCTTTGGCCCAGACTCACGCTGCTGAAGATCTGCAGGCCGTTGTGGCCACCCGACATGTAGATCCTCCCCTCGAAAACCGCGATGCCAGCAGCGCTGCGGCTTGAGCTCATCGGGGTCACCTCTGTCCACCTTCAGGAAAGTAACACAGGAGGGGCCGTGACAGCGGGCCTGGTGAGCTGAGCCCCTCGTGCCCGGACGTCTCCCACCTCTCTCCCTCTTCCATCACAGCCTGCCTTCTCTGTACGTCTCCGTGGACACTCAGAGCCAGCCCCTTTCAAACACGGCCGCTCCTCCCTGCACTGCCTGGCCTTGTTATGGGACCTCTACCTCCATCGCTGTGTGTCTGCTTCTCCCTCACTCAACTCTCTTCTGGTCCCCAAGTCCCGGCAGCTGTGCCCTAGTCGTGACCTGGCCTGGCCCTGGACCTCGCGCCCCCTCCTTTTGAGTGGCCCCACTGCCAGACCAGTGCCTCCGCAGCCCATGTGGCCAGGGCCCAGCTCCTCCTCAGTACGCTCCTCCTCAGTACGCTCCTCTGCCGTCTTCTGTACCATGCCGCACCCGCTGCTTCCCTCCACTCTGTGCCCCGGCCCACCAGACCCCAGGCCTGTCCTCCATCACACAAGCCCCTCCTCCCTGTGCCACCACGATGGGTCTTACCTGGGAGGACAGCCCGAGCCCAGGAAGAGGAGGGACTCCCACCCAGGCCAGAACCCAGGGCCTGGGCGTATCACCCAAGGCCCCAACACACAGGGTGTTACCCGAGGGTCCCCACACCTAGCATGCTGCCCACCACTTCCCATGCAGGGTAATGACAGAGTGTTAGCTTAGAAGCACCATGAGGAGCCCGTTCGACTTCACTTCTTATATTGTTACATAAGATGAGGATCAAACAGTAAAATGAAAAACTCAGGCTAACCTTACCAGGGTTTTCCAAAAAGAGTGTTCTATAAAAATCACCCCACACAATGGTTGACAGGTGTTATTTAAAACACAAGGTTAAGCAGGGTTCTTTACAGCAGAGTCCCCCTGAGTCTCTGCAAGGTTGGCATGCACTGAGGAAAGACGGGGATGCGGTGGGACAAACATCGACATTCCCATTTTTCTTTTTCCAAGTCATGTCCTACTGGCTTGGGAACATGCTGTTCATCTACTTGTCCCCCTTTGCCTGCATTTCCATCAACATGGACTGATTTTCATATAAGAGGTACAGATCTTAAAAAAATGTTTCCAACTTCCTACGTGGAATTTTTTTTTGTTCTTTTTGTAGCTTGTTTTTTGAGATAAGGTCTCACTAAGGAGTCCAGGCTGGTCTCCCACTCTGGTGATCCTCCTGCCTCAGCCTCCCAAGTGCTGGGATTATAGGCATGCACCACCATGCCTGGCACAAACATTTGTTTTTAAAACATATTTAATCATTAGGGCCGGGGATCTAGCTCAGTGGTTCCAACACCTGCCTTGCAAGCACAAGGGCCCGAGTTTGATTCCCGACACCAACAAAAGAAAACAAAACGTATTTACTCATTCATGCATTTAACCTAGGGTTAATAAATACCTATTGCATATATGCAAAGTACTATATAAGGCAGGAAAGTAAGACATTCTCTACTCCCATAAAAATCCGCAGCTCTTGCCCGGGATTTAGCTCAGTGGTTCTGTCACCTGCTTCGAAAGCACAAGGGCCCAGGTTCGATCCCCACTACCCAAAACAACAACAACAAGAACAAAACCCTGCAGCTTTAAGCTGGCTGTGCTGAGTATGAGCTTGGCCCTGGGAGCTGAGACTTACTTGTCCATCTCAGGTGAGTAGGTCTCCACGGAGCTGAGGGAGGAGTTGCCATCGTAGCCCCCACAGACGTAGATCTGCCCGTCTAGCACGGCAGTCCCCATGGCACTGAAACAGACAGAGCCGTCAGCCCGGATGGGCCTCTGGCTTCCCAGGGCAGCCTTTCTTGAGAAAGCAGCTCAACTGGCTGCTTCCAGAATAGACTAAAACCCCAGGCATGTGACTAGGTAATGTGCAAAATGAGGCTACAGAAGCCACCCTGTGGTTCCTCTTGGCCCTGCCACTCAGCACCCGCCAGCTCCCTTCCCCTCATTCCAGGTCTAGTTTACCCTCCAGGCCCACATCAAAGCCCTCCTCCACCCCGAAGCCCTCAGCAGGACTCTCTCCACCCCGCTCCCTGAGCAGCTGGTCTGTAACAGCACACCATAGCTCACTCTGGCCCTTCAGCAGCCGCTCACAGGGCCGAGCTGTCCAGGCAGGGATCCAGAGAGAGGGCAAGCTGAGGCGCCACCACAGGCACCCACACTCTGGCCCTGTGGGGATCTCCTGGAAGACCTCATCCATCCATGACCTCAACAGTGACATCTGTGGGGCCCTCCGGCTCTGCCTGCTGCCAGCCCTGGCTCCTCCCCTTTGGTTCACTATGAGGGTTAGCAGAGGTGTTCTCATTGCCTGCATGGGCCCTGACCAGTCTTAATGGGTGAAGCTGCAGCTTCTGTTTGTTTTGTACTTGCTAAATGTTAGATTTCACTTAAGAGTATGGTCTCGGGCCGGGGATGTAGCACAGTAGCACTGTGCCTGCCTGGAAAGCACAAGGTCCTGAGTTCGATCTCCAGTACCGTAAAAGAAAAAGAAAATGTAATGTGTAAATGTACTGACTTATGTAATCATCATGTACTGCAAATATGCACTAATAAAAAAATAAGAGAACATTACAAAAAAAAAAAAAAAAAGGAGAATGGTCTCAAGGTCCATCCATTTAGCTATCTATAAATGTCCCAAGCTCATCCTTCTTCGTGGCAGAGTAGTATTCCATTGTATAAAAAAAACCCACATTTTTATCCATTTGTCTGTTGATGGGCATTTGGGTTGCTTCCAAGATTTAGTGATTACAAATTGTTGCACTTGCTAAATGTGTGAGGTGTTCCATGTTCGCCATTCTCACGGCACCCTGTGAGGAAGGGAGAGTCGCCACCGGCATGGCGCAAATCAGTCGCTGGCTTGGGGACTGGGGGGCCGCAGGCTCTCCTCACGCTGCCTGGGAGAGGTTTGCCTTGGGTGTGAGCGACAGCAGCCCAGCTCCCCGCTCCTCCTGTTCCGAGCTCTCTGAGATCAAAGACCCGAGGGCCTGGGGTGATCACACGATCCTCTGTTCTCGACAAAGCCGTAGGAGAAATCACATGCCAATGCCAAGCCACTTGATCCACTGTTGGCAAAACCAATGCTGCAGAAGACTAAAAATCCATCTGGCTGTCTCACAAATGGAAAATAGCATATCTCAGGGTGGTGGCACCCTCTCAAGTATACGCAGCAAGTCACTCGGGTCCACACTGCACCTATCTGAGACCTTCTAGCCAGCCTAAGGGGAGAGGGACTCATCCCAGGCCGGGACTGTGGGAATGCGGCAGACTCACTAGACAGCTGATGTCCTTCCAGGTAAGGCCTCGGTGGGGCTGGGACACAGCCCAGAGCTACACTGCTTGCCTAGACCTGGACTCAAAACAAATCTAAAAATTAAGTCACAACCCGGGTGCTCAACAATGCTACAAGAATGAATTAAGAGGTCCACAGCACTGTTGGGAAGGGAAAGGACCGAGTGGAGTGGCCTGGGGCTTCCAGTGCCAGACAGCTACAGGCTGAGGCCTGGAAGGCGGGAGGAGACAGGGAGGAAAGCAGGCAGGGAGGAGCTGAGGCTGCTGGGCTTGGGGGCAGGTGGTCTGGAGAGGGCGGGGCGACTAAGAACCTTGTAAGGGGATCGACATCTTAAAGGGGACGAGACAGAACTGGGCCCATACTATTAAAACCAAGCCATTGACCATGGCGAAGGGAAGGAATGCCCAGGGGTCTTTCCTCCCAGACACCGGTCCAAACCCACTCACATCAGAGCGAGGATGTGGCCCAGAGAGACACATAGGGAAGGGCAGCTTGGAGCAAAAAGGCCTCTCATGGTGGCGATTTCAGGCCACACATCCCTTGACCACGGACAGCTGCAAAGGGTCCAAGGACAGGCTCCAAGTGCCAGGTAGGGAGGTGGGAGGAGGACACGCGACAGCATCCTCGGGAGGAGCAGAGCTTTGGTGCAGGTTGTTTTGTCTGCAAATAAACCCACGTGGACCCTTTGCGGATCTGGACTTCTTGCTACGTGGGAAGATTCCTGCTGGCTCATGGTCACAGGCTCACAGGTGCAGTCTGGGTCGTTTTTTCCCCCGCTAACTCTGCTTCTGCACTACACACTGCCACCACATCTCCTTGTCCTTCCCAGCCCCAGTCATGTGATCCAACAAGTAGAGCCCCTGGGGTTTGTGAGCCAAGCACTGAGACCACGGAATTTCACAACACAAAGCCCACTGAAGAGCCACTGGTCTGGCAGTTTTCAAATTGCTCTGCGGACTGAACCCAGGGCCTTCACGCTAAGCTACATCCCCAGCCCTTTCTATTTTTTATTAGGAGACAGTCTCACTAAGTCACTAAGTTGCCCAGGCTGGACTTGAAAGCCACCTTGCATTTCCTTTTACCACTAGTAAAGTTAAGTCCTTCTTATTCTTCAGGTTTCTACTTTAATCCTCCCTCTGCTCTGAAGTCTTCCAGATGTTCCAGCCTAGTTTCTCTCCTTCTCGAATCTTCCGTGATACACATCTGGCAAGTACATCACAATCCAGCTCCCACATGCCCAGGTCTCGCCTCTCCACACTGCTGAAGGACAAGGCAGCCTTTTATGTTCAGACCGATGCCGACAGTGGCTGGCCTGGCTGCAGAGCCTTCCTGGACCAAGGCTCGTGTTTTACTTTACTATTCCCTGCTTGGCCAGCATGGCTCTCCCCGGGGCTGTGTTTGTGCCTGGCCTGCTCGAGGCTTCCCGAATACCTTCTCTTGCTGTTCATGCTGCCCACATGGGTCCACGTGTCTGTCTGTGGGTTGTAGGCCTCCACTGTGCTCAGCCGCCGCTGGCCGTCGTAACCCCCGATGGCGTAGAGGAGCCCGTTCACCACGGCCACGCCCATCCGGCTGCGGGCCGTCGTCATGGGATGGCACTTCGTCCAGCAATTGGCGATGGGGTCAAACACTTCCACCATATTCAGGGAATCACCTGCATAAAAATGTGCTACTCAAATTAAAACAAATGAGACCATTTGTTTAGATCACGGCTAGTGGACATGGATTACATGGAACATTTGACTTGATGCTATTAGCTCTTCCCTCAGAACTACTCAGAGCACAAAGGCCTGTTAAGGAATTTCATGGCTTCACAACTTCTTCCAAGGGAAACCAGAAGTAGACAGGAGGGCTTTACCTTTCCGACAGGGTGGTTCCCCTTTACATCAGGCCCTTCACTTGCCTCACTTCGGGAGCCAGGCCCGGAGGGAAGAGCATGGTCCCAAACCACCCCTCACTTACTACCGAGGAACCCTTGCCAAGGCCTTTTGCCCTCACCCTGTTTCGTACGTGACATTTCCAGTAGAGCTGCCAGGAGGATTACATGACTAGCACGGTTCTAGAATATGCTCAGGAAACCACAGTCAGAGCAGCAAGGAGTAATAATTCTAGCCCTACCCTTTTTCACTGGTTCTTATGACAATCAATTAAATAATTCCTTTCCCTATCAGATGCTCTCTTAGCACTTGCTACTCTCTCTAATGCTCAAGGAGTTGAGGACTCAGGACTTCCTTTTCCAGGTCAGGAGGCTCACATGCAGAAGACTGCCACCCACCTCTCACAACCTTCCATTTAAACAAAACTGCCTGGGGCTGCCAACCAAGGGCTCTGGAGGCCCGGCCGAGGGTGTTCCTGAAAACCTGACTGCAGGACACCAGAGCCCTGAAGCACAGTGGCGGCGCAGGACTGTGAAGCCCCTGAAGGCAGATGGCCTCACACAGAGCTGGGCTCCTCCTGACTGCACCCTGTACCCGGCTGACTAAATGCCACAGATAGTGCGATGTTTAGGGAGAGTGCGGCTGCACCTCAGTTTCCTTGGGTGTAATGTAAGGAGGTGAGGCCTTGAGGATTTCTAAGGCCTCCTTAGCACCGAGGTTCGGGTTCAATGGCATAAACATGTGACAGCTCTGATTGCAGAGCAACGACATCAAATTGAGAGGGGAGAGGGAGGTAATAGGTCGAAGCAGAGGAGCCAGAAGGCCCAGGAGGGGTTGACTGTGCTTCTGCATCCAAGATGTCCCAGATGAGGCCAGGTGTGGTGGCACATGCCTGTGATTCCAGTACTAGGAGGGCTGAGGCAGGAGGATCGCCATGAGTTTTAGGCCAACTTGGGCTACATCATGACTTCAAGGCCAGCCTGAACTACATAGAGAGACCCTGTCTCCAAACAAACAAGCAAAAACAAAAACAAAAAACCCCCAAGGTGTCCCAGACAAGGGGGTTGCAAGATACCTGCTGACTTGAGGCCTCCCACGGCGTAGATCAGCCCAGTAATGGACGTGCAGCAGCGAGGCTGAGTTCTGAAGGCCAGGAGGTGGGGCCGCTGCTCCTGCATGAGGTGATAGTCCTTTGCCTGCTCCACCAGGTCCCTGGAAAAACGTGCAGGATGCTAGGACGAGAGGCATCCTCTCCCCTCTGTCCACATCTGCACTTTTGAGCCAGGCTCCTCCACCCCCAACGGCAGGCAAGGAAAACCGGGCAGGAGAAGCCTTCTGGAAGGTCTGGTGTCAAAGAACCCAGGTGAAGCCTGGTAGGCTGAGACACGCTCCAAAGTGGAGGGGCGGGATGAGCAGAGCGACCCCTGCTGGTGTAATGAGCACAATCTTCTACCTGGCACAGAGCAGGCACGGGTGGGTGGGGCTGGCAACCGGTCACACTCGGACCAAAGCTTTCTTCCCGGCACAGGGCACTGGGGCCCACACGCTGCGATCAACACCTCTCCTCTCCCTGTCCCCACCATGTCCCTGTCCCAGCACCCTCCACACCACAGTCCAGGCTGTTTCTCTAAGACCTCAGAAAGCTACTGACGGAGGGGAAATAAATGTAACTCTTAACCTGCGAGATGTTAGGTACGCTGAGTTTGTGTTCTCTAAAATCAAAGAATGCATTTTATGGAACAACGGAGGTTACGAGTAGGAAAACTTTATTGAGAGAGAAAGAGAGCTCCTGAGAGACAGGAGGGGACCCGAAAGCGGGATGCCAATGAGTCTACTTTTCAAAGGAAGTTTTTTTTTTTTTTTTTTTTTTTTTGGTACCGGGGATCGAACTCGGGTTTTTGCGCTTGTGCAGCAGGCGGCGAAACCACTGAGCTAAATCCTCAGCCCTCAAAGGAAGTTTATAGAGTAAAATCATGAGGTGGGCGTAATTTGGGTTAAAACTATGATCAACCAATAAGATTCTAAGTATAGGGCCGGGGATTTAGCTCAGTGGTTCCAGCGCCTGCCTTGCAAGCTCAAGGTCCTGTGTTCAATCCCCGGTAGCAAAAAAAAAAAAAAAAGATTCTAAGTATAGCAGCTTAGGTAATATTGATCCAATGGAGGAAGCAGGTCACATGGCAAGTGTACATGGCAAGAACAAAGTCTTTCTTTAGGAAGGGATAGACTGGGGGTCTTGGTCACCCACTAGGGTGGCTGACGGCTAGCCAGATGTTATTGGACCAGGTGATACCGATTATCTCCTGGGGAGGCATGCAGGCCCGGCCATTTTGTCCTTATTTTGAGGCCTGGCCTCTAACAGTTGTGCCTCCGGCCACAGCTGTGATGTGTTTTTATTTTTTGTACCGACTCCCTCGAGGGCCCAGTCCTGTCTGACTGCCTATGGTATTTTTACCTAACTTAGCCGTCTAAGATACTACCCCTCCTTGCCAACAGCACTGTTCTGGCCGCACTGCCACGGGTTTCTGCCACCATCCTTCACACTGCTGGCACTGAGCCCCGACTTCCTCCTGAACCAGCTGACCCCAGCAGGAGCGAGAGAAGAAGGGGAGAGCTGAATATGGGCAAAAACTTTACTGGCAAAGGAGAATTTTCTTTCTTCTTTTTGTTTCTGTTTTTTGACACAGAGTCTTACTATGTAATTCAGGCTGGCCTCGAACTCACAGTGATCCTCCTGTCTCAGCCTCCTCAGTGCTGGGATTATAGGCATGCGCTATCATGCCTAGTGAAGAATGTTCACTGTTGTGAGTATGCCAAGCAATCTGAAGGATGGGCATTTTTCTCTGCTGCTTTAAACTGATCAAAGCTTTAATGGGCTGTCACCCCGGGACGGGCTTGGTGCTCTCCTGTACTATCGCCACTGATTTTTCTCTGGGGAAGGTTTCACAGCTGGTAAACTAGTCCTCTCCTTGCCCATTGCTGCAGCCACAAAGCCTGTGCTCCCCAGAGATGGGGCCCTGACTTAGTATTTACTGAAGGGGGCAAGGAGCTCCAGGAAGTCCCATTCACACCACTCAATCAGCGGCCAGGGTGGACAGGGCCAGGGCAGGCAGGACGGATGCTTGTCCACCTCAAGCAGCTCCGTGGTGAAAATGTTAGAACATCCTCATCCACGTGGGGAGAAACACCCCTTCTGCCTCAGTGCCCCACGCTGCACCTCTCTCTGCCCTGGTGGAAGACTTGGGCTCCTACCACTTCCTCTCCTATTCTAGAGAGAGTGTGCCCAATCCATGTGCCTTGAATTAGGTGGATCACTCCCAATCTGTCCTCCCTGGAGCTGTAAGTGGAACTAGTAGCCGAGTCCACCACCTAGGCCTTTGGCAGTGTCCCATGCGAGTCTACCTTGCTCACCTGCACTTGTGGCAGCTTCGTACCAGGTCATCCTGCTGTACTCGGTCAGTCAGGAACTGGGGACGGCAGAGAGGCAGGCGGATGATGGACAGCAGCTCGGGCAGGCAGGGACCCCTCTGCTCCCGGTCATATCTGACCCAGGCCAATGCGGCTTCGTAGACCTGCCATGAGGAAGAGGGTGCTCAGGCAACAGTCACCCCACTTGGGAGCCACTCCCCTGGCCCCTAGCCTCAATTCCTTGCTCGGCCCTGAAATCCTTCCTCCTACTTGTCTCCCAGATGCACTGCTTTCTCTCCACTTCCTCAGCTACCCCATCTGGTCCCGCCTTTGCAATGCAAGGCTGGGCTGCTGGAACAGCTTCCTGGTTTTCATTATGATTTCCTATTGACAACCATCAGGGCACTGTACTCCTCTCTGCATCACAACAAGATGCCTGCTTTGCTCCCTTCCAGCTGCCCCTACACCAACCCCTCAAAACCCTCAACTCTAGCCAGGCTGGGCCTGTTCCGGGTTCCCACTGTTACCCTCATCTAGATGTCCTCTCCTAGCCTCTTCCCTCAAACCCGCTCCCCTTCCTCTAAGGCCTGGCTTGAGATCCACGTTCTCTGAGAAGCCTTCCTTAATGGCTCCAGCCACAAGGATGTCTCCCTTGAAAACCCATCCTCCCATCCACAGCTACGTCACTTAAATAAATGTGAGCTGCCCCAGGTCACACTCGGTAGCAGAAGAGCTGGGGCAGAACGGCTGATCTCGGGATGAGGCTCTTTTCTTTACTCAGGGTCCATACTGTGGGCTCAGGGTCCACTTTTCTACTGGTCACTAATACTCAGGGTGGGGACTCTTCTGTCACTGAGAAATTAGCTGAGTTGGGCCTCACACCCCACCGCTTGCCTCCTAGAGCCTAGGGCTCCCACTGAAGCCCAGCTTCATGCAGGCCACCACTCAGTTTCAAGCGTTCTAACTGCCTTGGCCAACCAAAGGCCAAGACTTCTCAGCTGACCAAGGCAGAGGCGTGGCAGCAGCAATTTCTCAGGGCCTGCAGGCCCGGGCCACACTTCTCAGCCTGCACTGCCAGTCCTTGCCACCCTCTGCTCAAAGTAACTTATTCAGCATCCTTTAGAGACGAGCTGCACACCTCCAAGGCAGCAGAGGGGTTCTGTCCGAACGCTAGTCCTCTGCTCCTCTCTGGCTACTAACACCTGCTCTCATTTTAGCTTTTCTCGACCATGCCAAGATCTGTCTTCTCTGTCCTTAGAGGACCCAAGGCTGCCCAAAGCCCACTCTGCCCATAGCTTCACCCTCCATGACTAGAACTGGCTTTACTGAGAGCCGTCCCTCCTACTGCTCCAGCTCAGGAATCGACACCCTCTGGTCTTTGACACTGACCCCCACTTCCTTCCCAGCCCCCTGCATCTGGCCCTTGTCCTCGCCCCTCTGCCAGCACAGATTCCACGGGCTGTCACGCGGGTGCCCTTGATTCCCATGCCTAGCTCCTAGCTTCCTCACTGAGGTGCACCTGGAAAAAACACTCTAAGCTGAGGAGGTCCAGCTCTTTAAGTTCTCCTCACCCCCGCTCTGCCCCTGCACCAGTGACGGCTGACAGCGAACACACAACAAAGCCGACCAGTTCACTGCGATTCTGACTACTGATCTGCTACCCACCAGCTCTCTCTTATCTCCCTAGCACTGTCCAAGTGCTCTACCCCAGAAGACAACTCATATTCGTTTATCTCTGCTGCTCCTCGCTCCCTGCTGAGGGGACAGAAGCAACTCAGAAGACAGCATCCTTAAGAATCTACTATACCTCTCCTGCAGCACCTGGTTGCATGCACCCGGCTCTCCCTCCTGCTGCTTGGGCATGGACGGCTCCTGCTTCTGTCCAATGCACCCTGTGCCCTGACTCTATCACTTCTCCCTTCAGAACACTGCCAGCAACTGCTCGCCCTGTCCCCTTTCCTGCAAAGTCTCATCAGCAGTCAAGTACGCTGTACACCCCTCACCTTAATGAAAAGCCAAAACCCTCCTGACTTCATGTTCCCTTCAGTGACTGCCCCAGGCTCTGCTCTTCTTTAGAAAGAACCTCCTTCATTCCGGGTGTGGAGGCACACACCCGTAGTCCCAGCACTCGGGAGGCTGAGGCAAGAAGATCACCTTGAGTTTGAGGCCAGCCTGGACTACATAGTGAGTTCAGGGCCAGCCTGGACTACAAAGAGAGACCTGTCTCAACCACCCCCCGACCCCCAAAAAAACCAACAAAAAAAACCTCCTTCAAAAGTTGTCTATAGGGCCAGGGATCTAGCTCAGTGGTTCTGCCACCTGTCTTACAAGCGCAAGGAAAAAAAATAAAAATAAAAATAAAAAAATAATAAAATAAAAAAATAAAAAAAGTTGTCTACACTCACTATTTCCAGTTCACGGCAATATTATTTCTAATAGGAGAGATCAGAAATAACCCAAACACATAAGAATAAGGGAAGTGGAGATGATAAGAGTATTAAGGCTTTAAAATATAAACGTTTTCATGAACAACACATGCAATAAAACAAACCCCACTGTACATAATAGCTGGATACACACTGATCTTAACTTTGTTTAGAAAAAACAGAAAACAGTGGTGGAGGGAACGGCATCCCAGTCACCCGCACAGCCTACGGCTGAGCATACCGACCTGCTCCTCTGACTTCACATTCAGCTCGTCCTGGGACAGGAGCTCGAGCGCGTCATCCAGTGGCAGGGCCAGGAACTCCTCCGACAGGGACACCTCCACAAAGTGCTGGTGGATGAAGCTGTTGGCCGCGTCGTACAGCACAGCGCACATCATTGTCCCAGCGAACTGGCGCACACCCAGGCAGTTTTTGGGGTGGAGCCTTTTGATATAAGAAAAAATGAAAAAACCAACAAATTAGAGGAGGGAAGAATGTTACCTTTGATCATTCTCAGGATGGTTCTGGGTGGAGCCACGGAACAATACAGACTAATTTTGTCCCCAGCTTTGCTGGAAACTCCCTATGACACCAAGTGAACCCACCAGGACTCACCTCTAAAGGCACCTAAGACAGTTTATCTTACTTAGAGGATTTTGCTTCATAGGCCTGGAGCCCGGTGGACAAGGTGGGAGGCCTGGGAGGTCCTGTGTCATCGCTGTGAGGACAGGACAGACATTGCCGGCCCTGCAGCTCCTGGCTGGTGTCCAGGACCTGACGACACCCCTGGGCACCGGGAAGGCACTGGGGCTGCACAGGGAGTCCAAGTCATGGGGAGAGATGACTGGTCAGTTTGTTTTGTTTTTTAGGGGGGTGTTTGTGAGGTGGGGGAATCAAACCCAGGACCTTGAATATGGCAGGCAAATGCTCCACCACAGAGCTACATCCCCAGCCCAAGAAGTAACTGAGATGATCTCTCCAACAACAGGACCCTTATGCATTTTTCTTCCTCTTAGGAAGAAAGAGGTTCCATGGACCTCACTGTTCAGGTCTCTGGAAATAGCACCAGGAGCTTATCATTTAGTCAGCATCAGCGAGTCAAACAGGCTGCTGTGTGCTATACTTTTACACACATTCTCCGAAATCTTTTTTTTTTTTTTTTTTGCAGGACTGGGGATTGAACTCAGGAGCACTCTACCATTAAGCTACATCCTCAGCTCTTTCTACTTTTTCTTTTTTTTTTTTTTTTTTTGGTACCGGGGATCAAACTCGGGTCCTTGCACTTGCGCAGCAGGCGGCAAAACCACTGAGCTAAATCCCCAGGCCCTCTTCTTTTCATTTTAAGAAAGTCTTGCTAAGTTACCCAGGCCAGCCTTGAACTTGTGATCCTCCTGCCTCAGCCTCTCAGTAGCTGGGGTTATAGGTTATTTTCCAAAATCTTTTTAACAGCCCTGCACACTGCTCTCACGAAATGTGCTCCCAGTCTCTGGACCAGCAAGTGTGGTGCTGAGATTGAACCTGACCTCTTGCACGCATTCCTACAGGAGCAGGGGGGAACAGTTCTCTTTAGGGTCAGGGCAATCCTGGCCCTGGCTTTCCCTAGGCAACCTGAGTGGGTTCCTTGAGTTCTCCCACATGTCAGCCATTTCTTTACCTGGAAAAAGATGATGACATCGACCCACCTCCTGGGGGTGTGGCCAGAGAGACTGAGCCAGGAGGATCGCTTGAGCCCAGGGGCTTCAGGCTGGCCTGGGCAAACTAGGGAGACCCTGTCTCTAAAATTAAAAAGTGAGTTCGATCCCTGGTACCAAAAAAAAAAAAAAAAATTTAAAAAAAAAAAGTGAAAAAAAATAAAAATAAATAAAAAGTGAAAGGGCCGGGGACTTAGCTCAATGGTGCCAACACCTGCCTTGCAAGAACAAGGTCCTGAGTTTGATCCTTGTACCAAAAAAAAATTAATTAAATTAAAAAATGAAAAAAGAAAGACTGTAGGCAGACACACAAAGCATGTGCCTGGTAAGAAGTCAGCTACTGTTTTAATTTCTATGATGGCTGTTTTCCTAATTCCAAGTGAACCCGTGTGGCTCTGACATCTTGGTGGCAGCAGCAGGCTCCAGGGGGATGGACCTTTTCTCTGATTTTGTGACTGATGACCTGCTGGGGCTTACTTTTCCTGTTACAATGATTTCCTTCTCTCTTCTTCCCTCAGGGTGACTTAAAGGTTATAGGTAGGGTTACGTACACTAAGCAATACTCACCCATGTCGCCCAGCAACAGACCTGTCACTGAAAGGACTGAGAATCTAGGGATCTGACTATCATTCGTAACAGCCTGAACTTGTTCTACCCACTGCTTTGGAAACTTGGTGATTCCCAAAGGCTGAGGAAACAAGAGTTGGGTGCAGTGCACCGACAGCACAGCCAGCGGGAAACACAGGCCCAAGGTCATCTGTCCAGAAGCACTTTTCTCCTAAGGCACTGAGTAAGAGCTGACAGAGCAATTCACAAACATAAGCAGCTATGAGGATCAACCTTCCCTGGGTCTTACCACTCTGCCACCCGCCCCACAGGGTTCGAGGGTCCAGGACTAGGAGTGGACAGAGTCCAAAGATGAGGGCAAGGATGATCCAGGCAGCTGCCAGCATCTCCTTCCAGCTTCTCAGCTCAGGTCAGGGTGTCTGTGCCTCATCTTGACAGGTTTGATAGGATGCTGGGCATCGAACACATCTTAACTGAACTGTGCTACCACATCCAAGAGAGAGGGATGTGGGAAGCCTGTTTGGAGGATGCTGCTGGGGAGGGAAGAGGCCCACTCTGGAGGGAAGCAGGAAGGAAAACAACCCTAACAGGGAAATGGAGACCCACATTTTTCATTAGCTACTTCGCAGTCTTCTTCCTTGTTGATGTAGCTCAACTTTCTCAGCAAGGAGGCCGCAGAAGATGATACTTTATTGGAGGCAGGAAGCTGTGTACTTCCTATTACAACCTAGCTCTGAGGCCAGCTGCAGCTCGGTAGGCCCAGGATGCACAAGGCCTTGAGCTCAATCCCTAGCATCTTTAACACAAAAACAAAACAAAACAATCAAGCTCTGAGAGAAGAGTTTCAGACAAGAACTCTAATGCTCACCTAAACCAAGGAGGCCCCAATATCTGGGAAAAGGGCCATAAAACAAAAAATCAGCGGTAACCTTGGAGGGAAAGCAGGGAGCTAAAGATCCCCCCAAGGCTGAGGCCGCAGTGTCTCTGTGGTGCATACCCTTCTCTCCACCATGGCTAAGATGCTGTTCCCTGCTGCAGGCAACCAAACCTTCTAGCTGCAGAGCCTGGGTGCTCGTTCTCAGGGGCACGAGGAAGGGGAACCCGGAGGGCCCCATGTCACTCTGCAGCCAGGCCCAGGGAGAGCCACCTAAGGAACAGGCAGGGACAGTAAGTACCGGAGAGAAAACAGGAAGCAGGCCACACCTCTGGGGCCTGTGGCAGGGAAAAGAAACAGGAATGAGGTATGGGCTTAAGTCTCAGAAGGCGTTCTGTGTTGCTGAATAAAAAAATGCTAAGGACAGACTCAGGACACCAGGCTTTATGTTTAAGTACTTATTCCTAAGATGTTACTGCACTGGTTTAGAATCACAGGTCAGCATCTTTTGGAGCCTGAATCCAGTGATGTGGTGACCTCAAAGGACCCTAGGGGGCGCTGTTCCCTCCGGTGAAGGTGTGAGGATGGCCAACAGTCCTGGGAGCTCCTACTTGGTCAGAAAGCCGTTCTCCAAGTTCTACGGGAACAAAGGAGTGAAGTGGGTCTGTTCTGTGTCTTTAAACCCATAAACAAGTAGGAAAGGGCAGTGTATGCACCATACATCTTCACAGGCTCCCTTCCAGCCTGCCCTAGAAGCATCCAGGCTCAGGCCTGGCTCTCAGACTACACGGTCACTAGGCCTCCATCTGCAAAACCGGACACAAGACAACAAGATGAAGCCACGCACCCTGCACCCAGCAGATGAATGTCACTGCGTCTGAGGCCCCACTTCCACGGTGGTTACGACCAGCTGCCCACACAGTGGATGCTCACGATGTCCGTCCAGTGCTATGGGCAGGAAGGGGTCCGGCGAGTAGCTAAGTGTGTGGGACCAGAGGAGTGGGAATGGGAAGGCAAGGTCAGCTCCAAGAGAGGCTGGGGCTCTGAGGGCAGAGGTGGGCCAGAGAAGGTTGGCCTCAGGCCAGAACCTGGTGACCACAGGAGGCCGGGTGGAGGCTGGGCCCTGAGAGCACTGGTACCCTGGTTTCTCTCTGCCCCCGTGTGGCCCAGCGCTGCCCTTCTCCTTAGGCCTCTGGTGGTGAGATGGCCTTTAGCTATGACTGAGAGCTCTGTCTTGACGGGGAGGGAGGGAGGACCTACTCAATAGGTCATGGAGAACCACAAAGCCCCTGGCACACACTGGAAATGGGTGGGGGCATCACACACAGCCCTTGCCCTAAAAGGACACAGAGGACTCCAGTGGACAGGGGGACAGAGAATTCCAGGGGCGACTCTTACTGACAGCTGAAGTATAAAAAGATTAAGAAACCCCAGCAGAAAGGGAGATGGCTAGGGAACAGTTGGGAAGCACGGAATAAATCAGGTTGGTGCAAAACTAGAGGCTGGTGAGGCTGGAGCAGGAAGACAGGAAAAGGGACTCGCCACCCCAAGGACGGTGACAGGCAGGACAACATGTTGTGCAAAAGGCTCATCCCCAACAGGTGGGTGCTGCCCGGCGCTGATTTCCAGACATGTCATCTCTGAGAGGAAGGATCCCAGAGCCACACTCCCTGCATGACAGACACACACTAGGGACACCAGGGACCCAGCAACTGGCAGGGGCTGAGGAAAGGACAGGGCAGCGTTCCCTCCAGGTCACCTCACCGTTCTCGGAGGAACACACAGCAGGCGTCTTTGATGCTCTGCAGCTGCAGGAAGCTCGCCCCCATCAGCAGCGACTGCACGTTCTGCTGGTCGATGGCAAGGTTGCCATTGTACGCGAAGTTGATCAGAGCCTCCAGGGTGCTGGGGAAAGAGGAAATGCATGAGAAGCATAAGAAGCTTTCTTGTGTTGGCTTTGTTTGCTATTCTTGGTGGCTGCCAGACCATATTCAGCATGGAGCTATGCTATAATTTACTGCTCTATTGGTAGAGATCGTAGCTCCTTCCATCTTTTGCCATTGAATGCTTTGGGATTCTTTTTTTTTTGGTACTGGGGATTGAACTTGGGTCCTTGCGCTTGCGCAGCAGGCGGTGAAACCACTGAGCTAAATCCCCAGCCCTGCTTTGGGATTCTTATTACTGCTTTGGGGTACATTACTATCACGAGACTCTCAACTGTTTCTGGCTTCCAATTCAGGCCAAGAATGAAATCTGAACTCCAGCCATAGAGAGGTATGAGTCCAGCTCTCTCCAGTCTGGCCTCGTTCTGTCCACGCTTTCCTTTCCTTGTGCTATTCTGAATGCATTTGCACCTCGGGGCCTCGGTGCCGGCTGTGCTGTTTGGAGGGCTCTCCTGGGAAGGCGCATTTCCTTACGTCAGCCATGGTCTTGCCTCAAATGCCACCTCCCCGAGCAACCCGACAGCACAGCCCTCCTTCGCTCAGGAGCCTTTACCTGCTCCGCTCTCCTCCCAGCCCTACCATTCGTGAATTTGCCTGGACCTGCACACCCTCGAGGCTGGGTCACCTCTGTTAAGTGAAGCACTGGACACGTGGTGACCAGCCGAGCCTCCAGAGGACACGACCTCTGGAGGTTGAGTCTCCGCAGTCGAGTCTCTCCTTCCGAGGAGTTGACCTAGATTTCAGCCTTGTGGCCGCACGGCTCCTCCATGTGTAGGTGGATCCCCCACCCGTCTGGAGGGGACCACATAGTCTCTCGGCTCCTTCCCTCTAGGTTTGCCACCAGCAGGTAATGAGGTTAGGTAGCAGATGACTGAGCTACTGGGATGGTCTTAGACTTGACCTCTTTGTGCTTCAATTTTCTAATCCATCAAAGAAACATAAAAGCTGCCACATTTTAGACCTGCATTGTAGACATTAACCACACACTGACTATTCAATTTTTTTTTCGAGAGAGGGTCTCGCTATGTAGCCCAGGTTGGCCTTGAACTCGCAGCAATCCTCCTGCCTCAGCCTCCACTCCCAGCAAATATTTAAATATTAAGTTTTTCAGTCCAACTGGCCCCATTTGCAGTGCCCGAGAGCCATCTGTGGCTAGTGGCTGCCATCTGCACAGTACAAAGGGAGTATTTCCACTGATGCAGAATGGAAAGCACTATTCTAGGTGGACAAGAAGGAACGTGAACATAGAAACTGATTAGAAGAATGATTCTGCCAGGTAAATCAGCTAATGCAGAAAAGTGCAGAGTAAAAGGAAAGAAGGGAATGGAATTAATATGAGAAAATGAAAAAATGGAAACAAAGTCTTTGTAGATAGGGAGGGATGGAGGGGTTGAAGGGAGGGGGGGGGAAGGGGGAAAAATAAGGACCAAGAGAGATTATGTAAAGGTGCAAATTTCCAATGATGAATGTCATTATATTGTA
>NW_004624730.1:74045205-74111981 GCF_000247695.1 Heterocephalus glaber
GAGAAAATGAAAAAATGGAAACAAAGTCTTTGTAGATAGGGAGGGATGGAGGGGTTGAAGGGAGGGCAGGGGAAGGGGGAAAAATAAGGACCAAGAGAGATTATGTAAAGGTGCAAATTTCCAATGATGAGTGTCATTATATTGTGTACCTAAAATGTACCGATAAAATAAAATTAAAAAAAAAAAAGAAAAGTGCAGAGTAATATGCCACCACCTAGCCCCAGTGTAAAACAAAAATATCTTGGACTCTAGGCGCTATTAAATGTTATTTTAATAGTAGAGTAAAAACACCACAAAACTCTCTAATAAACCAGGCATGGCAGTGCACACCTGTAATCCCAACACTCTGGGAGGCTGAGGCAGGAGGATGGCAAGTTTGAGCCTAGTCTACAGAACTTAGTGAGATCCTGTCTCAAAATAAAAAATAAAAAAAGGGCTGCAGATACAGCTTAGTGTGAAGGCCCTGAGTTCAATCCCTAGCACTGTAAAAACAGAAATCCACTCCCTTCATTTTAACCATCTCAGGTCACTGGCTGAGGTTCTAGCCCGTTTCCTAAACCGCCTTCACCTTGTGTGGAGTTGTTAGGCCCCCACGTGGCCCTGCACACAGCCAAAGCTGCCCCCGGAAGGCAGCCCAGGACACCCCAGGACGTAGGTACCTTGGGTCCATGCCCTGCATGACAATCTCATCCTGCTTGCACTCTATCATGTCGTTGGTAAACATGGCGTGGAAGTACGGGATGGATGCCGCTAGGACGATCCGGTGAGCGCTGAACTTGTGGTCCCCGATCTGTGGGCAAAGTGAGACATACAGGCAGATGCTGAGGATTTCAAACACAAAGACCCTGTCTGCGCCTTCCGCTGATCGCCCCTCTGCCACTGCAGCGACACTAAGGCCTCCCTCCCTGCGCAACACCAAAGCTCAGATTCAACAGGCCAGTTACAGCGGAACGGCGGAAACAGTGCATTTTATCAAGGTGTTAAATGGTTAAAAACGGAAGCCGGGATGCATGCTTGCGTGGTAGTTTCTACTCAGAAGGCAGCCTCCAAGGCCGCCTTCTCCACTCTTCCACCCACCCCAATACTGACTCCTTCAACACTCGACCCCAAATCTGGCTGGATCAGAAGCAGAGGGACGGACAGACAAACTGTCCAGGACACTGGTGCTAACAGTATGTTCTGTGAGAAAGTAAATACAGTGACAGGAAGCAACAAGGAGAATTGAGGCCAGACTAGAGAGCTTGTGTGTGTGTGTGGTAGTGACTAACGGCACAGCTGGCACCATGGGCTCCAAAGTTGGGGGTGGCAGGGCTGTGGTACACACCAGGAGCTCAGAGCTCCTCCAGGAAAGGAGTGGCTGGTGCTGTGGACAGGCTAGTGCTCTGCATGCCCAAAGGGACAGAGCCCAGCTGCTCCCCGAGCCTGACCCTTGCTCCCAGACTCGAACCTGAGGAATTCCATGAAGTGCTTTCCAACTGTCTGCCTGAAAGCTATTTCCTTCAAGAAGCGTCTCCATTTACAGCTCCAAGCTACATAAACATTTCACTTAGGAACCTTCTGTTGTCCACAAGAAAGAACTCTTCCCCCGGCCTTTCCTTGGGTTCCATATCATCAAAATGCCAGGGCAATTCAGGCCCAACCCGCATGTGTCTGCGTCACATTTACCCAAGGCGTCTGACTTGGGACCTGTTCCTCTGTCTTTTCACTGAACTCCAGTTTATAAACTGCAAACAATCCTTCCGGGACACACACTCAATCTTTTTTTGTTTTGTTTTGGTAATGGGGATCGAACTCAGGACCTTGTGCTTGGGAGGCAGGTGGTGGGACCACTGAGCTACATCCCTGGCCCAACACACACACAATCTTCCAAATGCCGAAGGCTCCTCATCAGGTGAGGCTCTTGCTATATTCAGCTTGTTCTTTCGTCCTGTGCTATCTCTAAGTCTGCCCCCCACACCTCTTTGGTCCTCTTCTCCGTTCTCTTGGGTCACTGCAGTAGGGGAAGCTGGACGGCACATCCTGAGGAGAGGGCCACAGGAAGAGGGCCCTCCATCCATCTTGCCTTCAGGGGACTGCAGCCCTGGGGACCCCTGCACTGAAACTGCAGCACAGGCCTCTAAGCCACTTCTGGATTTCTGACCCTCAGAAACTGGGAGGTGGCCAGGTATGGTGATGTACACCTGTAACCCCAGGATCCAGGAAGCTGAAAGGATCCCTGAGTTCGAGGCCAGCCTGGACTACATAGCAGGACTCTCTCAAACAACAACAACAATACAGAAACTGTGAGGTAATAAATACTGGCTGGTTTTTTTTTGTGTTTTTTTTTTGGTACCAAGGATCGAACTCGGGTCCTTGCACTTGCACAGCAGGTGGTGAAGCCACTGAGCTAAATCCCCGGTCCCAATACTGGCTGTTTTAAGTCACTAAGTTTGGGGAGATTTGTTGTGCAGGAAATGATAATTATGACATTACTAACTTAACTCCTGTTATGGAAGATTAGGTTTGGTTCTGATACCTTTTTCATATACCACCCCACAGTCCTCCCATCTTTCTAATATAATTAGGTCAAACTCTGGTTGACCCAACAGAGTTGCATTACTAGAGCTGGGCGTGGTGGTGCACGCCTGTAATCCCAGCACTTGGGAGGCTGAGGCAGAAGCACCTAAACTGGAGGCCAGCCTGGACTATATAGTGAGACCTTGTCTCAAAAACACCAAAAAAAGAAAAAGAAAAATACAAAACAGAGCAAGAGTCACACTACTAGATTGAATATTACGTGTAGCCAAGCCATAGTGTACGCTATACCATGATGCATTTCCTTTTTTGTGTAGTTTTTACTTTCTCTGGAATGTGAAACTCCTTTTAATTGACTCAGTCAGGTACCACACCAGAGCTCTCTCCTCCTAGGGACTTTTAGTCATCCTACATGGGAACCCCCGTTTCCTGGGTCCCCTTCAGTCCTCTTCCTTTATTCTCTCTAGGGTGTGTCTTCTTGGCAGCAGGTATATGCACATGTGTCCGAAACATATTTACCCTCAAACTCCTCCCAGCCAGTTAAACTTTAAGTTGGGTAAATTTTTTTTTGTTAAAATTCTTAAAGTAGCCTTTTAGCTTAAGACTTTTGAGAAATCTAATGACATTCTGAATACCAAGCCTAAGAGACTGTTTTCTCTAGAGTTTAGTGGTTTTTTTCTGGAAAAATCTTTGCATACTTCTTTGGTAATTTTCATCCTTCTAAAGTACCTGTTTTCTCTTTCTAAACTTCTACTAATACCGATGAACCTCTTGGAATAATCTACTGTTCTTAGCTTTTCTATTTTCCATCTTTTTATTTGGTCTATCACCTAGAAACTTTTTAAACCGTACCTTTTAATCTTTCTGTGTTGTAGGGGTTTTTTTGGGGGGGGGCTATCATATTTTTAACTTCCAAGAGGTCTTTGTCTGTAGGTTTGGTTTTGTTTTAGAATTTTGTTCATTTAGGTCTGGGGATTTAGTTCAATGTTTCTGCCGCCTGCCTCGCAAGTGCAAGGTCCCGAGTTCGATCCCCAGTACCAAAAAAGAAATAATAATAATTTTGTTCTCAAGAATATGAGATTTTCTTTGATCTCTCTTGGTATATTACATAATTAAATGTTTCTTCTTCCTTGATTTTACTGTTTCCTTTGAGTCATTTCCTCTTCTATTTGTTTTATCCTTTTTTTTTTTTTTTTGGTACTGGGGATTGAACTGAGGACCTCATGCTTGCCAGGCAGGCACTGTGCTGCTGAAGTAAATCCCCAGCCCTTGATTTATCTTTTCTTAATGTCACAGTGTTCCTTTCAATGTATGGTGACGTCTGCTTATCTGTTCATACCTTTTAAGCTTTTGGAAAGCTCTACAAGACTACACTTGTCAATTTTTGGACTTCTCATCAGGGTGATCAGGCAAGAATCTGGCATTTTATCGAGGACCCCTAGAAGTCGTCACTATCTGCAGGATTTTCCTCTGGGGTGATTTTATCAGGGTGGCACCTTTCGATCTTTTGCATGGGGGCACCTCTGCAGACATTCTGGAAACTGGGTAAGAAAGAGAGAATGTGCTGCTATTCACTAATAAAACTAGATCTGAAAGCCTTTTCAGCTTTGCTCTATATTCCCTTTCTTCCAAATGTGATATGCCTGCGTGTGGAGCCCATGCTTCAGTATCTAAGCTCCAACTCCTCTCTCCTGAGATGGTAGGAGAGGGGCTATCTATGGTAAGGAAGAGCTTTCACGTGGACTCCTGACTAATCTTCCTGAGTGGCTGCAGGGTTCTGCAGTACAAATCCTCTTCCCCCTTCATTACTCCCTTGGCAGGCGCTTTCAGTTCCTCTGACCCACTAGGTCTGGACACACACCTCTGGGTTCAACATTCAATTGATTTCTCACTTGCTGATAGCGTTTTCCTCCCTTACTATCATTTCAGTAGAGTGACTGGAGGGATTAAAGGTTAAAGTGTATGTTCAATTTGCTGTGTTTAACTGTTGGGCTTTGTTTTTCCTTTTTCTTTCTTTTGGTACCGGGGAATGAACTCCGGACCTTGCCCGTCGCAGTGCCACTGAGCTAAATCCCTTGCTGGGCTTTGTTTTTTGACCTAGAAAATCAGCAGAGGACAAAAGCACAAGCTGAATATTGTCCTGGTTTCCCCCTGAAGAAACTCAGCTAAGTAGAACATAGCCCTATCCTGGGATGCGCTAGCCAGATGACACCTGTGTTCTGTGTCTGGCTAAGGGGAACAAGAAATTTGACCTTGTTTAGATGGGGGAGACCAAGGTGGGAAAGGGTCTGAAGCTGGATCTTAGGAAGAATGGTTGAAGGACAGTCTGGGAAAGGTAAGTAGGTCAGGATGGCTGTGCTCAAACCCTAGATGAGCTATCCCACAGATGAGGGCAGATGCAGAAGGAAAAGGGAAGCAGACTTGAGTTCGTCATAGAAAATAAGAGCTCACCACCTGAGAAAATTTGGGGGGGCCTGGGCTGGTTCTAAAACTAAGTGGCTACTGAAGGGACCTTCTAACTCCATAATCCCATGAGACTACACGGTGTGAAAGGCTTTTGAAATTATAAACTCTCTCATTTGTTTTATTTTTAAAAAAATATTTATAATTGGGCCGGGGATTTAGCTCAGTGGTTTCGCCACCTGCTGCACAAGCACAAGGACCTGAGTTTGATCCCCGGTACCAAAAAAAAAATTATAATTTATTTGTCAACATAATTTATTTTCTATAGTTCAAATTAAATGGAAAAGTCCATGAATCCGTGCTTTTCAAAATAATCAACAGCCATCATCCTTTTATCAATTTCTGGTTTACTCAGGAACTTAGATTGTAATATGATAAAATAAAATCCCAAGGGAAAAAGAATGACTGGAGATGTTTTGATGTTCTAAGAAAAGAAGATCTTACGGTATTTAACAGTAACTTCTGTTATCAAAGTATTATATGTAAATAGTATTAAATTCTTTTTTTGGTACCGGGGATTGAACTCTGGTCCTTGCGCTTGCGCAGCAGGCAGCGAAACCACTGAACTAAATCCCCGGCCCTAATAGTATTAAATTTTAAAAAATAGTATTAAAGGGCCAGGGATTTAGCTCAGTGGTTCCGGCACCTGCCTTGCAAGCACAAGGTCCTGAGTTCAATTCCCGGTACCAAAAAAAAAAAATTGTATTAAAATTTTAAATAATGCTAAGAATTTTTAAAAACAAAAGCAATTTCTGTTCCCTTTGTCATCTTTACTCTCACATCTGTCCCAGAGACAATAATTTGGTTTTTTGGGGTTTTTTTTTTTGGTACTGGCGATCAAACTTGGGACCTTGCACTTGTGAGGAAGGCAGTGGAACCACTGAGCTAAATCTCTGGCCCTAATTTGTTTTTTTTTAAAGCAAAGTTCTTTTTAGTATTTTTCTCTAGTTTTTAAAATAAACTGGTTGTACTTTATTTCACTTAAGAGTATGTAATCTCAGTTGTTTTTCTTTTGGTACCAGGGATCGAACTCAGGTCCTTGTGCTTACGAGGCAAGCAGCGGAACCACTAAGCCAAATCTCCGGCCCCACACAATCTCAGTTTTAAAATGTTACTTTTTTCTTTTCACAATGATATAATTTTATTTTATTTTTTGATACCAGGGATCAAACTCGGGACCTTGTGCTTGCAAGGCAGGCAGTGGAACCACTGAGCTAAATCCCCAGCCCCTCTTTTTTTTTTTTAAGATAGGGTCTCACTAGTGGCAATCCTCCTGCCTCAGCCTTCCAAGTTCTGGGGTTACAGGTGTGTTCCACCATGCTCAGCAAAAAACATTACTTCTTAAAAAAATGAGGTAGTAATTTATTGAGCCCCTTCTATATGCCACAACTGTGCCAAGTACATATTATGCTTACTTTCTCATTTTTAATTTTTACTAGTACATGTTTGCAGTACATATGACTAGATTCACCAAGGGAGTTGGCACATGTATGGAGCATGTCTGAATCATTTTCTCATTTTAGTTTTCACAACAACCCTTTCCAGTAGCCTTTGTGACTCACATTTTACAGATGAGGAAACCGAGATTCAGAAATTAAGTAGTTTGCCGCAGGTTCGAGGCCAGCTTGGGCTACACAGTGAGTTCAAGGCCAGCCTGCACTACGTAGCAAGACCCTATCTTTAAAAACAATGAAACAAAACAAAACAAAAATTAAGTAGTGTAACCAAAGTCAAATAGTGTTATTTGAAGGAGAATAAATTATGCTTAAGTTATCTGCTAGTGGGGTTTGAGAGGGACCCAGGAGACAATCTAACTCCCAGCTGGAGTTCTCAAGACAACTGAGGAATTTTAAAGACTAAAAATAAAAAAAACCTATGCGTGATTAAAATGTGTAGGATTAAACATACATCGTACGAGTGAGCAAAAGCAAAACTTGGGAAATCTGAGGAAGAATGGTGGGTTTCCTTGCCACATCACCACTGGCAGGACCTGGGGAAAAGTGCACTCCATCTCCTTGCACTATTTCTTTTTTTTTTTTTTTCTGGTATCGGGACCTTGCACTTGCGAGACAGGCGGCGGAACCACTGAGCTAAATCCCCGCCCTGCACTATTTCTTACCACTGCATGTGACCACTCTACAATATCCTAAAGTAAAATGTTCATTAAAAAAAGAACAAAGCAAATGGGAAATCAAAGTGTTATTTTCTTACAGATAAGTGTGAAAGAGTAAGCTATGGTTTGTCTAAGAGCCAAGTGGGTCCCTGGTATAATATTTAGAATGATACAGGCTCTTGCAGAGGCAGGCCACATTCCCCAGTAATATGCAGCTACACACTGTTTCAAGTCTCCCCACTCCCCCATCCCTAAGGTGGCTAGAAAACATAAACCGGTATGACAAAATTTGGAAAAAAAAAATCAATAAGAAACGGGCAACTGATTGGCCAGAAAATGTAATGTTTAGGGTGCAGCTCTACCTCTCATCGCACTTGTTATAGCCTCACCTCTAAAAGGACACCTCTGTCCAGTATTAGCCATACAATGGAATCAGATGGCGAATTTAAGGTCTTTGAGAGTCAGGGTCAAAGTTTAAAGCATGCTGGAAAGAAAGAAACGCATTTATGATGCACAGGAAGCACTCTGAATGGAAAGAGCTGAAGCCACCCACACGAGTGGCAGCTGTGAGGCTGGGTCAGGACCTTGTCTCCCATGTGCCCGACCCACACCCAGTGCCCTGACCCAGCCTCTTTACAGATCACCACACGGTGATCCGTAATGAGCAGCACCTACAAAGCTCATCAGGGGCAGTCATGAGACTTCCTAGGTACTTAGGTCACCCTCGAATTTGCTGCTAAGGAAAAAAATCAATTCTGACTGGAAAGTCCAAACCACTTCCCCTAAAACCACAGCAAAGGTGCAGGTCTCACACCACTTGGGTTGGGGAGAGGGGAGATACAGAGCCTCTTCCTGAGCGAGGCTCCACATAACATGAGCAGAAGTCTGAGACTGAAGTACTCCTGCTCGCCCGCACGGTTCCTCCACAACTTTAATACTTGTCAGCAGTGTGGGTTGGGAAATTACAAGAGGAGACGGAATTACATGCAGGGGAGGGAGATTCCGTTCTAAAAGTCAGTGAGTAACAAGGGCACATACGTTCTAACTCCACTAACTTGGCTTTTAAAATCATGGTCGGACATGGTGATCGATGCCTGTAATCTCAGCACTCTGGGAGGCTGAGGCAGGAGGATCAAAAGTTTGAGTCTAGCCTGGGCAACTCAGCAACTTGGCAAGATTCTGTCTCAAAATTTTTAAAAAGGTGGTGAGGTGGGAGGGGGTGTCTTGCTGCAAAAGGCCCTGAGTTCAATCCCAAGTACTGAAAAAAAAATCATGAAAATACTATTCCTTTGATGAATGTTAAATATCAACATGGCCCCCATGATTCAAGTATAGATATGAAAGGGAAAGTACAGATATGAAGCTAAAGGAACAGACAGGGCAGTCAAGAATTCTATAACTCACTACAGAGTGTTAGGAAACCAGGTAGGAATACTAAAGAAGGAATTCCAAGCCTATCAGGCCGCTCAGTGGGGAATGGCGTGATCTGGAAGGGTACGTGGCCTGCAAGGAGCCCAGGGCCCGGGCCGGAGGGAGAACAGAAGAGCTCCGCCTGGAGGTTGTGGGAAACGGGAGAAGAGCTCAGACTCGGGAAAGACCCTGGGCTCAGACGTGCTCTGACTGTGACTGACGGACCAGGGAAGGGAGACAGGCATCCAGATGACCCTGGGGTCACTGTGCGACTTGATACCTGGGGGTGCCACTCACATACAAGGATGAGGTCAAGGGTGCAAGATCAAGTGAAGTTTTGGACAAGCTGACACTGAGTACCTGGGAGACATCCAAACAGACACCATGCAGGAAGACGATGGAGAAATCTGGAACAGAGACAAATCTGGATGCAATCGACACATCTGTGAATCGTCAGTGTAGAAGGGAGAATGCTTAGGAGAGCTCAGGGTATGAAGAAAAGAGGACGTAAGACAGTCCTGAAGAACTCCAACACCTAAAGAGCACTCAGTTAGAGGATGCATAAGCAAAGAAGGGAAGTACAGAAATGAAAAAAGGAAAGGGGAAGAAAAGGAGAGTCTGGAAGTAGAAAAGAGTGCAGGAGCAGGGGCAGCCACCAGGCAGCAGGTGGTGGGAGCTGGAGGCTCCCACCAGCTGTTAGCTCAGTCATTCCAATGCACCTGAGCTCTCAAGACTTTCTGAGATGAAATAGCAAAGTGAAGAATGATGGACATGAACATCATTTAACCGGATCACCAGGGCCACTCCAAATTCCAGAAGTGCCAGTAGGAAAAAAGTGTCATCTTGTGCAGACCCAGCTAATGTTGCTGGCCATCCTGGTCTTGTCTGGAGACATGGATGTGTGATTTGTCCCAGCCTGACCACCAGCACATGTGCAGCCTGACAGACCACGTACTTCACTCATGGTGAATGGAGAAGTAAATGACAGGGCAGCCGGGCTCTGGCGCAGACCCTATCTACCTAGGGTTTTCTCAGAGGGGCCTCAGAATTGCAACATTAGTGTCCTCATACGAAGCGATAGATAGCTGTGAAAATAGCACAGTGACAGGAAGTTAGCAGAGACTTGCAGAAGCCTTTGTTGTACCCACCCAAGACTGCCAGCCAGCAAAGACGAAGGCCTAAGTGACTGAAATCCTCACAAGTTCAGTCTGATGCACAGAACCATGGTGCAGAGATTAAAACTCTGCATTTTAGGTGCAGTTCTACGACAGCTGCCCAACTTTACCTGCTTTGGGCTCCCGGATTAGAATAGAGGATTCTCAAGAGAAGCACTGGGAATACTGGTACTCACTCTATTGGACAGTATCAGAAAGCACAGCACAGCACTGAAGGTCAGAATATTTGCCAGTCCCTCACCCTGTGCCCATCCTAGAGGAGACAGCAGGCACAAGCTGCATGGCACATATAAGGCACCAGTTTCCAAGCCAGGTGTTGCCTTTTTTTATTTTCTTGTTAACCTTTCTGAATGATGTGGGCAAATCTCTTCCCTTTACTGTCCTGAGCCTCAGTTTCTTCATTTGTAAAATAAGGGGCCAGATCAGATTTCCCAAGAGATAGTAGCTGTACTAACAGTAGCCTAAGACAAATGCAGAAAAGCTCCTACTTTTCCTTGTGATGGCATCTACATACCTTTGGAAAGTAAGTGCACACATACATAGAAGACCTATCCAGCCTGACCCGAGCCCTGGACCAAAGGGCACCACAAATTCTGTCCCCTATCACAAGCAGGTAGGGTTCAATGTTCAACCAGGAAAAGCAGCAGAATAAAAATCTGAGTTGGGAGTAATCTGAGACAGGGATTCCCAAAGAAAGCAAAAGATATGTCCAGAATCGATTTCTCTTCAACAGAAAACATTTCAATATTATTGCTCCTTCCTTAGAGGAGCTCACAATGAACATAATAAAATAAACAGTTAAGTGCCTGCCAGTACAGACAGAAGACCCTTGGGATCTGTGGGGTTAAAAGTCTAAGCTTTTAGTCCGTCACAAGGGATGCTGAAAGAGCACAATAAATAGAAAGCTACACTTTTACTAAGGCACAGATTGAGCCAGAAAGACTATGAGGTTGGTGTGTAAGAATATCTACAACATGGAGAAGCAAAGAGCTAAGCGTGGTGGCGGGCGTCCCAGTCTCCAGGGGACTGAGGTGGGAGGATCACTGGAGCTCAGGAGTTTGGGGCCAGCCCGAGCAATGCTGTAAAATAATAAATAAAATAAGCCAGGGGCAGCTGTGCACATCTGTAATCCCAGCACTGAGAGGATGATCAGGATGATCAGGATGATCAGGAGCGTTGCAAGTTTGGGTCCAGCCCAGGAAATTTAGTAAGACTGTCTCAAAAAGAAAAACCAAAGGGCTGGGGATGAAGTCGGGCGTGGTGGTACAGGTCTGTAATCCAAGCACTTGGGAGGCTGAGGCAGGAGAAGTGCAGTAAGTTTGAGGCCAGCCTGGGCTACATAGTGTACAGAGTGAGTCTCCATCTTACAAAAAATGCAGGGGCAGGGGTGGGAATAATTATGGCCAATAAGCACAGGAAAATGCAAGTCAAAACCATGGGATAACACTTAATATCCATGAGGATAGTTATTACCAAGATAATGGGAAATAAATGAGACACACTGGCAAAGATGTGGAGCTAGCAGAGCCTTTGTACACTGTTGGAGGGAATGTTTGTGACAGGGTGCATCTGCCATCCACTGTGGAAAACAGTTTGATGCTGTCTCAAAAATGCTAAATACAGAAACCCAGGGATGCCGCACACATGTCATCCCAGCACTTCGAGGCTGAGACAGGAAGACTGTGAGTTCAAGGCCGGCCTGAGCTACATAATGAGACCTTGCTAAAAAAAAAAGTGCGTGTGTGTGTGTGTGTGTGTGTGTGTGATACAGAGATTAAAATAGGATCCAACAAGTCCACTCCTAGGTAGACACCCAAAAGAATTGAAAACAGGGGCTCAGATACTTGTAAGCCAATGACTATAGTACTGTTAGTCACAAGAGGCAAAAGTGAAGACAACCTGAGTAGCTATCAATAGATGGACAGATAAACATGGTAAATGAAATGTAATACACACAGTGGAATACTATTCAGCTTTAAAAAGGAGTAAAATCAAGGCAATGAGAAGACAAGGGTCAGGCTGAGAGAAAATATTTGCAAAAGGGATGTCTGAAAAACACTATCACCCCTAATACAGAATTAAAACTAAATAAGAAAACAACTAAATCTTTAAAAGGGCAAAAGAGCTACAGATACGTCACCTAAGAAAATATACATATGCCAAATAAGCCTATGAAAATCTGTCATCAGTGCACTGGAAATGTAAACAATGAGCCACCACTACACACTTATTAGAATAGCTGAAATATAAAATATTAAAGACATCAAATACTGGGGACGACATGGAATAAGACCAACGCCAAATGTACCTTGGAAGACAGTTTGGTTCTTACGAAACAAAACACATTTTTACCATATAATCCAGCAATCATGCTGCTTGGTATTTACTCAAAGGAGTTGAAAACTTATGCCCATAAAAACCTGCATGAAGAGCTTCTATAGGAACTTTACTCATAATTGCCAAAACTAGCCGGGCATGGTGGCACCCATCTGTCATCCCAGCACTCGGAAGGCTGAGGCAGAGGGACTGCCAAGAGTTTGAGGCCAGCCTGGTTTACACAGTGAGTTCAAGGTCAGTCTCAACAACACAACAAGACTTTATCTCAAAAAACAAAAACTTGGAAGCAAGCAAGATATCTTTTAGTAGGTGAATGGATAAATAAATGGTGATATATCTAGGCAGTAGAATATCACTTCGCCCTAGAAAGAAATGCACTGTCAAACCATGAAAAGAGGGCCGGGGACTTAGCTCAGTGGTATTGCTGCCTGCCTCGCAAGCGAAAGGTTCCGAGTTTGATCCCTGTTACCAAAAAAAAAAAAAACATGAAAAGAAAAGGCAGATTGCTAAATGCATGTCAGTAAGCACAAAAAGCCAATCTGAAAAGGCTACATATTGTACGATGCAAACTATATGACATTCTGGAAAAGGTAAAACTACAGACAGAGTAGAGGGATCCGTGGCTGCCAAGGTTGGAGTAGGGTGAATTAGGGGAACACAGAGGTTTTTAGGGCAGTGAAATTGCTCTGTATGATAGCATAATGCTGGTTACACATTTGTCAAAACCATACAATACCAAGACCATACAATACCAAGAGGTGATCCCAATGTAAACTGCAGACTCGGGGTGATGTGACATGTCAACGTAGGGTCACTGATTCCTCAAAGGTACTGCTCTGGGGCAGGATTTTTTTTTTCTTTTTGGTACCGGGGTTTGAACTCAGGTCCTTGCACTTGTGCAGCAGGTGGCGAAACCACTGAGCTAAATCCCCAGCCCAGCAGGATTGTTTTGATAGTGCAGGAGACTGACTATATGTGTAGATGTATCGGAAATCTCTGTAGCTTCTGCTCAGTTCTGTTGCGAATCCCAAACTACTCTAAGAAATAGGCCTATTTTTAAAAAAAGAAATTTTGGTGGGGCCTGGTGGCGCATTCCTGTAATCCCAGCACTGAGGGAGACAGAAAGTAGGATCACAGATCTGAGTTACCTCTGGGCAACCTAAGTGAGACCCTAACCCAAAAATAAAAATAAAGAAGGGCTGGGATGTAGCCGAGTAGTTGAGCATCCCTGAGTTCATTCCTAGTAACATACACGCAGATTGACATATGTCACAACACAGATATGGATCTTTAAAACATAAGCCAGGCACAAATGAGTAATATTGTGTGATTCTTACACGAGGGGTTCAGGATAGGCAAAATTTACAGGAGTAGAGCGCAGAATATTTAGATTTTAAAGAGGTGGGGAAGAGCAACTGGGGATTTATTGCTGATGGGTACAATGTGCACTTCAGGTGATGAAAATGTCTTGATGGTTACACAACATTGTAAATGTATTTACATTATACGCTTAAAAATGGTTATAAGTGCAAGGTGTGGTGGTACATGCCTGTAATCCTAATACTTTGAGAAGTTGAGGCAGGAAGATCTCAAATTCTAGCCCAGCCTAGGCAACTTAGCAACTTAACAAGATCCTGTCTCAAAATAAAAGATAAAGCCTACAGCAAGAGAGTCTCAAGTTCAAGACAAGCATGGGCAACTTAGCAAGACTCTGTCAACAGATAGTCAAATATAGACAGATAGACAGATAGATGGGTGGGTATGCAGCTCAGTGGTAAAATGCTTGCCTTATATGGACAGACCCTGGGTTTAATACCCAGTGCCAGTATCACCACCAGGACAAAAAAAGTTAAAAAAAAATGAGAAAACAGGCAAAAGGTATGAATTGAAAGAGATATTTCATCAAGTGGGATAACATGGATGATAAACATATGAAAAGGCATTCAGCATTATTACTCATAAGGGAAATTTAAAAGCACAATGATATATCGTTACACATTAACAGAATGGCCAAAATTAAAAACAGTAACAATAGTAATTGCTGGTGAGGATACAAAAGAACTGGGTCACTTGTTGTATTAGAGTTTTGTGGTGAAATAGAAAACTATTTTATACATATATATGTATATTTATATAGATAGAGGAGGCTTATTTTGAGGAACTGGCTCACGATGTTATGGAATTTTCAAATCCAAAACCTGCAGGGCAGGCTGGCAGGCTGGAGATTTAATACAGCAGTTATGATTCTGAAATATGCAAGGCAGGCAAACAGGCTGGAAATTCAGGCAAGGTGTTTCTCATGCCATTTTGAAGGGCGGGGTACTTTGGAACAAACTCAGGGCCTTGGGCATGCCTAGCAGGCACTTTACCCCTGACAACATCCCCAGAACTCTCTTGGAATCTTGTGGCAGAAATGCTTCTTCAGGAAATCCCAGGGTTTTGTTTGTTTTTGTTTTGTGGTGTTGGAGATCAAACCCAGGGCGTTGTGTGCTAAGCAAGCACTCTACCACTGAGCCACACCCTCAGCCCAAAAGAAAGCTCAGTTTTTGCTCTTAAGACTACTAACTGAAAGAGGTCCACTCATATTATGGAGGGTAATAGACTCTATTAAAAGTCTACTAATCAAAATGCTAATCACATCTAAAAATATCTTCCCAGCAATATCCAGACTGGTTCTGACCAAACTGGGCCTCATGGTCTATCCAAGCTGACACATAAAATTAACCTCCATAGTCATGCCAGCCAATGGGAATGTAGGTACAGTCAGTCTGGAAAGTCACTTGGCAATTGCTTCTAAAACTGGAGACATAGGTACCATATCATACAGAAACTGTGCATGTGGACTTTTATCCCAAAGGAAAATAAAAACACCTAAGCTCATGCAAAATCCAGTATACTTCTGTCCACAGCGGCTTTATCTGTAATCGTCAAAAATGAGAATGCCCTTCAGTGAGTAAAGGATTAAACAAACTGCATAATCACACCATGGAATATTACTCCGAAATATAAAGGAAAAAACATCACTACACACAACAGCCAGGATACACCTCAAGGGCACTATGTTGAATTAAAACGAGTCCACCTTGAAGAGACCCACGATCTATGACTCCACTCTGATGACATTCTCAAGGTGAAAGATGAAGAACAGAGTCTCAGTCGCTTGCCAGAGACTAGGGGTGGTGGGCGGGAGGGGACAGGTGTGACTATAAAGGGGCACCAGGAGGACTCAGTGGCTGTGGAATAGCTGTGACTTGTGGAGGTCGCTGTAACCTTGACAAAAGCAAGGAGTCGGGGCCTGGGATGGGGATTTTTCCCACCCTTCCTAAAACAGGAGTTCCACCTCGGGAGCAATCGTATATTTCCAGGAATAGCCTGGCAATTAATACCCAGTTTTTACTGAACAAATGAAATTTCTGACACAGTCAACTCAACATATAGTGGTCTAGGAGTCCCATCAGCCTTCCTTAGTTTGGGTTCTCTACTTCTTACGGTCATATCTAGACCCTAAATGGCCCTGATCTACTCCATCTGGTTTCATCCCCACCGTGCCTCTTTTTCTAGGCAGCTGGCAATTCCCCCAATTGCCCTGCTCCTCTGCTGGGATCCTTACCCCTCCCCCTTTTTTGGTACCGGGGATTGAACTCAGGACCTTGCACTTACAACAAGGTGTGGTGCCACTGAGCCAAATCCCCAGCCCGACCCCTTATTTTTCTGTACAGTGCATCATTCCTCATCTCATAGCCTCTTCTTCACAGTGGACCTTCTGGCTCAGGACTGGTGGAGCTGGTCAAGGTGGGAGTTCAAAGGTGCCAAAGCACAGGGAGTGTTACTTTCTAACTGAATCTGAAAACTCAGCTAGCTGAAGTAAAAAGCTCAAGAAAAAGTGGCAAGGCTTAGGGCCAACTTACAGAGGCCTTGTTTCCAGGCTAATAGTGTGTTCCAGCCTGAAAAAGTAAATGAGTCACACTAGCTACCCTGTTCAGGTAGGTTTCTTTTTCTTTCTTTTTGGCACCGGGGATCGAACTTGGGACCTTGTGCTTGCAAGACAGGCAGCGGAACCACTGAGCTAAATCCCCAGCCCTCAGGTAGGTTTCTTCACAAGATGGCATATAAGGAAGTGCCAGGTGTGTCCTCTCACCTTAAATGCTGATGGCCTACCCACCGGCCCAGACATTGGCAGAGGAGCACTTGTCCACCCACCATAAGAAGAAATGCACATGGGGCTGGGAAACCGAGGCGAGGACAACGAACCCTCTGTTCACGGTGCTTTGGTCTCTCTGCTTCAGGGAGCCCCACTGAGCAGAGACTCAGGAAGGAGGTGAGAGGAAGTGACAGATCAGGCGACACTAAGAAAAGACCTGGGCTACAGCCCCACATAATGAGGGGGCTGACACTTTCAGGATTGTCCCCACCCCTTCCAAATCCTCCCTCCCCATACCCAGCAAGGTAGGATGGGAGGTAAAGGAGGGAGACAGGAGGGCCAAGTCCTCAGGAACCACTGTACCAACCTCAAGTGATCCGAGGCTTTTTACCAGTCCAGACGCCTTCCCAAGAGGATGCAGTCCCAGTCTGCGCCCAAGCCACCTCTTCAACCCACCCTCCACCTTGCTTCTCTGCGCCTTTCTCACGTGAGAGACAAGCATGCATGTGCTTCCATGCCTGGGCCTCTCATACACTGTCTCCCAGCCTCTTCCCATCCTGTCTGTCTGAGACCCATTCAACCTGCAAAGTACTGACCCAATACCATCCTTCCATGAAACAGTCATCCTCCTGCTGAACTATAAAGAACTGCCACCCTTGGAGTTGGGGATGCCTGCACTCTCACAGAACTCATCACAGGGCCCTGCCCCGTGACTGACAGATGCGCACCTCCCTCCCCACAAATCTATGAACAACAAAGGCAGAGGCTGAGTCCTGGTGCCCCAAGTACCCCAAAGCACTGTGCACAGCTGAATGTACTCTTCAGGACGCTGACTGAGGAGCATCTCAAACACAATGCCAGGTGCCCTTTGGGGTTAATTCAGCACTTTGGAGTCCTTGTAATGTGCCAAGAACCACAAATGGATAATCAAAGGCTCACAGGCTTCAGGAGCTCGTACTCTGGAAGGGAAGAAAAACTCATTCACACCACATTCAGTATGAGGAGAGTAGGGGTAAAATGTTAAGGCCATGCTTCTACACCATGGTGTGCAGAGGCTGGAAGAGTCACTGGGTCCAAGGTGGAGCCTGACATTCTGCCATTTCTAATGGGCTCCTGGGCGATGCCAGGGTTACTGGTCCAATGACAGCACTCTGCGAAGTGAGGAAGGCTCGGCAGCATGGAAGGGGGGACAGTCGACTACACCTGGAGACAGGAGACGATCATCCTCAGAGATGGTGCTTCACGCAGCCCCTCCATGTGACAGAATAAGGGAACGGAGATGGCATGGGTCTCTGCCAAACAAAAGCAGCTTGCTAAATACACACAAGCACTAAGTGCTTCAGGAGAACAGAGGGAGTGCTGGGTCACTTCACACCCTTAAGAAAACACGAGTGGAGCCCTGAAGTACAAACAAGACAGGGCCCAGGGGATGGAGATCAGAGGTCCTAAAGAGCCAGCAAGCTGACCTAGGAGACCATGGGGACCCAGGGGGTGAGGTGGAGAGCAGCCCAGCTGGCAGTCCTGGGAAAGCCTGCCAGGAGTAGCTGTCAGCACCGGAAACCCTTAAGCTTCTCCCTCTCGCATCTGAGACAGCAGGGACAGTAAAGGATTTCTCTGTGCAGCTTAGAATAATCGAAGATTTGGTCAAATCAGCAGCCCTTCCCTAAATCCCATGGAAAACTACGAGCCACCTGTTGGTCCCGCATTCCTGCTGCCACCAGACATCGGGATGACCTGAAGGGTTGGTCACAGACACAGGGAAGGCAAGCTTTGCTCACTGCACGGCAGAGGCAGCTTCTACAACCTCCACCAGCGCAGCAGCTCCCCTGACAGCTACAGTCTGGGTTTCATGTTAGCGGTGTCTGAGTGTTCCCAGGGAGTCAAAGGAATCAGTCAAACGGAGTGGAACTATCAGAAGTAGAGAAAAACTTAGGACACAAGTATTTTCCGCATTCTTGTGAAAAGTAGGTAACTTCTTTTTGTGATGGAATGAATAAAGTAAGATTTTTGTCCCCACCTCCTCCACCAAGGAAAGAACCAGCCAGAAAGTCTCTATTGCTCTGGGTGTCAGCACCATCTCTCCTAACAACAGGGGGAAAGGACAGGGGAAATCCTGTGTGCTCTTCATGAACTGTGGAATATGCAGAGCACCTTCCTACACTCTGTCCTGATCCTTCATTCATAGATATAAGTGAATGATTACTGCATTCATAAAGGTTTTTGTTTGTTTGGTGCTGGGGCCAAACCCAGGGGCTCAGTGTGCCACGCGCACACACTACCACTGGGCTCCCCCAGGGCATTTGCAGTGTTTACTGACCGTGCTGTGCCAAGCGGGGACCCAAGCTGGGCCTGGAGGGGCCACCTCCCTGACCTCACATCCTGTCACTCTTCTTTAGGTTGCTGTTTTTACTGGGCCAACTTCCTGCTGTTTTCCCCAAGCCCCGTGCTTACTATGCCCTCTACCCAGAATATTCCTCCCTCAGCCATCCCAGGGTCACTCCTTCCCTTAGTCACTCACGTCTCTACTCAGGCTGCTGTGGGCCTCTAACAAAACCGCACTCTCGGCCCTTACCTTGCTTCACTTCTCTTTATAGCACTTACCACCACTGGACATTTATGGTGTTTTGTTTTGTTTTTGTCAGTGCTGGGGATCGAGCCTGGGGCCTTCTGCACACCAAGTAAATGCTCTATCTCCTGGACCTTTCGCAGCTGCTGTTTACTGTCTGCTGCCTTCTAGAGCAGAAGCTCACTTTCCCAAAGGTTTGGCCGACTCTATTCACTGTTGCACTGCAGCACAGAGGACAGTGCTTGGCCTGGGGAGAGTACAGACTTACCCTGAATACACTGTTTGCTGAAGGAAAGTGAAATGTGAAGCCTCTCCAAGTAGAGGAAAAGACCAGAGGTAAACCTGGAAAAAGCAAGCTGTTGGCTGCATAAGGATCATTTCCTAAGGATCTACAAGAATTCTCTCAACACACGAATGAAGTTAAAGCAATACTGGAGCCAAGCGTGATGGGGCAATGCCTATAATCCCACCACCTGGGAGGTTGAGGCAGGAGACTCGCAAGTTCCAGCCCAGCCTGGGCCACTTAGTGAGACCTCCATCTCAAAAAAATAAAAATAAAAATAAAAAAGAGGTAGGAATGTAGCTTGTGTGACGACCTCAGTCCTGGAGGGGGGAAATACCGGGTGGATCTCAATTAGGGCAGTGGTTTACTAAACACCTATAACTCAGAAACCTGTGTAAATAGTTCAGTCCCAGCCCTGCTCTTGGAGTTACAAAACTATAAATAATTATGCAATTACTACTGTGATTAGTGCCACAAAATACATAAATGGGAAGAGATGAGCCAAAGCCGATTCCAGAGTTTTAATTGTGCATGTTCAGATGGATGGATCCTCACAGAAAGGAAACACACTAAGAGACAGCTTAGAAGGCCAAGACCACCTAGAGTATGAGGGCTCATAGGACAAATGGAAAGAAAGGCCCCTTAATCTGAGAACAAAGAAAGGGGTAGAAATACAGATTTGGAAGCTATCTGTAATTTGAGACTTCACCAATACACCTTTACTTGCAAGGCGTGGTAGCACAGCAGGTTTTGCTGGTCATCAGGACACCTTCCCCAAGCTAACATGATATTTAGATTTCCTAATCAGTCCAGGAAAACAGCCACAGAGCAGCGTGTACATCACTTAAATATTATTACCTCTTAAAAATCAATGTCTTAAGTGACAATTTGAAGTGCAACTACTGGCCCAAACTAATACAAGTTAGGGGTTTGTTTCTGAGGGGTTTGTTTGTTTGGTTTTCTTCTGAGACAGGGCTTCACGAGGAGGCTTCCCCTGAACTCACTATGTCATCCAGGCTGGTGTCAAACTTGCACCAATCCTCCTGCCTCAGCCTCCGATTGCTATGATTATAGGTGTACATGACCATGTCGGGCTTACAATTTGGTTATTAATGGCTGAGGCAGCATATTACAAAAAATAAAAAGTAAAAAAGCTTATCCCTTAGTATCAAATGTTTCTGATCAATCAGTCTGGATCCAGAGATGAATTTTGTTTTTAATGTCACAAAGCACTATAAGCAATCTCACCTGTCAATCTGGTAACAAGTCTTTCTGAGCTTATCATCTTTTTTTATTGTGGCAAAATATAAATAACAAAATTTACTATTTTAACCATTTTTGAGTATACAGTCCTGTGGCATTAAGCGCATTCATATTGTTCTATAAGTGTCACCTCCATTCATCTCCAGAACTTTTTTATCATCTCAAACTAAAACCCAGAAGGGCCCGGGATTTAGCTCTGAGGCACCACACCTGCCTCCCAAGTGCAAGGTCCTGAGTTTGATCCTTGATACTGGAAAAATAAATGAATAAATAAATAAATGCTGACCCATTAAATAATAACTTCCCATTCCTTCTTCCTCCCTGCCCCTGAAAGCCACCCTGCTACTTTTTGTCTTTGCAAATTGAACTACTGTAGTCCCCTTATATAAGTGAAATCACATATTTGCACTTTTGGGAACAGTTTATCTCATTTAATATAGTGTTTTGTTTTGAGTCAGGGTCTTGATGTATAGCCCAATCTGGCCTCAAACTCATGGCAATTCTCCTGCCTCTGCCTCCCAAGTACTGGGATTACAGCTTTAACATAGCATCAAGGTCTATCTATGTTGTAGCATGTGTCAGAGTCCTTCATTTTTAAGGTTAATTATATGGTATGGGGTGTGTGTGTACTATTTTTATCTATCCATCCATGGACCCCTGGATTGCACCTGCCTTTGGTCTATTGTGAACAATGTGGCTATGATCACTGGTGCACACATATCTCTTTCCGAGTCTATTTTTTAAAAAGCATTTCTGTATTCTCATCAGAAATTCAGCACACTCTGCCCAGACATTATCACTTATCCTGGGCCATACATGAGCTACCAATCTTCTACTTTGCCTGCTGAAGCCCAAACTCTGCCCTTTACTGTCAGCCCCTGAACACGGACGATCTGTCTGTCCCCCTGAACACAGGAATGGGCAGGGTTCCCTCTGGCCTGCCGTTCTATGAGCAGCTGAGCATCCTCAGCTTCCATTGAGACAGAAAGGGAGCACAGTGCCTGCAGTTAACGCTTCAGAAGCATTCCGCTCCAGGTTCCAGCAGAGCTGCTTGACTTTAAAGATGAGATGAAAGATTTAACAACACTGTCCCCTATGTGGGTAATTCACTTGCCAACCAGTATACCCCGTGATCACCTGCAGCAGGCTGGGAACAGAATTCTTCACTTCTGGGTCATCTGTACTTCTGTGTATGTGGGTTTGAGGATTAAACCCAGCACCTGGAACATGCTCGGCGAGGGCTCTACACTGAGCTACAGCCCCTGCCCTTTATCTGTACTCTTCAGGAAGAGACACTTCCAAGGTTAGATACTGCATGGAGCAATAAGGCAATGGTAACTGTAACCTGCTCCAAAGCCTTGAACTTCATAAAGGCCATATCAAAACTGAATTTTTGATGAATATGGAATTCCTACCTCTTACACTCCGCTCCTCTGGGAGGGAACATATTCTTCCTCAGCCCTAACTGTACATTAGAAAGACACACGCTGAAGATGAACACTACCTGAAAAGAGCAGAAAACCCCAGGAACATCTGAATACTATTTAGAAGCATATGTTTTCCAAGACAACATCATTTTAAAATCAAAAGGAGTAAAAAAAAATCCTGTCTGAGCCAGGTGTGATGGTGCACACCTGTAATTACAGCTACAGTGTTTGGGGAGGCTAAGGCGGGAGGAACATAAGTCTGGGCAGCCTGGATAAGACAGTAAGTCTCCATCCAAAAAGAACAAAAAAGGCCAGGTGTGGGGGTGCACACCTGTAATCCTCCTGAGGCAGGAGGATCACCATGAGTTCCAGGCCAGCCTGGGCTACATATCAGTAGTGAAACGAAAAAAATTCCTATCTAGAAGACTACAGAGAAAGCCTGAATTTTCTTCTCTACTGAAATAGATCTGTGGCTTACTTTGTTTTTTTTTTTTTTGGTACTGGATATTGAACTTGGGACCTTGCGGTTTCGAGGCAGGGACTGGAACCACTGAGCTAAATCCCCAGCCCTTCTCTACTGAAATAGAACAGGGTGTTGCCCTGGGACATACACATCACCACCAGCTGTGCTCCAAGATGACAGGGAAGAGGCTCTGTCCCTTGCTCTGCTTCACACATCAGCAGGGCAGGTGAGTAATCTGACAGAGGATGTAAAAGCATCCTTTCCACCCATACAAAAGCAGCTGTGTTGGATCTCTGCTAATACAGCTTTGTAGCTTGGACAAATCCCTTAATAGCTCTGAGCCTAGGGTTTATTTGTTTGTTTGTTTTTAATGTACAAAATGGATGGCTCTGATAGAGTACCTCCACAGGTTCCTTTGACTATGATTGTTCTAGGACTATAATTATCCCTGCATAATTTACTACACTACACATAATGACAATGGTACGCATCAGCAGGTCCTCACCTTATTTCCTAATATCCTTCTCCACCTCCTCTTTCATGACAAAGCCAGCTGTAACAGCAAGCTGGCAAGTTTTCAGGCTCAAAAGTCAGCTTCAGCGAAAATTCTGTACCTGCATTTAGTGGATCAAAAGGAAATATTCTACTACTGTACCTTTCACCCTTGAAAAAGACATTTCCTTCCCAGGCGCAATTCTCAGACCAGAGTTCAAAACCTCAGTGAGGGCTGGGGATTTATCTCAGTGGTTCCACCGCCTGCCTCGAAAGTGCAAGGTCCCAAGTTCAATCCCCGGTACCAAAAAAAACACCTCAGTGAGAAGACTGAGGGTAACAGATCTTTTGGGAACCATTTACCAGTGGTTGCAAAGCAAAAAACGTGTACAGAGTTATCCATGCATGCACACGCACACACACACCTTCTCTCATCTATGCTTACAGGTCAGTGAATAACATGCAAGTTTGGAGATTCCCACTCCCCCTACCTATTCTGCTCTCACAGATATAGAAAAAGGAAAGGAGCATCTGAACTAATCTGGTGGCTACAGATCTCATGAGTATGAAGAATACTCACTGAATTAGGATTCTGCCCACCTGGCTGGACCCAATGGACCTAACAGATGCTGCTTGGGTAGCCCAGAAAAAGGAGATGAATGGAACAGGAAGAGGGGATGAGAGCCTTCACAGATACCAACATCTCTACCACACCAAGCCTTAGGCCACAGGGTGCTTACCGTCCTCCTAAACTCAAAGATAAAAGACTTGCCAATGAGAGAGACCAAGGATTTTTTTTCTAATAAGAGGTTCAAGTGACCACTGAATGTGACTTAAGAAAAAAAGAACATATTACTCTTTTCTGAGGCGATCCGGCACATTTGGAGTGGTATGGCTGTAGACTATTACTCTTTTCTGTTGTGCCTCTACTTAACTATCCAACAGGCTCCCAAGAAATTGAATTTCAAATACTTCCAGAAGAAAATTAAGGACTGGGGATTTAGCTCAGTGGTTCCGCCGCCTGCCTCAACAGTGCAATGACCCAAGTTCGATCCCCAGTACCACACACACACAAAAAAAGTTCAAGTGCAAAAAGAAAATTAAGTTGAGGTTCAAGTACTGGCAGCAAGTTTTGAGAATGCAGTATGTCTACAAAAGCTCACTTTCATGCTCTTCCTAAACAATCCTGGGAAGATAGACAAGACGACACGTTATTAAGGTTAAGTAATGGTGACCCGAGGCAGGTTAACCCAGTTTCACATGGTAGAGGCTGAAATCAATTCAGTCACTCAGTGGCAAGAGAGGCAACAAGGCGCCATGAAGAACACCTGGCCCTGAATACAGAGGCCAGGAGTCTAATCCTACTTCTGCCTAACCCAATCTGTGACCTTGAAAGTCCCTTCCCTTCCTTTCTGGGCTTGGGTCCTAATCTATGAAGCACGAGTTATGGAAGTAGAGCAGTGATCTGTAAATATATTTTTTTAAGACAATAAGCATTTTGTTTAGGTAAAATCATCCAAAATGCATCAGGCACTAAAATAAATTCAAAACAGCTCAATGAAAATACACAAAATATTATCTCCACTCCCTCCAGAAACTTTATAGAATTATTAATAAGCTGGGTGGTGCATATCTGCAGTCCCAGCTGCTCAGGAGACAAGGCAGGAGGATCACTTGGGCAGAGGAGTTCAAGACCAGCCTGGGCAACATGGCGAGACCTTGACTCTTTTTTTTTTTTTTTGACAGTCTCATTCTATAATTTAGGCTAGACTTGACCTCATTATGTAGCCCAGGCTGGCCTTGAACTCATGGTGATCCTCCTGCCTCACCCTCCCAAGTGCTGTGATTACAGGCATGAACTACCACACCTGGCTACAAGCCCCCTGACTCTTAAAAGCATGTATTAATAATAAATAGCTAAAAAAAAAAAAACTACTTAATTTTTTGGTACCAGGGATCGAACTCTGGTCCTTGCGCTTGCACAGCAAGCATCGGAAACCACTGAGCTAAATCCCCGCCCCAAGCTACTACTTACTAAGCCTTTACTCTATGTCTGTTTGGAGTATATTAACTAGTACAATCTTCAGAATGGAGATAGATGACTTGTCTTACATATGAAGAAACCAAATCATCAACATATACAGAACTCGTTCGATGCCTCCAACATTGAACCTCCGGAGGCACCACCTCTGAAGGTATGGCAAGAGGAGAGGCCAAAAACAGGCAGCACTGGCCCCTTCTCCAGGCAAGCAACCACTCTGCATGGACCTAGCCAAAGCCTGGAGGTTCACTCCCTAAACAGGGTAACTACTGAACCACAGAAGACAAGGGAGGGCCGGGACTGATGTGCAGACCTGCATACAAGAGACAGAGCCCCCAGTCTTTCTCACTAGAAGACCCCCAGGGGTTGACAGCTAGACCTGTTCCATATAGGAAGATGCTTGGAGGTAGACTGATGGACGCCGAACACATATTAATGAAAAGGACACCATCCTACAGCGATCGGAATGTGGTCCCAGAATCGGAGGTGCATCACCAGGGACCTTGACCGAAATGTACGTTCTCAGGCCGGTGCCAGACCCATGAGTCAGAACTTCTGGGTAAACTCCAACAACCAGAGTTTTGACAAGGCCAACACGTGACTCTAAGCCTGCTGAAGTTTGAGAACCCCTGCCCTACAGGGAGGCCCACTAGTCAATAAATCATCACACACCAAAAAGCTTCCAATCAGCTTTTCCGTGCCTGTTTATCTGAAAACCAGTCTGAAACCAGAAATTTGAGAAAGACTCTATTATGAAAGAGAAAAAGAAAAAAAAAAAAACAATAGATTTTTTAGAGCAGCTCTTGCAGAGGGTAGTGAAATGCAGCAGGCCCCTTTGTTTGACTTTTCCCTGGTCCCCACTATTCTGGGATACTCCTCAGCCTCTACAGAACAGTTTGAGAACCCACAAAGGAAATGCCGATGCCTTTATACTGGTCCCTATGTCCCTACCCTTGACTCTAACAGAGTAATTCCGACTGACACTCTTGGCAGGAACTCCATCTGAAGGACTTACTTGTCCCTGTGAATCAACAGAAAAGTTCTTAAAGGAAAAAAACATTCAAGCATTTCTCTGCTACAGATTTGCTATATTTGGTATTTGCATTCAAGTTCTACTTTAGAGCCGGGGATTTAGCTCAGTGGTTCTTCTGCCTGCCGCGCAAGTGCAAGGACTAGAGTTTGATCTCTGGTACCAAACAATAAATAAATAAATACATAAAGTTCTACTTTATGTCGATGTTATCTGTAACCATCCCATCTGCCACTCTCTCTTTCTCAGTGTTTCATAAATCTTCCTAAGCCCACTCTTACAATCTAAATCTTTTTATTTTTTATTTTATTTATTTATTTATTTTTTGGTACCGGGGATCAAACTCAGGTCCTTGCGCTTGCGCAGCAGGCAGCAAAACCACTGAGCTAAATCCCCGGCCCTCTACAATCTAAATCTTAATCCAAAAATTCTCCCTTACGATTAGCTTTCACCCTTCTCTTCTCACACCAAATGTTACTGCCACAACTCGATCATTCTGCTTACAGATCTCGAGTGGCCTTGGCATCTTCTACACACAACCTCTCATTTATTTTTACTTCCTCTGCCTCCTTCTGGTCCAGCTTATTTTTCTTCGTTCTCTTGATTTTCCCTTCCCACCTGTGAAGATCTTGCCCTTTTCCTCAGTCTACTCCTCTCCTGGAAAACTGTCTCCTTCAGCAGGGATTTCAAAGTGATGAAAAATTTATGCCAGGTAACCATCCCTATGTTTACATGTAGAAAACTGTGGCTTAGAGAGATTAAGTAACTCGCCCAAGGTTACAAGTAGGATTTTAATCCAAATCCTGCGGTCTTCAAAGCCAGACTCTTAACCACCCTATTCTACTGTCTGTAGCAGTCTGACTTAAATACATGCAAGAGGTTTTTTGAACCATGTAGAAAATATGAGCAGAAAGACCCCTCTGAATAGCTCTATTGGGGGGGGTGGGGAGATTGTCTTTTTTTAAGCTTCAACAGAATTCTTTGTTTAAAACTGCAGGGTAAAACATCTCAAATAATACATAAACTTATACATAAAATACAGAATATCTCCGATATTTTCTCAGGATTTTTTTTTTTGTACTGAGGATTGAACTTGGGTCCTTGTGCTTGTGAGGGATATTTCTCCTCATATGGTAGTACACCAGTATATGCAAGAGCAAATATAGTTGATAGGCCAAGGGCGAAAGTAATTTGGGCAGTGACCTCGGCCAGGCATTAACTTTCAAAGACCAGGTGCATGTCAATTTTAGTCAGAATAGCGGCATTAAGAGATTTTCTATGAAGCTGGGATTTGCCTATTTTATTCTGCATTCCTGGTCATTTCATCCATAGCATGACTGCTCAGTTATGGTTCTTTGCCTTTGGAGTGGTACTTTAAAGGTATAGGGAATGCCTACCCAAGACGAAATTTTCACCAGAAAAAATCATAATAGAAATTACAAAGCTTTTAAAAAAAAAAAAAAAAGCACGCTTGATTTCAGAAGTACTTAGTAATTTTTTTTTTTTTTTTTTGGTACCGGGGATCGAACTCGGGTCCTTCCGCTTGCGAGGGAGGCAGCAGAACCACTGAGCTAAATTCCCGGCCCTACTTAGTAATTTTTAAGAAAGCGTAGCATAAATACTTCCAAAAACAACAGGCTTGGCAACATCCTGCATATAGGAGCAAACATCTACTCAGGCCATTAGTCAAATGCTGCTTAATAATTTGCTTCTCACATACCCTTTCATCTCAGGATGGTCAATAATCATGATTTATTTACCTAATGATCTATTAGCCTACTTTAAATAATGAAAGAAAAAACCTGGTACCTATATAGTTTAAATCAGCTGGTTTCCTAACTGTCATGATTTCTATCATTTCAACATCACATTATTGTGTCCTTACAAGGCCATCTCAGTTAAGAAAAATAAAACATCAGTTGTAGGCTTACAAAGTGAAAAGGGAGATTCTTTCCCAAATCCTTTTTGTTGGTACTGGGGACCAAACTTGAGACCTCGCACTTTCAAGGCAGGTGGCGGAAACACTGAGCTAAATCCCGGCCCTCCCAAATTCTTTCTTGCTTAAAAAATTAAATGTATAGGGGCCGGGTTCAGGTGATGTATCTTTAGCAGGTAAGCCCTGGTGAACTTTTTCCCGCAGCAGTCACACTGAAACGGTTTAATTCCTCATTGGTAGCACATGCTGTTCTAGGTTCTGAATACGGGTGAATTGCACCCCATGGTTGAACCCCGAAAACGCCCATCTGGACCGGTTGGACTTCGTCATTCTGCACTACCCGTAGGAGCAATGTAGAGTTGGTAAGGGTACGGAACATTTTCCAGTCGATCATCATCATCCACGTGAGCATTAGCGCTAGAGGTGCACTGAAGTGTAGGAAGCACCTCAGTAACGCCTGCTTCTACTGAGCCTGTATCGGAAGACTGTGGACTAATCAGAAGGTCCTCTCAGTCTGGTTTATTTTCCTGTACTGTCTGTTGATCACTCAGTGAACTCTGAGATGCACTGACAGGCTGGGATACTTCCTCCAGGTCCTCTTCGTCACTTAGTCTTTCTGCTTTGACTTGTCATCTTCAGCATACAGAGGCAAGGCAGTTTTTGTACTCTCGCAAGTCACAGCCATTCTTCTATCTACCTCAGGTGGGTCAGGTAATTCTAAAATCTGGATATTTTCCACCTGTTTAGCTTTCTCAAGCTGATTCTTTGATCAGTTCCAAAAGGAAAAGCTAGTCACCTGGTCGATTACAGTGTTCTGTGTAGGAAGCTGAAGAACTCAACACCTCTTAAGAACTTGTTTGTGTGGTACATTTTACAAGACTCTTAGGAAACATAACAGTGTAGCTTTTGTGCTTTCTCTGGGATTCTCAGCAGACAGGAATGATTCTTTCCAACACACTGCACTCTGAAGATACTGGAGAAATGCTTCCATCTCCAGAAGTAAAATTGCAGTTAGAATTTTCTTTTCTTGCCCACCACCTAAACTCTTTTCTGCCTGGTTATTGGGCATATTCCATAAAATACTTGGTTTCATGAACTCTGCACAGGTGCTAGCAACACTAAACATCTGGATATAGCTCGCTGCAGCTAGAACATCAATGTTTTCTGGAATTTTTTTTTGGTACCAGGGATCGAACTCGGGTCCTTGCACTTGCAAGGCAAGCAACGGAACCACTGAGCTAAATCCCCGGCAATGTTTTCTGTATTAATCGACAGAGTGACTATGTAAGCATATTCTAAAGGAGGTATAAAGCTAGTCACTGTAACATGATGCAGATCCAACACATTTTTGTTCTCATCCTCTGCTTGGCCCACAAGCTTGGTGTGAAAGAAATCACTGCAAACTGCTAGTACCACCTATGTGCCCGGAAGATTGTGTCCTGGACACAAATAGTGACATCACAAAAATGTCCATCATTTCGTAGCATATGTAGTTTTACAACCATTTCCTGACTATGGGAAGAGGAGCTCTGGGGAAATGTTTTCACACCCATCTTTTCCTTCCTTTTCTACAGAGGTAAATATAAATCCTCTTCAGGGATGTAAACAAATCAGAAATGTCTTTGATTGGGATCATGTGGTTCAGGGAGGAAACATGCCTTCAGAGCAAGTGATGGTCATAACCCAGGGGCCGTCTTTCAGAGGCACGCCCGGCCTGAGGGAGTAACAAGGCGACCCGGGGAACCCCAGCACAGCGGCAGCTGGGGGCCGCTGGCCAGGGCGGGGAACAGTTTTGGAGAGCTGGTAGGGAACAGGTGGTTAAGGCACCCCTCTCCTCAAGCAGCCCATCAGCCTAGGACCTTTTTTTGGGGTGGGGTGGGATATGAAAGTCTTCCAGTGTGAGCTGAGTAGCTGCCCACCTCAAAAGATTTCCAGATCGAGTGTAAGAGCTCTTTAAGAGACAAGACCGTCATCTAACAATCAAGGGGAGGCAATGACTCCTGAGGAGCAGCCTTTGCCTCTGCACAACACAATCACTTTGGGGGCACAAAGAAGTCTAAGTGCCAAGAGAAGATGCTGCAGGGAGCACACCAGCGTGTGGAGCCAGCCCCCACCCCTTCTTCCACGGGGGGCTGTGAGCACATCTTCTCGGGTCTGTGTGACAGAAAAAGGAGGCGGGCACCCCACGTCGCCCACTCTGAGGGCCTGGCGGCTCACCTCTCACCCTCCCTACCCAGGGCTGAAAGGCTGTCCCTCGTCCTCTCCCAGCTTGGCTTCCACCCGCCTCTCTCTCCATCCCTCGCCCACTGTCCTCTTTGCCCCTGTCCGCCGCCCCTCTTTTCTTCTGGCTCGCCTCCTCTGCCGCCGCCAGCCGCCGCCCAGCCCGCGTCACCTTGAGCGTCACGTCGCACAGCTTGCCCTGCCGTCGGATCTCCTCCATGACGCCGTAGCCGCGACTCGGCAACTCGGACACCGAGAAGTGCACCAGGTCCTCAAGATCCTCCGCGCCGTCCTCCACCATCTTCCCCGGCCGCCGCGACTGCGCAGGCTTGGCCGGCCGGCTCCACACTAATCAGGGCGCGGCGAGGGCGCACGCCGACTGCAGCTGGCAGCGCGGAGCCGGAATTGGATGGGCCCGCGCGGCGCCGTAGTCGCAAACTCCTCTACGCCGGAAGCCCGGCCGCCCCGCTTCCTGGTTTAACCATAGCCTTCGTTTCCCGCTCTCAAGGCCTCGACTGTGCATACGCCTGCTGCAATCTTTCTAGATTAATGGGTTCCATTTGCCGTCTTCTGATTCGGCCTTGACCTTAATCGTATCACCGAAGAACTTTGGATTTTCATTTCTGCCACACTCCCAGACACTTCCGTAATTCCCGGAAGCGGTCTGTTGCCATGGCGACTGTGTACACAGCCGGGCAGCTCCGCCTGGGGTGCCCTGGTCTCGTGCAGAGTTTGGGTTGCTGTAGTTGCAGCTGTCGCGCTCGGAAAGGGCCGCTGCCTCGAGAGCGGTGAGCGGGGGCCATGCGCGGGCGGGGTTAGAGCGAAGGGAGACCCGATGGGGTGTGCGTCCGGGCCGCTGGCAGTGGCTGGGGTCCGAGAGCGGTCTACATGGGAGTTCCTGGCTTTGCTCACTCATTTGTGAAACAAAGGCAGAGGAGGACAAGGCATCACCGGGCCCCTTTCAGCCTGATAGTGACTTGGGGTTTTCCGAGCTAGTGTTCCCTAGCCTAACGAGGGTCCCACGTCGCGCCCACGACACAGACGGTGTGAGGCAGAGTACCAGAGGACGTCTGGACTCTTCTTCACTCGTCAGTTTTCAAACTGGAGGGGGGTTCGGGATCATCAATCCGAGGCCGTCACTTTACAGATGAGGAAACCGCTCCAGAGAGGGACGGGAATGGGCTCAAGGGCCCCTGCCGCGCACATTCCACCCAGGGCTCCCGCACATTAGGTGAGGTAAAGGAGAAAGGCTACTTTTGCCTGGATGCCAGGCTTGCGTTCATCCTAAGGCTGGGTGCAATCAGACCTTGTGTTTTGGGTTCAGATGCTGCTGTTAACAGCCACCACCGCCTCTGTCCCTGGTCTGGGCAAGAGCACGGGAAGATGGGGACCTGCCTCTTGCCTACAGTCCCACCAGACGCTCTTGTCGAGCCTTCGGGGATGCTTGGAGGCCGTACTGTCCATTCCTACTCCTAAAACATGAGGAAACGAGTCTCAGCATAAAGATCTCCTTGTGGCCACTTAATCTCTTTATAACAGCAGAATATTAAAGATGGTGACTAAAAGACAGTGGTGTTCCTCACAGCGTCCTGAGGAAGAGGACACTGCTAAAAGGGAGGGCACAGTGAGGAGGTGAACATGGCTTTTTATGCCTCGAAACCAAGTGTTCTCCCAGAAGGGCCTTGGGCTCGGGTTGGAGGTGGTGTGGGAGGGGAGCGACCTCATACACCCCTGGGATTCTCTCAGTAGTAACTGAAGATGGACGCACATGTGGAGACTCAGCCACCCTCTGACTTCCAGCCATGACCACCACCACCAACTGCCATTTCATGAACACCTGCTGTGTGCCAGGCACTGTTCTGCATATTGTGGGGGGCACAGAGCTTGGCCTCAGGCAGCTCACAAGTAATTTGGGTTTGGGAGCTGAAACCCACACAAATGAAGCGGCATAAAAATGGTAACAAGCAGTATTTCAGTAAGTGTAAAATGGCATGGGGTCCCCAAATGTCGGGGTGTTGAGGGGCTGGTAAGTAGTAGGTCATAGGAAAGCCTTATTGCATGCGGGTGTAGCTCCTGGCATGCTTGGAGCCATGGCATGAGCATGAAGAGGGCCTTGGGAAGCACAGATGGGGCGACTGCATGTGCATGTTGGCAATTTCAGGGCAGAGAAGGGGCAGGCTCTGGGGGATGCTCTGATCTGGCCTGTGCTACCCTTGTGCTGTTGGCAGGCAGGGGCTTCAGGGAGGGAGACCTGAGCGCCTGCTCCCAGAGTTCCCTGCTTCTTCATGGTCCCTTTCAGAGGGCACTCTGGATGTCATCTGAACTTTGCATGGCTGGAGGATGGGCCCTTGTTCCTGGCATGGGAAGTGGTTTTGGTGTGAGGGTTTGAGTCAGAACATAACTGCCTCTTCCCTCGGCTTCCCGGTAGTATAAATCAAACTGAAGTTGGAAATGACTTTTTATTTCTAGAGCTCAATTTTGCAGACAAAACATGTTAGGGCTTAAATTGGATAAGCCATTATCTTTGCTCACCCCAATATCTTTTAGATTTATTTTATTTAATTTATTTTTTTTGGTTTGGTACCAGGGATCGAAATCGGGACCTTGCACTTTCAAGGCAGTTATTGTTTGGTTTTTTGAGACAGGGTTACACTTCTGTAGTTCAGGCTGTCCTTGAACTCACTATGTAGCCCAGGCTGGCCTCAAATGCAAGGCAACTCTCCTGCCTCAGCCTCCCAAGTGCTAGGATTACAGGTGTACACTACCATGCCTGGCTAGATTAATTTTCTAAAACTAAAAAACCATAGATGCTGTATCCCATAGTATCTAGGAAAAAGACTTCCATGAAGTAGTGTCTTGAGAAATGTAAGATGTGCACACACACTCTGCAATAGGCAAGTATGTAAGTGCCATGTTTGCTTACTTGATTTGACAGCTGAAGGACTTATGAGGAGTCATGGTTTTATTTTGTCCACATCATTGAAACTAAACTGAAATAGCAACACCTGTCTCTATTTTACTGGCTTCTATAAGGACACTTAACACCACTTGATGATAGTTAATGTTATTGTAAGAGGAAATCAAGTAGTCACTGCAACTTGTGTCTGGAAATGAGAAAGGAAATTAATATTTTAAAAATCTAGAATAATTATTGTTAGGTAACAACATTGAGCTTCTCTCAGAAAAGTACATGTAAAAAAAAAAGAAAAGTACATGTGAAATGTTACTATTATTTATTTAATGTGCTTTTTTGTGATAGTAGGGATTGAACCCAAGGTCTTCACACTGAACTACACCCCCAGACTATGTGTGTGTGTGTGTGTGTGCGTACACACGTGCAGTATGCTATATATATATTTAAAAAAAATTTTTTTTTATTTGGTATGGGGATCGAACTCAGGACCTTGCATTTGTGAGGCAGGCACAGTGCCACTGAGCTAAATCCCTGGCCCAATATGCTATAAATTAATTGTACAGAATAATCTATTCAGACCCAAGAAACCCACAGCAAGAGAAGCATGTAAAAGGCCATCAAAAGGCTGGGGATTTTACTAGCATTAGAATACTCCACACATAGGTTACGGAAACATTGCACTCTGGAGGCTGCAGTGTTCACACACTTCCATTAACAACCCACTCTGAGGAGGCAGGGAAGCTGAGGAGAGGTCTGCCCCCAAAATGCTGCCTTTCTAGTGTGGGGGAGAATTCATACTTCTGTAAGGAGAACTGAATCACCTCGGCGTTCACAAGCAGCCTGTTTCTGTAACAAAGTGGCCCATAATTTGATGAGGTCTCGCCTAGTTCAAACCCAGGCAGGAGAGGAACCACACTGACTGGTGAGACCCAGGAAGACAGCCAAGCGATGGCCACAGCTCACAGAGGAGATGATTTGCAGAGAAGCTCTGCACTGACAGTCTGCTCCTTCGCATCTGTAGAGGAGTTCCATACAGCCATTTGTCATTATTAACCTTAAGGTGCATACAGGCAAAGAGAATGCAAACACCCAGCCTTTTTTAAATTTTTTACTTTGAGACAGGGTCTCCCTAACTCACAAAGCTGCCCAGGCTGGGCTCAAACTTGTAATCCTCCTGCCTCAGCCTCCCAGAGTGCTGGAATTACAGGTGTGCACCTCCAAACCTAGACTTTAATGTGTTTTTTAAAAAACAAAATAATTTACTAATTAAAAGAATTTCCTGGGCCAGGGATTTAGCTCAATGGTTCTGCTGCCTTGTAAGCACAAGGTCCCGAGTTTGATCCCCAGTACCAAAACCAAAAAACAAAAACCAGAATTTCCTGTTATACCTGCTGTTATACTTGAGTTTTTTATTTTTAATAATAAAGATCTTTAAAATTAGTTTTAAAGCCGGGTGTGATGCTGAACACATATAATCCCAGCACTGGAGCCAGCCTGGGCCACATAGTTTAAACCCAGCCTAAACTACATAGTGAGACTGTCTCAAAAAACTTAACACAAGGACCCGAGTTCGATCCCCAGTACCAAAAAAAAAAAAAAGACTTAAGAAAAAAAGCCGGGGATTTAGCTGCGCAAGTGCAAGGACCTGCGTTTTATTCCCCAGTACCAAAAAAAAAAAAAAAAAAAAACCTTAAAAAAAATTAGCTTCAAAATTTTAAACATCATACAAGTTTGTTAGAAAGCTTTGCAAGTCCTGGGCATCCTCTTCCATCCTATTGCATAAAGCCACATCAAACTTTCAACTTCTGTTATGCTTGTACAAATGGTACTTATTTGTGATAGTATAAATGAGGGAAGACAAATATGCCTGTGGGTCCCTGAAAGAAACTGATGAGAGTATAAGTACTTACCTTTCAAGAGAGGGAGAGGAAATAGGGAACTGTGATTTTTGTCAGTGGAATGACAGAAGAAAGACTGATTATGGACTGGTCTAGACTAGACTAGCCTGCTAGGGCATCTTTATCTGATCCAGATAGTCAGCTCAAGCACAGAAGGTGGTGCTGCATCTGATACAAGATAAATTAACAAAGAAAGATAGTTTTTCCAGGTGTGGTGGCACATGCCTGTAATCCCAGCGCTCTGGGAGGCTGAGGCAAGAGGATTGCAAGTTTTTTTGTGTTTTTTGGTACCAGAGATCGAACTCGGGACCTTGCACTTTCGAGGCAGGCACCAGAACCACTGAGCTAAATCTCTGGCCCAGGATTGCAAGTTTGAGCCTAGCCTGGACAATTTAGTGAGACCCTGTCTCAAGAAATAATAAAAGGGGGCTGGGAATTTAGCTCAGTGGTGCTGCCGCCTCCCTTCCAAGCACAAGGTCTGGAGTTCGAGCCCCAGTACCAAAAATAATAATATAATAATAATAATAATAATAATAATAATAATAATAATAATGAAGGGCTAGGGACAAGTATCTCAATGCAAAGGTCCTAGGTTCAATCCCTAATACCGAAAAAAGAAAAGAAAACTCTAGTTTTAACATACTATTTCATAGTAAGTATGTTACAAGAAAATATAATAAGTGAGGTAAAACATAAGTTAACACATCTTAGATGCAGAATATTTCTAGAAACAACAACTAAGACCACTAAAGGGAAGATTATTTTTGCTTTCTATTTTAGTCTTTTTGGGGTCAATGGTGGAAAATTAAGCTGACTACAGCAGGAAGTTCAGTGCTTGCTGAAGAGGGTCCTTTGGGGAAAGCACTGGGAAGCTGGGGCCAGAAGAAAGACTGGCTCTCAGAGCCACAGGAAAACAAGGCCATACCTCACTCTTTTCCTGATCTTTTTGATGACTCCACCCTGTTGTTATTTGATGGTAACCACTGAGAATTGCATTGTTCTCTTCCCTTCAGCTAGGATGGCTTCTAAGAAGAAGGTTCATGCATTTGTCCGCGTCAAGCCGACGGATGACTTTGCTCATGAAATGATCAAATATGGAAATGACAACAAAGTGAGTGGAGCATGTCTGCCTTCGCCCACTGGGGCCTTGCTTTCTCTGTCCTGTGTCACTACTGCAAGACCCTGTTTCCAAACAACCATTTAAGGACCAAGGCGGAATGAGTAAAAGTTCAGATGGACTCTAGTGTCCGAGTCTAGACCACACCTTCACAGTGCTATTGAGGAAGTCCCCATCTTTAATTGTAATTTTACAGTTAATAACTGCTTTGCCCTACATTTGCTCACACTTCTAGAATGTTCTGCGGTCAGATCTGTTGTATAATCTCACGGTGGGTATAGTAAGGTTGTCTCGAGTTGATTACTATTAAACTTATCGAGCAGTAGGGGAAACTCATCATGAGGAGTGGAAAGATTTCTCCAACTCTAGACCCTCACCACTGTCCTGAGAGCCCTTTGATGGGCATGGGACAGTGTGAGTGTGGGGGGTTTTCATTAGCAGACATCTAGAGGCTCACTGTGGCCAGCTTTGATACATCTTTAAAGGAAGACTTCAAGGGCAAACTGCTCAAGCCTCAGAGGTCCTAGCAGTCAGAAAAGGGCTCAGATGCAGCCCTGTGACATGTTCCCTGCACGACACAGTTTCAGAGAACACACAGGCATGGAGCATTTAGTACGTGGATGATCCAAACTTGTCTTTCTTAGTCTTAATTTTACTCTATGTGGCCAGATCTTGGCTCAGGAATTAGAGTAGCCAGGATAAGATTTGAGCAAGAAATGGAGTGTGGTGGCACATGCCCGGAATCCCCGCACTTAGGGTGAAGCAGGAGGATCACTGTGAGTTTGAGCCCAGTTTGGGCTACATAGTGAGTTCAAGATCTGCGTGAACTACGTAGTGAGTATCTGTCTCAAAAAGGAAACAAAAGGGCTGGGGATTTAGCTCAGTGGTTCTGCCACCTGCTTCGCAACCGCAAGGTCCCGAGTTTGATCCCCAGTACCAAAAAAAAAGGAAACAAGATTTGAGCAAGAGAATATTTACATCCAAAGCCTCCATCAAGAGGGCCCTTACTGGGAGCTGACTTTACCCAGGATGGCCTTAGGCCAGCTTCTGCCACCACTGCCTTCGGAGTACATGCATCTGAACACTACTGCGTACAAGGAGGTTGGCCCTGTCAGTTTACTATAATCCTGAAGAGTAACTGTCTGAGAAGCCCAGAGCCTTTTGGTGCTGTTCGTCACAACTCAACACTGGCCCAGGGCCTGCACAGTGCACAGCAGAGGGGGTCCCTGCTGTCAGCCCCTGCCTGTAACTAACTCAAGCCTTGCTGCTCCCTCTCAGCTAATCCAAGGGCTTGCTGTACTTCACAGGTGTAGCTAAGCCTTGCTTTCTAAGAACACGAAGTCAGGTATGGTGGTGCACGCCTAGAATCCCAGCCTTCAGGAGGCTGAGGGAAGAGGATCGAAAGTTCAAAACCAGCCTGAACTGTATAGTGAGACCCCCATCTCAAAACACAGCCACCACCACCACCACCACAAGAAACCCAACAAATAAGCAACAAGCATGATGAATGTACCTGACCAAACAGTGAACGTGTAAACTCTCCAGTCTGCTGATTTTGCTGCCACAGGGTTGTGTGGCCTCCCTGCAGGAGCTTCTTTCTCCCATTCCAAGGAATTCATCCAGAATATCAGCGGATATGCAGAATCCCTGTTCACCCTAGAGCTCACTTCCTCTATTTTCTTCAATTCAGGACTCAGCTATCAGTGATTTTTTTTTTTTTTTGAGACAGGGTCTCACTGTGTAGTCAGGCTGACCTTGAACTCACTATGTAGCCCAAGCTGGCCTCAAAACTCTTGGCAATCCTCCTGCCTCAGCCTCCCAAGTGCTAAGATGACAGGTGTGTGCAACCACACCAAGCTGTCAGTGATTTTCTTTTTCTTTTCTTTTTTTTTTTTTTTGCACCACTTTCCTCACAAGTGACTTTTCTTTTCTCTTTTTTTGTAGAGCATTGATATTCACTTAAAAAAAGACACTCGGCGAGGAGTTGTCAATAACCAGCAGACAGACTGGTCCTTCAAGCTGGATGGAGTTCTCCATGATGCCTCCCAGGACTTGGTTTATGAGACAGTTGCAAAGGATGTGGTTTCTCAGGCCCTGGATGGCTACAATGGTAATTTAGCTAATTAACTGTTATCTTTCCTAAGAGCCTAGGCGGCCCTTCCTGGAGGAAGAGGTACAGTACGAGTGTTTTATAGTGAATAAAATAAAATATAACCCCACTTGCTAGCATTTGTATGCTTATTTGTCTCCATGTTATTATGGTAGAAATCTTACTGCTGCTTGGTGATAGCTTGATCCCATGTCCTGGGTCCTGCCTTCCTAGGATAATTAAAAGACCCTGGCTTTGGCCAGATATGGTGACACATGGCTCAGTCCCAGCTACACAGGAGGATGAGGCAAGAGGATCACAAATTTTCCAGTCGAGGAAAATTTAATGAGACTGTCTCAAAATAGAATATAAAAAGGGCCAGCAGTGTAGGTCAGTGGTAGAGCACTTGCCTAACATGAGCAAGGCCCCGGATTCAACACCCAGTACAGGAGAAAAAGAGACAGAGACTGAAAGAGAGAGAGAGACCTGGCTTTTTATAGGTCACAGGGATTCAACTATTGTTTCAAATTTCTCAAATATTTTGAAGATATGTCTATGGTAGAGTTGATGAAATTCAAATATTTCTCAGCTACCTAAGAAACTTTACATTTATTAGTACACACTGTACTGTTCATATTCTAGTATAGGATTTTTTACACTGTCGCTAAAAACTTGAGCAGTGTTTTTCCTAACAAGAGCCTAAAAGGCTTTATTTATTTATTTATTTACTTACTTATTTATTATGTCTCTTTCTTTCTTTATTTTTGTGGCCCAGGGGATTGAACCCAGGGCCTTCACACTGAGCCACATCCAAGCCCTTTTTTAATTTTAATTTTTGTCCTTTTGAGACAGGAAGTTGCTAAGTTGTTAAGTTGTCCAGGCTGGGCTCAGTCTTGTGATTCTCTGCGATACTGGGATTACGGAAGTTCTGGGATTACAGGTGTACTCCATTATGCCAAGAAAAAAAAAAAAAAAACAGAAAACAAACCTTTACTGGGAAAGTTTTACAAACTTGGAAATCGTAAGATTACTTTAAAATCTTAAAAAACGGGGCTGGGTGTGCAGCTTAGTTTTAGAGCACATGCATGACCTCTGGGTTCCATCCCTAGGACTGCCAAAAAAATCCCAAATACTCCTTAAAAAAATAAATATAAGCTGGGCATGGTGATGCACACCTGTAATCCTACCAGTTAGGAGGCCGAGGCAGGAGGATCGCCATGAATTTGAGGTGAGCCTGGGCTACACAGTGAGTTTAAGTCCAGCCTCAACTACATAGACTGTCTCAAAAATATATATATATAAGGTATTTAAAAGTCACAGTTTTTCCATCCTGCCATGTGGTGGCTGCTGACTAGAATGTTTCTTGTTTTGCACGATTTTTGGTTGTTGTTTCTGGTACTGGAATCAGACCCAAGACCCTGCAAATGCTAAGTAAGTGCTTTACAACTAAATTACCCTCCCAGCCCCAATTTTGTAAGTTTTAGGTTTTCTATTTTAAAAGTCTGCTGAATGCAGATGCCCAAACATTGTAATTTATCCCGCATGGGACACACGTGTGGCCCACTGACTGTAGGATATCCCACGGGAGTTCATGACACTCTGAGCACTTGTGACCCAGGAGGTGGAGACAGAGGAACTGGGGCCCAGGAGCTTGAGTCTTGGGCCTTGTGCTGTGGAACCACGAAGGGCTCGGAGTCTCCAAGTCTCCTTCCTGCTTGCTTACACTGGGCTCTTAGCCAGTCCCTGGCTCCATCTCTCACGCTGAATCCCAGGAATGAGAGCACCTGCATGCAAACACCGATTTCCACAGCCCCAGGTTGCCCTGGCAGGTCCACCATCTCAACACCCAGAAGCACCTTCAGAATGGGGTCCAGCTCTGGGCCAAGAGGAAGTGCAGACGGGAGCTTGGGTGACTGCATGCTTTGTGTCCTGGAGCCTGGTGGCGACTTGAAGCAGAGCAGAAGCACAGATGAAAGCCTCCCAGAGTGGTCCATTTCTGGAAGTGGCACAGGACCCACTAGGAGCCCTTCTTGGTCCTGTGGGCATTTCCAGTCTACAGAGCACTCTCAGTATGGCAGGAAGTGCCACTCCTGCTCCATCTCTCCTTGAGACTGCAAAGCCCTCTTGCCTGTGTGGGCAGGTTGATGGCTCCTGCCAGCCCTGAGACCCAGGCAGTTCCTGGCCATGCTAGTGAAGGTCTGGAGTCTAATGCTTTTGTCTTCAGCTCCTCCGTCCCCTGAGAGTCCTGTTCTCAGAAGCCCTGGGACCAGATTGCTTTTGGTCTGGGGCGCAGGAGAGCAGGGTGGACTGCTGATTCAGGGCAGATGTGCACATCTTGACTCTTCATGTCCCTGTCCCCTTGCTTACCCATGATACTCCGAGGTGGAATTTCTCATGTCACTGGCGGCCTTCACGCCGTGGTCCTGGCTGGCACAGGTGTGCTGGGAGAGGTGTCCTTAGTATGGTTTTCCTGGATGTCACCGAGATGTGTTTTGAAATGTTTGCAGGCACCATCATGTGCTACGGGCAGACGGGAGCTGGCAAGACATATACCATGACAGGGGCATCTGAGAATTACAAGCACCGGGGGATTCTGCCCCGCGCCCTGCAGCAGGTAGAGCGGGCTCATGGGTGGGAAGCCACACAGGTCCACTATGTGGTACCTGCTGCTCAAAGGAGCTGCAGCCAGGACTGGTACCAGTGCCCAAGACAGGACACGTGGCTGGCAGTGGGGTGGGACAAGGCCTCCGGAAACTAGGGGTTCAGGCTGCAGATAGGCCCACACCCATGCTCAGCTGTTCCCTCATTTACAGAAAAGGGGGTAGACAGGCTAATTGGCCTCCTGTTCCTCTATGGTCTGTGATCCTATAAATTAAGGATTTGGAATTCCTAATCTTGTTCCTTCCTGGTTTTAATGAGTAGAATATAGGCCTGCTCTGGCTTCTTCCACTCCACAGCTCCTGAAAAAGCAAAGGCAAGCTGGGTGTGGTACAGCATACTGTATTCCCCCGCAGTCTGGGAGGTGAGGCACAGGGATCATAGTGACTTTGCAAGACACTGTTTCAAAATTTAAAAAACTAATTAGCTCAATGCAAAGGGCCTGGGTTTAACCCCAGTCCAGCAAAATAAATAAATAAATTATAATACACCAAAGGCAGGAAAGCAGGCATGACCTGAGCTAGGACCGAGTCACCCATGGCCTGGGAAGTGTGACTGGAGACAACAGAAGGCCTCCCGTAGGGGTCTCAAGCCCAGGATCTGTGAGGGCTCTGGTTGGAGGCAGGAGGCAAACAGCCTTTCCCCGAAAGCGTCTGTGGTTTGGACAGAAGCGTGGACAACCTTCTAGTACATCAGTCCTCTGTGCTCTAGTTTCTGAACCCAAATCCGTGATTTCCCACTGTGAATACTTCAGTATCTCAGCATCTTTGACTGTAATAGTTTAGCTCTATGGCACCTAATTGAAATAACAAGTAAGTCACATACACAATACTGAGTTTTCTAGTAGCCACAATTTAAAAAGTAAAATAAAAGGTGAAATTACTGTTCATATTATAAGCCGGGTGTGGTGGTGTGAGCCTGCAGGAGGATCACAGAGAGTTCCAGGCCAAAAATATATATATAAGATGATAATTAATAGCACCCAGTGAACTAGTAAAAATAATTGTTGTTGATGACAAGCATTGTACCACCAGACTGCAAGTTCCGGAGAGCAAGACTTACCTTATACTTCCGGATGCTCCCCCTGGGGTCAGAAGACCCCCAACACTGGCTGCCTGTTCAGTCCTGTGTGGTGACCACTGTCCACCTCCTGCCTAGGTCTTCAGGATGATCAAGGAGCGCCCCACACACGCCATCACCGTGCGAGTCTCCTACCTGGAAATCTACAACGAGAGCCTATTTGATCTCCTGTCCACTCTGCCCTACGTGGGCCCCTCCGTCACACCAATGACCATTGTGGAAAACCCCCAGGGCATCTTCATTAAGGGCCTGTCAGTCCACCTCACCAGCCAGGAGGAGGACGCCTTCAGCCTCCTCTTTGAGGTGAGATGACCGAGTCAAAGACTTCCTGGCCTGGCCTGCCCTGGGATCCCTGTCCCTCCCTTTCCCTCCCCTCCTACCTTAGGATCTTACTTTGATCATCAGAATAAAGAAATGTGCTCATTTAGTAAGTTTAGATATAACCAAAAGCCAGCATGGAGGTGCACGCCTGTAATCCCAGCACTCAGGAGGCTGAGGCAGGAGGATCACCAAGAGTTCAAGACCAGCCTGAACTACATAGTGAGACCTTGTTTAAAAAAAAAAAAAAAAGACAAAAACCCCCTGAAACCCCCAAAAATGATGGCTTTGAAAAAATTGTGAACAAAAAGATTTTACTCATAAACTACTTTTTACAGGGGCCGGGTATTTAGCTCAGTGATTCCACCACCTGCCTTGTAAGCACGAGGTCCTGAGTTCGATCCCCGGTACCAAAACAAACAAACAATTTTTTACTTAAGGCAACAATAATGTATATTTTAGTATATTTTCTTTCCTAGACAATAGGTTTTATGGCATTTAAATGATAATAAGACAGATTTGTCTTGAAAGGCAATTTTATTATCATTTAGATACTGTAAAATCTGCTGTTTTAAGTATGCAATTCAATGATTTTTAGTAAATGTACAGAATTGTACAACCATCAGCACGATTCCATTTTAGAAATGCTCCTTCAAGCAGGGCATGATGACAACACCCCTGTAATCTGGCACTCTGGGAGGCCAAGGCAGGAGGATCACAACTTTGAACCCAGGCTGTGCAATTTAGTTGATTTAGCAAGACCTTGTCTCAAATTAAAAATTGTTTTAAATGGCCTGAGGATGGAGGTCAGTGCAAAGGCCCAGTACTTCTCTCTCTCTCTCTCTCTCTCTCTCTCTCTCTCTCTCTCTCTCTCTCACACACACACACACACACACACACACACACACACACCTGCTTCATCCCCAAGAGTAGTTCCCTGGGCCCATTTTCAGTCACTTCCTGCCCCTTCCCCAAGTCAACCACTGCCTTGCTTTCTGTCTGGGCACCTGTGATGGTCATGAACATTTTCTATGCGTGGGCTTTTGTGACTGACTCCCTTAGCCTATCTGCAGCTTGTAGTATATATCAGCACTACTTTTCTTTTTATCGCTAGTTTTCCATTGTATGAATGTACTATATTGTGTTTGTCCATTTACCACCAGACAAGTATTTTGGTTATTTCCAGTCTTGACTATGATGAATAATGCTGCTGCCAGGTATGGTGGTGCACATCTGTAATCTCAGCATTTGGGAGGCTGAAGCAGGAGGATCATTCCAAGTTCCAGGCCAACCTGGACTACATAGCCAGACTGAACTGCATAGTGAGACCCTGTCTCAAAAAAAAGGATAGAGAGAGAGAAGAAAAAAAAAGAAAAACCAACAAAACCAAACAAAAGAATAATGCTGCTATGAATATCTGCATACAAGTCTTTGTGTTACATATGCTTTTGTTTCTCTTGGGTAGACACCTAGGAAGAGAGTTGCTGGGTCCTGTGCTTAATAGAAAACCATCCAAGGAGCTGCATCATTTTAGTCTCACCAGAAATGGACAAGTGTCCAGGACTATATGATTGTTAAAAGAGGAAAATACACTTGATTGATTTGGGAGAGCTTTTTAATTTTTAAATTTACTTTATTCTATTTTGTTATTATTATTCATGGGCTTGGGGATTAAACCCAGGGCCTTCACACTGGGCTGTGACCCCAGCCTTAGGGAGACAGATCTCCCTAAATTACCCAAGCTGGCCTCCTGCCTCAGCCCCCCAGAGTGCGGGGATCACAGGTGTGTACCACCATGCCCAGTTCCAAAAATTCCATTTTATCTGAGGATGTATTAGGAAAAATTCTCAAGAAGAAATTAACACCTTAAAAATCCAGAATAAAACAATTCGGTGTGAGCCGATTTGAAAGTTTAGTTATACGCGAAGTTTGGGAGTAATAGGAACCTTGAAGCTGATGAAAATTAAACATTTCATGCTATTTCATATATATTTTTTTGAGACAGGGTCTGATGTAGCCCAGGCTGGCCTTGAAATTGCAGCAATCCTCCTGCCTCAGCCTCCCAAGTGCTGGGATTACAGGTGTGTGCTACCACGCCCAGCCTTCATACTACAGTATTTTAAATTTGTTTACTAGGGATTGGAAGTGTAACTCAGTGGTAGAGTGTTGCCTAACATGTGCAGGGCCCTAGTTTTAATCCCCAGCAATGCAAAAAAGAAAAAAAAATTTTTTGGTCAATAAACTTATATATTGTTTTTTGGTTCCCTTTGTGAGTCTGTGGGAAAACCCAAAGAATTAGAAAGAGAAGCTCTAAAGAAGGCCGTTTACCGGGAGTAGCAGAGGGTTACAATAGGAACATCCCTGCCACGGAAGCGACTGGCAGTCAGAGGTTGCAGCTGGGCTGGGCATGAACTAGCAGTAGTGCACTTGCCTAGCAGAGCAGGCCCTGGGTTCATTCCCCAGGCACTGAGAAACAAAACAAATCAAAACAAAATGAGTGAGGTCAAGGCCAGAAGAAGGGAAGAAGGGAAGAAGGGAAGAAGGGTCCCCCCCCCCGGCCCCCCGCCCCGTACCAGGGATCGAACTCGGGTCCTTGTACTTGTGCAGCAGGCAGCAAAACCACTGAACTAAATCCCCGGCCCCAGAAGAAGGTTTTGCTTTGTCTGAGGTACTGGGGGCTGAACCCAGGGTGCTCTACCACGGAGCTCCATCCCAGGTCTTTGTTTATGTTTCATTTTGAATCAGGCTCTTGCTAACTTGTGATCCTCCTGCCTCAGCTTCCATAAGGGCTGGGATTACAGGCATGCACTACAGCAGGCCTTGTTTTTTGTTGCTGCTGCTGTTGTTTTGTTTGTTTGTTTTTATTTTGGTGCTGAGGATTGAACCCTGGCTCTCACTGATGCTCAGCCTGGCTTCTACCACTGAGCTATATCCCAGCCTGCTTTCATCCTCTCTTGGAAAACAAGGGGAGGAACGTAAACAGCTGGCTCTAGGGAGAAAGAGTTTATCACCTGTTGAGTAGGAACTGAAGGCTTGGTGGATTAGCAGCCAGGGTGGAGGAGTCAGGTGGTGCCGGTCTCCCGACTTTGAATGTGAAGAGCAAAGAGAGGGCATCTTTATGGCACTTCCAGTTCCTTACTGGGCACACCAGGCTGCAGGCACTTTCTGGAAAGGAAGAGCCCTGGTTCTTGGTGCAATCCTGGATTAGGGCTTCTACTTTGCATCTGGCCTCTTTACTTTGTTTTTTGAGACAGGGTCTTGCTATGTAGCCCAGGTTGGCCTTGAACTTACTGCAATCCTCCTGCCTCAGCCTCCCCAGTGCTGGGATCACAGGCGTGTACCACAGTACCTGGCCCCTTTACTTTCTTGCAATCTCAGGCATCCATTAAAAAGGTAGCTCTAAGCATCCTGCCCTTCACTTCAGCTGTTCTGGGGGGGGGCGAGGGTCTCAGAATAGGCCATTCTGTTGCAGAAAATGAGAGTCTCTCTCCTGTTTGGGGCTGAAATACAGGATAAAAAGTTTAGGATTTAGAATTAGGGGGCCTGGGCTCAAATCCAGGTTTCATCCTAGTCCCATTGTGTTTGTCTGTAAAAGTGGAGACACCACTTGTGCTGGCCCCAGAAGGCTGTCAGAAGAAGCAGGGCCAGGAGCCCTGGGCCCCAGCTCCAGGATCTGCACAGTCAGTGCCCCGTGGATGCTGATTGGAAGCATGGGTTTCTTACTCAAGGGCTCGTTGTATTTAGGTGCTTTGCGAACAGCAATAATTCCTCACACCCGATGGCTTCCGGCACTGTGTCCTTGCTGAACTTCAGTGGTTCAAGGACTGATGTGAGGTGGGGCGGGGAAGGGTGTGGGCAAAGCTGCAGCAGCAGCAGCCCACCACAAGCCCTGTCCCAGGGTGATGAGCACTCCCTGATGTGGGCCAGGGCAGGGACAGCGTGCAGGTAACATCGTGAGTTTGAGGCTAACCTGAGCCACACAGTGAGACCCCGTCTCAAAAAAAACCAAACCAAAACCAAAAGAAACAAGAATAAAGATGAACTGAACCCTCACACTCATGGAAGTCATCACTGGATTTGTACAAAAGGGAGACAGCAGCAGCACTAGAGACGTAGCCATGGGGACCCACTAGCTTGCTCCTCAGCAGGGGAGCCCCTCTCCCCAGGGGACAAAGATGTCCCTGCTCTGGGGCTTGTTCCTAGCATCCCATGGGGCTTTTTAGGAGACAGGAGTCCACTCCACAAGGACTGGTTTCTCCCCGAACAGCATTTCTACCACATTTGCTTTTCAGTGTATTCCGGTTATAGGGTCCAACCTGTAAATTAAAGACAAGGGCCTACTGCCCCTTTAAAAATACAAATTACTTATTTTCCCTACATTTCCTTACATTGTAAAATGGCCCCCACTTAGCCAGGGGGCTATGTTTGAAGATCCCCAGCACATGCCTGAAACACCAGATACAACTGAACTCTATATACACTAGGTTTTTTCCATGTACATATACCTGTGATAATGTTTAACTTACCAGGTATAGAATCTGGTTAGTGTTAGTAACAGTGATTAATAATAAAATAGAACAACAATAATAATATACTATAATTAAAGTTATTTAAAATTTATGAATTATTAGTGCTCAGGCTGAGGCAGAAGGATGACTCTCAGTTTGAGGCCAGCCTTGAACTATGTAGTGAGACTCTGTCTGAAAAAAAAATGAATTAAAATGCCAGATTATCCTAATAGAAACAAAAGCGTTCCATTTTTAAGAAAAATTAGGTAACTTGTCCATTATGGGAGAATTGATAATGTTGGCAGTAGCATAACTGCCTGACTATTGCAAAAAGAATATTATACTTGGATAGAGCGGCACATTTCTGTAAGTTCAGCTCAGAAGGCTGAGGCAGGAGGATAAAAAATTCTAGGCCAGCCAGGCATGGTGGGACACACTTGTTTGTTTGTTTTTTGGTACAGGGATCAAACTCAGGACCTTGAGAGGCAGGCGGAGGCACCGCTGAGTTAAATCCCTGGCCCTGATGGGACACATTTGTAATCCCAGCACTCTGGGAGGCAGAGCCCAGGCTGGGCAATTTAACAAGACCTTGTCTCAAAATGAAAACTAAGAAAGTTCTGGGGATACAGCTCAGTGCAAAGGCCCTGGGTTCAATCCCCAGTATCTCAGAAATAAAGAAATACTTTAAATAAATGAGCCAATGAAACATGATCCAAATGCTTTGCTACTTTAATTTGTCAAAATGCTGCATCCATTTCCCTTCTTCAGGGAGAAACCAACAGGATCATAGCCTCCCACACCTTGAACAAAAACTCATCCAGGTCACACTGCATCTTCACCATCTACGTGGAGGTGGGTGGAGCCTCGGGCGTCTTGGTGGGGGGATCACCCAGTCAAGCCCCGACCCGTGACCCGAGACCACACCCGCCCGGCTGTTTTCTAGGCGCACTCCCGGACCCTATCGGATGAGAAGTACATCACTTCCAAAATCAACTTGGTGGACCTGGCAGGCTCCGAGAGGCTGGGGAAGTCAGGGGTGAGCAGGCTGCTGGCCTGGCCGCGGCCCTGAGTGCGGCGCAGTGCTTGTGAGGGGGCCAAGTGGAGCGTGTGGCTTTCGGAGGCACAGAGACAGCGGAGGAGGGCCGGCAGCTGCAGGGCACTGCCATTCCTGCAGATGTTCCTCTACATTAAATGACCGATGCCTCCTAAATTCTTAGCAAGGTGCTCAGTAAATACTCCAGGCTGCGTAGCTGTTCTCTGTCCATGAATATGAGTATCTGCATGAGGATTCCCTTTCAAATAAGTAATTGTGTAAGTGTGTGTCAGCACAGGCATCCACAGAGGATTCAGGTGAGCACCGGCGTGTGTGTGTGTGTGTGTGTGTGTGTGTGTGTGTGTGAGAGAGAGAGAGAGAGAGAGAGAGAGAGAGAGAGAACAGGCACAAGGTTACTTGCTCAGCTCTCTGTGCAAGTGCTCTCACACGCGTTTATATCAGTGTGAATCTTTGAATGAGGGTTCCTATGAATGTCCACAGAAGTATTTGTATTCATGTGAGTGTTTCCACAAGTGTTCACGTGAGTGTTCTTTTCAGTTCTAGTGTTACCATTGTTTTGTTTTCTTTTTTGAGACAGGATCTTGGTATGTAGTTCAGGCTGGCTTGGGCTCACTGTGTAGCCCAGGTTGGCCTTGAACTCCTGGTGATCCCCTCTCAGTCTCCTGAGGACTGGGATCACGGGCGTGTTCGAGGCTTGGTGTTACCATTATTAACCATGATAGACCACGACCCCAGGACTTGCAGGAAGACCCTGGTTCTGGGCCAGAGCGCTGGTCGGTGTTGTAGACCCACATCAGGAGGCGGCCGCTATTAGTGGGGAAGCTGCTCCCTCCGCCCCAGGTGGGACTGACCTTTGATTTGCAGTCGGAGGGCCACGTCCTGAAGGAAGCCACCTACATCAACAAGTCGCTGTCGTTCCTGGAGCAGGCCATCATCGCCCTTGGGGACCAGAAGCGGGACCACATCCCTTTCCGCCAGTGCAAACTCACCCACGCCCTGAAGGACTCGCTGGGTGAGGGGGCAGCGAGTGCCAGGGGGAGTGGTGTGGGGAGGCCGGGCCTGGGTCAGCGATCAGAGTCGCTGTCTCCCTTGGGTGAGGAGGACACAGCCCCAGCACAGTGACTTCTCCAGCCCCCTTCTTGCACCCAGGGCCACACTGTTGTTCACTCCTCAGAGCCTTTCCTTCTGCTTTCAGTCCCTGCCGGGAAACCTTCTCTTTCCTGTCCCTAACCCAGCCTGCAGGATCCTTCACAGCCTAGACCAGCGATGGGACAGGCTCGCCCATCATGTTCTCCCTTCCTCATTTATTTATTTATTTATGTTTTGAGACTGGGTCTTGCTATGTAGTTCAGGCTGGCCTGAAACTCACTACGTAGCCCAGGCTGGTCTCAAACTTGCAGTGATCCTCCTGCCTCAGCCTCCCGAGTGCTGCAATTACAGGTGTATTCCACCGTGCCCAGCACCCCTACCCTTTCTCTTTCAGCCTCCTGCCCAGAGCAGCAGGGGCTGTGTCTTGTCATCCCACGTCCCCAGGCATTTGTGTCGGGCATGTTGACATAGTGGCTGGTTTCTGGCTGTTAGCTGCGTGACTTAGTGACACCATGAGCAAAGCCCTGGCTCATACCCTCTTTCCTGGCCCTCCCACACCCCAGCTCTCACTGTCCTCCTCTGCTGTCCTCTCCTGGCTCCACTTTTAGGAACACCAGGTGGCTTCTGTCCCTCCTTCTCTCTTCCCCTCGCTCCCAGCCTCATGTAGGCTGGGGTTGTCCTCTAGTCTCTGACTTTGTCAGTGAGCGCCATAGACGGGGCCGACTGGACAGCAGTCGTGCCCATTGCTCTGTCCTGAAGGCTGGGAATGCGAGTTGAGGTGCGAGCAGGTTGGGCTCCTGGAAAGGGCCATGTTCCTGGCCTGCACAGGCTGCCTCTGGCTGTGCCCCACAGGGAGAGCAGGAGAGGCCCCTGTCTGCTTCCGTGGAAGGACATGACCCCGTCCTTGGGGCTTCACTTGGGACCTCGAGAGGCTTCGGCTCTGAGTGCACTCCCAGGGTGTTTGGAGGGGAACTTTGGGGTACAGCCTTGGCATGTGGATCTAGACATTCAGCCCATGGCAGAGCCCCAGGGGCCCCGAGGGAGTCTCTGGCAAAGCCCCACATGGTTCACGCCCTCTGCGTCTCTCTTCGCAGGGGGAAACTGCAATATGGTGCTCATTACTAACATCTACGGAGAAGCTGCCCAGCTGGAGGAGACGGTGGGTAGCGCCGGCCAGTAGAGCCGACTGGAGCCCCTCCTGGGGGCCGGCGTCTGCCAAGGGCCCAGGGCTGTGCTGGAGCCACAGATGCCGAGGGGTTCAAGCCAGGATCCAACACCAAACTCCAGCTTGTGCTGAGGAAGAAAGAGGCAGGCTGGGCGGGGGGGACCAGCAAGCAGGGCCAGCTTGGGGACAAGGAAGCTGCTTCCTGGGGCCTGTGCTTAGGAGCTGGAACCGAGGCGTCTACTGCTTGCTTTTTATAATCACACATAATTGGGCTGGGGGTGCAGGTTAGTGGCAAAGCACTTGCCCAACATGTGCAGGGCTCAGAAGCACCACAGGCTCCAGGCTGCGATTCTGAGGCTGGTCTGAGCAGACAGCTGTTATCCATCTGCCCTGTGCCCAGGGGTAGAGGGGGAGCAAGTCGGTAGAAATGAGTTACGGTGGTACAAGGGAGAAGCCTGGCAGGGTGGCAACACCTGTAATCTCAGTAATATGTTTCAATCCTTCAATTATATACCTAAACCTTCTAATCTACATTATACTCACACTATCTATATTCTCCATATTATCCATCAACACAAACACCACCACTCTCTCCTGGGAAGGCTGAGGCAGGAAGGTCACTGCAAGTTTGAGGCCAGCCTGATCTACATATCACCACCTCCACAATAGGGATGCCTTCCAAGACAGCGGGGGCCCACTCGCTCCCCTTCTCGCAGGCCCCTGAGAGGGCGCAGCACAGGAAGTGTCCTCGTGTCTGTGCGCCAGCACACCCAACAGCTCTCCTTTCACCTAAGTGGTGAGATCTGTCCAAGGTCACCCCAGTGGCCAGCGGCAGTTCTTAGCCACCAGACCAGACTGGCGCATAGAAGCCCTCTTGGTCCTTCCTCAGGTCATGGGAGGGCAACCCCCCCACTTCCAAGGCTGCTTCCTCTTCGCTGACAGTGAGCTACACCCCCAGCCCTTTTTTATTTTGAGACAGGGGCTCACTAAGTTGCCCAAGCTGGGCTCAAACTTGATCCTCCTGCCTCAGCCTCTGAGTACTGGAATTGCAGGTGTGCTTGCATATGGCACAGTGGTGGGGCCAAATTGAGATATTGTATAGGTTTAAAATACCAGATTTCAAACACCAACTTTAAAAAAGGGATATCTCAATAATTTTAGAATATTGATTACATGTTGAAATCATAATATTTTGGGCATACAGTATTAGACTAATGTTTAAATAAGATATATTAATACTATTTTTCTTGCTTCTTTTTACCTATTCTAATATAGCTATTAGAAAATTTAAAACTAAAGCCAGGTGTGGAGGCATGTGGGTATAATAACAAGCAGTTAGGAGGCTGAGGCAGGAGGATCACTTGAATTCAAGAATTTCAGACTAGCCTGGGAAACATAAGAAAGAATGAAATAAAGAAAAAGAAAGAAAGAGAGGGAGGAAGGGAGGAAGGGAGGGAGGGAGGGAGCAAGCAAAAAGAAAGAGGCTGGATGTGATGGTATATGCTTGTAATCCCAGCTACTCAGGAATCTGAGGCAGAAGGATTACACATTTGAGATCAGCCTGGGCAATTTAGCAAGACCCTGTCTCAGAAGAGGGCTGGGATTTTAGCTCAGTGGTAGAGCGCCTCTTGATTCAATCCCCAGGATTGGAAAAAGAAAATAAGGAAGGAAGGAAGAAACAAAACTTTTTTTTTGGTACCTGGGATTGAACTTGGGACCTTGCACTTGCGAGGCAGGTGGTGGAACCACTGAGCTAAATCCCTGGCCTCAAAATTTAAAAAATTTAAAATTTCATATACAAAGGTGAGCACAGTGGTGCATGCTTATAATCCCAGCTACTCAGGAGGCTGAGGCAGGAGGAACCCCAAGTTTGAGGCCAGTGTGGACAATTTAGAGAGACCCTGTTTCAAAATAAAATTTTTTTTAAAAGGTGGAGTTGCAGTTTGGTGGCAGAGTGCTTGCCTAGCATATGTGAGGGTCTGGGTTCAATCCCTAGTACCACATGCACACACATGTGTACAAGTACATGTTCATGTGTACATTATGTATATGTACACGTGTATGACTTGCATGTGTGGTTCGCATTACCTTTCTATTGGACATCGCTGATCCAGACCCAGAGAAGTAAGTCCATGGAGGTCAGGGCTACCTCCTGAAAGGGCAGAGACCTCTCATGTGGAGAGCAAGGGCTTCGGCTGGAAGCCACATTCAGCTGGGCCTTGGGAGAAAGTGGAAAGTAGGGAGGCAGACAGGGTTGGGGAGAGGAAGGGGAGCCTGGATCACAGGCCCAGAAGTGGAGAGGCTCAGGTTTCGATGAAGAGATAGCCCGGTGCAGATCCTCACAGTGTGCCAGCAAGGACCAGGGAGTGCCCCTCTGTTCGTGTCCTGCCTCCCTGGTGGGGATCTCACTGCCAAGAGCCTGTTTTTATTTATGTTTAGCTTTTGGTATCGGGGATTGAACCCATGAACCACACCGTTTGACAGGCATCCTGAAGACCCAGGAGCAGCAGCCAGGGTCTCTGTCTCCTGGGGCCTCACTTGAGTGGGGAGCCCCCTGACATCCAGTTTGTTTTCCAGCTGTCTTCGCTACGCTTTGCCAGCAGGATGAAGCTGGTCACGACTGAGCCTGCCATCAATGAAAAGTACGATGCCGAGGTACTCCGGGGCTGTGGGCAGCCGCTGCTCCATGGGGTGATGTGTTCCTAGGCAGGAAGGAACCCCCACGGCCCGGTCCGCCTCTTGGCCCTGGCTCAGTCCCTCTTTATACTGGGACAGGGAGGGGCTGTAGAGTCCCTGGAGACAGTCCCTTAGGGGCCACCACAGTGGTGGGAGGGCTGGGTTTGTCTGTCACCCACGTGACCTGTAGGGCCCAGGAACTCTGAGCCCTGGGCTTCTCCGTGAGATTTCCTCAGAGCTGACTGGTATTGTGTTGTGTTTTATTTTGTTTTGTTTTGAGACGGTCTCACTATGTAGCCCAGGCTGGCCTTGAACTTGCAACCATCCTCCTTCCTGAGCCCTAAGCTCATGACTGAGAGCTAAACTCTTCAGATCCGAAATCCTGAAGGAAAACACAGACACATAGCTCTGTGGAACTAACCTAGGGTTTGAGGGACTGGTGCTGAGAACAGTGCTTCCCAAACTTGAGCTGGCATCAGCACCACCGGGGGCCGTTCTCAGAGTTTCTGACTTGTCTGTCCTGGGTGGCTGGAGGACGTTCGTTCTCCACAGATTCCCAGGTGGTGATGCTATTATAGCTGCTGCTCTGGGAGCCCCACTTTGAGATCCACTGGCACAGTGCTGAAGAGCCCTGCACTGGGTTCAAGAGCCTGCTCAATAACTGTGTAGCCTTGGAAAAATTGAACTTGTTTCTTCACTGATAAATTGGAGAATTAACTGAATCCACCCATGGGGGTTTTTTGTGAAGAAAGTTTTCATGTGTAGAAACCTCTGAGCACATCACTGTCCCGGAGTAAGTATTGAATAAATATTAGCTAGAGCCCTGTCTACAAAGCAGAGGGCCACTTCATTTATCTGGTTTTTGTTTGTTGGGACAGGGTCTCGCTATGTAGTCCAGGCTGGCTGTGAACTCCCAGGTACCGGGATTCCAGCGTGCGACACCATGCCCACTTTGTTTCATTAGTTGTGTTCCCTGGCTCAGGACTGTCACATTAGCACACACGAACCTTGCTGGGTGAACGCTGCACCTGATGCCAAGGTCTTCCATTTACTGTAATGCCATTTCTGTTCCGAAACCTGCATTGCTGGTCTCCCCATCATCTGATGGGAATGTGTTTATCATCTTTCTGATAAGCATTTTGCTCTATGAACACAAGGTCTGGAGAGAGAGAGAGAGAGAGATGGGAAGTTATGTTGGTGCTGTCTTCCTAGTCTGTGGCTGGTATTCCTGGGTCATTGCAGCCATCTCAGTGCCAATGCCTGTTTTCAGGGAGCAGCAGAGCTGCTGTAGGTTCCCCTAGGCAGTGGGGGGCTGGTTGTACGGTGGGGGACTGGGCTCAGGTCCCCCTCTGCCTCCAGCCTCTGTGGTGAGTTTTCAGACTGTCTGAGCCTCGGAGACTTTATTGGTGAACACGGGGCTTGGACCCCTGATTTCTGGTGACCCTTGTGCTCTGCAGCTGATCCCTGAGGTGGTGGAAGGGATCCGAGCCTCTGAGCCTGTCAGGCATACAGACAGCAGCCTTGCTCAGTGTGTCCCAGTCTGCCAGGATAAAGCAGGCCTTCGGGCTGAGGAAAGTGCCCGAGGCAAGGGTGCCTATGCAGCCTGGTATAGGCCTGAGGCAGAACTCTGAATGATCCTCATTACACATATGAAGAAAACCCTGGCAGCCAGAGAAGATATGTGAGTCTGTGGTGTTTGCAAGGTGTTTTTCTAGCCAGAGAATGCTCCTGATTGAATCAAGGAGCCCATCAGCCAGAAGGGCCACCTGCCAGTGACCTGTGGCTCTGTTTCCAGGCTGTGACACCTGCCAGGCATCTGGGGAAGTGGCTGCCACGCTCACCTGCTGTGAACTGGAGTCTGTGCCCCTCCATTTCCCCACGTTGCCCTCTGATGGGCTTGGATGTCAGAGTCACCCAGGCAGAGGCCCTTGAAGGCTCAGCTGGGTTCCCTGCCCTGGGGCAGGATGTGCTTTCTAGAGCTGGGAGGGGGAGGAGGAGGGTGGGGATGGCCTGGCCTCTCCCCTCAACCCCACAGGAAGTCCACACCTCCAGGAGACCTATTTGGGCTTCCTAAGGGGCTGAGCCAAGATTTGGTCTTTGATCGGACTCTGAGCCCCGAGCTTTGGCCTGGGGCCGGTGACCCCTCCCTACGTGAGGCATAGCTGCAGGAGAGCCTCGGTGCCAGGTGACCCAGCTGGACAGAGGTAGAGGGTAGCAGACCTTTGATCTGACAGGCCAGCAGGGCGTGGACTGCACATAGCTTTGGCCCTAGTCCCAGGATCTAGGTGTCAGGGGTTCCCTCCAGTGGCTGTTTTGTGACAACTAAAGGACACTCCATTGTTCACAATGAAGTGTCTCAGCATGAAGTCCCTGGTGCCTTTTTATGGAAGACACTGAGTATCTCTAGAACAGTGGTGGCCAACCTAAAGCTGTGGCACGTGGGTCAGCCATTTTCCAAAGCACCCAGGATATGTAGCTGTGTGGACAGAAACACAAATCTTTCTCCGAGTATATTGTGTATGTTGGCTTTCTGTCACCACAAGAGATGGGCTAGAGACTTAGCTCGGTGGTAGAGTACTTGCCTAGGATGCACAAGGCCCAGGGTTTAACCCCTGCTACCACCAAACAAAAAGCTGTCCAGACATGGCAGATTTCCAAGGATGGTGCACACCTGTAATCCTAGCACTGGAAGGCTGAGGTAGAAGGATTGCCATGAGTTTAAGGCCAACCTAGGGTCTACAGTGAGTTAAAGCCTGGACTACAAAAAATAAAAGACCAAAAAACAATACAGTAACTGCTACATGATTTTTTTTTTTTTTTTTTTTTTTTTGAGACAGAGTCTTGCCATGTAGCCCAGGCTGGTCTTAAACTCATGGTGATCCTTCTGCCTCAGCCTCCAGAGAGCTGGGATTACAAGTGTATACTACGGCTACTTAATGAAAATTAAAATTTATTTCTTCAGCCACAGTAGCCACATTTTGAGTATTTGGTAGCTACATGTGGCTCCTGGCCATCATATTGGACCACATAGATATTCATTTTATCAATGCAAAATTTCTGTTAGATGTGTCTGGTCTAGAGAATGTTAGAAGGTAACACATGCTATGAAAAAATTAGAGTGAGATTTTGTTTGTTTGTTTGTTTTGGTTTTGGTACTGGGGATTGAACTCAGGTCCTTGTGTTTGCAAGGCAGGCGGCAGAACCACTGAGCTAAATCCCGGGCCCTAGAGTGAGATTTTTAAAAATAGTGGTATAGTGGGCCCAGGATTTAGCTCAGTGGCACCTCACCTGCCTTGCAAGCTCAAGGTCCTGAGTTGGATCCTCAGTTCCAGCAAAAAAAAAGTGGTATAGAGGTCGGGAGGGGATTGCAATTTTAGATAGGGTGATTGTAGTATACCTCAGGTAGAAGCTTTTGTTTTGTCTTTTTGCTGTACTGGAGATTGAACCCAGGGTCTTTACACTGAATTACATCCCCAGCCCCCTATTTATTTTTTGTTCATTCATTCATTCATTCATTCACTCATTTATTTTTATTTTTATTATTTATTTATTTATTTATTTAGGTACTGGGCATCGAACTCGGGACCTTGCGTTTGCAAGGCAGGAGGCGGAACCACTGAGCTAAATCCCCGGCCCTACTCATTTATTTTTAGACAGGTCTCACTAATATGCTAAAATGCCATCCTCCTGCCTCAGCCTCCCAGTTTAGAGTGTACTACCAGGTCCTGTTTTAAGTTTGGGCATAAGCTGTGGTAATGGGGGAACAGCATCCTGGGCAGGAGGGACAGGCATACACGGAAAGAGTATACCAATCTGGTGGGACTGGAGTCAGCCAGGGGAGCACACTAGAGAGGAGGTAATGGGGACAAGTTACTAAGCCTCCTTGGTCACTGTGTCCTACAGAAATCTCTAGGGATAAGGAGAAATGAGTACAAAGATGTTCACTGTAGCTGCAAAAAGTCAGAGGTGCCATATATGATCATTCCTGGAGAATGCTAACAAGTACCTGGAGGAAAGGGTGAGGGTAAGGACGTGCACAGAAAGCGTCCTAGAGTCCGTGGCACACGGTTGAGCTCCCAGTTCCTTGGGAGGCTGAGGCAGGAGGATTGAGAATTTAAAGCCAGTCTGGGCAACTTAGCAAGACCCTGTTTCAAAACAAACCTCCTTCCAAAAAAGTATTGTGGAGCCCTTAGGCTGCAAGGAAAGGGCCATTATTCTGAGAGGTTAGGAAGAGCCTGGAGCCCCTGGAGGAATTAGGGTCTGTTCTTTCTTTCTCCCTTTCTTTCTCCCTTTCTCTCTCTCTCTCTCTCTCTCTCTCTCTCTCTCTCTCTCTCTCTCTCTCTGTACTGGCAATTGAACCCAGGGGCATTCTACCATTGAGCTATATCCCTGTTCCTTTTTATCTTTTACTTTGAACCAGGGTCTCCCTGTGTTACCCAGGCTTGGCTGCAACTCACAACCCTCCTGCTCAGGCTCCCAAGTGGCCAGGACTATAGGCGCTTGTCCCCAGGCCTGGCTTAGTGAAGTGGCCCCTTGGCCTGTGCTGCCTCCGTCCCCATTCTCCTCTGGGGAGGAGGCAAAGCCCAGGGAATGCGGAGTCCCTCTCAGACCCTGAACTTCCCTCTCGGGGAAGACTGCCAGTGGGGGGGCGCGGCCCCGAAGCTGAGAGTGCTCTTTAGCAGGAAGACCAGGTAGTCACCTCTCTGTTCACCTCCCCACCCTTTGTTTCCCTGGCAGCGAATGGTCAAGAACCTGGAGAAGGAGCTGTCACTGCTCAAGCAGGAGCTGGCCCTGCACAACAGCTTGGTATGGGACAGACGCGGGGGGTGGAGGGGAATGGTATGCCAGGGCAGGGGAAACTGCAGGGCCTGGGGCCAGGGCCAGATGACACGAGGAGCTGAGGCCAGGAAGGGCGGCAGAAAGGGGTGGCAGTGCAGCCATCAGGGAGGGCAAAGGGGTGGGATTCCCCCAGGAGCCCCCTGGGGTGATGTCTTGCTCCCGAGGGCCCTGTGGTCTGCTCAGACTCAGCCAGCAGAGCCTCCCGTCCAGTGGCCTTTCCTTCCCTCCCCACCCCATTGCCCTCTTGGACCCAGGTCCTCTGGATTAGGGCCCTATCTGCCAGGGCCAGATGGGGAACCAGACAGAGGCCTCCTGGGCAGCTGAGCGGCCCCTAATCTGGCGCTCGTGGTGGCCTCTGCACTCCTGCCTGGGCTCAGGGCTTCTACTGCTTCTTACCAGACGTTCTTCACCTTCCTCCAGGCCAACCGCCCTCTGGTGACCTATGACCCCATGGATGAAATCCAGATCGCTGAGATCAACTCCCAAGTGCGGAGGTACCTGGAAGGGACCCTGGACGAGATCGACGTAAGGAGCCCTCTGTGGACCACCACGCTCAGCTGGCCTGGGGCTCCCTGTCCCCGTCCTGGCGCACCCAGTGTGTGTGGTGCTGATCGGAAGCTCACACTAAGTGGGGACTGTGGGTGTGGGGTAGTGCTGGGCCCCTGGTGTCAGGAGCCTTCAGCCACCCTGGTCTCAGCTTCCGAATTCAGGGTTACGGGGCTGCGGGTTGTGCAACGTGGCCAGTGAGGTACAGAAAGTGGTCTGTCTCAGGCAGTCCAGATTCCAATGGAATCCCAGCTTAGCTGCCTCCCTGCTGAGTGACCTCTAGCAAAACAACCCTCCAACCCTCCTCTCAGCCCCCAGGATCCTCACCTGTGCAGGGAAACTGCTGGTTTCGCAGCAGCCTGGAGGGGTGCAGCTGCTGAAGGATGGAAGTCAGGCTGGTTGCAAGAAGACTCAGGGCCCACGTTGGAGTGGGTTGAGGAGAGGGAGGCAGTAGCATGCAAGGAGGGGTAGGTCCTCAGGATAAAAAGTGCTTTTCTGTGCAGGCCATCGAAGTCCTCACCAGGAGCCGGTGGGTCGCCCCTGCTCCCTGTTAGCATGAGCAGCCAGGAGAGTCAGTCTCAGGCCAACTGGGAATGTGTGCTCTGAGGCCTTCCTAACAGGGACTTGCACATGAGCCTTCAGTCAAGGGCAATACTTATAGGCTTTAGGGCCGGGAAGGAGGCCAGTGATCTTTCTCTAGCTGTAGCTGTGTATGCCTGTACCCACACAGACAGATTCACAAATGGGGTCCATCTGAAGGTGGCAGGCTGAACTTTTTAGGAGTAGGAGAGAGCCAATGAAATAGATTCTATTTAATTTTGGTATCTTAGAAAGTATTTCTAAGAACTAGAGATCTCTACTTAGAAAAGTGGTTTTAATAGCCTCAGCAAATACTTTGTTGGAAAGCTATCATCAGATGCTTCTCTGCTCTTGAGAAGGCTCAGCCCACTTTGCTGAAGTGGTGTGCAGATGTCCCAGTCTCGACAGAGGGCCCCGATCCCTGCTAACAGAGACAGCCTGGTCCCTCTGTGCCTGCAGCCTTGCTGTCTTCACTCCAGATAATCAACCTCAGACAGATCCAGGAGGTGTTCAACCAGTTCCGAGTGGTTCTGAGGTGAGGGACCCCCACACACTCCTTCAGGCTGCCATTTTCATTTCCCATATCCTGGGCGTTTGCCCCCGAGAGCACCCCTTTCTCTCTCCCATGTGAGGAGCTAGATCCAAGTCCTAGGTGTGTGCCCTGGTCCCTGGGGCTTACTGGGTCTATCAGTAGGACAGGAAGTCTATTGAGTGCCAGCCCTGTGTGTGCCCAGAGCAGGACATCATGAATCTTCCCCACCCTGGACATGGGAGGCATCTGTGGTTTATTTGGGTGAATATAAACGTGTGGCCTGGGCAGCTCACACTGCGTCACTGAAGCTGGCCACAAGATTCCAAGTGGCCTCACCCGAAAGAATTCTAATCCCAGAACTGGTTCTTGCCCCCTGGGTTCAGCACGACCTGTATTACGAAGTGTTCTCTTCCTATCTCCCAGCCAACAGGAACAGGAAGTGGAGTCTGCCTTACGCCGGAAGTACACCCTCATAGACAAGAATGACTTCGCAACCATTTCTGCCGTCCATAAGGTATGGACAGTTGCCTCTTGCTAACAGCACTCACCCCAGATTCTCCATCCTCAGCCCTTTGCAGAGGCAGCAAGTGTCATGGGTCAAACCGGAGCTGGCGCTGCCCCAGAAAAGGTAACACCAGGATGTGCAGGGTGTGACCTGTGAGAGAGCAAACCGCCTTGGAACTGAAAGTGCTTTCCATGAATTGGAGATGTGGCTAATAGTAATAGGACCGACCGTTCCTGGAATTAGGCTGGAAACAGGCCTTAGGATCCTCAGGGATGGATGAGTAGGGAGGTAATGTGGAAAGTGAGCATTTGCTAGGGAGGTCAGGGACAGCTCTCCTGAGGCTTCAGGAGCAGGCAAGTCTTGGGGTGTGAGATGTCCATGCCAGACTTACACCATAAACATGTGTGACCCTGGCGGGCCCAAACCTTTCATCTCACCTGTGACCCTCTGACTGGCTTCCTATCCAGGCAGGGCTTGTGGATGTTGACGGCCACCTAGTTGGTGAGTCCGATGGACATGGCTTTGGACTCGGGGTCATCCCTTTCTCTGCCAAGCCTGGGAAGAAATCCAAGGCCAAGAAGACATTCAAAGAGCTGAGGTGAGTGATGTCCCTGCTCTGCCTGCCTGGCATCTGGCCTCCTTCGTGGGTGGAAGGGCAGACACCTGCTGTTTCCTGCCGCCCCTGGTATTTCTGCTACTGTATGGCCACAGTGGACATCCCCGCTGCCAGTGTTCACAGTTTTGTGGGGCCTGTCACCCTCACAGCAGCCCTGTGAGATGGGAGCTAATGTCACCCCGGTCTGACGAGGGAACTGGGGCTCTGAGAGGGGAAGTCACATCTCAGGATCACACGACTGCTGAGGGGTATGGTTGCAGGGAGGACCTGGGCAGCACTGCAGAGTCCTTGTCCTCTGCTACCTCAGGTGGTACCTGCCCCCTTACTGCAGTCCTTCCACTGACTGGCACTCAGTCACCTAAGTCCCCAGGTCAGCTTTCAGGCACGACTTCTTGTATGTGCAAGGTGGGGGCTAATGGTTAGGTTCCCTTAATGAGCTCCCACACAGCGCACTGCATCCCCAGAGTGCCGGGCAGTGCACACAGCAGGAGACAAGGGTGCAGGCCTTGGATGGAGACTGGGCCCTCCTCCTTGCTCTGCACCTATAACACCCAAGGGACCACCTGCGTGTGAGGTGAGAACCAGCTGTGCCTGTTCCCATGTCCCTAAAACAGGAATGGTGACGATGGCCTCTGAGTGCTGGGGCTGTTGTGAGGACCCATGAGTGAATGCTGTTTCTCTCTGCACATGGGCCAGAAAACCATCACAGGAGGGCAGGAGTCAGATGGCAGATGTCAGTGACTAGCTGCCCCTGCCTGCTCAGTCACATCCAGGCCTCTCTGTTCAGCTGCCTCACAGTCAGTACAGTAGCATGCTTTGAGCTCGTCCCCTGCCACACTTATGACCAGAGGAGGAGCAAACAGTGGAAAGAGCTGTGGGCGACCTCCTATCTGTTCAGCCCTGAGGCAGATAGGGGAGAGGGGGCCCAGGTGGCTTTTCTAGGAGCTGAGGTGGCACTGGTGCAGGTGGGGAGCACAGGACACTGACTGGTCACAGCCCCTGGGCAGACTTGTCCACTGAGCCACGGACAGTTCCCCTGTTGGGCAGGGCTCTGCCAGGCCTTCCCAGGGACACCAGTGTGACTGAAGCTGCAGCTGCCCCAATGGCTCTGGGAGCCTGCGGCCCACCCCACAGGGCCACATGCTTTGAAGCTGAGAGACTGTGCCATCCTGCCTCAGGGTCCTTCAAGACTTCGGAGGGACCCCTGTCTGATGAAAGGAGAGAAAATGCTCTCTTCTTTCCTGTTTGCATGGCTTAAAGTTGCACTCTGCCCAGGGATATGATCAAGATAGGAGCTGACAGTGGTGGGGGCTTGTCTAGCATGCACAAGGCCCTAGTATCAGCACCAAAACCAAACCAAACCCAAAAGGAAAAGATAAGAGCTGAGAGGGGTGGGGGGCCTGGCATAGCGAGGGCTGAGGAAGGCCACCCACCTCACTGCCCATGACTGAGCGCTGGTGCGCCCCTTCCGCCTTGTAGCGTTCCACTGAGAAAGGAAGGTGCTAGCAGCCCTGTGAGTGGCAAGGACCTGGATATGATCTCCACCTCCAAGACCCTGCTGGTCCTGTCTGTTAAGGATGGGGATGTCAAGGACATGCTTTCTCGGGAGAGGGAAACCTCCAGCATTGAGCCCCCTACCTCAAGCTCCCCGAAGGAGGAATCACGCCTAGCCAGGTAACCATCTATAGATCGCTCTGCACCACATCAACCCAAATCAGAGTGTGATCCTCCATATGTAATCGTGCCTGCAGACAGAAGAGAAAGAAGATAGGGGATAAGGGCAAGACTCAGCGTAAGTCCCAAGGTGACTTAGACACACGCAAAATGATCCGAGGAGTCACCCGAGACACGTAATTCAATGTGGAATCGCTTTAGACCCTCCACACAGCAATTACTAAAATAAAGTTATGTGTCTTTTACAATGCAGTGAAGGTACCACATTCTCAAGCTACGAGTGTAACTCCTTTTCCTCCATCCTTCTCCCTAGTGAGTCAGTAATTGAGTTTTTAGGAATCCGTTCTAAGGAAACAGAGGTGTAGGCAAGATTTATACCAAAAAGATATTTACTGCATCCTTAACTTAAAAATTAAATTTGAAAGGCTGAGGCAGGAGGAGCACCATGAGTTTGAGGCCACCCTGGGCTACATAGTGAGTTCGAGGCCAGCCTCAACTACATGGTGATACTTTGTCTCAAAAAAAAAAAACAGGGCCAAGGATTTAGCATAGTGGTTTTGCAGCCTGCTGTGCAAGCACAAGGACCCGAGTTCGATCCCAGATACCAAAAAAAAATTTAATTAAAAAAAACACATTTAACACCTTCAATAGGCATCATTAGGAAAAGGGCATTACATGAAGTATCTGTGACCTTTGATTGTGCAAGGATGTGTGTAAAGAATCTTTCCCCAGCCCATGCATACTTCCAAGTAGTCAGAGAAGTTAGAATTGTGCAGTGAATTGTGCAGTGAGGACGAAGCACCTGCTCAGTCCTACAACAAACCTGCTATTAGACTTGTTCTGTCTTCTGTCTGCCCCTCTAAATGTTTTGATGCATTGCAAAGTGAGTTCCCAACATCAGTCCACTTCCTCTCAGCCCAGTACCTCATCTTACATCACAGTACCTAGAATTCTCAGACTTTAATAGTGTGAAAGGACCCATGTGTGAAAAAGTAAGATGTAAAATTAGATGTTCTGCATGGGCGCAACCATTTAAAAATGTATCAAAGAAATCCTGCATGGAGATACACCAAAGTATGGGTGCCAATAGATTGTTTGTGTGTGTGTGTGTGTGTGTGTGTGTGTGTGCGTGTGCACGTGCATGTGTGCATGTTCCTCATTTTCTGCAATCAGCCTGTGGCCTTGTGGGCTGAGTAAAAGCAAGATGAGGGAATGATGGGCGCTTAGCTCCAACCTGGGTAGGTGGCACCTAGGACTTTGGCCTCCTGCCCACAGAAGCCCCAAGGAAGACAAATGAAGTACCGTCACTTTCAAGGCTGCCACCTGTTTCTTTCTTCTCCTTGGCCTTTCCCTGTCCCCAGGCCCGGCACTCCACCCTCCAGGCCTGTGGCCTTTGAGGATTTCAAGAATGATCGAGGTAGTGAGATCAACCGCATCTTCAAAGAAAACAAATCCATCTTGAATGAACGGAGAAGAAGGGCCAGTGAGACCATACAGCACATCAATACCATCAAGCGGGAGATTGATGTGACCAAGGAGGCCCTGAACTTCCAGAAGTCGCTACGGGAGAAGCAAGGTGAAGGTTCTGGGACGACAACCAGGGCAGGAGGCTGTGGGGTCTCAGGGTCGTCCTGCTCTGAGGGGCCAGCCTTGAGCCCTGGAGATGGGAGGGGCCGGCAGAGGGCACTGCCGTGCAGCCTTCACCCCTAGGTCTCATCACTTGGCTCTGCCAGCCCTCAAGGGCCACTGAGTCCCTCCCTGCCAGCCCTCCTCTGTGCAGTCCTCTGTCCCCGCAGTATCTCAGAGCCGGCTGCTGGTCTTTACCTGATGCCTGCTGCTTCTATAGAATAACTGGCCCTTGGTCCTACAGAGGTGTCCCCAGGAGATGGGTGGCTGGCAGCCCCTACAAGGTTGCCTCCCTGCCAGTGGATCAGTTGCTGGCAGGGACCATGAGAAACTCAGAGGGAACTAGCATGTGGCTGCCAGAGGGCCAAGGGACTCACTGTCAGTGTGACAATTGCCGGTTCTGACCTCTGTCACCTGTGCTGGCCTGGCAGCCTCTATCCTAGGGCAGGTGGCATGGGTGCCCCAGGCTTGAAGGACACAGGTCTGCGTGGGACTGTTGCTTACTTGGTTGTTGTGACCCAGTGTTGCACACCACCGACACCTAGCACATAGGCCAAGCCTGAGGCAGGAGAGCACTCTGGGAGGTCCGGGAGGGCCTGCTGACCAGGGCCCCAAACCTGCATTTTAATGCGTGAGCACACTGATTCCAAGAAGGTGTTCCTGGCTCCCTCTCGTGTCTTCTCCTGTCGGGTCCCCACAGGTTGCTGGGCCTGCCCCGCTAACTCACAGCCTCGATCCTGACCAGCTCTCACCGTGATTGCCTGGCATCACGCAGTTTGTTCCTGCAGGTCAGATAGATCATCGAAGGGTGCATTTTTCTTATCTGTTTCTCAGAGGTCGACTTTATTTCCATTGTACTCTCACCCCACAGATAACCACAGTGTGTTATTCCAGAGGGCAGAGCCCTCCAAGAGCCTGGGAGAAGAACCCAGGTGCAGTGGGGCCACACATGTCCCAACCTAGACCTAGACCCTCCTGGGAGGGGACCTGGCGAAGGGCCAGCAAGCACGTCTCCGTCTGCTCTGCCCAACCTTTGAACATGCCGATCCTTGCAATGTATTTAAAATAAAACGCATGTGTGCTATGCTGCCATGTCATTTATTCCTAAATATACCTGAAAACAGATATTTCCAAAAGATGAGAGAAAAAGGAAGTACATATTTAAAAATTTTTTTTTTTTGGTACCAGGGATTGAACTCGGGTCCTTGAGCTTGCACAGCAAGCGACGAAACCACAGAGCTAAATCCCCGGCCCCTTTGAAATATTTTTTTAAAAAAATTATATCAATATAAAGATCGTTTTTAGCTTTTTCCTCTCAAAGTTTTATATCCACGGTTATTAATAAGGAACCTTGTGCAAGGGCCTTGGTTTACTACCCAGTGATGGCAGTTCACGTGTATGATTTGGGGGGGGACATCAGAGACAGGGTCTCACTATGTAGTTGAGGCTGGTCCCGAACTCATAGCGATCCTCCTGCCTCAGCATTCTGAGTGCTAGGATTACAGGTATGTGCCACCACACCTTCATGTGTATAATTCATATGAAAAATAAACATTTATATAACAGGGTACTTAATAAATATCTTTGGCTAAGGCCGGGAGTGGTGGTGAAGGCCTGAAATTCTAGCACTTGGGAAGCTGAGGCAGGAGTTTAAGGCCTCCTGGCTTCAAGGCCATGAGTTCAAGGCCAGCCTGACTTGCATAGTGAGACCCTGTCTCTAAGTAAACAAACAAACAAAGAAATATTGTTGGTGATTAGGTTTAACACTAAAATAAGTATGGCATGCAGGCCATCCCCACCCTCCCTGCCCACCTCTCTTCTTTGTCCTAAAATGCCAACAGGGCCCCACTGCACTGAGCTCCCCTCCCTATGGACATGCCCAGGCAGCCTGGCCTTCTTTGCTTTGCCCACCTCCTGGCCTGCGCCAGCCACGCCTCCAGTCCCGTCTTCCCCTGATGCCTCTTCCTCATTCTGACCTACTCTCCGTCCCCCTGCAGGCCAGTACGAGAACAAGGGGCTGATGATCATAGACGAGGAGGAATTCCTGCTAATCCTGAAGCTCAAAGACCTCAAGAAGCAGTACCGCAGCCAGTACCAGGACCTGCGTGACCTCAGGGCTGAGATCCAGTACTGCCAGCGCCTGGTGGATCAGTGTCGCCAGCGCCTGCTCATGGGTGTGCAGGCTGGGAAGGCTGGTGGCTCCTTGAGCCCAAGAGAACATGGGAAGGGCCATGGCCTGAGATCTGTCCAAGAGCTGCTCAGGGGCAGGGGCAGAGGCTGGATAGGGCTTCGGTTGTGTAGGTTCCAGGGCAGTGAGGGATGAAGATAGAGAAGAAGGTGGGAAACCCCGCAGCAGGGAGTGAACAGGGGGAGCCTGCCACAGGCACAGGCCAGACGGCCACAAGGCCCCTACCTGCCTCCTCCTTGGGGCTCCCCACACCTCACAGTCCTGTCTCCCTCTTTCTGACAGAATTTGACATCTGGTACAATGAGTCCTTTGTTATCCCCGAGGACATGCAGGTGGCACTGAGGCTGGGCAGCAGCATCCGACCAGGCATGGTGCCTGTCAACAGGATTGTGTCTCTGGTGAGCAGCATGAGGGTAGGGCCATGACATGGTAAGGGTTGAGCACAGGCCAGTGGCAGCACCCCTTGTCCTGGGTCTTTGCCACAGCCATGGCAGCATGGGGGACACTCCTGCCTCTTCCGCAGCTGGCCCAGGCAGGGGTAGGTGCCAGTCCCCCCTTGGTTATTGGAAAAATGCCACTCTGGCTACTACCACCCTCCCAGAGTGGCTTGTCCAGCCTAGGTGGCAGCTCCAGGGATATGTGAGGATCCTGACAGACTCAGGGCCTGCAGGATTATGAGGTGTTGTGGGCAGATCCTGACAAGGTCAGGCTGACAGGACCGTCCTGGTTTGGGCCTCCCGCAGGGAGAAGATGACCAGGACAGGTTCAGCCAGATTCAGCAGACAGTCTTGCCAGAGGCGCCTGAGTCCATCTCCTTTGTCAACGCCAAGGTCAAAACAGCGCAGAAGGTAACTTGGAAGGCTCATGTCTCGAAAGCACAGGGCCTCAGAAATCTCACAACCGGGACACTCCGAATCTCACCCCTGCTTTACTGATGGACTAGCGTTGGCTGCCCTGGCCAGCCCTGCCCATGGCTGGAAGTGCTCAGCCAGCCACTTATGGTTCACAGCTGAGAACAAAGCCCGGGGGTGCCCAGAGGCCACTCCCTGTCAAGCAGGAATTGGGGACAAGGGACCGAGGCCCACATGCAGCAAGACAGGGCCTTGAGTTCGATTCCCAGTACCAAAAAAAAAGCAAAAGTACTTTGGGCCGGGGATTTAGCTCAGTGGTTCTGGTGCCTGCCTCACAAGCCCAAGGTCCTGAATTCGATCCCTGGTACCAAAAAAAAAAA
>NW_004624730.1:74112241-74129019 GCF_000247695.1 Heterocephalus glaber
TATATATTTTCATACTGGGGAACGAACTCAGGACCTTGCGCTTGCCAGGCAGGTGGCAGAACCACTGAGCTAAATCCTCAGCCCACTTTTAAAATATTTTTTATAAATTAGGCATGGTAGAACATGCCTCTAGTCTCTGTTACTGTACTTGGGAGGCTGAGGCAGGAAGATCACTTGAGCCCAGGAGTTTGAGGCCAGCCTGGGAAATATAGTAAGATTCTGCCCCCCCCCAAAAGTTGCTTTTTGTTATTTATTTACATTTTCAAAAAGTAATATCTTCAGATGTTTTAAATATTTATAAAGAAAGTGTGAAAGGTTAATCATACTGTACCCCATCCTTCCACCTCCCACCACCCCCCTCTGACAGAACCCATGTCTTAACTCTAGTATCCCCTGCACATTGTTCAGCATCTTGCTTTTTCCACTCAACAATGCATCCTGAGACCACTCCATGCCAGCCTGTACTGGGCTGCTGTGTTCTTTTTGACAGCTGCACCATTGCACCCCATATGAGGATTTTTCAAAATGTGTTTAACTCATCTCTGTTGAGGGGTGCTGGGGATTGAACCCAGGGAGTGTGGAGTGACAACCCTAGACCATTTTTAATATTTTATTTTGAGACAAGGTTTTTCTAAGTTGCTAAATTGCCCAGGCTGGCATTGAATTTGTGAACCTCCAGCCTCAGCCTCCTGAGTGGCTGGGATTACAGGCATGAACTACACCCCTGCTTCAACCATCTCATATATATTTTTTTAAACCATCTCATATTGATGAAGATTAAAAGTTTACATTTCTCTTTAAAATTAATTGGCTAATTATTTTTTCTTTTTTGGTGCTGGAATCAAACCCAGGGCCTCGTGCATACTAGGCAAGTGCTCTATCACTGAGCTATGCTCCCAGATCCTGATCATGAATTTACTTTTTTGTTTATGACACTTTTTTTTCTTTTCACTTATGAGGGATCAAACCCAGGGGCACTCTGACTGCTGAGCTACAATCCACATCCCTTTTTATTTTTATTTATTTTTTGTTTTGTTTTGTTTTGTTTTTTTGGTACCAGGGATTGAACTCGGGACCATGCGCTTGCGCAGCAGGTGCCGGAACCACTGAGCTAAATCCCTGGCCCCCCTTTTTATTTTTCAAGACACAGTTTTGCTAAGTTGCTAAGTAGCCCAGGTCAGATTTGAACTTGTCTTTTAAAATGTCTTTTGTTTATTCCAGCTCCCCATCTCTCTATGCTATAATTTGAGTAACTTCTTTAGATTCCCATTCCAGTTTATTAATACTCACTTCAGCTGTGTCTGATCAGCTATGTCAAAAAATTCTATTTGGCTCGCAAGCACAAGGCCCCATGTTCGATCCCTGGTACCAAAAAACAAAAAAAAAATCTATTTGGTTCTCTTTCACATACGTCTGGTCAATTTTAATAAAATCTTGCTTTTTGAAAAAATAGGTTATTGAGATATAATCTACATGCCATACAATTCACTCATTTAAAGTGTACAACTCAGTGGTTTTCAAGATGGTCACAATATGTCCAACCATCACCACACTGAAAAATCTTTTTCAGGGCTAGGGATTGAACCCAGGGCCTCTATACTGAGCTACATCCCCATCCCTTTTTTATTTTTTTATTTTGAGACAGGATCTCGCTAAGTCACTAATATGCTTGGGCTGGGCACAAGCTTGTGATCCTCCTACCTCAGCTTCCCAAGTGCTGGGATTACAGGTGTGCACCACCACACCAGGCTACCACAGTGAATTTTAGAACACTTCGTACTCTATTTTCCTTTTTACTTAGAAATAGTTCAATGTTTATGTCTTAAAAGCAAGGAAATTCCCTTAAATAATCATGATATAATAATCAAAATCAGAGCCAGACATTGTGGTGCATGACTATAATCTCAGCACTCAGAGGGTGAGGCAGGAGGATTGTCATGAGTTCAAGGCCAACCTGGGTAACATAGTGAGTTTAAGGCTACCCTGAACTGCACAGTGAGACCCTGTCTCAAAAAACTAAAAATAAAAAATGATAAAAAATAAAAATCAGGAAAATTAAAAAGGATACAATAGTATTATTTATTCAAAAGTCTGTATTCACCTTTTTTTTTGGTGGTACTAGAGATTGAACCCAAGGCCTTCACATTGTGCTATATTCCTAGACCTTTTCAAATTTTTTTTAAATATAAGGGAAAATGTTTATGAATTTAGGGTAGGCAAGAACTTCCTAGGATACAAAAAACATGATGTATAAAAGAAAAAAATTGGTAAGTGAGATTCCATCAAAATTTAGAACTTTAAATAACATTGTTAAAATAAAAAGTAGTCCTTAAACAGACCATATTTACAATGCATGTAACCTAAGACCAGAATATATAAAGAACTCTTACAGTTCATTAATAGACAACCCAATTAAAAAGTAGACACAAGAAGATGATAAATAGCCAGTACAGCACAAGGAAAGGTGTGCAACACTAGAATCAGAAAAATACTAATCAGTACAATAACAAGATTGAATTATACACACATTAGGGAGATGAACTTAAAAGTTTTAAAATCCTTTTCATGACTTTTTCTTTTTGTTGGATTCTCCCCCTTTGCATTTAATTCGTCATGCCCAACAGATTCATTCTGCTGGGCTTCCTGGGGTTGTGATCCTCATTGTCTTTTCCTAGGATATTGTCTAAAATTTTTTGGAGTGCTGGTTTAGTATTCATGAAGTTCCTAAGGTGCTCTTTATCATGAAAGTATTTTTATTTCTCCATCAATTTTGAAAGATAGTTTTGCAGGGTACATTAATCTGGGTTGGAGGCTGTTTTCCTTTAGGCCTTGAAATACATCACTCCAAGCTCTTTTTGCCTTGAGTGTTTGTTTGCATTGAGAAGTCTGCTGTGATTCTAATGGGCTTTCCTTTGTATGTGATTTGTTTCTTTTCTCTCACTGCTTGTAGAAGTTTGTTCTTCATTTGGGTTTCTGGAATCCTAACTATTATATGCCTATGTGTAGATTTTTTTTTAATCAAGGCTAGTTGGGAGTCCTATATGCCTTACTTAACTGTATGTCAAGTTCTTTTTCCCTGCTTGGGAAGTTTTCTGCCATCACTTCTGTGAACAGTTTTTTTATGTCATCTGCACTCTCTCCTGTTTCTTCATTGACTCCAGTCAGTCTTATGTTATTCTTTGCATCATCTAGCAGCTGCTGGATTGATTTCTTGTGGTCCCTTATAATTTTAAAGCAATTTTTCATTTCCTGATCAGTAATTGCAATCTTATCTTCTATATCTGAAATTCTGTCCTCACATTGGTTCATTTTGCTGCGCAGACTTTCAATGGAGTTTTTAATCTCCTGGAAATCTGTTTGCATCTGTTTTATGGATTCCATGTTTCCTATGTTGGGATTCCATTATGTTCCTCAGCTCCTCTATTTTTTTTTATCTGTGCCCTCTCTAGATTTATTAATCATGTCTTGCACTATGGGCAAGATCTTTGGTGTTATGTGAGAAATTATTTCTGATTTCATTTTTTCCAGATCCTCTTTTGTTTCCAGTTCCAGGAGTCCAGGTGGTTGAGTATCAGTGTTCCATCTTGTTTCCCTTTGGGGTTGCTATAGGTGATCTGGAAGTCTGTTTTTGAGGCTTGTTTACATGTCTTCTCATTTCCACAGGATGGGGGGTGCTGCTGGCTCCTGCGTGGCTCACCTCCTCTGCCCTGGGAACAGTGTAATGGCAGCCGGGGAGCCTCTTCCTGGGCACTGGGATTGGCTCACTTCCTCTGCCCTGGGAGCGGTGGAATGGGGGCCGGGGACCCTCCTCCTAGGCACTGGGATTTGTTCACTGCCTGTGCCCTGGGAGCGGTGGGATCCTTTTTTAATTTTTTGAGACAGGGTCTTGCTAATTTCTTTTTTTTTTTTTTTTGGTACTGGGGATTGAACTTGGGACCTTGCACTTGGAAGGCAGGTGGTGGCACCACTGAGCTAAATCCCCAGCCTAGTCTTGGTAAATTGCTAAGGTGCCCAGACTGGGTTTAAACTTGATCCTCCTATCTCATCCTCCCAGAGTGTTGGGCTACCACACCAAGCCCAACTTTTCATTATTCTCCTAGTGGTGACCTTTACAGTGATTATACAGCTATGTAGTCAAAATTTATTTAATAATTTCCACCTGTCTTCTGCAGAGGCTAGGAAATCTTGGCACATATTACATTTAATTGCCACATCTCCTTTGACTTGGAACAATTTTCTAGTCTCTCCCTTTGTTTCATAATTTTGATACATTTGAAGAATCCAGGACAGCTTTTGGTAGGATACCTCTCCATTTGGGTTTGTCTGATGTTTTCTTTTTGTTTAAATTCAACCTATGAAGCTGGGCATGGTGGTGCATGCCTGTGATCCCAGCACTCGGGAGGCCGAGGCAGGAGAATTGCAAGTTTAAGTCCAGCCTGGACAATTTAGCAATTTAATGAGACTCTGTCTCAAAATTTTAAAAAAGCATAAAAAATAAAATAAAAGGACTGGGCAAGTAGCTTAATGCACAGGTCTTGGGTTCAATCCCCAGTACCACGGCAGGGGATGAGGGGAACGTCATTCTGTATTTTGTTTTTGGTACCAGGGATCGAACTTGGGTCCTTGCGCTTGTGCAGCAGGCAGCCAAAACCACTGAGCTAAATCCCCGGCCCAAAAGCTTCTTTTTTTTTTTTTTTTGGAGGGGGTGGTTACCGGGGATCAAACTCAGGTCCTTGCACTTGTGAGGCAGGCGACAGAACCACTGAGCTAAATCCCCAGCCCTCATTCTGTGTTTTGAATAAAAGGATAACAAGACTTTGGCTATGCAGGAAGAGCTTCAGAAGTTTTATTGTAACTTAGCTTTAACTAGATAAGCTATTTCAAGATCACAGAAATCATTAAATATGAATCAAAATTATTATATTATTCTGAATTTCTTGATATCACAGATAAATTTTGTGTTTTCTTTAGTTGCTTTCAAATTTTTAGATTTTTAAAAAATTCAGAATCATTACATTAAGGACCCTGTGTTTCTATAGGTCAAAATTTCATTCTCCCACTATGCCCCGTACTCTAGATGAACTCTCAAGTTTAAGACACGCCTATCCACTAACTTTTTATTTGTTTTACTTTATTTGCAATATTAGGGATTGAACCTTCCATTGAGGTATATGGGTCCCCTTTTTAAATGTTTTTATTTATTTTTGGTACCAAGGATTATACTCGGGACCTTGTGCTTTTGAGGCAGGCGGTGGAACCACTGAGCTAAATCACCGGCTTCAATGTTTTTATTTTGAGACAGGGTCTTGTTAAGTTACTAAATTGCCAAGGCCATGAGCTAACTTTTTATGTCATGTTGTACTTGAACCATTTAAACTTTCATGCATTTATTTACTCATCTATGAAATATTTAGGATCAGATTTTTCAAGGTCAAAAATCTTCCAATTTTATTGAATCTGTCATGGCAGCTTTTATCTGTGCATGTGTGTGTGCATATGTGTGTGTGTGTGTAATGAGGTTAGAACAGTAAGGTGAACATCTGGGTCACACAGTTTTTCAGTCCCTGTTAACTCTGTACCTCCTGATCAGTTCCTGTTCTGTCTCCTTTTTTCCTTTGTCCAGCAAAATTACTTGAAAACCATGATGGGCCTCCAGCAGGCACACAGAAAATAGTCTCATCACCAGTCCCTGGAGGGTCCCTCAACTCCAACCTGCTGTAGTGGAGCCGCTAAACCACCTGCCAGGAGCTCCAACCACTCTGCTCCCAGGCTGCAGCTCTCGAAGGCATAACAGCCTGCATGCCAGAAGAGCGTCCTCCAGGGCACGCCCTAGCTCGCCTCCACGGAATGTGTTTGGTTTTGATTCAGCCTTACATGCACAGACAGATAAACTTACTTTCTAGTTTGGACTTTTTAGTGCTAATCTAAGAACTTTGTTTCATTTCCTACCTGAAAGGACGTCTTTCCCTGTGTACCAGTGGGGTTAGAACTGAGTTTCCAGTAGGAAGCAAGAGTAGCTCAGGCAGCAGCCTTTCTCCCTCTGCAGCCTCTTTCCTCTCCTGGATGCATGCCCAGGGGAGTGCTTGGTGTGAAGCGTCCTGCTTCTCGTGGCACCCCCAGATCAACTCTAGGGGCATTGTTTCTCTGTCCTTGGCAACCAGGAGAGGACCTGCTCTGGGGAGTGACCCTGGAGAGGACCTCATAGGAACAGGGTGATACTGCTGAAATTGAGCAGGGAAGAGAAGACGTTTTTTGTTCCAGTTCTTAGATGTAGCTCTGCCCTTGGTCATATGAAAGGGAAAGTGCTTACTCACTGCTTTGCTCTTAAGGACAAAGTGCAGGTTTCTAGGGAGTTCTGAAGCAGCCTAGGTGAGAAGTTCCAGGGCTTCCTTGGAATCTTTCCTGTCATGCCCACTTCTGTTCTTGTGGGGCAGGGCCTTGGCCTAGAGCCCTCTCTGAATGCTCCATCCATGTGACATCCTCCACAAGCCCTCCATGCTGCTGGGATTGGGAACAAGAAGAGGCCCTGGTCACCTGGCAGCCCTGTCATGGGAAGCTGTGAGAGAAATGATCCCAGATCACATCTGGTGGGTGACGTCTAGCTCAAGGACCACTTTATATGGGGAAAGTATGAAGGAACTGAGTCTTCTCACCTAAAGAGGGAGTGAAACATGACAGCATTCCCTGGGGTGGGGAGAGGTTGCTACATGGAAGGGGAGCAAGGAGATTTGGTTGGTGTAGCCCCCAAATGCCAGCTAGGGGACACACGTTACCAAACAGGAGCAGACAGTTTATCAAAAGGTGGAAATGGCTGAAAGGCAAATTGTCATCTTAAAATAAGAAGAAGCTTGGGCCGGGGATTTAGCTCAGTGGTTTCGCCGCCTGCTGCGCAAGCGCAAGGACCCGAGTTTGATCCCCGGTACCAGAAAAAAAGAAGAGGCTTGAAATAAGAACAGTCCTGGCATGAAATTAGTAGTGAGAGCCTCTCAGCTGTAGGCCATCTGGCAAGGGGATTGCACGTGGTGGAAGTTTCGGCTGAATAACCCCGTGGTCTGTCCTTCACCCATCAGTGAGCAGATGGATGTGGGTTTTGTTAAATCAGAGTCTTTCTCATTCCTGTCCCCACTACTTTTCCCTCACTGACTGATTATGGTCCTGAAACAGCTCTCAGAGACTCTGGGCCACAGTTCCTGATTCCTTCCCTCCCTTGTTGCCTCTACCCTTCCTAGGACTATTTGGGGTTCGTTGGTCTTCGGGGGCTTGTCAGGAAACGGGTCATAGAAAATAGGGTTATATCTTATTAGGGCCACAGGAAGCAGCTGTTTGTGGAGTCCCCAATCTCTCTTCCCTCCAGTTCCCAGTAGTGGCTGGCATGGCCTGGCCTTGCTGGACATCCTGTCCTCCAGAGTCCTTGGCAAGGCCCGAGGCTTGCAGCCAGGTCAAGCTGGGCCTTGTAATGGCAGTTGGTGCTGGCTCCTCTCTATTTGTCTCAGGTTCATCTGCCATCACACAGGCCTCTCCCATCGGTTCTGCACAAATTGAACTGAGTGATCATCAGGGTGGGTGGAGCCATGGGAATAAACTGGGATGGTGTTCAGTAGATCACTGTCCACACCTCAGGACAGGAAGGTGGGAGGCACTGTGTTACTAAGCTTATCATTCCAGAAAACCGCTTCTGCTGGGCCAATTCAACCATCTAAGTCACATCTAAAGGGATTTCCTTCCATCAATGGGACAAAGAAGGTAACCCAAACACATTCCTGCTACAGAGGCTGGCTTTTTCCAGTACTGGGGCTCCAACCAGGGTTTTCACATTGGGCTACATCCATACCAGCCCTTTTATTTTTATTTTTATTTTTGAGATAAGGTCTCAATAAGTCCCTAAATTGCCCAGGCTGGACTCAAACTTGTGATCCTCCTGTCTGAGTCTCCCACAGTGCTGGAATTACAGGCCTAAGCCTCAGTATAGTATTTTTTTTTAATGCAAAATTAAGTTTGTAATAAAGGAGGAACTGGTCAGGCGTGGTGGTGCACACCTGTATACCAGAACTTGGGAGGCTGAGGCAGGAGGATTGCTGCAAGTCCAAGGCCAGCCTGAACTACACAGTAAGACTCTGTCTCAAAACACCAAAAAAGGAGGAGGAAGAGGAAAAACTGAAGCTGGTGTCCATAATCCCAGCACTCCGGGGGCTCAGGCAGGAGAAGTGAGAGTTCCAGGCCTGCCTGGCTTCATATTGAGTTTGAGGCTGTGCCTGGGCTACATAATGAGACCCTGTTTGTCTCATTAAACCAAACCAAAAAAAAAAAAAAAAAAGGAAGGCAGGTACTTGAGACAGAATTGAAAACCAGAGCGATTAAAGAAAACAAGAGTGGTCAGCATGTGAACTGGCTGTGGCTGGTAGGCCAGGGAGAAGGTGTGTGAAAATGGTCTGCTGCACTTGGGCATTTGCGTCCACACAAGTGTGAGAAATGAGACTTTGGCCCACGCCTGCTAGGAAGCTGGAAACAGGACTCCCTGCACGAAGATGGCACCCTGAAGACTTCCTCCTTGGTGAAGAAGTAAACTATGAAAAAATTCTTCCATGGCAGGGATGGGAGAGAACAGGTTCCATGAGAGTTTGCAACCACATATAGGACTCAGATTCAAATTCACACTGTGTGGTCCAGGGAGCACCATGCTGAGGAATTAGCATCAAGATTACTCCCAGCTTGGATTTAGCTCAGTGGTTTCACCACCTGAGCGCAAAGACCCGAGTTCCATCCCCGGTACCAAAAAAAAAAAAAAAAAAAAAGAGTATCCCCAGCTTGTGATAACTCTGTAACATTTAGTAGAATCAATTTTTTTTTTGAGGGGAGGGTACCAGGATTGAACTTGGGACCTTGCGCTTTTGAGGCAGTTGGCGGAACCACTGAGCTAAATCTCTGGCTCAGTAGAATCAAATTTTAAGAATCAACTGTATGTGCCTTCAGCCTAGCCACAAAACCCACAAAGCACTAGTAAATATAAGCTTTAAAGATGAAACACAGAGAAGTCAGGTATGGTGGTATACATCTGTAATCCCAACACTATGGGACACTGAGGCAGGAGATTTTTGAGCCCAGCACAGGCAACTTAGCAATTTAACAAGATTAAAAAAGAAATTAAAAATTCAAAAAGAAAAAAAAATTTAAAAAGAAAGAAAAAGGAGTGGGGATGCAGCTCAAGCCCCTGGGTTCAATCCTCAGCACTGCAAAAATAAAAAACAAAAAATGGAAACAACCTACCATTGTGAACACACCATAAAAGGTGAAACAGACTTATAAGAATTTCAAATAAGTTATTGGAGAAAGATTATACAATATGTGCACACATATAGGTATATAGTAAACAAAAATGTACATATAAACATGTACATATACATATATAAACATATGTATGTATGTATATATAAGGAGAGCTGAGCATAGTCATGCGTATCTGTCATCCCAGCTACTCAGGAGGCTGAGACTGGAAGATCACAAGTTCAAGCCCACCATGGGTAACATAATGAAACCAGCTCAAAAGAAAAAAACAAATTGAAAAATGAGAGATTCCCCAGGGCTTCAAGTCTGCAGCTGGGCCTGGCCAGGCCTTGGTGGCCCATGCTGCTGGGCAGGGCATCCTGCTGCTGCTGCTAGCCATGTGCACCCCATTTTGGCGAGAGGTGGAGATGCTGGGGAATAGTTATGGGCACATAGTGACCTGTCAGGACAGTGGCACAATGACATCTAAGAATTCCCAGGGACTTAACACCAATCACACTGTGAAAAGACGAAAGCAACACAGCCTTGTATAGCTCCTTATCGAGTGCCCTGATTGCACTGAGAAGCTATGACGAGTAGGAGAGCTCTAACACCTAGGTTCGTTATTATGTTCTGTGATTGTCCACACAATGGCAAGACTGCCCAGCTGCCCAAAGTGACAGGCTGATTTGGAGGTTGGGTGATTCAGATATAGAATCCCAGATCTGTGCCTATATCTTTTCTTTCTCTCTCTCTCTCTATATGTATATACACACACATATATGCCTATATATGTACATATATTGTATCCTTTTTCTCCAATAATTTAAGCAATAACTTTTTTCATCAGTTTCAAGACCAAAATCACACAGCCACCTGAGATGACCTAATAGTTTTTTGTTGTTGTTGTTGTTGTTTTTGGTACTGGGGATCGAACTTGGGTCCTTGCACTTGCGCAGCAGATGGGGAAACCACTGAGCTAAATCCCCAGCCCAACCTAACAGTTTTTAACCACTCTCATCATTGCCTGTGATGCCCAGTACGTGGGGAATAGAGAAGTGTATACCTTGATGCATATGCTGTCTCCCTGCCAGAGACTAGAAGGATTCTAGGCTGGGCTGGGAGCAGGCAATTTACTTTTCCTGCAGGACAGCTCTCTTTTATTCATGCATGGGAAGATGAAGGAATTTCCTTTCAGCTGTGGATAGAACAGTGGCCCCAAACAAGGGAGGTGACAAGAGGAACTGGCCTACTGTGCTCCAGAAGGGAGCTCCTGTGGCTCCCAGCCCTTGTTTCTTTGTGTCCAAGAAATCAGCCCATTGTCTACAAGGTCTTAATCTTGAGCCCAGTGCTAAATGCTATAGTGCTGCTCCACTTGCATCTTTCACAGCTCTTCCCACCATCAGCGGCTGCCAGGAACAGCCCAAGAAAGGTGATAGCCTTCTGATTCTTCTCCCCACCTAATGAACTGCTTGCCCCAGTAGGGTGGGAATTGGTGACACAAAGTGAGACTGAACCTGCCTTGCAGCTGAGGACAGAGGCAGGGCAAGGTGGGAAGGTGGGTTTCAAGTCCAGCTGCAGTAAGGATGAAGGAGTGCTGGTTGTAAAGCATATGCCCCTGAAAAATGAGAGCGGGGCTGGAGTTGAGTCTGACTTTGAATCCAGACAGATTTGCCATTCCAGTAGCACTTTTCTAGCCAGGGAATAAGCCACAGTCAAAATCAGAAATCTCTGAGCTCTCCTTTGAGTTTCAATGAAATTTATTTTTGTAAATGTTGAAATGTAGATGTAGATGCTTCTTGAAAGTCAAGACAGGAGGTCCTAACTGGAAGTGCAGACCAATGTCACCGAACAACAGAGATGTGTTCTGAGAGCCATAGCTGCCATTGGGCAGTTTTGCCATTGTGTGAACATCATAGAACAGAACACACTGACAATCCTAGGGGGTGCAAGTTGGCCACTTGGCACGGTCTTTAAGTGCAATCAGGAGACTCAATAAGAAGCTACGAGAAGCTGCTGATGGAAGAACGTGACCTGCTATTTGACAGCAAACCTTTTATATATACATAGAAGGATGCAGTGAAAATGACAAGACACAGCATGGTAAATATGTAAACACCCTCAGTGACTATCATTACTGAGTGTTACATGCACACAATTTAGTGCGCTATACTTGTGTACAGCTGGCACCAGTGTCACTACAGATGCATGAGCAGTGGATTGTGCTGTGACACTGCAATGGCCAAGGTCACCAGGCAGGAGGAAGGGTCCAGCTGTGTTATGATTTCATGGGCTCTGTCCCACACAGGCATGGCTGTGTGTATCATTCAGGTGAAGAGTGGCTGGAGGAAGTCTTTCATCAGAAGAGATTGTCTCCTCAAAGGAGTCAGCTGAAAACTGGGAACTTTACTAGGACAGACCTCGAGGGTCTCTCCACTGTTTCCCTCTCACTGCCAGTCACGTTTTTCTATTTCCTTTCTCTTCTAGTTCTAGGAATGTAGTTATTAATCCCTGGTCCAAGAGGAGGAGTCTGCTTCCGTCAATCCTGGAGATGGGTAGTGCTTGAGACATTTTGCCAGGGGCAGCTCCTGTGTCCACCTGAGACTGACTCTCCCTCCTGCCACTGTGAGGTTGTGATTGTGATGGACCATGGAGAAGCCTTGAATGAAGTCATCTGCACAGAAAGGGCATGTCCTGTTCCCTCTGGTTTTCAGTTAGGGTTCTGCAGCATATTAGTAAGGATGTGAGAGGGAATTATTCTAGGGTGTAAGGTTAATTAAAGGAGGGTGTGTCCTCCTTTCCTTGAACTTCTTCCAGAAGCATTTACATACCTTCAAGAGGATGAAACCAAAGTAGAGTTTTACTTTGTATATGCTATTTGGTCTAGGGGAGCGGTGGCAAACCTATGGCATGTGTGCCACAGCCAGCTCTTTGTTATCATTGAAAGCTCTAAAAGGGTCTGCAGCCATACCACCCTGAATGCATCAGATCTCATCTGAAAGCTCTAAAAAAGATTCACCATCACTGGTCTAGGGAATCATATATATTGTACAACTTAGTAAGATGACATATATGCTTATTATCTATTTTTGTAAAATATGTACAATTTTGCAACCTTCAACTACTTCATAAAATCTAAAAAAAAATCCACATACATTCTCATTGATAATCAAAAAAGAAAAGAAAAACAAGAGGCTATCAAAAGAGACTGTAGTTTTAAAAAAAACTCAGAAATTCTAGGAATGAGAAATAGTCTAAAAATAAAAATAACACACTAGAAACAGTGAAAGAGAGAATTTGTGACCTGGAAGCTGATTCTGAGGAAATTACTTAGAAATCAGCATCGGTGAGATGAAGAGATGGAAACTGAAAGAGTGTGTAAGAGATTTGGTGGACAGAGGGAGAAGACCCAATATTCAGCTAATCACGATCACCAGGCAATAAGGAGATCACTCGCTTGGTGACCTCACCCAGGCTCATGGCTTGCTTTGTTTATTTGGTGGGTGGTCACCATACCATGTAGTTCAGGCTGGCCTGGAACTCACTGTGTACCCCAGGCTGTCCTTCAGTTTGTGATCTTCCTGCCTTGGCCTCCCAAGTGCATGGGTTACAGGTGTGTGCCACCATGCCTGGCTCAGTCTCATGGTTTTAAACATCAACTACATGCCAACTCTCAATTTTATATATCCTATGTAGACCACACTCCTACACTCCAAAGCTGTATAGACAACTGCTAACTTGACATCTCCACTTGAATAAATAATAGACATCTATAAACTAACATGTTCAAAACTGAATGCCTAACTGTCCCTCTGAACGTGCTCTACCTAGAGGCTCCCTTATCTCACCCCAGTTTCTTAGGCTAAAATCTTTCATTTTGTAGTTCACTCTTTCTCTCACACTTCAGGTTGAACCTTTCAAGAGATTCAGCAAGCTTTACCTTCCTTCCTACTCCATTCAAAATCTAGCCACTTTACTTTGGGCTTGGTGGTGCATGCCTGTAAGCCCAGCAGCACTCAGGAGGCTGAGGCAGGAGGCTTGCCACAAGTTCGAGCCCGGCATGGGCTATACAGTGAGTTCAAGGACAGCCAGAACTACATAGAAAGATCCTGTCTCAAAAAACAAACTAACTAAATCTAGCCACTTCTCACCACTTCTGCCCTATCCTGCTCTAAGCCACAGGCATCTGTTGCCTGGATATTGTAATTGTCTCTCAGCTTTCAGAACAGCAGCCCAGTTAATCCTTTTCAAATATGTTAGATCATATTACATTTCTCAAACTTTAAATGGCTCCCAATTTATGTCAGAGTGAATTCTAAGACCTTAAAACAGCTCACAAAACCCTCCATGATCTTGCTTGCTGTGGTTTTTTTTTTTTTTTTTGGTACTGGGGATCAAACTCGGGTCCTTGAGCTTCTGCAGCAGGCGGCAAAACTACTGAGCTAAACCCCCGGCCCTTTTTTTTTTTTTTTTTTTTAGTTTTTAAATTTTAAGCCAGTCCAGGCTGGCTTTGAAATCATGGCAATCCTCGTGCCTCAGCTTCCCAAGTGCTGGGATTACAGTTGTGCACCACCTCTCCAGGCTTGCTGTGGCTTCCAGACCATCATCTCCTCTCCTGTCCCTCTTGCCGACTTGGGCTTCTTTCCTGTCTCTCCAACATGACCATCAGCTCTGCTCCAGGGCCTTTACAGTGTCTGTTCCCTCCGCCCAAGACACTTCTGAGTCCTTCACTTCAAGTCACCTTCTATGGCAGACACCATCATGCTTTGACCACAATCCCTTGCACTTCCCATTTCTGCTAATGGCTTCCAACTGAAAGCATCTGCAACTCTCTAGTGAAGGCTTTCTCAGCATCTGAGCTCACCTGCTTTAGGGTAGGCCTGAATGCCAGGAAGTTAACACCTGTAGGAGCAAACCCTATCCAGGAGTTCTTTTTTAGGAGTCAGTGAAGGAGTACTAGCCTCCTCCACCTTGGGTGGAACAACCCTGAGACATGATCTCCACTGTTTCACAGAACCTCCTAGACTTGTGTTTATACATAAATTCATACACAAACAGAATTAAAGAAAAAAATAGTTGGCACATTGTTAATGGGCTACTCGTTGAAATAACATGCTAAAATCTTTAAAGATATTTTAATAACACACTGTTAAAGACAGGTATTATACGAGCATAATGAAAAGGGTGAAGATAGACCAGTATAGCACCCAAGGTTTCCTTTTAGGTCCAAGATTCCAGGTAGGACAAGGAGTTCTGGAGAGGCTTCCCTTTGTTTCACCATCTTTAACCCACAGGGCTCAGACGCTTCTCCAGCTAATTCCTCTGACATCAAGTGGATTCTGTTATACACCGCCCCCACACTCTGGACTGGATTGGTGGCCAGCGGGTTGCACTGTCCTGAACCAATACAAAATAGGGGTAGAGCACAGGCTTTGGGCCAGAGATACCTGAATTTGGATCAGGGTTCTACATCTGACTGGCACAAGACTTTGAATGAGTTCTCCAACTTTTCTGCCTGCCTTTCCTGGTAAAACAGTGATAAGCATGGGGCTCCAAGAAGTGCAGGAATTCATGTGTCAAATGCACGGCAGGGCCTCAACCTGCTGGGCATGCTGTGCTGCAGATGTGCCTTCGTCCCTGTCCATTCGCATAAAACTATCAAAGCATGATGTTCAGCAGACCTTAGCTGCTCTCCCTGCTGCAGTTACAGACCAGCCCCTTCACCTCCCCTGCACTTCCCTCATCACTACCACTATAAATAAAGGCGCTGTAGTTATCAGGCAGTCCCATTCTCCCATCAGGAGGAAGGTTCCACCTGGCCTCAGCTTTTTGTATCTCTGTCTGTCATTTCTTCATTCCCCACCGTTCTCCCTCCATGGACCTTCCAGCCATCAGAACCAACAGAAATGACAGCCCAAATGCCCATCAATGGACAAATGGATAAAGAAGATGTGGTTTTTTAAATACGATGGAGTACTACTCTGCCATAAAGGATGAGCTTCAGACATTTGTAGCTAAACGGATGGACCTTGAGACCACACTCTTTTTTTTTTTTTTTCTTGGTACCAGGGATCAGAACTCAGGACTTTGTGCTTGCAAGGCAGGTGCGGTAACCACTGAGCTAAATCCCCAGCCCATGAGACCACACTTGTAAGTGAAATAAATCAGGCTCACATGTTTAAATACCACATTGTTTCTCTGGTGTGAGAAACCAAAAGTGGAAATAAGGACTAAAATGTATAATAGATATTGGGAAATGGGAAGAAAATGTTCAAATGGGAAGGGGAACAAGGGAGGGGGAAGAGGAAAGGAAGGAAGGGACAAGAAAAAGTGAAAATAGAAGGAAAAAATGGAAACGAAGCTTTTGTATATAGGGAGGGGAAGGGTTTGCGGAGAGGGGGTGAATGGGGAAAAAGAGGGGGGACGTACCATGCACAGGTGCAAATTCCCTATGATGAGCGTTATTATGTATGCCTAAAATGCACCAATAAATGTTTTGCTATTAGAAAAAAGGATGAGCTTGAGACATTTATAGCTAAATGGATGCACCTTGAGACCATACTCTTAAGTGAAATAAATTGGACACACATGTTTAAATACTGCATTGTTTGGCCAGTGTGAGAAACTGAAAGTGGAAATAAGGACTGAAATGTATAATAGACATTGGGAAATGGGAAGAAAATGTTCAAACAAGAAGGCAAACAAAGGAGTGGGAAGGGGGAAAGGAAACAAGGGACAAGAAAAAAAGAAAATCAAAGGAAAAAATGGAAACAAAGCTTTTGTACATAAGGGAGGGGGTGAATGGGGAAAAAAGAAGAAGCAAGATATGTCATATACTGGTACAAATTCTGTGATGAATATTATCATTATGTATATCTAAAATGTACCAATAAATATTTTTCTAAAAAAAAAAGCCTTTTTAAAACTGGGCATACTGAGAAACTGAAAGCATAAATAAGGATGAAAATGATTAAAATGAACAATTGATAATTTGAAATAGGAAAAGGTCCAAAGGTGGAGGGGTGGTGAGAGGGGAAGGGGAAAGGGAAGAAAGGAGAGGAAAAACTATGAGAAAGAAAAAAAAATGGAAACAAAGTCTATGTAAATAGGGAAGGGTGGTGGGGGTGAAGGGCGCATAGGTAATGGGGAAAAAAATAAGAACTAAGATACATTATGTTCAGGTACAAACACCCAATGATAAATGTAAATGTACTGTATACCTAAAATGTACCAATTAATATATAAATAAAACTGGGCATACTGCATGCCTGTAATCCCAGCACTCTTGAGCCTGAGGCAAGAGGATTGCCATGAGTTCGAGGCTAGCTTGAGTTGCACAGTAAGTTCAAGACCAGCCTGGACTACAAAGTAAGACGCTGTCTCCAAAACAACAACAACAAAAACCCTTTTTACACTGAAAAAAAAAAATAAATAAGGGCTGGGGATTTAGCTTAGTGGCGCTGCACCAGCCTTGCAAGTGCTAGGTCCTGAGTTCTATCCCAGGTACCAAAAAAAAA
>NW_004624730.1:74129727-74155825 GCF_000247695.1 Heterocephalus glaber
TATTTTGGTACCGGGGATATAACTCGGGTCCTTGTGTTCGTGAGGGAGGCGGCGAAACCACTGAGCTAAATCCCCGGCCCAAATATTCTTAAATTTAAAAATAATGTCTGAGAGGATAAGAATGAGCTAAAAGCACGAACACCCAAGAGTAGGCCTTTACTAGGGGACAGGGTGCCAGGCTGTCTTGAACAATGGCGAGAGCAGTGGCCAGGGGCTGGCTAGGTGACCTCTCATATAGGCAAGGGGCACAAAACGGGGGAGACACAGTGGAGGTAGATGTTTGGCTGCAGGCAGAGGTGAGGTTTAAATCCATTGGCAAGTTTGAATTTCTTGGTGGGAAGGGCTATAAGTGGGAGAGCTTTGTGGCGGGAAAGTTAGGTTATTGTTTCCCTGACTGATTTATTATCTGCTGGGAAGAGCCATTTAGGATGTGGGGCTGCCAGAGCCATTTTATCTAGCAGAGAACTCTATCAATGTCAAGGCCAATATTATGGTTTATATTTTATGTCCTCCCAAAGCCTCATGTGCTCATAGGTGGGGTTTTGGGAAGTTACTGGATCATGAGTGTTTGATACTGGATCAGTCTACTGATGGGTTTATATTATAGCTGGGTATGATGTCAGAAGGTGAAGCTGGGTGGGAAGAGCTGGGTCACTGTGATGTGGCCTATATCCCCCCTCCTCCCTTGATTCCTCTCCGCTTCCTGCCTGCCATGTCATGAAGTGTTTCTCCTCTGCCAGGCCCCTCTGCCATGGGACCAGCCATCTATGGACTACAAACTTTAGCCAAAAAAAACCTCTCCTCCTTTACCTTGTGGGTGTTGGGTATCTTTTCCCAGCAAAGAGAAAGTAAGATAAGCAGTCGTGGTCAGGGTGGAAGGAAGCTTCTTTGTTACAGGCTGTTTCCTAACCTTCACTTACAGAAGGGATGAAACAAACTTGTATGTTTTATATGCTCCATACTTGATTCTGATTTGTAGTTAAGACCTTGGGCCAGGGATGTAGCTCAGTGGTGCTGTGTCTGCCTGGCAAGTGCAAATGCAAGGCCCTTAGTTCAATTCCCAGTACAAAAAAAAAAAAAAAAAAAAAAGACTGGCAGACCTTGTGATAGGTGCTCAGCAAACATTTAGATGGATGGGTGGTGGGTGGATGGATATGGTAGAGTAAGGGTTCTCAGACTGAGTGCAGGGGGTAGGGCGGCTGTTCTATGCATTTGCCAAAGGACACTGAACAGTATCGCTAGCCTTTATTCATGAGATGGCAGTAACATCCCTGCATTATGACAGCCAAAAATATGCCCAGACATTTCCAAATGCCCCCTGGGGGCAAAACTGCCCCTGGATGAGAACACTTGGGTAGATCAGTCCATGGTAGACAGATTGATGTGTGCACGGAGGCACGGTGTATGGGCACATGACACAGAGGGTGGGGAGCAGGGTGGGTAGATGGATGGTGAGGGGGTGAATTATAATTTGTGACGGATGGGTGGTTTATGTTGGGCAGGTGAATGCTTGGTTGGAGGGGGAGATTAAGGGTGAGTGGAAAAATGAATGGCTGTGCGGGTGGGCAAATGGCTGGAGGGGAGGAAAGGAGGGTGATGACCCATTAGGCCTCACAAACCTAACTGAATGTCTTTGTTTCTAAAGTTTTGATTCTTAAGAACATCCGTTTGTTTTCTGTCCATAAAATAGCATAGCAGAGTAAATATGTGGCAAATAAAATAACTGGAAGAGTAGAGATGGGCTGAATTTGAAATTTCGGACATTGGCATCATTCTCCAATGTAAAATTGAGTTCTAAACTCTGACCCGGGACAAAGAAGACTTGGTAAACATAACTGACATAAAATGAAGTTGAGTATGGCAAAAACCATATGTGGAATACTGTTACTGACTGAAAACTGATGAAAGAATCAAGTCTTTATCACAACATCACGATACAAAAACTTGAACCAAGAAATTTGGGATGATTTCTTCACTAGACTTCATAATGCCCACAAAATAAAATTCACATTAACTAAAGCCATAATTAGTTACATTTAGTATAAAAAATTTCAAAGATTCAAGTACATATTTTAAAATGTAATAATAAAAATAACCTCGATTTTTTTTTTTTGGAGCTGAGGATTGAACCCAGAGCCTTCACACTGAGCTATATCCCCTCTCCAACCCTTTTTAAATTTTTTATTTTAAGGCAGTCTTGCCAAGTGACTAAATTGCCCAGGCCGGGATCGAACTTGTGATCGATCCTCCCTCAGCCTCCCACCGTGCTGGGATTCTAGGCCCTCGCTGCATGCCCGGCTGATTAGGTGGTATCTAGTAGACTCTTCCTAGTCAAAGGACTCTAAGGGAGCTGCAGTTTTGTTTTGTTTTTTGCTTTTTGAGACAAGGTCTCACTATGTAGTTCAGGCTGGCCATGAACTCACTATGTAGCCCAGGCTAGCTTTAACCTTGAAGGAATCCTCCTGCCTCAGCCTTCTGAGTGCTGGGACTATAGGTATGTGCCAGTCCCTCCAGCAGGAGCTCTTACTTTTCAAAATCTTTGAGCTACTTTACAGCTCAGTAAATGACCTAATGGGTAGAAATACAAACACTGTCCGTAGACAGGCAAATTTTGTTCTTCTACTCACCCTCCCCTAAAAAAAGCCAGTATTTAGTGGTACTGCGCCTGCCTCGAAAGCACAAGGTCCTGAGTTCAATCCCCAGTACCAAAAAAAACCACAGCAAAAACCAGTATTTATAAATTCATCTCAGCATTTCTGAACTATGTAACTGCTATGGTTAAAACTCTCCTTTGAATTTTCAGAATCTTATTTTCCTTCATTAACTGAGCCAAAATCTTAGATATATATCTAATTTTATATGTATGACAGTCAGGATTGTAACTTTTTTTGAAAAATGACCCTTTAATAACAGATAAATGGACACTCCACTGCTGGAGAGAGCATCAGCTGTTCATGTCTTCTGAAGAACAGCCAAGACACGTGTCCTCAGAGCCTTCAAAATGTACAAATGGGTAAATACTGTTCATATTACTACATGCTTTTTGGCTAAAAAATTGGCAATATCTTTAAATTTTTCAATTGTGCATACACAAAATGTAATGGACATATTTTGTTCAAATGTAAAACTTAATTATTATTGTGTCATTAAAAATTTAGGGGCTGGGCCGGGGATTTAGCTCAGTGGTTCCGCTGCCTGCCTCGAAAGCACAAGGACCCGGAGTTCCAGAGTTCCATTCCCTGTAACAACAACAAAAAATTTTGGGGCTGGGAGTATAGCCTAGGGGTAGAACCTGTAGGGGGCGGTGAGGGGAGTAGCAGGCGCCCCCGCCACGGTAGTCAAATTTTTAAAGTTTAACATTTTTGCTGGGCATGGAGGCGCGTGCCCGTAGTGAAGGCTGAGGGTACAGGAGCACTTGACCCGCTCTCAAAGCCATAGCAAAGCCTGGACTCAAGCACAGTTTTTTTTGTTGTTGTTGTTGTTGTTTTTGGTACCGGGTATTGAACTCGGGACCTTGCCCTTACAAGGCAGGCGCCCAAACCATTGAGCTAAATCCCCAGCCCTAGGATCTTGTGCTTTCAAGGCAGGCACAGGGCCACTGAGCTACATCCCGGACCTCAAACACAGTTTTAACTCTAAGACACTGACTCTATGAATGGACAGTGGCCAGGCCATCTCTAAAAATAGAATCCTGATCATCGTCTGCAGCCACCGACCCAAGAAACCAATCTATTATTGACAATAACCAGCCTGCTATCTACAACTCAGACTTGTAGGAAGTCAGATCATTATCTTTAGCAACCAAGCCAGGAAGTCAAACAACAACACCTGTGTTAGTCACTTTCTCCTCCTCTTGGAGACACAATACCAACACTTGCATCCTAAAGGGGAAGAGGTTTATTTTGGCTCACAATTTTAGAAGTTTCAGTCAAAGCTAGGCTGGCGCCAATTTAGAAATGGCATGGTGGAAGGGCCAGGTGGAGAACAGCTGCTCCCATTAGAGCAGCCAGGAAGCAGAGAGAAGGGAGGAGCTGGGAGGGAGATGTTCCCTTCCAGTCACACCCTCAGCTCATACCCCCACCATCTGGTCACCTCCCAGAAGCCCCACCTCTGAACTCATAAGACTTCTGGGGGACAGTCTAGACCTAAATGGAAACACCCCATAAAAATGAGCCCTACATAACCAGGACTTTATTGACAACTTCCCTAATTTTTGTCCCAATTTCCAGTTTAGGACCCTCAGGCCAACAGCCTCTGCAGGGTGCATCTGAAGCCTTCTTTTTCATGAGACTTGGTCCACTCCCTTGCCTGACTTTGATTCTCTGCCCAGGTACGGGATGGTGGCTGGCCATAGCTAGTGCTGACTCATAGCCTTTGCTTGTTTGCATTTGGTTGGTCTTTGTTTCCATATCACATGTAAGGTTTATAACTGAACTGGGCAAAATACCATGACCTTTATCTCCTGGTGTCACTGGATGGGGTCCAAGGAAGTCCCTCAAAGAGGACATGGGGATCTAACTCACCCTACCCAGCAGATAGGTTGCAGGTTCACTGACTTATATCACAGAAAAGAACTGCAGGATGTCAGTGGTGAGCATTAGAAAGGTGTATTAGGCAGAATCAAAGAAGTGACACTCAGAAGGGAGCGCAGGCCTCACAGGGGCGCATCATGGTCTGGGGTGGGAGGTTTTTATGTGGCCTTGGGGTGTCTTGAAGACAGGTGATCTAGGATGTGTGTTCCTACTGTCCGTCAGGCTACACATTGGCCTGCAGGCTTCTGCTGGCCACAGAAGTGTGCTGCTTCCTTGAGAGCAGAGGTCTGTGGAGGAAAAGCACAGGTCTAATTTACAGGCTTATTGTATCTTTATGGCCCTCAGGAATCTGGGGAGGGGTGTTTCCTGGAAGGGAGGAGGGCACTGCAACCTTGGGTAACTTCGTGTCAGGAAGCTGTAGTTTTCCTTTCTTTTAATGGCTATTTTATTTTATTGCAGTACTGGGAATCAAACATAGGGACAGTCTACCACTGAGCTACATGGCCGGCTTTATTTATTTATTATTTATTTATTTAGAGACATGGTCTCACTAAATTGCCCAAGCTGGCCTCAAACTTGCAACCACCTGCCTCAGCCTCCAGAGTATCTGGGGTTATAGGCATGTGTCAGTGGACTTGGGAAGAATACTCTTTCTCTTTCTTTCTTTTCTATTTTTCATCCTTTTTACTGGTTATACAGATCAATGGGTTTTATTTTGGCAGATCTGTACATGTGCATAACATACTTTGATTGTTTTCACCCCTCATTACTCCCTTGCTCTGCCCTCCCCTTTGCAGTTTTTCTTAAAAGAACAATTTTAAAATTATAATTTTCCATGTCAAGTGAGGTGGCGCATGCTTATAATCCTAGCACTCGGGAGGCTGAGGCAGGAAGACTGCTGTACATTCCACACCAGTTTACGTTATATAGTGAGTTCAAGACCAATCTGAACTACATAGGGAGACTCTGTCTCAAAAAATAAGCAGGGCTTGGGCCGGGGATTTAGCTCAGTGGTTTCACCACCTGCTGTGCAAGTGCAAGGACCCGAGTTTGATCCCCGGTACCAAAAATAATAATAATAAAAAAAAATAAACAGGGCTGGGGATGTAACTCTGTGGCACAGTGCCTGCCTGGCAAACTCAGGGCCCTGAGTTTGATTCTGGTACCAAAAAAGAAAAAAGAGACACAAACAAAAACAAAACAAAAAATTTTACGATTTTCCTTGTCTCCTTTTTACATATCTTTATTTCATCTATCTTATTTCACTAAGGCTAATAGCAATTATAATGAACATCCCATTCTCTGACATCACCAGAAAACTAGCCTGAGCCGGACATGGTGGCATATACCTGTAATCCTAGTCAGGAGGCTGAGGCAGGAGGATCTTGGAAATTCAAGGCCAACCAGGGCAACTTAGTGAGACCCTGTCTCCAAATAAAATAAGAAGGGGTAGGGAATGTAGCTCAGTGGTAGAGTGTTTGCCTAGCATGTTCATAGGTCTTGGGTTCAATCCCCAGTACTGCAAAAAAAAAAAAAAAAAAAAGAAAAAGAAAAGAAAGAAAAATCAAAACCAACCTGTAAGGTCACTTAATTATGGAACTCAAGAAGCCAAAATCTATGAAGTCATATTGTCTCGGGGCATCTTAATTACTGAAAGCCAAAAGATTTAATTTACCCTAACACAATTTTTAGGCGTTGCAATGACAGTAACACACACTACCCACCAGAGTTAATGGTCTATCACCCTTTCTTTTTGTGGCCCAATTTTCCAAGGTTTTATGACTTTCTGCATCAAAAATTCAGTCAATGCTGAAATTTACTCATTTTAAGTCTCAACCTGAGATTGCAAATTTCCCAGCAACTTCAGAAAATGTCCCCTTGGGACAGTTTTAAATTAGGCTCATGCAACAAAAATGCACATTTCATCTGAACACTCTTGTGCAGGTGTGCCCAGCCAGGCAAATCCAATCAAACAGGGCCAGGGCCTAATGGTGGGGTACTTATTCTTTCATTTGGCTGCCCCCAGAGAGGCCCCTAGGACATAAAACAGTGAAATCCCAAGAAACCAATTTTTTTCACATGGCAAGGAAGACTGGCACAGTACTTAGCGATTTGGAACAGTGACCAAGGGTGATTCAATTCATTCCAGCCCTGACTGATGTAGAAGCTGTGAGCACATTTGCCCTTGAGGATAAGTGGTGCCTTGACCTTGGTCAGCAAAGAGCCGCAGGGTTCTTACATGAGAAAAGAGGGTGGGTAACGGCTGTGAGAGAAGTGGAAGAGTGTAAAATTCACATCAAGAAGGATGTGGAAAGCAGTTAGACTTACAAAAGTGAGGACAGGTGCAGGAGTAGGGGCCTCAACTGCCTGGCTGAAGAAATATCAAGGTGTTAAGAAAAATCATTTTAGGCCAGGTGTGCTGGCGCGTGCCTGTAATCCCAGCACTCCAGAGGCTGAGGCAGGAGAATCACTGTAAGTGTGAGACCATCCTGGGCTACATTGCAAATTCAAGACCAGTCTAAACTACATAACAAGACCCTGTCTCAAAAAACAAAACCAAGGGGGCGGGGGATTTAGCTCAGTGGTTTTGCTGCCTGCTGCACAAGCGCAAGGAACCGAGTTTGATCCCCGGTACCAAAAAAAAAAAATTTTGTGGTATTGGGGATTAAACCCAGGGTCTTCACACCGAGCTATATCCCCAGACCTTTTTAAATTTTTTGAGACAGGTTCTAAGTTACTGAGTTGCTAAATTGCCCAGACTAGGCTTGAATTTGTAATTCTTTTGTCTTAGCTTCTCAGAGTGCTAGGATCACAGGTATATGCCACCATGCCTGGTTTATTTTCTATTTTGAGACAGTCTTGCCAATCACTAAATTGCTCAGGCTGGGATCAATTTGTGATCCTCCTGCCTCAGCCTCTCAGAGTGCTAGGATTATAGGCATGTGCCATCACACCTGGCTCATGTTTCATTTTATTTTTTTTTTTCAGGTTTCATTTTAATGCTAGGATGGATATATTTGTATTCATAATTCTATGCTTAATATACACCTTTAGTAACTTCCAAATTGATCTCTCATAGACCATATAAAGAAAAGTACATTTTGGAATATGAAACATAAGACCATTCATCTATAAAAAAATAAATTGGGGGGAAGAGTCAAGAACAAACTAGGATCATTTACAGCAAGGAACAGACCGAGGAAATAGGACTTAAACAATCAAGGAAATTGGTCAAAAACTGTTGTGATCTTCATAAAGCCTTATACTGGCAAACCTCAACTTCCAAACATTTGACCTTGATACAAACGCCTCCTGGGTACACTGTTCATGTGGATTTCCAAAATGCCTCTCTTTACTAAAATCAACCTTTCATACACCAGGAACCAATTCAAACCACAGACTATGGCTCCTGGAAACGCCGGGACTCTGCCAAGATGAAAGCATCTGTGTGAAGACATGTACAAGTATGGTTTCCCGTGCTGCCATGCTGACCCCAGGGCCTTGTGACTGCAAGGCAAGCCCTGGACTGCAGGCCTGCGTCTTGCCCTCTTGCCTATCTCACCAAAGTTGGCATTGTGTGAGCTGCTCCACCAGTCCTTTACAATCATCATTTAGGGGAATGATGTGGAGCGGGGAGGAGGCTTGAAAAAGGCAAGAGTAAGCGGGTAGGGGTGGTATTCTCACTCAGCTCACCAGCTGTGGACTCCAGGGGGAGCGAATGACCTTTTCCCTCTTTCCTCATGAGTCAACAGAACTTTGTCCTCAGCATATGGAAAAAAAGTGCCGCTCAGTGTCACTTCAAGGTACCTCACTTAATTGCCTTTGGATTCTTTCAGTTCTAAGAATTGTCTAGTTAACATATTACCTCAAAAATTTGTTTACCAATAGTAATTCTGGAACATGTGCTCAGGGGATGAACTTGCGGTCCCCTGTCCTTACTATATTTCTTCTCCTTCTCCTTTTTTTAAAACTACTTTTTCTCGGGGCCGGAGATTTAGCTCAGTGGTTCCACAGCCTGCCTCGCATGCACAAGGACCCAAGCTGGATCCCCGGTACCAAAAAAAAAAAACCAACCCAAAAAAAGACTTTTTCTCCCATCCCTTTACTATGCACTAGAACCTACTTGGGGGAATGATTAATATTTGGCCTTCTTCTGTCTCCCCTAAGACATAAAATGCTCACGTTGACTTTCACTGTCACTACCGGCCACCCTGGGTCCCCTGGGCACACAAGAGACATTAATAGCAGGAACGATTCTAATGGTTTGTATGTTTGTTTTTTGAGACAGGATCTCGCTATGTAGTTTAGGCTGGCCATGAACTCACTATGCAGTCCAGGCTGGGCTCAAACTCATGGTGATCCTCCTGCCTCAGTCTTCCAAGTGCTAGATTATAAGCATGCACCATCACACCTGGCCTGGTTTGTATGGTTTTTAACACTCCAGGAATTGAATGACTCTTATATTTCATGTTTGGGCTTTTGGACATTTTTCCTTTAACCACATTTGCAGATGGCTTTATGTAAGCAAGCAGGAGACAGTATCTAACAATGCTAAAAGCGAAATTATTCCACAGCCTTCACTGGGAGACCAGATTCAACCATGTGTTCCAGGTAATGTGTTTTCTTTGACTCAAAAATACAAGTACAAAGGTTCCCCAGTATAATAAAAGATAAAGATACTGCCTATAAAAACTCAGATCACAGGATTTATGTTTGGGCGCTAGAATTTCCCACTCACCCCCACGGTTTGACATGGTTACTGCACTGGGTTCTGACCAGGCGAATGCTATCATGAGCCTAGGAATTACAGCTCAGCCGCATCTCTTGCAAGAGTGCTGCTTAGTTTGTTATTAAGGAAATAGGAAACTGGTACCTGACTATTCTTTTTCCTCAATTCACCTTAGCTTAGGGCCTTCTCACTTCATACTTACATTGTTTCAGCCACTTCCAACTCAGGTAGTCCTTCCTGCCTGTCCAATGTCAGGTGGCTCCCCCTGGTCTATGTGGCACCTAAGGCATAGGGGCTTAACCTAAGCCTGAAAGATAACACTCGCTGGGTGCTTACTCAGAGGTACTGTGCAAAGCATGTCCATAGCATCCTCTGCTCAGTGGATAATACCTCCATTTGGCAGGGGAGGCACTGGAAGCATGAGAAGTAACCATGCTCCATAGCTGCTATATACAAAGTTGTTAACCACTGCACTATGACTGAAAAAGTGTTAATATTTGTTGGTTTAGGGCTTTATATTATCTCATTTAATCCTCACAACAGTGAGAGGACCAGTCCACATCAATATTCTCATTTACATTGAGAAAAACTACAGAGAAATTAGTAACATTCATAGTCCATAAAGAAATGGCCATGGGAGACAAACCTAGGGGGAATGTGATGACTCTGGAACTCCATGCTCCCTAAGTGAGAAACACTGATGATAAAACACTAATAGACATGGCTAGTCTACACAGATGTTAAGAACACATTTTAAAAAAGCTAATGAAGGATATCTATTCGCTTAGATCGCATTTCAGTAATTACACCACATGGCGCCATCCAACTTGTTTACTAGTAAAAAAATCCTAAATTAAAATTAGCAGCCAACTGGGCGTAGTGGCGGAGTCCTGTAATCCCAATACTCTGGGAATTTGAGGCAGGAGGGTCACGAGTTCAAGCTCAGCCTAGGCAATTTTAGAGACTTAGGGAGACCGCGCAACCCCCCTCTCCCCATAGGTATGAGAAAGTACCTCAGTTCCAAAGCCTTGAGTTCAATCCTCAGGACTGCAAACAAAAACAAAGTCCCTCCCCCCCAAAAATCTTCAAAGGACTGACCCTATAAACCACCACCTTCAAAGTGATCAACTGCTAAATTCTCCAATGTCCTGGAAGTTTGGGTAACAGATTTATGTATTCTTATTCCTCTTCCACAAACAACAAAAACTTGCAGCCCCTTCACGTTATCCTACTTCATCTGACCTTGTCATTTCTGCAGGAAAATGATTAATATTTGGTCACGTTCCCCCCCCCCCCCCCCGCAGGACCTTGCCTCCCAAGCCTCAGGATACGCAGAAGCAGAGGTGGCTCGGAGACTCCGGGTGGTGGCCGCCCGCCGCGCAGAGATGGAAGGCAGGAGGTGGCGCGGACCCGTCTCGAGGTGGCCGGCGGGACTGGAGGGGGAGCCGGGGCTCAGGGCGCGTTCCCGCCCTGGCTGCGTTTCCACGCTTGCTTCGTCGAGGCTGCGAGATGAAGAGGCAGGAGGGCGAGAGGGGAGCAGCCCCACAGCGCCGGGCGGGCCGTGGCAGGCGCGGCAGGCGCGGCATTCGAGTCACCTCAGACCCCGTGGCGGATCCCTCAGGGCCGTAGGGCAGCGCGGCGGGCGTCCCAGCTAGCTCGGGCCCTCCCGGGAGGTAGCTAAGGGAGGGGTCGCAGCGCGCCCCTCAGCTCTAGGGCCGGCCTACAACACTGAGGCGTGGAGCTTATTGTTCCGGGAAGCCTCTGTCAGGGCCCGGCCGGACCCTGGAACTGCACCGCGCCCCCGCCCGCAGAAGCAGGCAAGCTGACGGGCGAGAGGTGCGGTCCCTTTAAGGGGCGGGGCCTGCGGGGCGGGCGGGGTGCGCGTCGCTGCCGGGGCGAGTGTGTGAGGAGAGCGGCGGCGGCGGCGGGCGGGCGCCGGCGGGAGGGAGGGAGCGAGAGAGCCAGCGACGCGGGCCGACCCGCGGCCTCCCCCGCCCTCCCGCCCCTCCCCCGCGTCGCCCAGCCGCGGGGACGGGGCTCGCGTCGCCGCCCCTCAGCCGCTTCCGATGAAGCAGCTGCCGCCACAGCAGCCGCCTCCGAAGATGGGGGATTTCTACGACCCCGAGCACCCGACCCCCGAGTAAGTGTCGGCGGCGCGGCCTCCTGAGGGCGGCGCGTCCGGGCGCGAGGGGTAGCGGGTTGCGCGGTGCGGGAGAGGCCTGGCCCGGCGGGCGGCGTCGCGGCGGCGGTTGGGCCGGCGGTGGGGGAGGGGCGGCGCGGCCTCCGTCGCCGCCGCGTCGGCTCGGGCCGGGTAGGCTGGGCCGGGCACCGCCCGGGGGTCCCCGCGGCTCCCCGGGGCTCCCCGCGCCGCGGCCGGAACCCGAGCGGGTCCCGGGCCAAGTCGGAGGAGCTTCGGCCGCCGAGGCCGGCGAGAGGGCGCCGGCGAGCTAGGCCTCTTGAGGATCCCCGGGCTCGGGTGGAAGCCAGGTCCGTCCCTGGCCGACCCGCGACGGCGGCAGCGACCGGAAGGGCCCAGCTCGCGTCGCCCGGCCCGGGGCCGCGGAGGGGCCCGCGCTGCAGACTCGGGCTAGATTTTTTCTTTTTTAAACTCCTGGAACGCTATCCCAGCCTTGGAACGCTTCTGGCTTCACATTTTGCACCTTTGGCACCTGATTCTGTAATGGTGGCGAGGTTTGTGTGGCCCTGTTGTTGAGATGACATCGGCTTTATTTTTTCACCCGAAAGCGAAAGCTGCATACATTTTCTTGCAGATTATGGGGTTTGCACACTTTCAGACACGCTTTCCCTGGTAACAGGAACCTTTTACCTAAATGGTTGACTTTTACTCCTTGTGTAGACTTAGTGAAAAGCCCAGACTCATTTGAGGTTTCTGTGTAAAGAAGACATTTTCTACTAAACAGAAATAACAGTTTCGCTCAATAATGGTTTTTTAGTCTAGGACTTCTTTGCATTTCTGTTGAGGGCTGTATCTGCTGTGTCCAATACAGATTCGATAGTCCAGAAAGCTTTCACTCCAGGCCATGAAGTCAGTTCTTTCCGTAACCCCGCACAACACCATTGTTTTGAAAAGGCATTCTTCAACTCCATTGCTGACATTGAAGTCTACTCCCAAGAATGTGATTATACGATTCATTTTGAAGTGAACATTAATGGGGGTTTCACGTGAAACTGTCGAGCTTTCAGGGCCACAGTGATCCAAGAACTTTGCCCTTTGACACATTTTACCTTGGGTTTGCTGTGGCAACTTCTTGACCCATTGCTAAGTCTTCTCACCTTGGCCCAGAAATGTCTGGATCTTGATAATTTTTTTTTGTTAGTGCTTAGATTTAATTGCAACACGAAAGGATTCTCTTGGGGTGTTAGTCTTTTCTGCACAAAAAGAAATTGTGTTGCCTTTTTAGAACAAAATTCAACTAAATTGGAATAGTAAATTAACGTGCTTTTATCTTGGATTCTTGGTCGTAGGTTAACAATTTAATTAGATTGTTTTGATTTACTGAACAGTCAGTCCAATTACAAAGCTCATGTTACAGGTTTTTGGTGTGAGGACTTGAAAAACCTCAAAAAAAAAAAAATCTGTATCATGATTCAGTAAACGCTGATTGAGTGCTTGTACTGTACAGGGTAACATGGTAGTCCCTGAATGGGCAAAGTGTGTGCTTTCAGTTCCTTTAACTATGTTGTTTGGTGAAGTCTAGAAGCTTTAAGGATCATATCCTTTCACTTTTTGGGGGGTAAGGTTACATAATATGTGTGAAAATGGATTCAGAAGTGCATCTTTGGTGGATGCAGGGGAAGAAACCAAGAATTTTTATTATTTTACCCAAGATCTTGGAGTATTTTTACTGCTTTTCTGGTCTAATTGTTTGAATTTCTAATAGTGATTTAAGTTCTGTATTTTTTATTCCTGTTTGTTAATCTGTACAGGTTCTTTAAAATATTATGTTTTCTTTTACAATAGTCTGAGGAGTGGAGATTTTGGTAGGCATTCTCAACACTACCACCTGTTTTACAGATGAAGAAAATGAAGCCTAGCCAACAAAATGAGAAGCGTGACAGCAAGCCCTATGAGGAAGTGTATAAAAGCTAATGTTCATAATGCTGGAGAGAGAAAGGAAGCATAGTACTTGGTTAAAGTACTTGGATTTCAGAGCCAGATACCAAGATTTGAACGCTAGTTTGACCTTGGACAGGTGACTTCATCTCTCTGACATTTTCTCATCTCTGAAATAGTTATCCTAATGGTGGTAACTTGGGCTTTTGGGAAGATTGAATGATAATGAATGAAAAGCACCTCGCACAGAATGTGATGACAGCTGCTTCTTGTTAGGGTCATCTGGGAAAAGCAAGAGGATTTAAGTTGAATATTTAAAAAATTAGGTGGGTTTAAGCAGGGGTGAGGTAGGGTGCAATGTGATTGGGAATAACCAAGTTCTCCTTAGGATAGTTTGAAGTGGTTCTTGGAGATGTAAAGAGATTGAGGTGAAAATGTAAATTCAGTTTGAAGTTCCAGTTTAGGCTTCATACTGTCTTCTACTCACTCTTAATCAGATACAGCTGTAACTTCAGGCCTTCCTGCAGCCTAGAGCACATTGGTGTTTCAGGTGAAAATGAATGGAATCACTTGAGTATCTGCATTAGGTGTTCATTTTAGAGCAGAGACAGGTGTTGAGGACATGGCAGATTAGATACAGTCTTCAAAGACCTTTCCTACGGTAATAAGAGAGGAGGCAGATACTTTATGGTGATAGAAGTGCTGCTTTGTGAATTATGCCTGTCTGTACTAAAGGTAGGCACTCTAGGGATGATTGGAATACAAAGCAAAATTTTATCCTTATGCAGTTTACATCCTAATGAGGGGTGATAAACAGTAAATTATATAGAGTGTTTGAAGATATGTGCCTTGGAAAATGGACCTGGGTAAATGGGATTCAGAACTGTTGAGGAAGAGATTGCAGTATTGACAGTCTCCTTGATTTTTTTTTTTCCCCTCAATAGTGCTGGGGGTTGAACTCAGGCCTCAGCATGCTAGGCAAGCGCTCTGCTATTGAACTACATCCTCAGCAGGGTGAGCCTCCCTGAGAGAGAAGTATTTAGGCAAAACTTAAAGGGGCAGTAGCTATGTTTATATTTGGGAAGAAAGCACTTTAAGCAAGAGTATGGTCTGAAGGTGCTGAGACAGACCTGTAAATTCTGCCCAGTAGGCTAGGGTGGAATGATCCAGAAAGAGTGACAGTAAATGGGGTCATGATGGGTTAAGGTGCAGATTTCATAGGGCCTTGTACAGCCATTATAAAGACTTGGTTGGAAAGTTTTTTTGGTGGTTTGCTTTTTGAGATGGTTTCTTCCTATGGTGCCAGGCTAGCCTTGAGTTCCTAGGCTCAAGTGGTTTTCCTGCCTCAGCCTCCTGAGTAGCTGGATATGTAGGCACTGTGCCTGGGTGGTGGGAGTTTTAAACAGAAGAATGACAGGACTGCTTTCAGCTTTAGAAGGATCATTCATATTGCAGAGAGGAATGATGTAGAAAGCTTGGAGATTTGTAAGGAACCTAGTACTCAAGAAGAGATATGCTGGTGGCTTTTTCCAAGGTAGTAAGAGTGGTGAGAAGTGGACGGGTTCTAGATATAGTTTGAAGACCAAACTAATATGGTTTGTGGATAGATCAGATATGTCTGAGAAGGTGATTCCAAGGTTTTTTGTATGAGCTGTTAGAAATTTGCAATCTGCTAAGATTGTGGAAAGAGCAAGTCTAGGAACTAGATTAGTAATTAAGTATTAAACATGGTAAGTTTGAGGTGCTTGTTAGCTGTTTGGTTTGAATTGATATATAAGTCTGGAGTTCAGGGGAAAGGTCGGACTGGATATAAATTTTGTGGTCATCTCCTTAGGTATTATTCAAAGCCATGAGATTGGATGAGATGACTAAGGGATCCAGTGTAGAAAGAGAAATGGACCAAGGATTGGTCCTTTGAAACTCCACTGTTAAAGAGGATTGTGTGTGTGCAGTGTAATGCTCTTAACATGGATGATATCCATGAATTTAGGGGGAAAATTGTCTCTTTGGAAACCTCTAGCTAGAAGTTAGCATTTCTTTTAATTACTGTCAGCAATGAACTACAGTAGTAATAACAGCACCTGTGATTTTAGTACCGGTACAAATCACAGCTATTTTAAATTAATGGTTATTATAGATATCTCAGCTGGGGATGTAGCTCAGTGGTAGAACACTTGCCTAGCATGTGCAAGGCCCTAGGTTCAATCTCCAGTGCAGGAAAAATAAATGATATTCATCATTACATCACAGTGAATATGAGATCCATCACTACTTTTTAAGAAGTATGCATATTACTATATCACACATTGCATTTTTTTTCTTCTAATATATTAGTTGTGTTTTGCAATCATAGGTATTTTCTTATGCATTTTAAAATGTTAGGCTGAAAGGAAATCCACAAGTGTCATTAGACTTTCAAAAGGTGTAGGGCAAAAAAAGAGTGAAACCCTGGCTCTAGAGTTGGAACTCAGGATTTTAGAATCTCAACTCTTAATAGTTTTGTGAATGTCGACAAGTTTCTTAATTACTCTGTGCTTGGTGGTCTTAACTATAAAGTGAGGATTATGATAGTTTGAGGATTTTAGAATTAAAACAGTGTTCTTTTATTTTTCATATTTATGGAAAGATTCAGCTAGAAAGAACAGTACTTACAAGGTATCACAATATGAAAACATGGTAAATTTAGCAAAAAGAATATTAACTGGGAAAAATATTTCAGCATGTTCAAATAAAATATAAAGCAATAAGGATATTCACATTCTCATAATTCACCTTAGAGTGAAGATAGAGATGCCATAGGAAGTCAATTGAGAGGAAAAAGTTTAATGAGTTCAGCAGATTCTGTGTCTGGTCCTTTAAGTAATTTTTCAGTTAAGAACCTGAGTCAGGGCTGGGTGTAGTGACACATACCTGTGATCCCAGCACTTGGAAGGCTGAGGCAGGAGGATTGCCATGCATTTGAGGCCAGCCTGAACTACATAGGGAGACCCTGCCTCAAAAAAAACCAAATAAACAAACCTGAGTCAGAATTTTTGTTATGAGAGCAGTTAGCTTTGTGGTGATTAAAGTATGGTTCCATAGGCCAGGGGAATCCTTTTTGGATTACTGAGATACATGGGAGGTCAAAACAGTACTTGAGGGTTTACCGGTAATTTTGGAAAGCCTAATAAATTATTGCAGAGCTTAGGATATAGTATACCGCTTTAATATCCATTTCTCTCTTTGGTCTTGCCTTTTCAGAATTTTAGGCAGACCATTCATTCTCCTTTTGACACGTGTTCAATAGTATTAAGCAATGGTTGACACAGTTGTTTTCCTGAGAAATTGTCAAGCCATATTTTGTACATATAATCTAAAAATCATTAGATTCCTTAGCAAGTCTTTAGTGTTCCCAGATCTCTGGCACTTTTCACTGAATTGACTGATTTCATCTATTCTTTTTAAAAATGCTTAAGTGCATTGTGATTTATTCTTTAACAGATATTTAATAATTTCTTTCTTTTTTTTTTTTTTTGGTGCCAGGGATTGAACTTGGGACCTTGCACTCACGAGGCAGGCGGTGTAATTTCTATGCATTTTTCAGTGAATATTGTCAGTTTTTGCAGAGAAGCTAAAGAGTAGTCCTCTGAAAGGCAAAAGATGGTCATCCTGGGTTAGAAATTCAAGGTTAATTAACATCATCATTTCTGTTAATTCTTCCAAGAGAACTACAGAGTGGCTTATTTTATAATGAACTCTGCTATTATTATAAAACCCGGAGATAGTTCATATTAGAACATTTATACTTAGAGTTCCTAAAAGTCAGCTTTAGAATCCTTTCTTTTTCTGCATCTACTTTTTTTTTTGGTCTTATGAGACAGGCTCTCACTATGTAGCTCAGGCTGGCCTTGACCCCATTATCTTGTCCAGGCTGTCCTTGAACTCACAGAAATCCTCCTGCTTCAGCCTCCCCAGGGCTGGGATTATAGGCGTGCATCACCATGCCTGGCTTAAATATATATATATATTTTTTAATAAATTTTACCCCACTCCCCCCCTCAAGCCCCCTTGAATCTACTTTTTTTTGGTACCAAAGATGGAACTTGGGACCTTGTGCTTGTGAGGCAGGTGGCAGAACCACTGAGCTAAATCCCTGGCTCTTGAATCTACTTTTTAAAAAAAGTTTTTATTTTGAAAAAATTTCAAACTTGTAGAGGATTTGCAGGAATAGTACTGTATTCACATATACTTTTTTTTTTTTTTGGTACCGGCGATTGAACTTGGGTCCTTGCGCTCGTACAGCAGGCGGCGAAACCACTGAGCTAAATCCCCGGCCCCATTCACATATACTTTTAACCTAGATTAGCTGGTAATTAAAATTTTCCCACATTTACTTTACCATTCTCTAAAAATTTTAAAATTTATTTGTGGCTGGGGTGTTTGAGAGACATGGCAACATGATTTTTCTCACCTAAATATTTCATGGTATTACCCAAGAACAAGTATTCTCCAGGCACTTTAACATTTATGACAATTGTTACCCAGTATACAAGAAGTGATCGAAAAATACAGTAAATATTTAAGCAGTTTACTATAGTAAAAGACACATTGCCCTTAATCCCTCTCAGAACTCTCTTTGGTTTCACACACACTTATCCCATCATTCTTGCTACTCTTTGAAGCAGTTCTGGAAGTCCTCTTTCATGAGTGTCTTCCTGAGATGTGATCAAGAATGTGTTGAATGCAACTACCAAGTAACACCTAATGGAAAGTCAGGTTCGTGAAAACATTGTGTGTGTCCTCATCCACCTTATTCACTGGATCTGGCACTGTGCAACTTCTGGCTCTTTCCCAAAGTCAAAATGACCATGGAAGATAAACGTTTTGAATTGCAGGACATGGAGGCAGCCATGACAGCACAAATAAAGGCTCTCACAAAAGAGGACTTCCAGAACTGCTTCAGAAAGTGGCAAGAAAGATGGGATAAATACATATGAGGTGAGGGGGAGTATTGTGAGGGGGAGTATTGTGAGGGGGATTAATGACAGTGTGTCTTTTACTGTAGTAAACTTAAAAAAAATTAAAACACCATATATTTTTTTTGGTAACAGGGATTGATCTTGGGTCCTTGTGCCTGTGAGGCAGGCAGCAGAACCACTGAGCCAAATCCCCAGGCCAGACACCATATTTTTTGATCATATGGTGTACAGTTCATATTTAAAATTTGCCAATTGCTCCAAACTGCCTCTTTTTCAATCTGGAATTACAGAATTAATTTATTGTGGTATTGGGGATTGAATCCAGGGCCTTTACATTGTTTTTAAATTTTGAGCCAGGGTGTCCCTAAGTTGCCCAGGCTGGGCTTGAACATGTGATCCTTCTGCCTCATCCTCTCACAGTGCTGTTAGAGGCCTGTGCCACCATGCCCAGCTCATTGCATTTGTCATGTCACTTAGTCTTTTTTGTTTCTTTTTTTTCTTTTACTTTTTTCTCTACTCTCTTCCCTTTATTTTTCTTTTTGGATTGAGATTGAATCCAGGGCCTTCATAGTGGCCTATATCCCCAGCCTTTTTTTCACATTTTATTTTGAGATTTTATTTTTATTTCCCTGAGTGCTAAGTTGCCCAGGCTAGGCTCAAACTTTCTGTCTTCCTGTCTCAGCCTCCCAGAATTATCTCCCATCTTCTTCTTCTGTTTAATCCTTATTTTGTGGTACCGTACCTAGGGTTGAACCCAAGGCTTCTGCACTGAGCTACACCTCAAACCCACCTCCCTCCTTTATTGATTGGTGGACTGATTGATGTGGGTCTATTTTTGAGGCAGTTTCTCACTACCAGTATGTAGTTTAGGCTGGCCTCGAACTCACTGTGTAGCCCAGGCTGACCTTGAATTTATAGTGATCCTTCTGCCTTAGCTTCCCAAGTGGTGGGATTACAGACATGCACCACTACCCCTGGCTTATTTATTTATTTTATTTTATTTTATTTTATTTTATTTTTTTGGTATGGGGGATCGAACTCGGATCCTTGTGCTTGTGAGGCAGGCGCTAGAACCATTGAGCTAAATCCCTGGCCCATTTATTTTTTGAAAGAGGCTCTCACTAAATCACTAATTGCCCAGGCTGGACTTGAACTTTTGATCTTCTTGCCTCAGCCTCCCAGAGTGCTGAGTTTATGGGGATGTGCCACCATGCCTGGCCTTCAGATAGTCTTATCCTGTCTTCTCTTTTTTCTTTTTCTCCTCTCCCCTCCCCTCCCCTTCCCTCCTTTTCTTCCCTCACTCCCTTCTTTTTTTTTTGGTGGTGCTAGGGATTGAACCCAGGGCCTTAGGAGTGCTAGGCAAGTACTCTTACCATTTAGGTATATCATCAGCCCTTTCAGTCTTTTTCAGTCTCTGAGGATAACTTTATATTCAAGCTGGGAGGTATTTTATGATTATATCTATTTACTAAACAAGTGTGTAAAACACAACAAGTGTGATATTTTGGAAACAAAATATCTGGTAGTGTTTAAAATGACTTTTTAAAAAATTCATACCACAAGTGCTTATTACAGAAGGATTCGATGCTGTACCTCTCCAAATCCCACCTCTTAAGAGGTAGCCACTGTTAACAGTTTAGTTTGTACCTTTGCAGACTTCTTCCTTTTTTTGTTTTTTTATAAGTATATTCATATCATGACACATATCTTCTTACCTTTTTAATATACTATTCATCTGCATGTTGTTTTTGTTTTGTTTTTTAAGGCAGGGTCTTGCTATGTAGTTCAGTCTGGCCTTGAACTCACTGTGTAGTCCAGGATAGCTTTGAACTCACAGTAATCCCCCTGCCTCAGCCTCCCAAATGCTGGGATTATGAACCCGTGCCACCACACCAGACTTGACCTATGTGTTTTAATTCACATATAAAATGTGCTCAACTTATTACTTTATTTTCTTAAATTGTGTGATTATCATGTTAAATAGTTTAAAAGGGTATTAAAGCATATTTTGCTGTGTAGAAAGTGTCTCCTTCCAAATTGTTTTTTCCGTATGGTGAGTCTCTCTGGCTATTTATATGGTGGTGTTTTGGGGATTTTGTTGAGAGCTTTTTTTAGTTTGTTGGTAAAACATTTATTGGTACATTTTAGATGTACAGAATAATAACATTCATCGTAGGGAATTTGTACCTGTATATATCTTGCTGCTTTTTTTTTCCCCATTCCTCCTCTCCCTTGGACCCCTCTTCCTCTCCTTATTTACAAAAACTTTGTTTCCATTTTTTCCTTCTATCCTGTCTGTCTTTTTTTTTTAAGGGTGGTAAAGTTTCACATTTATTAAGGGTAGGAAAAGAAAAAAAGGATAGGAGAAAACAGGCTCTGTAGAAAGTACCAAGTAAAAAGGGAGGAAAAAGGGCCGGGGATTTAGCTCAGTGGCATCATGCCTAATAGGCACAAGGTCCTGAGTTTAATCCCTGGTAAGGGGGGTGGGGAGCAAAAGGGAGGAAAAAATAAAAATAAAAGTATATCCTACAGCATAGGGTGGGATATGAAGAGACATGACAACCTTTAGAGGTTTTTTGGAATCTCATATTGATACGATGTATGATGATGATGGATTAAATAACTTTTGTTTTTGGCAGTAGTGGGATTGTAAACAGGACCTTCACACTGAGCTTACATCCCCAGTGGTTTTTTTTTTTTTTGGTACCGGGGATGGAACTCGGGTCCTTGCACTTGCGCAGCAGGGGCCCTTTTTTTTAATAGCAAAATATTTATTAGTACGTTTTAGACTTACATAATAACACTCATCATAGGGAATTTGCACCTGTACACGATACCTCCCGCCTCTTTTCACCAGCTCTTTTTTATTCATTTTCCCCCACACTTTTTATTAGTGCATATTTGATATACAGATTAATGGATTTAATTCTGGCAGATTTGTTTATGCACATAATATACTTTAACCATCCCCCATATCTCGCATTTGCCAATTCTCCCTAGTTTCACATTTTTTGGGGGGTGATTTCAGTGTATATAATGTATTTTGGTCATATTCACATTTTTCATTTTGAGATACAGTCTCAGTAAATCTCTGAGTTGCCCATGCAAGACTTGAATTTGTGATCCTCCTGCCTTAGCCTTTTAGAGTAGTGGGATTACAGGTGTGTACCACTACACCTGGCTGGGGCAGTCACTTGAAAATGGTTGGTTGGAAGCTAGCCAACAAAGCTAAGACAAAGTTTGATCAGTTTATTGTTTTTTACTTTTGGTGTTTTGAGGCAGGGTCTCGCTTTGTAGTTTAGGCTGACCCTGAACTCACTATGTATCCCAGGCTGGCCTTGAACTCTTGGTGATCCTCCTGCCTCAGCCTCCCGAGTGCTGGGATTACAGGTGTGCACCACTATGCCTGGCATTTTATTGTTTTTTTTTTTTTAATAATGGGACTTAACGTTTGAATTCTTCTTCTGTGAATTCACTTGAAGGGCATTACCTCCTACAATTTTTAGTTGTCATATGTTAATAAAACGTGTTTGAGTCCCTTGTCTTTGGAGTCTGTTAATTTGGTAATTTATTTACTTATTTTTGTCAGGCTAATGGTTACTGTCTTTTCCAGTGGAGCAAATAAATGAGTCATTTAAATGAAGGTCTAAGGTTGAGCTGAATCCCTCCAGGTGGATTTTATTTTAGAATTTTTTTTTTCAGATGCTAACATCTTGATAATGAAAATAACCTTTGATGGTGTGGGTGTTGATAGGCATGTGGTGCTGGCATGCTGCTGCAGGGTTTGGTTACTGGGAGCACTGCTGTGGACTTCAAGAGTGTCCAGCAAGTGGTGGTTTCTGAGTATAGTTCTCGGACCCGCTCTTCAGCGAGACCTGTGCAGTAACTAGTATGTGCTTCATGATGAGCACTTTGTGAACACTTGGTCTAAATGTATTTTGAGCCTTTTATCTCATATTTGGCCTCTTGGTGAATAGTTCATTAAACATTCTATTTGAATAGACAGATATGTGAGGTTTAAAATTTTTGAGTTTTGTGTGAATGTGAAGTAGAAAAAACATTATTTTTGATAAGTTATATGAATGACTCTAAAAACCCTTTATGGAAATTCATTTATATATTTTGGTCTTGAGCATACCCCAATTTTTAAAATATTGCCTGTTAAAAATGTGACTCCTGGGCCAGGGATTTAGCTCAGTGGTTTTGCCACCTGTTGCTCAAGCTCAAGGACCTGAGTTCAATCCCCGGTACCAAAAAAAAAAAAATGACTCTTCCACATTTATCAATTTCTCATCAGAGTATATCAACTCTAAAACATAAGCTACACATTCTATGGTACTTCTTCCTTGCCAAAAATGTAGTTAAGAATTATCTATAGTATAGATGTGAATTTGATTGATATACAGTAAAGTATCTTGTTAGTAATAGGTGAAAATGTACTCCAAAACTTTCCCTCAAGATACTGAAATAGGTACACTCTTTAACTTTTTTTTACCATGTCTGTTAAACAAAATCAAAACTCTTACTGTTGTACAAGTATTCGTAAAGCTAGTTGTCACTTATAAACAGTATAGTTTATACAGTCTTTTTGGCATATTAATAGCAGCTTGTATAAAAAAGTAATTTTCCTAACTGGCTATGAACTAATTAAAAGTGGTAGTTGAATATAAAAAGTATAGTATTGCTCAGGTGCGTAAGGGAGACAGTGAGACTGCCAAGAAATTCTTGATGTTTTTCTTGAAATACTTTTTTTTCCTACTAGAGAGAATAATGATAGTGTCAGAGGATATGAAATATGAGCCAGGAGTTAGAACCTACGGTAGCATATTTTTTTCAGGTGTGCATATGCTTGCTGTGTATTTTCCTGCTAGCTGTGTGTATTTGTGAAATGTACCCACTGCTTAACCATTTTTATTTTCATCACTATTTCTATAGAGATATACATGTACATGTTTACATGTACACTTTTATAACTTCTGTGTGTGTGTGTGTGTGTGTGTGTGTGTATGCGTGCACGCTTGTGCTGGGAATCCAACTCAGGGCCTTGTGCGTGCAATCTACTAGCTAGCTACATCCCAGTCCCTAACTTTGCAACTTTTATGATGATTTGGATGGTTAGTAATACAAAGCATTATGAAAAGCTAACATTTCATTGGAGCCTAGCTAGCTTAGCATTCATCCATTTTCTTGTATGATTTAGACTTGTTTGGGTTTAGTTACAGGGCTGAGATATTTTGTAGCTCTATGTACTAAAAAATTCAAGGACTATGTTAAATGTTGTAGAATATATTATTTTTAAGTGGAAGAATCCTAGTGACTAGCGGCTGGGTACATAGTACGTTCTTAGTGCATGTTAGAAATAACCTGATTCTTCATAACTCTTAAATTTCCTGTCAGGCCAGGGATTTAGCTCAGTGGTTTCGCCACCTGCTGCCCAAGCACAAGGACCCGAGTTCGATCCCTGGTACCCAAAAAAAAAAAAAAGAAACCACATAATGAGATGATAGTCTTTGGGGCCGGGGATTTGGCTCTGTGGTTTCGCCGCCTGCTGCGCAAGCGCAAGGACCCGAGTTCGATCCCAGGTACCAAAAAAAAAAAAAATTTCCTGATAGAGTGAATGTTTTATCAACACTTAATAATTGCTGATGTCTATTGTAAGAGATTCTAAATTTTTAGATTAGGACAGACGTGGTCAGGGAATTAGATGGCTTGTATTGAGCTTATGGTAGTGTCTTAGTGCTCAGTTTTATGCTCTATTAGGATGGTGACAAACTGATGAAAAGAATTTCATGATCATGGTCTCACACAGAACATGAATACTGCCTTAGGTAGAATAGGCTGTTGTATTTTGTCCTGGACTAGCTCCATCCCCTATGCCTTTTCTGTTGTTTTGTACTTGCTTGTGTATTTTCCAGGATGGATAACCAGTTTAAGGGTAAACTGTATTTTACCCTTGTTTGGTTCACTTCCTGTTGAAATCCTTTAGATCAGTAGTCCTGTTTTTCCTCTCTGAATATTAGAGGCCGAAAAAAAATGAGGACCCTCAGGGAGGCGATAAGACAAGAGGTGTTTTTGGTATAAAAGGTCATGACGCTGAAAAATGGTAGAAAACTTGGTACTTTAGAAATTGAAGCTTTTGTTTTTCTCCAGGGTAGTTGATGCTTTTTATACCTAACATAGAGTTTCAGTTTCCTAAATATTGTATGAGGCAATTAGAAAGTATTGAAGCTGTTTTCATTATAATTGAGTCTTTTAAACAATGTTTAAAAAAACTGGCTGAGATTGAACGCGACTGTTAATTTATTCAGCTAACATTTTTTAGAATGCCTGCCTAATGATAAGGACGGATACAAAAGTAAATACTATGTCCTCTTTTTTTTGGTACCAGGGATCGAACTCAGGACCTTGTGTTTGCGAGGCAGGCGGCAGAACCACTGAGCTAAATCCCTGGCCCTTATGTCCTATGGTAGTGATATATAAGCTAGACTCTGGGATTTGGAGGTTAGGAGGGTAGGCAGACAGGAAAGGCTGCTCAGAACCTGAACTTAGTCTGGAAGAATAGGAGTTAGGCCAGAGAGAGGTAGGCAGATGGTAGAGGATGCTCTAGGGTAGTGGTGTCACAGCAGGTGTTTATATATTGAAAGCTTGAAAGGGTTTGCCTTTACTGCTCTAGGGCCACATATTGGAGGGGGAGGGTTACAGAGAGAAAATTATTCCTATGCACGTTTCCAGTTAGACAACTCTGAAGTTGCTGCCCAGTTTAAATTACTGAACTGCATGAGGGGTGTAGTGGGTCCTTATTACTTGCTGTACCTAAATATTTCATTCTTGTGTCTCCCAGCTTTTCCCCCCTTAACTTGTTTGACTTAACATCGCTGTAATTTTAAAGGGCAGAAATGCCTATCATTTTATGTGTAAGGGAGGATTAGAAAACTCAAAAGTTTGGGCTTTGCTGACTGGCTGATTTAGTGGCAGTAACTAGAACTTGAGTCAAGGTATTTTCATTTACTAGCTTGTCAAAGATTAACTTATTTTTTTATTTTTTATTTTTTGGCTCTTTTATTTATTTGTTAACTTTGAAAAAAGTAATAAAACATTTATTGATGCATTTTAGGCATACATAATTTAACCATACATCATAGGGAATTTGAACCTGTGGATGGTGCTTACCACCCCTTTTTTCCCTTGTCCCCCCAAACCTCTTCCCCTACCTATGTACAAAAGCTTTGTTTCCATTTTTTCCTTCTGTTTTTACTTTTTTTCTTGTCCCTTTCTCCCTCCCTCCTCCCTTTTTCCTCTTCCCATTTGAACATTTTCTTCCCATTTCCTAGTATCTGTTATACATTTTAGTCCTCATTTCCATCTTTGGTTTTTCACACCAGAGAAACAATGTGGTATTTAAACTTGTGTAAAGACTAACTTTTTTTTTTGGTACTAGGGATCGAACTCGGGATCTTGTGCTTGTGAGGCAGGTGGCGGAACCACTGAGCTAAATCCCCGGCCCAAGACTAACTTTTTAATGATGTTAAGGAATAACATTTAGAAGAGTTGTCATTTATAAACAACTGGATTGTTATACTCTGAGCTACTTTTCCTATGGGTCTTCAGAATTAATCTTGATGAGCTTATATTAGTTCATTTTGTAGAGTTCATGAAATTCCTTACCTAAGTTGATTCTTCCCCTCTGTATATGTGAATGTATATGCTAGAAGGTTAGAAACGTGAATACCATTGGAACAAAAAATACACTGTGCTTGTGAACCATGCGTATCTGCCCCTTTCCCAGGTTTTTTTTTTTTTTTTT
>NW_004624730.1:74173903-74184921 GCF_000247695.1 Heterocephalus glaber
ATTGTATACCTAAAATGTACCAATAAAAGAATTTAAGCAAAAAAAAAAAAAAGATAAAAACTCAGAGCTGCCATTATGATTCTATCATGCTGTTAATAAAATGAATCCCTTTATTAAAGAAAAAGATCTTTAATAAAAAGCAGTGTGATGTTTGCCTTTATAAACCTAGCACTGCTTTCAGATGAGTATGCCTTGTGATTGATTAGAGAACTGGTACTTTTTTCTTTTGGTACTGGTAATGGAACCCAGGGTCTTGTTCTCTACCACTGACTTAACATCTCTGTCCTTTTAAAAAATTTAAAAATTTTGAGACTGAGTCTGGCTGAATTGCCCAATCCTGATCCCAACCCCAAGTAGCTGGGATTGGATGTGAGGGCAATGTGGCTGCCACATCTGTCGCTCCATTGATTGCCAGGGTGGATTTGGCTGATGTGGCTGGCTAGGCAGGTGTTCCCTTCCTCCCTCACTGCTCCATGTGTGTCCCTCCCGAAGCTGTGCACTTGGTCAAAGAAGGACCACCCCCAATAGAGGAGGCTGTTTCCTTGGTCAAGGTTATACGAGTAGCTGCACTCCCCTGCTAGAACCTCCAAACAAGCTCTCAAATTGCTAGGATTACAGGTGTGTGCCACCATGCCTGGTGAGGACTGATAAATAAGTGTTGCCTTTCTGAATGTCATTGAGCAGTCCAGCATGATTGTGTGCTAACTGAAGATATGTTCTGATGTAGTTTTCAAATTTGCCCACCTCACTCAGGCAGTTAGCTAGCACATTCATTCCCTACCAAAATTGTGGCCTACTAAAGGGTTAGCCCAATTGTTTAGAAAAGGTTTGCAAATGTATATGATTATAGGGTAAGCAGAGAGCTAGGTAGTTGTGACCTTTTATGATAAAAGTCTTAATTTGGAAGAGTTTCTGTCTGGTACATACTTCTATATCATTGAAGATCTGTAGTTTAACTTTAAAAAATTTTTAGTATACGTGCTGCCAAAGCAAGTGCATATTTTTCTGAATTTTTCATTTATTCTGCCCCCACGCCCACAGGTATTTTTCACTTGTGTTTACTGGGGAGCAGGTTAAAATTTGGAAACCTAAAGTGGGAACAAGACCTGGGGAGCTAGAGCAGGAGCTGTGAGGTTTCATTTCTTTCCTAATAATGGAGATAATCATTTAGGGATGGAGAAGGACACACTGCCAGTATTTCTCCATGAGTCTGTCTTACTTGGGGCATGGTATAGCAGATGCCTTTTTTCCAAGGAATCCAGATTACTACTGAGCAAGTGTTCTCATGTTAAACCCATTTGTGGCTGATTCTTGCTATTAATTGTGACCTCGCAATTTCATCAACTGTAGGAATCTACTCTCATCATGTCTAGATCTTGTCGTTTTCTTGAAGTATAACTCAATTCTAAATGCTGCTCTCACTATGATTTCTGATTCTTCTACCTTATTCTCCTATTTCTTTTTCTGGTTTTCACTAAATCTGTCCTTTGAAGCCACCAGTATTGTCTTGCCCTTGCTTTGTTCTTTCACTTTCAGATTTTGTTCCTTTTTCTCTATTATCTGTGGATCTCTAGGGTCGGTCAGTCATTTCAACATTCTTGGGAATACCTTCAGTTGTTTCAACCCCTTGCCTTCTGCTCTTCTTGTCTCACCTGTCATGCTGGATTAACTTACCAGTTGTTTCCTGTGAAGTTTGATGCTCTTAGCAGAAGTAGAATAAGTGTGCCAGTTAACTGTTATAAATTGCTAATGTCCAACTTGAGGCAGCAACATTGAGGATTCATTTCTGTTCCCCACACGTGGTGTTTCTTTTTTTTACCTGGCCAGTCTCCAAACTTTCAACTAATGGTGTTAGAGAAATACAGAGGCCAAAAGGGATATGCTTGCTTTATTTTGTTTACTTTGAGATGCGTTCTGACTAAGTTGTCCAGGCTGGTCTTGAATGCTGGGCTCATGTATTCTTTCTGCCTCAGCCTTCTGGGTAAGTGGGACTACCGGAACCACCATTCCAAGTTTTTATTTTGAAATGTCTTTTAAAACTGTTAAAAGTCTGTTAAAATTCTTCTATTGTGCAACCACAAGGACCCAAGTTCTATCCCCGGGACCAAAAAACAAAAAAACAAAAAAGAACTGTTAAAAGTCTTGAAAAATTATCATGATTACAAACATTATTATTATTGTGTTACTGGGATTGAACCCAGGGCCTTTACACTGACCTACATCCCTAGCCACTTTTATTTATGTATATATTTATAAATTTTGCAACAGGGTCTCCATAAGTTTCCCAGGCCTAGCTGTAGCTTGTGATTCTTCTGCCTCAGCCTCCCAGATTACAGTTTTGTTTCACCATGTCCAGCAGTACAGTAGTTCTTACGTGATATCTAGGAGGGTTTTGGTGCTTTTGGAGTAGAAAAAAATGTTTAATCTTGGCACTGCTTTAGATCTCTTCCATATATTGCTAGCTTCCCCCCTCAATCCTCTGTTACTTGGTTTGACTACCACAAACATTTGGGAAAAAGATTTTGTACACTTAAGGAGCATTTTAAAAAGATTGTTAGGGCCAGGGATTTAGCTCAGTGGTTCCGGCGCCTGCCTCGCAAGCGCAAGGTCCTGAGTTCGATTCCCGGAACCCCCCCACACCCCCCAAAAAAGATTGTTGTGCTCAATTCTTGCCACATATATCCTACAGACCAATCAGTTTAAAATACTTACTTGGCTGCTATGCCCTTTTGTAGCTTCCCTTTCCCCAAGTAGATAGTCCCCCAACATACCTTGGTGCGCTAGTGTACACCAGACTTTTGGTGTTCATTTCCTCCCAATCAGGTTATGGTGTGGTTACCGTTCAGCTCAAAGAGCCATGCACTGTAATATATGGAGCAGATGTACTGTGATGTGGAGCATCTTGGATTTAGCAAAAGGACTGTTGAATAGTTAAAGATTGAGAACCACTGATTCATAAAATAAAATGTTTCTTCTTAAGAAAAAAATTAGTCTGTGGATCTGCCCACTGCCCCTTATTCTGCTTGATTGTTGGCTTCTTTGTTTTTTTGGTACCGGGGATCAAACCTGGGTCCTTGCGCTTGCACAGCAGGCAGCGAAACCACTGAAGTAAATCCCCGGCCCTGTTGGCTTCTTTTTGCTTTATACCTTATACTTAGTATAGAACTGTTTATCTCTTAAGACAGGGCCTTGTTGTGTAGTAAGCTAGCTTTGAACTCGTTATGTAGCTCATGCTGGCCTTGAGCTTGGGTATCATTCTGCCTCAGCCACCCAAATGTTAGGATTACAGTTGTGTGGCACCATGCCCATCTAAATATTGAACTGTTTTAAATGTATGTATATGTATATATGTATTAGACTTTGTTCCATTATCTGGGACTTCCCCTTGAGCAAGATCTCCTCCCACATAGTCAGAATTAATCCTCTAGTCAGGTTTGGTGGCATAGATGCTGTGTTTCCAGCATCTCAGGAGGCCGAGGCAGGAAAATGACAAGTTTGAAGCCACCTGGGCAAATTAGTGAGCCAGTTTTGTTTTTGTTTTTTGAGCCAAGGTCTTGTTATATGTTCCAGGATGGCCTTGAAGTTTCGATCCTCATGCCTCAGCCTTCTGAGTGCTGGGACTACACATGTGGATTATTTCACCCAACTGATAAGAGCACCTTGGGTTCAGTTCCCACTACTGCCGAACAAGGAAACAAAAAAGCAAAAAACCCCTAATCCTGACTTTAGGAAAGATTCTTTATATCACTATTTTCCCACTAGATTAGTTGCTTACTTTCTTCTTTATTGCTACACCACAGGTATGTCTAGGTTTGTATTTACTCTATTCTGTTGGAATAACTTTGTTTGGGATCAAGCTCTGGATCTTGCCTGGAACCACTGAGCTAAATCCCCAGCCCTGGAATAACTTTGGTAACAATTATATTCTGTAAAGGAAACACAAGTTTATTTTCTTATTTTTGGTTTTTTTTTTTTTTTTGACACAGAGTCCCACCTGTGTCATCCAGGCTGGCCTTGAAGTTGCACTCTTCCTGCCTCAGCCTCCTGAATGTTGGGATTATAGGCATGCGCCACCACGCCCAGCTGGAAGCTGAGTTTAAGAGCAGGAACTCTTTCTTACCTCTGATCTATAGCACATAGCACAGAGCATGGCATTATCTTCAATCCATTTTTGTTAAACTAAGTGTAACTGAGGCAATAGAATGGATATTTCAGTTAGAATATACTTGTAGGTACTAAGTAGGTTTAAGAACAACCTTCATTTCAATCGGTTTTAAGTATTTATAATAATTTTTTATTCTTTTGCATGTTTTCTTGGCTGTATGGAAATAGAGAAGAAGAAAATGAGGTAAGTGTGATTTAAGTAGGCATTCAATGATTATGGGATTGACCTCTATATTTTAGACACTGGGTAAAAGCTGAAAACATTTAAAAAGTTACAGTGGACCCTTGAATTACGACCCGCCTGACATATGAACAACTTGGGTTACGACTGGAATTTTAATTTTAACTTAGGAACAAAGTCTTGAGTTACAACCCGAATGCTGGCCGCTTGTGCTTCCAGATGGTCTCAGATACAGATTTAACCCTTAAAGAGTTCTAGAAGGAACATTATAACATCTTCTCCTGTGTGGGGTTGAGAAATCCTGGGCCAGTGTCTAAGGACACTAAGATCTATCTGCCTGTGTACAGGAGAGAGACTTTGAAGGCTACATAGAGGAGTCTGAGCCTTCAATTGACCAACTTGAGTTACAAGCATGCCTCTCGAATGAATTGAGTTCCTAAATCAAGGTTCTACTATAGAGCTATCATTTTGAGTGTGAAATGAAGTAATACTTTTTTCTTTGTTTTTGGAGCTACAACAACTCAATTCAGTGAGAAATGTGTATGCAATTCTTACCCACCCCCTTCCCTTGGTGGTATTGGGGATTAAACCCAGGGCCTTTGCGTTGGATTACATCCCTAGCCCAGTTTTTATATTTTGTTTTGAGACAGTTTTGCTAAGTTGTGAAGTTGTCTCTGGCTGTGCTTGAAGTTGTCTTCCTCTTCCTCCCAGATTTCTAGGTATGGGCCACTGTGCCCAGCTAAGAAAATGTTTTTTAAACATTAGGGATTCAAAAATTCTAGTAAAGGCTTGGGGATTTAGCTCAGTGGTTCCGCCGTCTGCCCCACAAGCACAAGGATCAGAGTTCAATCCCCGGTACAAAAAAATCTAGTAAAGGTTCAAACAAAGTATCTCTGCAGGCAGGTTTTAAAGTTTTTACCTATTGAGCTTCCATTTAAAATTTATTTTGGAAAATGGATTCTGTTTCTTAAAAGAATTTGAAAACTACTAGTTTATGATAATATTATGTGAAAACATTTATTTTCCCATTTGAATAGTTAGTATATACTTTGAAAACTGATTTTGGATTTCACTGTGTTGAATCGAATAATTACTCTTAAGTAGCCACAGTTGATTAAAGATTATCCATTAGAAAATTTTTTTGGATGGCAAGCACACCATCTTTAATTTAGTCTTGAGTTTGTAGCTATAGATTTTTCTCTATTTTTTTGACTCTGTAGGGAAAGTCTTGCTGGAAGGCTCTCTCCCTTTTTTTTCCCCCCCTCTTTGACCTAGGTCAGTGTTGTCAAACCTTTTAGAGCTTTCAGTGATACAAATAGCCCAGTGTGGCACATGTACCATAGGTTCACCATCACTGACCTAGGTTATCCCTTTTACTTCTTGTTTTTTGGTACTAGGGATCAAACTCAGGCCCTTGTACTTGTGAGGCAGGTGGTGGCACCACTGAGCTAAATCCCTGTCCCCTGTGTCTTTTTTTTTTTTTGGTACTGGGGATCAAACTCGGGTCCTTGCACTTGCACAGCAAGTGGCGAAACCACTGAGCTAAATCCCGGGCCCTGGCCCCTATGTCTTTTACTTTTAATTTGCACCATTTCCTTTGATGGTTTGGAAAATAATGGAGGGAGAAGTATCACTGTCTATCTGGTTGCTCATATAGTAGCATCAGACCATACACTAGCATTACCCAAGTGTGTGTGACCCAGGTAGAGACAGTGACAATGTGCCATGGCAAGTAATTTCTAAGAAGACAGAAGGCCTGGTCTTCATTTGGTTACCTTGTCTGTAAAATGAATGAGAGATGGGAGACTTCCCTATACAAGGGGTTTTCCTGGGCAGCTTTCCAGAATCGTTGATGGTGTTTGTCATTCCCCCCCCCTCTTTCTAAGAAATTAAAAACAAACACCCAAAACAAATGTTTTCGCTTCATCTTAGAGCTACTGAATTAATCCCCTAGAGTTTGGGGCACAGATCTATATTTTTATGATCCACCCAACTGATTGTATGTGATGCCAGCAGACCACAGGTTTTGTTGATCTCTATTGTTTCTTATCAGGTAGTACACAAGAACAAACTATCTTGCGTACTAAGATATTAGCTACTGCCCTTTATGTATATGTCCTTTACATACCAAGTCTTAAAAAAAATCTTATTGAAAAATGCTGGAAAATAGCTACAAAATCAGATGAAATATTTTTATGTAAGAAAAAGCAAGAATGGGAAAATATGGGTAACTGTTGAAGCTGGGAGTGGGTATTTAATGTTGTATTATACTGTTCTCTATGTTGTTGAATATATTTGAAAATTTCCATAGTGGTTGAAAAAAATCTGTAGCATAGTAAAATTCATCTTTTGTTACCAAAAAATTTTTTTCCTGATGATAATCATTTTAAACTGTGATGGTAGCCATTTGAAAGTACTACTATTTATTTAATAAGTAATTGTTTATTTCATTTCTTTTAGGCAAAGATTGAAAGTGTGCAGAAAACAGGTTTCATCAAAGGACCAATGTTCAAAGGTGTTGCTTCTAGTCGATTTTTGCCCAAAGGCACCAAGACAAAAGTTAATTTGGAGGAACAAGGACGACAGAAGGTGTCATTCAGCTTCAGCCTTACAAAAAAAACTTTGCAGAATAGGTTTCTTACCGCACTTGGCAATGAAAAACAAAATGATACTCCAAACTCCCCTGCTTTATCTCAAGGAGACTCAACTCCTAAAATTAAAGTGGACATTGGAGATACCTTAGCTACTACAGAAGAATCTTCCCCACCAAAATCAAGAGTGGAATTGGGCAAAATTCATTTTAAAAAACATCTGCTTCATGTGACTTCCAGGCCACTGCTGGCTACTACCTCAGCAGTAGCATCTCCATCTCCTCCCCCAGTACAGTTACCAGCAGTCATACCAGAATCAACAACTATAGACTCACCACCTTCATCTCCACCTCCACCACCTCCACCTCCCCAAGCCACAACACCCTCATCACCAGCACCAATAACAGAGCCAGTGGCCTCACCACACACACCAGTAACAGTTCTCACGACAGCACCACTATCCTTACCAGTAGATGTAGCAGTTAGAACTCTGAAAGAACCACCAGTTACACTTGTAAAAGAGTCTTTAGAAGTGGATACTAAGCAGGACATTATATCTAACAATTCAGAAGAACACATAACTCACAATCTGAATGATCAAGTAGATAGTCCTTCACCAAAAGAAGATTCCCATATTGGGAAGGAAGAAGATATTCCAGATAGTTCTAAGATTAGTCTGAGCTCTAAAAAACCGGTTTCTAAGAAGAAATATTCACAATTTGAAGGCTCATTTTTTGGCTCAGAATCTGATGAAGATTCTGTAAGGACTTCCTCCAGTCAAAGATCACATGATTTAAAAATTTCAGCAAGCATTGAAAAGGAAAGAGATATTAAAAAGAGCTCAGCGCCTTTAAAAAGTGAAGATTTAGGAAAATCTTCAAGGTCTAAAACAGAAAGAGAAGATAAATATTTTAGCTACTCAAAACTTGAAAGAGATACTCGGTATGTATCTTCCCGATGTAGATCAGAAAGAGAGCGAAGGCGGAGCAGATCTCGTTCCAGATCTGACAGGGGGTCTAGAGCTAGCCTATCCTATTCCCGGTCAGAACGATCTCATTATTATGACTCTGATCGACGCTACCATAGGAGTTCCCCTTATCGAGAGAGGACACGCTATTCTCGGCCATATACAGATAACAGGGGACGAGAGAGTTCCGACTCTGAAGATGAATATAAGAAGACATACTCAAGGCGCACCTCGTCTCATTCCTCCTCTTACAGAGACCTGAGAACATCATCCTATTCTAAATCTGATCGGGACTGCAAAACTGAGACCTCTTACTTAGACATAGAGAGAAGAGGAAAGTATTCTTCCAAACTAGAGAGAGAATCCAAAAGGACTTCAGAAAATGAAGCAATAAAAAGATGTTGTTCTCCTCCTAGTGATCTGGGATTCCGATGGGGGTCCTCATATTCTAAGCACGATTATAGTGCTTCCCGCTACAAATCTGCCCTTTCAAAGTCCATACCCAAGTCTGACAAATTTAAAAATTCTTTCTGTTGTACAGAATTAAATGAGGAAAGCAAACAGTCTCATTCTTCTAGTTTACAGACTCCTTGTTCAAAAGGTAGTGAGTTAAGAACTGTTAGTAAAATTCCTGAAAGAGAAAAGACTGGGTCTCCATCTGCATCAAATCGGTTAAATGATTCACCTACTTTTAAAAAGCTAGATGAATCACCTATTTTTAAGTCAGAATTTATAGGACGTGATAGCCATGATAGTATTAAAGAATTGGACTCTTTATCTAAAGTGAAGAATGATAAATTAAAAAACTTTTGTCCCATTGAATTAAATATAAACGGATCTCCTGGGGCAGAATCTGATGTGACAACATTTTGCACTTCTAAAACTGATGCTGTTTTGATGACATCTGATGATAGTGTGACTGGATCAGAGGTATCTCCTTTGGTCAAAGCATGCATATCTTCATCAAATGGATTTCAGAGTATTAGTAGGTGCAAGGAAAAAGACTTGGACACTTGCATGCAGCATAGTAAGTCACAAAGTCCATTTAAAGAAACAGAACCTTTGGTGTCACCATGCAGTGATAATATGTCTTTGCCAGTTATGACTACAGATTATTCTAAAACAGAAAAAGAGCCAGTTGATATGAGAGTTTCTTGCTGTAAAACCAAAGATTCAGATAGATATTGTACTGCAAATGAGAGTAACCCTTCTTTGTGTTATTCTGAAGCTGAAACTGTTGAGCCTTCAGTTACGAAGATTTCTTCAAATAGCTTTAAGAATGTACATTTGGAATCAAAAACAGTTGTATGTGATAAGAGAAATCTGACAGATCAGCACTCAAAATTTACATGTGAAGAGTATAAACAGAGTGTTGGTAGCACTAGTTCAGCTTCTGTTAATCATTTGGATGATTTATATGAACCTATTGGGAGTTCAAGTATTGGTTCATCTCTTCAGAGTCTTCCACCAGGAATAAAAGTGGACAGTTTGACTCTCTTGCCATGTGGTGAGAACACATCTCCAGTTCTGGATGGAGTGCTGAAGAGTAAAAAGAGCACAGAGGTTTTAAAGCATACAGGGAAAGAAAAAATAGTAGACGTAGGTAGTGGCTTTTCTAATTCAGGAAAGGCATTTGCCTCTTGGGAAAACAGGCATAATAATGGGCTATCTGGGAAATGTTTGCAAGAGGCTCAAGAAGAAGGGAATTCCATATTGCCTGATAGAAGAGGAAGACCAGAGATCTCTTTAGATGAAGGAGTAAGGGGGCATGCACATACATCTGATGACTCAGAAGTTGTACTTTCTTCTTGTGATTTGAATTTAACTGTGGAAGATGATGGTGTAACTTACACCTTAAAATGTGATAGTAGTGGTCATGCCCCTGAAATTGTGTCTACTGTCCATGAAGATTATTCTGGTTCCTCTGAAAGTTCAAGTGATGAAAGTGATTCAGAAGATACAGATTCTGATGACAGCAGTATTCCAAGAAACCGTCTCCAATCTGTTGTGGTTGTGCCAAAGAATTCTACTTTGCCTATGGAAGAAACAAGTCCATGTTCTTCCCGGAGCAGTCAAAGTTATAAGCATTATTCCGACCACTGGGAAGATGAGAGATTAGAGTTAAGGAGGTATTCATATGAGGAAAAATTTGAGAATATAACAAGTAAAGGCTGTCCTCAAACTGAAAAGTTCTTTTTTCATAAAGGTACAGAGAAGAATCCAGAAATTTCTTTTATACAATCCAGCAGAAAACAAGTAGATAACCACCTGCCTGAAATTGCCCATTCTCAGAGTGATGGTGTTGATAGTACAAGTCATACAGATATGAAATCTGACCTTCTGGGTCACTCAAATTCAGAAGAAATAACAAAAGCCAAAACATCCTTTAGGCAACAAGATGAGCTACCAGTTTATTCTGATGATTTTGAAGATATCCCAAGTAAATCTCGGCAACAGACCACTTTCCCTAACAGGCCAGATAGTAGACTTGGAAAAACAGAGTTGAATTTTTCTTCTTGTGATATCTCATGCATGGATGGCTTGCACTCATCAGAAGAGCTCAGAAACCTAGGGTGGAACTTCTCTCAACAAGAAAAGCCTACTACCACATATCAGCAACCTGACAGCAGTTATGGAGTCTGTGGTGCACACAGGTATCAGCAAAGTGCAGAACAATATGGTGGGAACCGTAATTACTGGCAAGGCAATGGCTACTGGGATCCAAGATCAGCAGGTAGACCTCCTGGATCTGGGGTCGCTTATGACCGAATTCAAGGGCAGGTTCCAGATTCCTTAACAGATGATCGTGAAGAGGAAGAGAATTGGGATCAACGGGGTGAATCTCACTTTTTAAGCCAGTCTAATAAATTTCTTCTGTCCCTTCAGAAGGACAAGGGGTCGGTGCAAGCACCTGAAATAAGCAGCAATTCCGTTAGGGACTCTTTAGCTGTAAATGAAAGAAAAGACTTTTCAAAAAACCTAGAAAAAAGTGATATTAAAGATCGAGGGCCTCTTAAAAAAAGGAGGCAGGAATTGGAAAGTGATTCTGAAAGTGATGGTGAGCTTCAGGATAGAAAGAAAGTTAGAGTGGATATAGAACAGGGAGGGACCTCAG
>NW_004624730.1:74198782-74231275 GCF_000247695.1 Heterocephalus glaber
TTTTTTTTTGGTACCTGGATCGAACTTGGGTCCTTGTGCTTGTGGGGCAGGTGGCGGAACCACTGAGCTAAATTCCCAGCATTGGTTGATTTCTTGATAGCAGCCATTCTTTCTGGGGTGAGGTGGAAACTCAGTGTTGTTTTCATCTGGATCTCTCAAATGACCAGTGATGTTGAACATTTTTTCATATGTTTATTTGCTGTTTCTATTTCTTTGTCGGAGAAATGTCTGTTCATTTCAGATGCCCAGTTTTGAATTGGGTCTTTGAGTTTGGGGGGGGTCTGATTTTTTTCAGTTTTTTATATATTCTAGAGAATAGTCCTTTGTCTGAGGTACAGCTGCTAAAAATTTTTTCCCACATTGTAGGTTGTCTTTTAGCTCTGTTGGTAGTTTCTCTTGTAGTGCAGAAGGTTTTTAATAAGATGAGATCCCAGTTGTTGATTCTTTGTTCTAGTTCCTGTGCTACTGAGGTTTTGTTTATAAAGTCTTTTCCTGTGCCAGTGTCTTCAAGAGTTCCACCTAACTTATCTTCCAGCAAGTTTAGTGTTTCTGTTTTAATATTTAGATCTTTTTTTCTGGTACTGGGGATCGAACTCAGGACCTTGCAGTTGCAAGGCAGACGGAGGCACCATGGAGCTAAATCCCTGGCCGAATATTTAGATTTTTAACCCACTTCAATCTTAGTTTTTTAGTGCATGGTGATAGATATGGGTCTAGTTTTAATCTTTGGCAGGTTGAAATCCAGTTTTTCCAACACCATTTATTAAATAGGCTCTCTTTCCTCCAGTGAGGGTGCTTGGCTCCTTTGTCGAAGATGAGGTGGCTGCATATGTCTGGAGTTGTTTCTGCATCTTCTGATCTATTCCACTGATCCTCTGGTCTGTTTCTTTGCCAGTACCATGCTGTTTTTATCAAAGTAGCTTTGTAGTATAGTTTCAAGTTGGGGATTGTGGATACGCTCTGCCATGTCTCTGTTGCATAGAATTGCTTTTGCTATTCTAGGTCTCTTCTGGTTCCAGATGAATTTTTGGATTGTTTTCTGTAGTTCTGTGAAATATACTGTTGGGATTTCAATTGGCATTGCATTGAATCTGTGTAGCAGTTTTGGAAGTATGGCCATTTTCACTATGTTGGTTCTTCCTACCTAGGAGCAAGAGATGTCTTTCCATTTTCTTATATCCTCCTCGATCTCCTTTTTCAGAGTGCTGTAGTTTTCAGTGTAGAGGACTTTTGCTTCCTTTGTTACGATTGTTTCCTAGATATTTCATTTTTTTGGATGCTATTGTGAAAGGAATTGTTTCCCTAATTTCTCTCTCAGTGAGTTTGCTATTTGTGTACAAGAAGGCTATTTTTTGAGTGTTGACCTCGTATCCTGGCTATAATCTTAATAGACATTAAAATCTCTAGATCCAGGGATGGTATGTGCACACCTGTAATCCCAGCACTCTGGAGGATTAGGCAGGAGGATTGTAAGTTCTAGGTCAGCCTGGATTACCTAGCAAGACCCTGTCTCAATAAACAACGCCCCCCCCCATAAAAACCGTTGATAGCGGGCAATTTTGGAATATTAAGATTTTGATGAATGTTTTGTTATTGGATCCATTGAAGAGCCTGGCCCTGTTATATTGCATTTACTCCCAACAAGGCTATGTTTAATAATGGCTTTGGTTTCTCTCAAATGTAGATAAAGTAGTTCACTACGTTCGAAAGACCAAATTAATGATGAATACAGTGAGGAAATGTAACAGAAAGTACACTTAAAAAAATGAGTGCTGAGGCACAGTGGCGCACTGGCCTGTAATCTCAGCACTCAGGAGGCTGATAATGAGCATAGGTGTGAGTTAGAGGTCAGACTGGGCTACATGAGTTCAAGCGAGCCTAAGCTATAGCAAGACTCTGTCTCAAAAAGGAAAAAAAAAAAACAAAAAACTGGGTGCATGCCTGTAATCCCAGAACTCTGGGAGGCTGAGGGAGGAGGATCTCAAGTTAGAGCGTAGACTGGGTAACTTAGTGAAATGCTGCTTCACAGTAAAAAAAAATTTTTTAAAAAGGGGATCTGGGGTCTGGGGTGTAGCTCAATATGAAGGTTCTAGGTTCTGTCCCTGATAATGAAAAACGAATAAAAACCAAGCACATATATATAAAGAAAGAAAATAAGTTAACTCTGCAGAGTTGTCAAAGTGTTGTAGCTTGTACATAGCCTGGAACCGTATTCTAAACACTAGGGAGTGGTAGGCAGACCTTTCTGTTGATCAAATGGCAAGGCTATATTTTAAATATGTTTGGCTGAGTAGGAATGTAGACACTGAATTCTGAAAAATCCCTTTGTGATGGAAAGAATGATTCAGGAAGGCTGACTTGGAGGATAGCTGTACATGCACTGATTATGCCATTAAGATGCATTTATTTTTTTTAATGACACATTCTAGTGAAGGTATTTTGGTTCTTCTGCTGCTTAAAGAGTTAATTTTCACCTGTTTCTTATTTCAGTTCTTCTCGGTGTCCGAATGGGGATTACTGTTCCAATAGACGGTTTCAGAGAAAACAGCATGCAGATGTGGAAGTCATTCTTACAGAAAAGAAAGGTTGGGGCTTAAGAGCGGCCAAAGATCTTCCTTCGTAAGTTATGTTTTAATCACCTTATTAAAAATTGCTGATGAGCTTGGTTAGATGTCTTGTAGGAAAATGAATTCTCTGTTGCACTGACATTAAATGTTGGTTATTGTACAAAATGATTATTTGCTAACTTTTTTTTTTTTTTTTTTTTTTGCGGTACCGGGTATGGAACTCAGGACCTTGTGCTTGTGAGGCAAGCACGGCGCCACTGAGCTAAATCCCCGGCCCTGGTAACTTTTTCTTTAATTGACTTCTAGGAAATAAAGAATCCCTTTCTATATACCAGAAAAATATTTTGTCACTTGTGACATTTGGACTAGTAGATCCTTTCTTGCCAGGTACCTAGGTAGATAGTTATGATTTCTGTAATTGCAAGCCGTACTGTTTGCTGTAGATCCCCAGAATTGCTGTGAAGTCCTATAAAAAGGGAGTTAGCACAAAATCTATTAATGTTCATAAAACTGAGTTGGGATAAGAGTAGAAGAGATAATCTGATACTCATCAGTGCAGAACATTAAAGCAGATTTGGTAGATACACAACAAGTGTTTGAAAGAAATTCTTTCACTCATGTAACTTTTAAATGTAATACAATGAAAGGTTCCCATTATTTTCTACCTTGAGACATCTAGTTTTCTAATCTATAGCATGTTTAAATGTTCTTAATAAAAACTGAGCGCCGCTGGGGATTTAGCTCAGTGGTGCCGTCTCTTGCCTTGCAAGTGCAAGGTCCTGAGTTCAATCCCCAGTACAAAAAAAAAGTTGAGTGCCTTTTACTTTATAGTTAAATATTGCATGTGTTTATGGTTGAAATGATTTAAAAATACATAAATGGAAGTAAAGGAGCAAATAAAATGTTTGCTGCATTCAGTAACTCAGGCACAACTATTCTTTCAGAACCCTGTAAGCATATAGCCACCCTTGGATGGAAATTGAAGTGGGAGTTGGAATGGGGTGTGGGGGTATGGGTGGGTCGGGTGGTCTTTTTATTGTTGAGATAACTGGGTAATAAAGGCAGTAAGTTGGATTTCTGACATGAATCTTTGTACATCTTTTGAAAGCCAAATTGTTCTTTTTTTCTTGTGTAGATAGAAAATGATTTTCATATCAGTCTCTTATTTTCTCTCATACAAACACTTCAGGTACATCCCTAGACCTTTTAAAAAATTTTTTTAAAATTCCAAGACAGGGTCTTGTTAAATTGCCCAGGACTGGGCCAGGGATTTAGCTCAATGGCACTGTGAATTTCTCACAGGCACAAGGTCCTGTGTTCGATCCCTGGTACTGCAAAAAAAGAAAATTGCCCAGGACTTGTGATTCTCCTGCTTTAGCCTCCCAGAGTGCCGGGATTATAGGCTATCACCATGCCTGGCTAAACCCCATCTTTGTTATCTGTCAGGTGAGCATAATACCTGAGTGACATGGCATCAGTGACCTTTAAATGATCAAATTCAAGGAGTAGAATTTGACTTTTGGTAAAGGAGGGAATAGAAGAATTTTTTTTTCCCTGTGAGTGTCTACAGCCTGCATATAGTAGGCTTTGTAGCCATTATCACAATTCACAAAGCAGCCTATGATACGTTGTTTCTTTTTCTCAAAGGAAGGTATGAATCCTAGAACTGGAGAGCCAGACATTGCATAGGACTTTGAGTTTTATCATCTTTTTGCTTTACTTACAGGTTGATTAGAAAGGAAAATTAAGTTTGGTTGTTAAGATTTGACTCTAGTGGTTTAGTCATAAGTAACTTAATTTTTTGTTATTGAGGTCTAAATATGTTTGTGATAGGCTGGTGCACAAATACACATACATCTTTAAATTTTTCTAATCCTGTTTTTGAGTTTGCTTTTTAATGCAATTGTTCATTTCTCTTTAAAAATTTTTTAATTTAGGAGGGGGACTTGGTCTTGCTATGTAGTTCAGACTTGCACTGAGCAACATCCCTGGCCCTGAAATGCGCTATGTAGCCCAGGCTGGGTGCTGATCCTCTTGCCTGAGCCTTCTGAGTGCTGGGATTACAGGCATACACTGCCCATCTTCTCACTCATTTTATTTATTTATTTATTTTTTTGGTACTGGGGATCAAACTCGGGACCTTGGCGCTTGCGAGGCAGGCGAGGGAACCACTGGGCTAAATCCCCGGCCCATTCTCACTCATTTTAAATGCTTTGTTTTTCTAAATTAAGAGAATTTAATTTTTTCAATTGGCCAGATTAACTCTTTTCTTTGATAAGAATTTTGATTATGTTAGTATGTTGTAAACAAATAAATGATTTGCATTTTTAAAAATCTTCAATAGTGTTAGGACATGTTTATTTTGAGGGCTTAAGACTTCCAGGCAGGCGCCAGGGGGACGGGTGTGGGGGAGTGTATAAGGTAACTGAAAGAAGCCAGAGAGATTAACCATAATTATTCCTAAGTGTAAGAGAGAACTCACAAGATGCAGTCAGAAAAGGTCTTAATTTTCTTTTATTCTTTTGACAACAGGCTATGTAGTCCACACCAGCCTTGAACTTGCTTAATAGCCCAGGCTGCTCCAGTGACATGTACAGTTGAATCTAAATTAAAGACTTTTTTCTTCCTCCAGTGACTCATGTATAGTTGACTCTAAATTAAAAACCTGTTTGTACACCAAAGCCAAGTCCTTTGGGTGGTTCAGGCCACCTCACTTAAAGAAGTCAGACCTCTAACTGGTCACAAGAGAAGTATCCACTCCTTGGCTCGGGTTTTAGAATTTTGTCCATTTTGAGCTCATCAGTACTCATCAGTTCATTATCTTCAAGTATCTGATCCTCAGAGTAGTTTTCATTTATTTGGACCATTAGTGATCTACATTGGCCCCTAAACATTCTACTTCTATAAGAATAAAAAATTTGTTAAACATAGCTTCCTCCACTTTTATTCCAAGTTTTTTTGTTGTTTTTTTTTCCTGAGTGGCTCCACTATGCTGTTAGAGTTCAGCAGGCACAGTATAAGCAATGCAGACCTAAATGAGATACATGGTGTAAAAAGTTGCTACCTCATGTACTTTTATTGGAGGTACTTACAAAACTTTTGCAGCCTGTGGCAGAGGCAGGCAGCCACCCATTCTGCCTTTGGGCTACATCCAGGAAACTTCTGGTTTATACCCCTTTGGATTGATTTTTATTTTTTTAAAAAGGAATTACCTCTATCCTTTTACAGTTGACTGGTGTGAAATCAAATGGAATATGCGGGTTATTCTCAGGAGCATCTCTGTACAAATAAGTTTCTTCCAGCACCATTCTGCACAGCTCTCTTACACAGATTCTGTATGTGTGTTCTACACTGGATAGTGAGGCCACTGGCCCAGCTGGAGCCTGGATTTGACTTTTTTTTTTTTTTTTGGTACTGGGGATTGAACTCGGGACCTTGGACTTGCGAGGCAGGCACTGGAACCACTGAGCTAAATCCCCGGCCTGGATTTGACTTTTAACATCATTAGAGATGTTAGAGATGTTTGAGAGTAAAAGTGGCAGAAGAGCTGCTCCATTTAACTTTCTTTTTTGTTTCTGTTTTTGTTTTTTAATATGGAACGCTTCACGAATTTGTATGTCATCGTTTTGCAGGGGCCATGCTAATCTTCTCTGTATCGGTCCAGTTTTAGTATATGTGCTGCCGAAGCGAGCACTACATTTAACTTCCTTTACTCCTCCTCCTCTTCCTCTCCCCCCGTTTTTCTTCTTTTTTTGGTACCGGGGATTGAACTCCAGTCCTCGCACTTGTGCAGCAGGCGGCAAGACCACTGAGCTAAATCCCTGGCCCCTCCCCCCTTTCTTTTATGTAGTGCTTAAACCCAGGGCTTAGTGCATGCTAGACAAGTACTGTACCACTGAGCTATACTCCTAGTCCATTGCCTTCTCTTTTTCTAGAACAAAATGCCTGTAAGTTTTCTTTGCTTGTCTATTTTTTCAGAGCTGTTTTCTAGCTATGAATCAATTTTCATAATATTAATATTATAAACCATATTTGAACTTCTTTTCCATCAGAGGTTGGGATTGAACCCAGGGCCTCACATATGTTAGGCAAGCCTTTTGCCCCAGAGCTTCATCCCCATCCCAAACATTGGTTTTGCTATGTAGTTCAGGCTGGTCTTCAACTCACTGTGTATCCCAGGCTGGCCTCAGCTCACAAAGATCCTCCTGCCTCAGCCTTCCTGGTGTTGGGATTACAGGTGTGTGCCACCACACCCAGCTCAGCTCAAACATTTGTTTTAGTATCTAAAGAAAGGATATGTATTTTAGAAGTAGGTATGAAGTATAAAATCTATAAAAGGTTCTTAGAGTTAGTATTCTTTGAAAAGTATTAGAAGAAAATTAACCTTGGTTAGATATTAGATACTTAAATATGCATTTTAATTATATTTTGTGTGATATCAGATTGTCTACTTGTTGATTTTGAGACTTGAACTCAATATGTAGCCCTGGGTGGCCTTGAATTTGCCATTATCCTCCTGCCTTAGCTTCCCCAGTGCCGGGATGAAAGGCAAGCACTGCCCAGCCCAAATTTATCCATTTTGCATTATTTCTTTAAATGTTATTTTTGCCTGGATGTGTATGTGTTTGCATATACTTAAGGCAGGAAGTGCTATATTTTTCTCCCATTGTTTGACAGGAACACCTTTGTCCTGGAATATTGTGGAGAGGTACTTGATCATAAAGAATTTAAAGCTCGGGTGAAGGAATATGCACGAAACAAAAACATCCATTACTATTTCATGGCCCTGAAGAACGATGAGGTGAGCAGCATGGGTGTGTTTTCTTTGAAACAGAGCTGGAAATTGTTGGATTGGAAGGAGTATACTCACTGATTGCTAAAGTGACAAGTGAGAGCTAGAACAGTGCAGAGTGCACAATTTCTGTTTGTTTTCAAAAAGGATGGGAGAGGGAAGTGTTTACATTTATATGTAAGCATAAACATGCATGCTTTATATTACAAGTTTTTCTTTTTTTACAACACTTAAAAATTATTGATGACTGACCCCCAAAGTGCTTTTTTTGGATCTGGGTTATATTTACCATATTTTAAACTAAAACAGATTTTAAAATATTAATTCATTTAAAAGTAATAAGCCCATTACTTGTTAATACAAATAACATAATGTTATGAAAACATACTTTCAGAATAATTTTTAGTTGAAAATAACATTTTTGTATGTTTAAAAAGTCTTTAATGTCTAGTTTAATAGGGTTCAGCTAGATTTAGATTTTCCTATTTGCTTCCACATTCAGTGTGGAAATGGAAATTTAAGGACCTACTCTAAGACTTGCTTGATACATGGTAATTGGGCGTGGGCCCAGCAAATTTTTACACTCTTCAGAGATTGGACACATATTCAAGTTTTAGAGTGTGGTACTGGGCTATGGTATAGCATTAATTTTGAAATGAAATGTTACACATATAAAACGAGATTGGAATGCAGCAGGATGTAAGAAGTAGCTACAGGTAAATGGGAGAAACATTAATAGATAGGGAGATAATTTTGCCTTTATATAAAATGTTTATAGTTAACAGATCTTCCAGAAGAATTGTTAGATATTTGTCACTTTGATTGTGAAGTGGTATGAGAGAGTTCTCTTAAAGCACAGCAGGGCAAGAGTGCATGTGGTTTTTAAAATTTATTTATTTATTCATTTTCCATTTAGTTTATTGGTACATTTTAGGTATACAATACAGTTACATTCATCATTGGGAACTTGAATCTTTACATGATGTATCTTGGTTCTTATTTGTGTGTGTTTTAAATTAGCCTTAATACTTTCTCCTTTGCAAAGTGCATGACTATTGTAAGGTCTCACTTTTAAACTATTATCATCTTCCCCCAGATAATAGATGCCACTCAGAAAGGAAACTGCTCTCGTTTCATGAATCACAGCTGTGAACCAAACTGTGAAACCCAAAAAGTAAGTTGAGATAGAAGTAGAGTTTGGGATATTTATTGAAGATTTCTGTTTTAGATTCCATGACAGAGATACTCATAAATTTTATTTTTTTCTAATCTGTTATATTATTTTTATTTTGAAATAAGTTTAGATTTATAGTAGTGTGAAAATAGTGCAGTGTATGTACCCATATGCTCCCCCTTTACCTAGCATCCCCAAATGGTAATGTCATATATAACCATAACACAGGGCATACTGTTAACTAACTGAAAGACCTTATTTAAATTTCGACAGCTGTTATTTTTCTAGTGTAGCCAACAAAGGAACTCACATTGCATTTGATTGTTTCCTTGCCCATAATTATTTTGTATATTATTTCAGAGATGCCAAAATACAAAACTAAATTTTAATTTTGATGATATTGAGCAGTTATTTGCATATTCAAATTCTTTATTAAACACTCATAAGAGACCAAATAGCCAAAGTTAGAGGTATTATGAGTTTAAGAATAAGAAAGGCATAGGCCTATTTGCAGATAAAAGATAAATTGAGCTACCGTCTTATAAATAAATGTTTATCATTGGTTTCCTCTCATGTTGAAATAGTGCTTTTGACTCCTGGATATTTTTGACCCTTTTATCTATATGTTTATAGATATTACATATACCACATAACCAACATGGAAAACCCAGTCTAGAATCATTTAATCTAAGTGATGGTTCCCGTTCTGCCACATCTGGTGGCCACATGTGTAACTGTGAGACTCTCACTCTACTGTGTGCCTTGATCTCTCGAAGTCTGGCATTTCATCAGTAATATGCAAATGGAGCTGGAACGGGGAGCAGTACAGTCCTTGATTTAATCTACATGTTCTGAAACTACACGGTGTACCACCAGTGTATCTGCCCATTTAATTTTTTTTTTTTTGGTACTGGGGATTGAACTCGGGTCCTTGCGCTTGCACAGCAGGCGGGGAAACCACTGAGCTAAATCCCCGGCCCTGCCCATTTAATTTTTGAGTGTTACACATCTGTTCTGTTGTTGCCCTTCCCTTTCAGTATCTTCAGCCATATGACCACAGTTTCATAAAGATAAACAATTGACATCAGTGTTTCTAAGTTTCTAGGACCCATTTGTCTTAGAACATCATTACTTTTGACATAAGTAAATGTAGATTTGCTTGTGATATCAGTGATACCACACATCTTCTATTTGCCTATTTTCAGAACAAGTGAATCTTTATGTATGAAAAAGAGTTAAAGTAGCACTTTTTTCCCCCCAGTGCTGGAGACTGAACACAGGGCCTTCACACTGAGCTATATCCTCAGCCCTTTTTAAATTTTTTATTTAGAGATAGGGTATTACTAAGCTGCTGAATTGTCTAGGCTGGGCTTGACCTTGCAGTCTTCCTGCCTCAGCCTCCTAGACTGCTGGGATTATAGGCATGTGCCACCATGCCTGGCTGGTAGTTACTTTTATTAGAGACAAATTATAGTCTGTTAAATAAAGGTAACAAAGAAAAAAACTCCACTTGCTGTTTGGAAAAACCTTTATTGCCTGAAGAGTCACATGTTTAATTAAGCCACATGATTATGATGTGTATGCACACACATTATTCAGTTACTGATTTCTTTTTTCTTTTTAAAACATCTCAGTGGACTGTGAATGGACAGCTGAGAGTTGGTTTTTTTACCACCAAACTGGTTCCTTCAGGCTCAGAGTTAACATTTGACTATCAGTTTCAAAGATATGGGTAAGTATTATTTCTGCTCTTATTTTGCTGCTTCTGATAGGTAAATAGGCTCTTCAGATATAGAAATATAAATGTGAATGTGAATGACTTAGATGTTACATTTACTATCAGTTCTCATCTATATTATACTGTTTTGGTTTTGAGTTTTTTTCCTGTTGTTTGACACTTCTGACCATTAGGGATATTGTACAGGAAGTATGTAATTTTTCTCTGAACTTCATACTATTTTACTTATATATGATCTTTATTGTAGAAATGCCAACTACGTGTGAAGAGAATAATGTAATAAATCCCTGGGTATCTATCTTTAGCTTTAACAATTAACTTATAACTAGTCTTGTTTCACCTGTATACTATATTGTACTTTTAACAATGACTTTGGTCCAGCTGGGTATAGTGGCACACTCCTGTAATCCTAGCACTTGGGAGGCTGAGGCAAGAGAATCAAACTCAGCCTAAGCAGCCCTAGTGTCTTAATGAGAGCTTGTCTCAAAATAAAAAGCAAAAAGGACTAGGAATGTAGTTCAGCACAAAGGTGCTGGATTCCATCACCAATTCTGAAAAAGGAAAAGTTGTCCATTCAGAATGGTAACTTTATGAATACTTTATCACTGAAAGCGGGAAGGTTCTTTTTAACACTTCAAGAATGATAACTGAGATGGTTTGAAAAACATTATGTAAAACCCATGAATTTTTTTTCTTTTTGGCAATGGAGATCGAACTTAGGACCTTGCACTTGTGAGGGAGGCGTGGTGTCACTGAACTAACACCCTGGCCCACACCCATGAATTTTAACACTGTGTTTTAAAAATAAAACTACATTAGTCAAAATTAAAAGAGCCAATTTGTGATTTTGAAAACTAAAATTTATAAAGGCAAAAATCAAGAATTTATCCTATGCTTTTTTTGTTCTTGTTATTGGGATTTGATCCCTGGACCTTCACACTAAGCTACAGTCCCAGCCTTTTTATTTTTGAAACAGGGTCTTGCTAAGTTGTCTGGGCTGAACTTGAACTTTTAGTCCTCTTGCCTTAGCCTCCCAGAGTGGTGGGATTATAAGCACGTGCCACCATGCTTTGCTATCCTGCCTTGTATAGTTTTTTACTTAATAAATTAAGTAGTAATCACTACATCACCATTTGCAACACCTACTGAACTAATAGATCTAAACAGTGGTTGCCAGTATCAAAAGAGAGAATTAATGCCCCCTGCCCTGGAGATTAAATCCAAGGCCTTTGCACTGAGCTATATCCTCAGCCCTATTTTTATCTTGAGACATGGTGTCTCTAAATCACTATGTTCCCAAGTAGTTGGGATAATGGGAATGTACCACCACTTATGGCTGTGTGTGTGTGTGTGTGTGTGTGTGTGTGTGTGTGTGTGTTTCCTTTTGTCTGGTTTCTAAGGTACAGTGCCTCACAAGATGATTTCTGGTTATTAAGAAACCAGTACAGTTGAAAGGATGGAAATTTCAAGTAAGGTACAAAACGCTAATAAAATATTTTTCCCTAGATTATACCTAGTGAATTGGTACTTTGGGTGTTTATGCTAAAAAGCACATAGAATTTCCTGGGCATTTTAGTCTTTTTAATGGTAGCATATGACAAAAGATTTTTTTTTTTTTTGGTACCGGGGATCGAATTCGGGTCCTTGTGCTTGCGAAGCAGGCACCGTAACCACTGAGCTAAATCCCCGGCATGACAAAAGATTTAACTCCTCTGCTTTGTCCGGTTGGATATCTGTAACTGCTACTCTGGCTGTGAAACTGTTTCAGATGCTCCTTCACAGATATCATGCTTCACATCTTAGAAGTTAGCAAACTGAGATTCTTCCAGTTCTGAAACTTATTATCTGATTATAAACTTAAGACGGATGCTGGATGGTTATTTCCTATTCTGACCACTTCTCATGTCATGTATTTGGAGTATGGGTGCAGACTAGGATCTATATAGGACTCTTTATTTTTTCCCTCTGTACTTGTGCTGTCCTAGGAAATGAGATATCGAGTGCTATTTGTGAATTCCTGCTGTTTTCTTTAAAAATTTTCTTTTATTAGTTTGTGTACAATATATGTATAATGTTTACATTCCTTGTGTGGAGTTGGTACATGTACATAACACATTTTAATTCTTTTTTTCATCTCTTTCCCCTTCTCCCCTTCTCTTCTCTTTCCATCTCCACTCCCTCCTTTTTTGTTTTTTGTTCTTTTGAGACAGGGTCTCAATGTGTAGTCCAGTCTGGCCTTGAACTCACTATTTAGCCCTGGCTGGCCTTGAACTCATGAGGATCCTCCTGCCTCAGCCTCTCCGTTGCTGGGATCACAGGCATAGGCCACCACATCCAGCTTTCCCTCTATCTCTTGATCCCCGACCCTCTTCGACCCTCTTCCCATTTGAGAACGATCTGTCTCCCTACTTCCTATTTTTTTTTTTCTGTATTTTGGGTTTTAAGAGAAACCATGTGACTTTTAAGCTTGTGTTTCAGATTTATTGCACTTTACATTATGATATCATTATGCATTTTCCTGCAAATGATTCAAATCTTTTTTGTGGCAGAGTAGTACTCCATTTTGTGTAAATAACACATTTTCTTTTGCATTCATCTGTTGATAGATATATAGCCTTCTTCCAAGATTTAGCTATTACAAATTGTGTTACTATAAACATAGGTATGCATGGATCACTGTAACATGATGGGTTTGGGAGGAGGCTTTGTTTGTTTGGTGTTTTGAGACAGGGTCTTGCTGTGTAATCTGGGCTGGCCTCCAGCTCATGACAATCCCCCTGCTCCCGGTGCTGGGATTACAGGCATGTGCCATCACACTCGGCCTTGTAATATGTCTTTAACTCTTTCAGGAAGATACCTAGAAGGGGAATAGCCGGGTCAAATGGAATTTCTACTTTTAGTTTCTTGAGGAATTCCTATACTGATTTCTGCAGTGGTTGTACTAGTTTATAGTTTATACTTCCACCAACAATTCAAAAGGGTTCCTTTTTCCCCTGCAGCCTTGCCAGCATCTTTAAGTATTTATTAAGTAATTTATTTTTATGCCTCTAATTGGTACTGTCATATACTAAATCTGTTCAGTTTTGAGTATTCTTTTGTTTGTTTGTTTTGTTTGGTACTGGGGATCGAACTCGGGTCCTTGCGCTTGCACAGCAGGCGGTGAAACCACTGAGCTAAATCTCCGGCCCTAGTTTTGAGTATTCTTTATGTATTCTTTGATTGTAGAGGTAGTTTTTACCCAGGCTTGTAGTCTAGGTTTGTGTTCTTTCTCACCATTCTCCCTAGCTTCCATGGTTACATTTAATTATTATTTTATTTGTTATTATGGTGTCTTATCCTTATATGATAATAATTTTTAATAGCCAAATATTTCTTGAGTGTCTTATAAAATGCACTTTATTTGTGCTAATTAAACATTCACATATAAACATTTACCAGTTAAACATTTACATAAAATAATAGTCTGAACTATCCAAATAATTTTGTTAGCCTAAATATGTATGTGATCTTTTATTTTCATACATTAGACAGTATTCCCATAAAAAGGAGAAATTATTGTTTAAGTTGTTGGCTAGTTTTGTCTAACAAATAGAAGATTAGAAAATGAATTTTATTTTTAACCTTCACTAACATTGAGTATACTGTATGTCAGGCTTTATGCAAAGAGCTTTATATACATGATCTATTCAGTCTTAAAATAACCCTTTGTTACTGGGTCCATTTTACTAAACTAAGGCATGAGAAAATGAGGCAATTGCTCAGTGTCACACAGTTAGAAGGAAGCAGAGCTGGGTTCAGATAACATGTAGTCTGGCTTGAGCCAAAAGGCATAACTACTGTGCTATACTACTGGATTCTTTTTTTCTTTCAGTTTAAAGTTTTTATTAGTACATGCTTACATTGCTTAATGATTTTATTCTTTGGGGAGAGTTGGTACATATATATCACACTTTCTAGTTGTGTTTTTCATTCCTTTTCCCTCCCTTCTCCCTGCATATTTTTTTTTTTTTTGGTGCTGGGGATCAAACTTGGAATCTTGCGCCTGCAAGATAAATCACTGCCCCCCTCCCTGTATTTCTTGATCCATTTAACAGAAACTATCCGATATTTAAACTTGTGTGTCTGATTTATTTCATTTAACATTATTAGAGTCTCAAGGTGCATCCATGGAAAATAAATTTTTTTTTGGTACCTGGGATTGAACGTGGGACCTTGGACTTGCAAGGCAGGCGGCGGAACCACTAAGCTAAATGCCTGGCCTGGCAAATGACTATTTTTAAAGGAATTTTTAAGCATTTGTATTAGATAGTAGCAGATTTGTTAAATCTCTTAAAGTCACCCGTTTTTTCTTTAGTTTTATTTCCACTAGGCTGCTATGACTCTTATATATTATATTGTTGCCATTTTCATACAGTTTTCTACCACATAACTAACTTGTTTCCTATGCAGAAAAGAAGCTCAAAAATGTTTCTGCGGGTCTGCTAATTGCCGAGGTTACCTGGGAGGAGAAAACAGAGTCAGTATCAGAGCTGCTGGAGGGAAAATGAAAAAGGAACGCTCTCGTAAGAAGGATTCAGTAAGTGTTCTGTCTTTCAATTTCCATAAGAAAAATTTTAAGAAGGGAGATAGCTTTTCTGATTGAAGAGATCATCCTTCTAACAGAGAAAGCTAGAATCAGATGTGATATTACTAGAAAAGAGATGTGGTTGGCTACTTTTACTTCAGATTCATATAGATTAGATTTGAGTATGTAGAACTATTGAGATATTCTTGAAAACACTTGTGCCAATAGTGTTTCAGAGCCTGTAAACCTCCTAAGTACAAATAAAGTATTTGTCTTTCCTCCTCTGATAGCTCACCTGAGTCTGGTTACATTCCTAATTTTTTATTATTGGTTTGTCTTGGGTTTGAAACTCTACACTTTTTGTTTTGAGATGGGGGTCTGGCTGTGTTGTTCAGGCTGGTCTGGAACTCTTAGCCTCAAATAATCCTCTGGCTTCAGGCTCCCAAATAGCTGGGGCAACAGACAAGTGCCCCTGTGCCCAGCGTGGAACCCTAAACTTTAAAAGTATTCTTTTTTTTTTTTCCTGTTATAAATACTTTATTTCAGCTAGAAGGTACAATCTCTCAGGGTTTTCATAGTTTAAAAAGCTACAATCACATCATGTTGAAACTACATTAAAAAAAACAACAGTGCTGTAAATGGAACTGCTTGGCTTTGACCACATACATTTCTGCACAGCCCTTACGGAATCTGCACAAAGAAATATCTTCTCCCTTTGCTCCAGTTAATTGTTCTTGTATGTAAGTTGCTTTCTATTCCAGTATATTCAGAGTGGTGAAATAACAAGGCCAGCCATGTAGGCAAAGGTTGCTCCAAGTGTACAGGAGATGAGCCATACCTGCCATGGTCTTTCCCAATCTAATGGAATAGGAAATGCTGCAAGCCATGCTCCTACAAAACTAGAAATTGTAGTGATCTGGAGACTGTTCTCCCAAATGGATGTAACTCCATTTTTACTGAAAACTCTTAGCCATGTATTGAGGTTTGGTTCTAACAAACGTAAACAAGGTACAGTAGTAAAAGTAGACAAAATAACTGTAAATAAAAATGTTTCCAACACCAACTCAATTAGTAGTGCTCCATATAAAACAAAAATCACATGAAAGGAGAAACAAGACACAAGAAAGTAGACACAGCATTTCAAAAATCTGGTTACCTTATGTGATAATGAACTTCTTTTAGAGGATGCATTTGGCTTTGGTACTAAATATAATACAAGATTGATTGAAGTTACAAAAAGAGAACAGAAGCAAAACCACGTCAAGTGTGTGTCCAATATTGAAAAATCCTCCATGAAGAATGATGGAATAAGGACACTTAGAATAACTGAAAATATGCATAGAAAATGAGCATATAGTAGTGTCTTTATCAGTATCTTTCATGGTGTTTTTGTGGCTAACTCTCCCGCCCGTGGAAGAGGAGGAGCTGCTGCCTCCCACCATCAGGTGCGACGGGAGGCCTTGACCTTTGCGCAGGCGCATGTCCTGGTGGGGGAACCCACGGCCGCACTTTAAAAGTATTCTTAAAATGTCTGAAACTGCTATGAGTTTTGAGAGAAAACAGACAATCTGAAAATGGAAAAAAGTTTTCTCAGATAGTCTTTTCATTTAATGAACCAACAGTTGATAACCTGTTTGTTTTTTGCACTGTGTATCACCTGAGTGACTTCTGAGGAAAGGGAGGGTAGTATCCTGCTACTACCTTTAGACTTTCAACTCTCAACTGAGACTTTGTATTGCTTTAAAAATTTCTCCATTTTTGTGAGGACCACTTTATTAGAGCACTGTTTCTCAGAAGTATTATCCTTATATCATCTGCCTCCAACCATGTAGCTGGATTCATAGTGAAAATGGCACATTTAGGGGGCCTGCCTTCAATTTTACTAGAGCTTAAGGGGTGTTAAGTAGTTCTCCCTGTGATACTTAATTTATGCAGTTATCTTATTCCTGAACTTTGCAGGAACTAGCTCTGTTAGGAACTATAAATTATAGCAATTTTCCTTGTTTGATGGGAAGATAATATTAGGGAAACAATAAAAGTATAATGATTAAAAGGTGATATCAGAGCTGGGTGTAGTGGTGCACACCTGTAATCCCAGAACTTGGGAAGCTGAGGCAGGAGAACTGCTGTGAGTTTGAGCCAGCCTGGGCTACACACTGAGTTCAAGACCAGCCTGAACTACATAGTGAGACCCTGTCTCAAAAAACAAAAGAAAAAAAGAAGTGATACCAGTAAACATAATGATGACTCTTAAAATACAGAGTTGTGCTGGGAGTGGTAGTGCATGCCTCTAATTGCAGCTGCTTGGAAGGCTGAGGCAGGAACATTGAAAGTTCCAGGCTAGCCTGGGCAACTTGCAGGACCCTGTCTCAAAAAATAAAAAAGGGATGAGGATGTGGTGGAACATTTACCTTGCATATATGATGCCCTATTTATGGTCAGGGATTTGCATTTAGCAGGTGGACCTGTAAAGAAATCAAAGAACCATTTTCCAAAAAGTTAGGCCATGTTATTTCTACAGCACAAGAAGGGAAGGTTGTATAACTTGGAAAGGGTGCATTGGGCACTTCAGGAATGCTGGTAGTATCCTATGAAGAAAACATAATATAAAAGGTTTTTTTTTTTTTACCTGGACAGTAGTTACATGGTTATTACTTTGTGTTTTTTATTAAACCTGTTTATTTGCTATTTGTATACTGTTCTTATATGTGTTAAATATTTCATCAAAAAGTACCTAAAATAGCTCTTAGATTTGCAAATACGCTAAAGTATAGACAGTTCCTGGCTTAACGGTGTTTCAGCTTACTAACTTTTTGACTTTGCAAAGATGTGAAAGTGATATTCATTCAGTAGAAACTGTACCATGGGGTGACTGAAAAATGGTGACTTTAAATTTTTAAAATGTATTATAGTAAAAGACATTTCCATTAATCTCCCTCAAGATGCTCCCTCTCACTTTGAACACACTTATCCACGGCTCTTGCCAGTCTCTGAAGCAGCTCTGGAGTCCTCTTTCTTGAGTGTCTTTAGGTGTGCTGTTGTGGCTGCCTTGGTGTCCTGAATCGATTCAAAATGTTTACTTTTCGTGGTTATTTTGACTTTGGGCATGAGCCAGAAATTGCATCGTGCTGGATGCAGTGCACAAAAGTGGGTGAGGACAACATAGTTGTGTTTTTATGAGTGCTTTTCCTTGGATGGCACTTGACAGTGGTATTCATTGCATTTTTGATCACGCCTTGTACTTTGGATTTTTTTTTTTTGTACCAGGGATCGAACTCGAGTCCTTGCGCTTGCGAGGCAGGAGACAGAACCACTGGGCTAAACCCCCGGCCCAACTTTGGAATTTTTAATTTTGATCTTTTCTGCTGCTGGTGATATGCAATATGATGTACTCTTTGATTCTGGGCACCTACAGCGAGCCACAGCTCCTACTCAGCCACTGAATGAATAATGAGGGTAAACAGCCAGTACTCTGTAGTGTATTGTGTTGCTGTAAGGTATGATGTTCAGTAGGTTAGGTGATAGTTTCAGTTTACAGAGGATTTATCTGGACCAAACCCCATTGTAAGTCAAGGAACATCTGTTTATTTTAAAACACCCTAATCATTTTTATACATTTATGCTTTTAGTTTCTGTAGATCTTTTTTGGGAGGTAGTGACCCATAAATAAAAAGTAATATTTTTAGTAAATGTAAATAATGAAAGGAAAATCAAATTTATTCTCTGCCTCCTTTCTCCAGGTATTCCAAAAGTTAATTAATTTTACAATTGATCACACTGTTTGACCATCCAAATTATATGGACACTGTATTATAGCACCACTGAGGTTTCTTTCCCCTTCCTCCCCTAACCTTCCTTTTTTTAAAGAGAGGATCTTACTATGTGTAGTTCAAGTTGGCCTCGGATTTACTATGTAGCCCACTCTGGCCTCCAACTCATGATTATCTTGTCTTAGCCTCCCAAGTTCTGGAATTACAGGCATGTGCTACCACACACACCCTATGCATTATTTGGTTCTTAAGTCAGTGGGTGGCTTTCTCTTTTTATAATCAGATATTTTTCTTTGCTGTGGTAGGTAGATGGAGAGCTAGAAGCACTGATGGAAAATGGTGAAGGTCTTTCTGATAAAAACCAGGTGCTCAGTTTATCCCGGTTAATGGTTCGAATTGAAACTTTGGAGCAGAAACTTACCTGTCTCAAGCTTATTCAGGTGAATACTTTAATATAAATTTATTTTTTATTTCTGGATTGGGGATGGGGTAGTATAGCTGATGAGAAGAATGAATGTTATTTTTTAAATGGGTATGAGTTCTGTGTGAATCTGAATGCTTGCAGTCTTAAAAATGGCCAATGAATTCAATATTATTAGTAGATCTGGTTTGCTTTCTCTATCTGGACAGAGAATTCAGTGGGATTTTTTTGATGTAACAGTTAGTGGCACTTGGTATAACCCACCCCAAACCCTAGTTATTAACAAACCAAAGCTATCTTTTTTTAACTTTATGATCTCAAAGCAAGGAATTTTTTTTTTTTTTAAAGGATTTTATTGTTGGTTTGTTTTTGTACCGGGGATCGAACTCAGGTCCTTGCACTTTGAGCAGCAGGCGGCGCAACCACTGAGCTAAATCCCCAGCCAAAGCAAGGAACTTTAACAGTCTTATTCACTCCTCTTTATTAAATATGCCATAAGAAATTGGGTAATAAAAATGAATTCATAGATCTAACCAGAAAGAAAAAGCCTTTTGAATAAGCATCTAAAAGGGACAGAAAAAATGATTGAAAGACTAACTTTTTGGTTGTAGCTTTTTCAGTAAAAGGTAAATGCAATTTTTCCCTTAGTCATTCAGAATTGAATTTCATTGTAAGTGACCTATTTTTATAATTTTCTGTGTTAATAAGTCCTGTTTTATTACCAGAAAAGACACATTTTTTATATACCAGAAATGATTGTAAATCTGTTAGTTTAAACCATTTGTTTGTTACACAGTTTTAGTTAGGGTTAATGAAAATACAATTTAAAGGTTTCTTACTAATACGTATGGTCCTCTCCATGGTCCTTCTATAACATTCTGTCTCCCCAACCTCCGCATCTGCTCTCTCTTCCCCCATGAAAGAATACACACTCACAATCCTGCCTGAAGTCCTTTCTGGAACGACATGGGCTGTCTTTGTTATGGATCTGGATGGCAGAGCTTGGTGATGGCCGGGAAAGTAACCAGAAGCTTCAGGAAGAGGTCAGGTCACATTCATCTTGCTTATTTCTTTAAACTGTTATATTGACTGCATGATTATGAATTTAACACTATATTTACCACTAACATTAATAATAAACAAGTTTATCATCCCAGTATCATTCCTGCAACTATAATTAACTGTTCATATGTCTTGTTAGTAGTGAGCTTGTCCTATGGCTTTCCCCGGTAGTATCTTCTTAAGGTTGATTATGTAGCTGAGAACTGTAAGAGCAAGTTACATCATTGTAATTAAGTAATGATCCAGTTTGTTGCTGAGGTTATCTCTTTTTATATTTTTTTTGAGACAAGGTCTTACTGTGTAGTTCAGGCTGGCCTTGAACTCAAGGCAATCCTCCTGCCTCAGGCTCCCAAGTACTGGGATTACAGGCTTGTGCCACTGTGCCGGGCAAGACTATCAATTTAAAATGGTGGGAAACAATATAAAACTTGAATTCTGGGGTTCTGAAAAATTGGTAAGGAGCTGAATTTTAGATGACAAGAGTAAGAAAAAAAGAGGAAGGATATTTTGAGATGCAAATGTTTTAAACAATCTCAGTTAAGATTTATTGGCAGTGAGGGCTGGGAATTTAGCTCAGTGGCACCGCGCCTGCCTTGCAAGCGCAAGGTCCTGAGTTTGACCCCCAGTACCAAGAAAGCAAAACAAAGATTTATTGACAGTATTGTTAGTGGAGTTGCAGTGTTTATACCACTGTGTTTATACTGTCTTTTGAACAGTATTTTCTAACTTGATATATATCTTTTTAAAAATCATACTTTCTGGGCTGGGGATTTAGCTCAGTGGTGCCACCGCCTGCCTCACAAGCACAAGGTCCCGAGTTCGATCCTCAGTACCAATAAAAGAAGGGGAGTGCTGGGGATGTAGTTCAGTAGTAGAGTACCCTTGCATTCAGTCTGAGTACTGCTAGAAAAAAAAAGTTGAGGAAACTTTGGGGTTTCTGTAGAACTATACCTAGGAGTACTTGGGAAGAAATTACTGGATTTCAGAGTGGGAAATGTGTCCAAATGAAGCAAAAGTCTCTCTTGCTAAATAGCTACTTATCACAGATTAAAGAGGTAATGTCTGCATCATTTGCATGTGAGACAGCAATTAAACCTTTTCTTGCCAGGCATAATGGCGCCCACCTGTAGTCCCAGTACTCGAAAGCTGAGATAGGATTGCCATAAGTTAAGGCCAGCCTGAACTACATAGAGAGACCCTGTCAGTAGTCAGTCAGATCAATGGATCGATCCATCACATTCTTTTTTTGTTCCCCAGTACCGAGAATCAAACTTAGGACCTTGTGCTTGCCAGACAGGTGCAGTGCTGCTGAGCCACATCCCTGGCCCATTCTTATGTGGTTTCCAAGTCTTATTATAGTCACTTGGGGAACTTCATAGAAAATGATACTCAGAATGAAGTTCAATACTGTATATATTTTTTAGTAAAGCTGTGTAAGTTTGGGAACTACTGGTAGAGAATATGAATCAGTCCTATTTGATGTTGTTCATAGTCACCTGTTCTGCATTTTATTCTTATTAGTTAGACTTACTAAAATAATTTTCTAAGAATAAAAGATAAAAAGACCAAGAGAAAAGCCAAAAAAGGAAAAAATTTTCTTCCTAAGGTAAAATAATATATAATCTTTAAATGCGTCTTTGTTCACAAAGGCTTACATCTTAATAAGACTGTTCCAAAATGTAATACCCCTATAGAAATAATGAGTGTCATCCAGAAGTTTGAAAGGTCACTTATACAAAGTGATGTGATTTTTAAAATTTTTGTTTAATCAGATCATAAAGACCTTGGAGCACTTACCCATTCCTACTAAAAATATGTTGGAGGAAAGCAAAGTACTTCCAATTATTCAGCGTTGGTCTCAGACCAAGACTACTGCTCCCCAATTGAGTGAAGGAGATGGGTATTCCAGTGAAAATACATCTCGTGCACACACCCCCCTCAATACACCTGATCCTTCTACCAAGCTGAGCACAGAAGCTGACACAGACACTCCCAAGAAGCTCATGTTTCGCAGACTTAAAATTATAAGTGAAAATAGCATGGATAGTGCAGTCTCTGATGCAGCCAGTGAGCTGGAAGGCAAGGATGGCAAAGAGGACCTTGATCAGTTAGAAAATGTCACTGTAGAGGAAGAGGAAGAGATGCAGTCACGACAGCTATTCCCTGAACAGCTGCCTGAATTCAAAGTTGAGAGTGAAACCACTGTGGAGGCCAGTAAACTTCCCACATTGGAACCAGAAGCTGACGCTGAGATGGAGCCCAAAGAGAGCAGTGGCACCAAGTTGGAAGAACCCATTGCTGAGGAAACACCATCCCAGGATGAAGAGGAGGGCGTGTCTGATGTGGAGAGTGAGAGGAGCCAAGAACAGCCAGATAAAACAGTGGATATAAGTGATTTGGCCACCAAGCTACTGGACAGTTGGAAAGACTTAAAGGTAAGAAGCATTTTTTCTTCACTGTAACCTGAATTATTCAGGTTTAAGGTTCTGTAAACCTCAGTTAAGTTAACTGCTTTTCTAACCATCTGTATTTGAGAAATGGAATACTTTCTCTACTCTCAGCTTATGTTAAATGTGTCTCAAACATTCTTTTAAGATAAAATATTCAAAAATTTCAAATATTCAAATATTCTTGGCAAAAGTCATGGGCCAGTCAAACCAATATACAGATGTCTCCTTTTCCCTCATTCAGAGGAATATATTACAATAGTAACTTTAGTCATTCAAGCGTTCTTCTTTACATGAAAAATAAGCACATCTTTTCAGTAAAACCTTGATTCTATTTGTAATGAAGAAAATGTTTAAATTAATTGGAAATCAGTTTATTGGATTAATATATTACAGTTGAAATCAGAAAAACCAAATAATTTAGTAACTTCATCAAAAATAATTGAACATGAATTTTTATTCTATAAAAACAACTTTATGGAGCTACTTATTACTCAGTTCCACTATTGTCTCATATAGGCCTGATTTTAAATGCCTATTTCTTTGGACAGAAAACATCTAAAGAAAAAATAGGCCTAGAATCCTTATGCCTAATATAAATAAATTTTTTGTTTAAAAAATGTAGCAAGATGTGTAAGATTAGCTTTGCAGAAAACCTAGCCTGTGTCTTGAATAAATACAAGTGTGTGTAGAAAGATGAGTTTATGAGAGACATGGTAACATTTTGGTTGTAAGTGCTGGACCTGAAATCCACATCTCAAGGACCCTGAGGGAACAGGTCATTTCCCACCTTCTGTTTTTCTATTCCTCCTCTCCCCTGCTAGAGGTGAAGCAATCAAATAAACAAGCAGTCCAGATTTATTTGCCACAAGATGAAGGTACAAAGCTCACCACATTAGATCCTGTGATTTGATCCAGTGGACCTGGCCGTACACTGAATGAAATGAGTAGCTGGTGGTTTGGTTGTATTCATTGCTTCCCACTTGCTGTGTTGAGACCCTTCTTTAAGTATGGTGTGGTTTCAGCTTTTGTTTCTTGATTTGTGCTCTTACTTATTTTACTCTTCCATCACTTAAAATTCAGCATAAACTTTATTAAGTATTATGAAATCTGACTTTTTTATAAATGTAAAAGGAAGCGTTCATAACAGATCTGCTTGTGATAGAATGTGTGATTTCCGGGAATCAGAATTGCATTTAATTGGAAGATTAACTGGGATGGTCACCTATTTAAAGCCTATTTTATGACAGCACAGGAATCCCTAAAAGAAGTCCTTCTTGTGTTTGGAGGCTGTTGCTGCTGGAGCCTGCACTTAGGACTGTAGCTCAGTAACAAAAGTAGAGATGGAGACAAGTACAAAAGTGGCTATAGAAAAAATCCTCTGCAGCCATAGTGTTATAAGAATGAATGGGGTTGTGGACCCAGTAGTTTGCCTGAGAAGTCTATGATTGACAGCTTTTTATATCGCTAAGATATGATGATCATAAACCTGTCGTCTCTTAAAAACCATGAAAATAAATATTTTTGGTTTTCTGTGTAATAGTTTTTGTCGTTGTGATAATATGAATTATTCTCTAGAATAAATTTAACCCAATTAGATGTAACTGGAGTGATTCAAACTCACACGCTGGACATCAGTCCTTACAGAGTTATTTCTTCCCCTTCTTATCCTCACTTCTATCTGAAAGATCAGAGCAGTTTTATAATACGATGTAGGTATTATGATCCTCTTGACTTGAGGTTTAAAATTTTATTTATGCTTAAAATATCCTTCTTATCCTTCATACTTTGGATTTATCTTAACTCTTAGCACCAAGGCAGCCATTAAATAAAATCATCCTTTCTTCTTCAAACTGTAGTTTGCTCTGGAATTGTATTACTGAGAAATATCTTTACTTGCCTGTGAACTGTGATGTTATGTTACACATTGGAGTGGAGATTTCTTTATAGTCTAGTTAACATTTACTGTGGCTATGATTTCTAAACTCTGATTATGGTTGTCCTGTTTTTTTCTTTTTTGTTCTTTTTTAAAAAGATAATTTAGATAGGATTTAACCAGAAGTCTGAAATAGGAATCCATATTTGAACACATTTTAAAGAAACACATTAATGTTTAAAGAAACACATCACTAATGTGATGTATGTATCCATACTATCCCGGCATCAAAAGAGTTAACTACTTCTGTCTGACTTCCACCTATGTGTTTGAGTAGACAATGGCTGAAAAGAAAATACCTTATTCGACAAACCTTATTTAAGCATCTGTTGCCAAGCACAGTGTTAGTTGCTGATATTTAATTCCAAAATCATACTGAAAAACATTGATCCAAGATGGTGGTTATGTTAGCCACTCCAAGTCTCCCTGACCTTCTGGAGACACTAACATTTTTGGACATGTGTTCCACTTGCTTTTTCAACACTGGACAGAGTGAAGAACTGAAAGAGATTGCTTCTGATTTCTTAATCTTGATTTTGCTGTGAAGGCAGACTGTAGGGATCATCAGTAAATGAAAAAGGGTGGGAGGGAAGGGAATGAAGCTTCATGAATTACTCTTTGTCCTCCCAGATCTGATGATGATCTCCCTTGTAACTTGAACCATTTCCATCTAGCTTCTCAGGGCAGCAAGGAGCTTGTTAACATCACCAGCTGACCATGTGTCTCCTTTTCTCAACTCCATTTCCAACTTCGTGCTGAAGAAAAACAAGAACCTAGCGTGCATTCTGTGAAGAAACAGGAAGATGGTTGGGAAGTTGGATGATGCATGAAAAATATAATAGGTGAAAAGAGGACAGAGGTGGTTAACTCACTGGCGCCAGCGTTATTTTGGTGCGTCCATTGCCGACAATGGATGTCGTTCCGGGAAATTCCCTACTTCTGGCGAGAAAGGATTAAGTGAGCTATTTTTCTATACCTATATACACAGGAACACTGCCTTGACACCACGAGGCTTACACATTTGACTCCTAAAGTAGACCTGAACCAGAAACTTCACCTAGCACATTGTTGCTTATGAGCATGTATTCATTTTCATGTGCACATTTACTGGGCTACATTTTTGGCAGGGATTTGTGCATATATATCTGTCTGAAAAGGCATTGTTTGTTTGTTTCCTTTTTTTGTACTGGAGATCGAACTCAGGACCTTGTGGTTGCGAGGCAGGCGGCAGCACCATTGAGCTAAATCCCCTGCTAAAAAGGCATTGTTGTACATTATCCCTTCTGCTAAAAATACAGCTTAGATTTCACAAGGCAAAACAGCTGGTTACATGTAATGACTATTTATAACTTGACTGGAAAAATCTTCATTCATTTGGATCATGTGAAGAGGAGGAGGTAAGGTTCCCATGAACTTGGCAGTTTCAATTGTTAAGCACCAAGGGGTTGTAGTGGCTAGTGATTCCAGAGCCTCTCTCATAAACACTTTAGATTACAGATGTCCATCTCTCCTAATAAGTCTAGGTAGTTTCATTTGTACCTGGATTTAGATGATTTAGGGATAATATTTCCTATGCATGAGAAGTTAAGCACTTTTTAAAGACTCTTCTTATTCTTCTTTCATCTTTTATCTAGACATTATCCTTATTTTTAAAATACAGTATTTATCTAGAAAACTAAGCATTAAACTCTACAGAAAGTTGAAATAAAATACAGTTAACAAAACTGAAAAGTGTGATGCTTGAAATTTCACTCCACTAATACCATTTGTAAAATCTGCTGTGCAGCAGGTTACATGTCCTGATTTCTGTTATAAATTTCAGCCTTTAGTAGAGTGAAGAGATTATTTTATGTCCATGAAGATCAACATTACTTACTCTGCTTTTTAAAAACAATCAGAACTGCCTTCAAAGAATGCTGTTTTAGATAATGCAACATTAAATTTTTTTGTATGTCTCATTTGGTAAAAGGCAGAAATGGTCAAATATCAGTAATTCATGTTGTTATTGGGTTAAATACTTTTGTCTAAATCAGGTGTCCACTGCCTTTTTTTTTTTTTTTTGGTACCGGGGATTGAACTCAGGACCTTGCTCTTGAGAGGCTGGCACAGTGCCACTGAGCTAAGTCCCCAGCCCCCCACTGCCTATTTTTATAAAACCTTTTTTTTAAAGCACAAACCATGTTCATATTATTTTTTTTGGTACCGGGGATCGAACTCGGGTCCTTGCACCTGTGCAGCAGGCAGCAAAACCTAAATCCCCAGTCCCCATATTCATTTTTTAATATATTATCTGTGGTTGCTTTTGTATTGTAGTGGTAGAGTTGAGTGGTTGCCACAGAGATGGGATAATTTACAAGCCTGTAATATATATTATCTTGTCCTTTATAGAAAAAGTTTGCCAACACCTGATCTAAATGATAAAATACAGAACCTGGCCACCTTAAACACTCTTGTCTTTGAACAGAATTGTTTTTCCTTTACTCTTTTAGATGAACTCTTAGTTCTGTTTCCCTAAAAATATACAGTCATGTTTCTGTTGCCCATGAAGTTAGTATTGTTGTCGTTTAAAGTATTGACTTTGTTCAGGAAAAGTTATTTTAAGTGATTTGAATGTGAGACCCTCTGAGAAATGAGAGAGTAATATGCATTTACAGAAAGAATGTGTAGGCTACAAAAGTGTGTTATGGAATGTTCCTCCCATGATGATATCAGTCAGAAACTTGAGAGACTTTTCTAGTGTAGATGTAGGTGGTAAAATCTAGCCTTACTTGTAACCATAGTGGAGAATTCGTGTTTTTCTTTTTAATGTTTTAAATTTTAAATTTTGTTTTAGTTTTTGGAGTCAAGATCTTGGTATGTAGTTCAGGGTGGCCTTGAACTTACTGTGTAGTCCAGGCTGGCCTCGAACTCGTGGTGATCATACTGCCTCATCTTCCTAAGTGCTGGGATGACAGGTGTGTGCCACCGTAATAGTTCAGATTCATGGATTCTTGCTTTATTCAATAAATAATGATCCACCAATTCCATTATTTGATGTGTAAACTGCCCCATATTTGGTCAGTGGGAACTTTTTAAAGATGGCTTTAGCATCATTTTGACACCCTATGCCTACCCTCCATGAAGCCAGGGCCTTCACGCTGAGCTACATTCCCTAGCTTTTTGTTTTTGGTTTTTTTGTGGTTTTTTTTGAGATGGGATCAGGATCTTGCTAAATTGCCCAGGGTGGGCTTGAATTCATGACCTTCCTGCCTCGGCTTCTCAGAGTGCTAGGACTACCAGTGTGTGCTGTGCCATGCCCACCTCCATTACTTTTTAAACTTTTGGTACAGCATTCCAGACTCAGCTTGTGAGTCTCCCCTTCTCAGCCTGGAATTAGCCATTTCTCCGAGAAACTCTGGTGTCTTGTGGTGGGAGATGATATTTTGAAATCAATAACTGGGCTCTAGGGGAGATCTGCTTTTAGGAGCTGTGAGCAGATTGTATTAAAATGTGTGTTATGTGTCTGTGTATATATATAAAGTACTTGACCACTCTACATTTTTCTTTCCTTCTGTTAATCTGAGACCACCTCCTCTTCTGAATCTTTTGTGCTTCCCTGGGACTCTCACTTACTGTTCTTTTTTTGAGACAGGGTCCCACTATGTAGTTCAGGCTGGCCTTAAACTCACTATACAGCCCAGACTGGTCTCAAAACTCTTGGCAGTCCTCCTGTCTCAGCCTCCTGAGTGCTGGGATTACAGGTATGTGCCACCATGCCTGTCTGTTTCTTATCTCATAAAAGGATGTATTTTGGCACACCTGAGATTTCTGTCCTTCGTGTCAATAGGTCACATCAACTCTTTGCCACTTAATTTGGGCTTTTGTCTTTTTCTTTTTCTTGTTCTTTTCCTGGGGAACAGACATTTAATGATATATTGCTTGTCAGAGAAGTGAATACAGAGGCCTTTAAAACCTGTAATCCAGGAACCATGCACCATAAATCTAAAGTAGTTTCTTACCACAACTACCCTTTAAATACTGTGATCTTTTTCTCTCCAAAATGACCTGAATCTCACATGAAAATAATTACCAGTTGGGAGGGGAACCTAGCTTTGTAGCCAGAAATAAAAATCAAAGGAAAAATAGCAATTCACTGGTTAATTGGTAAAAACAGAGAATCCAGTGCTCTTCACTATGCTGTTTTGCTCTTCTTCGGCCCATCCATGTTTGCTCTCAGAGGTCTGAATAAGTCATCTGAAATTTACTACTTTGGAGCTCACCACAGTGCTGATCTTATTTCCCATCTGTAGCCCTCAAGAAACATTTGTTATCTGATGGCACAAAGCCCTCCACAGAACCCTTCCTTGGCGTGGATTTAGTTTGACTATCATATTTTTTCAAAGTGATGTACATGCTACCTGACAGCTGGCACTTCTGGTGTGCTCAGCTTGATCAGGAACTGCTTACTCTCCAGCAGCCCCATCCCTGTGATACAGGTTCCAATCCTTTTGTCTCTTGTCATTTCTTGTTTAGACTCTTGGAGCAGTCCCCTGTTTGTCTTTCTTGCTCCCATTCTTTTCTCCCTTCATATTATTCTGCATTATGTTACAGCGTTAACTTGTAAAACACAGATGTGATTGATAGAAATCTCTAGTAGAATCGCAGAGACCCTCATTATTCAAGGAACAGAGCCTCTAATGTATAGAATGGAAGCATTTCTGTGTCTTCCCTAACCTTCTTGTCCATCACTTTCCTTTACATATTCAGTGCAGGAATCACATCAGTCCTTCATTTTGTATTCATTTCTCCATGTCTTTGAACAGCCTCTCTGTGCCTGGAATATTTTTTTTCCTTAATATCCTTTCACTGAGTTTGATGGTTTCAGTTCATTCTTTACAATGCTTTGTACTGTCTTTTTCTGAGTTTTTTTTAAAAAAGTAGTAATTTTAACAGATTACAAAGATTATTTACTTAGATGTTTGTTTCCTCTCCCTAAATTGTGAGCTCTTCAAGGGCAGGGACCATTCTTTTTTTTTTTTTTTAATTAAGTTTATTTATTGGTACATTTTAGGTATACAGTATAGTTACATTCATCATTGGGATCTTGTACCTTTACATGATGTATCTTGGTTCTTATTTTTTCCCCATTCCTGGCCCTCCACCCCCTCCACCCTTCCCTATTTACAAATAATTTGTTTCCATTCTTTCCCTTTTCTCATATTTTTTCTTTTCCTTTCTTTCCATTCCCCTACCCCTCCCACTTCCGCTACTCCTTTAGACCTTTTCTTCCTATTTCACATTATCAGTTGTACATTTTGATCCTTATTTACACTTTAGTTTTTCACACCAGAGAAACTATTCAGTATTTACACATGTGTGTTCTATTTATTTCACTTAGGATGGCCTCAGTGTGCATCCACTTAGCTATAAATGTCTCTGGTTTCTCTTTCTTTATGGCTGAGTAGTACTCCATTTTATAAAAAAACCACATCATCTTTATCCAGTTTCCAGTTGATGGGCAATTCGGCTGTTTCCAAGTTTTAGCTATTACAAACTGGGCAGGCACCGTTCTTTTTTTTGTTGTTTTTTGGTACCAGGGATCAAACTCGGGTCCCTGCGCTTGTGCAGCAGGTGGCAAAACCACTGAGCTAAATCCTGGGCAGAGACCATTCTTAATCTTTGTAGTAAAAGTTATTTTTATTATAGTATCTGGGTAGTAATGGTTACAATAATAAACAACATCTTAATGATTGTGAATGACTACTAAGTGTCTTCTATAACCTGTGGTGCATTCAGTATACAGAGTAGTGTTTTGGGTCACTATCCTTTAAAATTTTTTTCCATGATTCCCCATTACACTGCTAAAATTAAATTCATTTTCCTTAACATGACTTGCATGCCATGGCATTGTCTGATGCCTATTTATTTTTCTATTCTAAATTCAAGTTATCCTAATGTAACAGTTGGTTATTGTTTCCCTTCCTCTTTCCTTACCTTTTCCCTACCCTTCCCCTATCCTTCACCACCTTTCCCCTACCCTCTTATTCATTCCTGAAAATGTTTTTGTTTTAGGTGTCTGTTCTCATTTAAAGTTTAACTTTTCCCCCGGCTGAATCATACCTGTTTCTCTAAGATAGTGCTTGTTCTACCTTTGTGTATGCTCCCATGAGATCCTTTCAAGTCATAGCAAATAACATTTCACAGTGGCACACTGAACAAAGATAGATAGATGAGTTCTGTCTTCCCACTCAAGTCTTAGTGTTCTACTTCCTAGGTGTGAAGAGCCTGGGTAAAGTTGTTTGGTATTTCATAAATGTTTGAATGAAAAAATGAAGAAAAGTCTGTCTTTTTCCATAGTTATCACACTATTTCTTGAATCCATAGTGTGCATCTTGTGTTTGATAGATGATCAGAAAATACTTGTGTGAGTGTTATGTAATTGTTTCAGTCCTGTGAGGTATGTGGTGGGGTTTTGTTTGTTTTTAAGCGGCTGTACAAGGGCAATAAACAGGCTCATGAGGTTATGACTTAGCTTTTGAGTAGAGTGCTAAAAATTGACTCAGGCCTTCTGATTTAAATCCTATATTCTTCTACCCCACTTTCTGACCTAAATAATAATCATTTCTTTGTTCTTACCAGGCATCTTGTGCAATTTTTTTCTCTTTGGTACTTTTCACATTTCTTTTAATCTGCTTCTGATTTAAAAACTGTAATAAGTCTGCTTTCATTCTATCCTAGAATCCATTTTAATGTTTTGTTGAAATATCTTTTTTTCCTTAATGCTGCAGGCATTTTCAACCTATGATCCATGATTGAACATGAGATTTTCATAACTTCTGAGATTAGTGGAGGTCTTTTCTGGTGTGAAGGCCCATAAATATAAGCAGATTCTCTAACAGGAACCCATATATGTGTGGGATGGGAGAAGGACGAACTGTGGTCCCAAAAGGGTTTTCTGGGTGGTTTGAACATTAGGAGGTTTGGATTGACTAGTGCAACAGGAAATTCAGAGAAATCAGTTGGAGGATTGTGGTGATTTTGAAATTTTAACAATTACAATAGTGGAAGAAGTTAAATTTGAAAAGTATGAGGAAAAATGTTAGATGTAGATTCAATTTGCCTGGAAAACAGAAATCTAAAATTGGAGAAACAATTATGACCTTGATTATTCATCAGTGATTACCATTATTCACAAAAGTGCTTTTATCCCTTTTTTGTGAACACATGCTTACTGCTGAACTAGGAGGAACTTGAAAGCAGGAACTGTGCCACCTGGTGACTTGCGTGCTTCAGTACTGAGCCTGAGCCTGCCAGAAGTATGTAGAATAAAACTGCCTTGCCAGAGGAGGGTCTTTGAATTATAGTCAAGATGGGCAAGGCTAGAGAAGAGAGTAGGAACAAGTTTAAACTGAATGACAGTTTCCAGGGAGAGCTTTTTAGATGTGGTAGTTACTAAAGAGCGACTAAAAGTTGCCTTGTGAGTAGCCGGATCTTCACCAGGAATATGGTCCGTGCACCGGTTATTTTGGTACTATGCTCAGTGCGTCTTCTGACACGTTATCTTCTTCTCCTCCCCCCTGCATCCCCCTTCTCCTTTTTCCTTCTCCTCCCCCTCTTTTTAAAAAAATTAAGACTATTTCTGTACATGATACAAAATTCAAAAGGCATACACTGATATGTTTTCCCCTCCCACCCCTGTTCCTTGGAGGCAGTCAGTACAACCAGTTTCTTGTGTAGCCTTCCAGAAATACCTTACACACATATATTTTGTCTTATTTTTTAATAAAACTGGAAGTACTATTTACCTTTTGTTTTTTAAAAAAGTTACAAAAATGATAGTTTATTAAAAAAATTCTTTCATTCATTTTTTTCTTTGGATCAAAGCCCATGGCTTCACTATGCTAGGCTGCCTCTGCCACTGAGCTGCATGCCCAACCATTTATTTATTTAGGTACTGGGGATCGAACTATTTTATTTATTTAGGTACCGGGGATCTAACTACTCTCATTGTGCTTGTGAGGCAGGCGTGGTGCCACTGAGCTA
>NW_004624730.1:74232130-74244300 GCF_000247695.1 Heterocephalus glaber
CCCAAGCACAAGGACCTGAGTTCGATCCCTGGTTCAAAAAAAAAAAAAAAAAGTGCTACATTGGGCCAGGGATTTAGCTTAGTGGTGCTGCAGCCTGACTCGTAAGCACAGGGTCCTGAGTTCGATCCCTGGTCCCCCGCCCCCAAGTGCTACATTGCTTTATCAGTGGGCTTCCAAATTAGCATACATCCTCCACTCCTTCTCTCCTGTGTACAGGTAGTTTCATCAGAGCTGTGATTCACTACCCTGCTGAAAATTAGACAACCCCAGGAAGCTTTTATAGAAACACCATCCCAGAAAATTGAATCTCTGAGTGTGGCTTCCACATAAACTTTTTTTTAGAAGCTCCTCAGATGATTCTGATGGCACAAAGAAGGCTGAGAATCACTAGATTAATGGCTTTTCTTAGCAGTTCTCAAATCTCATTATAAGAGAGAATTTGGGAAAAAACTACACATAGCCAACTTCAGCTCAGAGCCATATAGTCTCTCTTTCCTCTTGGGCTGGTTTTGCCTATAGGGAGAATACATTTCGGTCGGCTACTCTGAAGAGTGTCTGGGGTTATCAAGTTGCCAGCTTCTACTGAATCAGGGATAGACCGGAAGGACTCTTAGCTCTGTCTGACTCATTGTCTAAGAGGTTACCAGACTTGGAGAAAAGAATGCCATTTAGAGCCAGGCATGGTGGCTCACGCCTGTGATCTCAGCACTTGGAAGGCTGAGGCAGGAGGATTGCTGTAATTAAGACCAACTTGGACTACATAATGAGACCCTGTCTCAAAAAAAGAAAAAAAGGGATGGGGTGGGGTTGAGATTAGCTCTGTGCAAAGGCCCTGGGTTCAATCCCCAGTACTGGGGTTGGGGAGGATTGAGTGCAGAAGCAAGGTTTTTTTCCTTCTTGTTTTCCTTTTGAGACAGATCTTGTTGTGTAGCCCAGGGTAGCCTCAAACTTGTGATCCTCCTTGATGAACCTCCCAAGTGCTAGGATTACAGATGTGCGCCAACACACGTGGCTAAGAGGCAAGATTCTTTTAATTCTCTCTGTTGGCAAGGTGAGAATCATGGTCTCCTAACTCACAGTTTAGTGTTCTTATACTACTCTTAAGTTGAGTAAAAAAAGTGACTTTACATCCACTGCTGATGTGAATGAAGCCAACTCAGATAAACATTTTCTGATGGAATGTGTAGTTTGTGAGTGTGACATTATTCTCAACAGACTTTCATATCACTCAGCCTAACATTGTTTATTCACAAGACAAAAATGAATTTAAGAAATATCACACTAATTTTCACATGGCTGTTTCATTCTCAGCTTCCAATACTGTGAGATTTTGGAAAACTCCAGCTGGATTTTCAGGACTTCAGTCTTCTAATGTATAAGTTGGAGAGGAGGGAGTTAGATCATCACAGTTTCCAGCTGAAATTTTGTATGTAACTTTGACTTCATAATAAGGATGAAGTTAGCCACTCCAAAGATGTGGGCATATATTGATGGAACTTGTGTTTCCATGCTGTTAGGTTCACAGTAAGTAGTCAATAGTAATTGTTTATTCAGTTGAGACTTTTTTTTTCTGTATGGGGATCGAACTCAGGACCTTGTACTTTCGAGGCAGATGTGGTACCACTAAGGTAAATCCCCCGCCAAGTTTAAATTTTGCTTTTTTGTTGGGTTTTTTTGGTACTGAGGATTGAACTCAGGACCTTGTGCTTGCAGGGTGCGGAACCACTGAGCTAAATCCCCAGCTATTCTGTGAACTTCAGCATACATTTTCAGCTTAGCAGTTGACCTAAACTTTTGAATGGAACTAAGAACTTTTAGTATTTCAAGGATAAGTTGCTAAATTTTTCAAGTAATTTTTCCTGTTTGTAAAATGGAGATACTACTTACCTGGTAGGGTTGTTTTGAACCTCAAATAAGATGATGTATTTGAAAGATTAATTGTTTTTTTAATTTTTGGTTTTTTGAGACAGAGTCTTATTCTGTAGTTCAGACTTGCCTTGAACTCACTGTGGCCCAGGCTGGCCTCACATTTGCAGTGATCCTCCTGCCTCAGCCTCCTGAGTGCTGGGATTATAGGTGCACACCATCATGTCCAGCTGCATTTGAAATGTTTAGAATAATACCTGACAAATAGGAAAATTACACAAATGCCTGTAACAGTTGCCATCTATGTAGTATCTGTATTGTTCATATATGTCATTTTAAGTGGCAGCTAAATATTACATCCTGACCCTTCCTCAGTTGTGTGTTGCTATGTAGGCCATTTCACATTTCCACAAATATTGATAGAACCAATAATAATGTAGAGATCCCAGATAGGACCACTAGGTTACACAGGTGTGTGCCTAGTATTACATGATTATTTGAAAGAAGAGATACTATTTATGTGTGATTGAGAGTTGTGGATTTGTAGTGTGACATTGCCAGAGATTCCTTAAGATCAATTTTGGTACAGTATTAGATGCCATTCCAGGAGCAACAATGGCTTAATCACTGTAACAGTACCATTGTAAAAGTACATAGTACATTTGGCGATTAGCCAAGCTGGCTTTGCATTTACAGAAAATTCCTGCTGACAGGCAGGAATTGTCTTTACACATACACTTTCTGATGTTTTTATGTAACTGGGTTATTGCTGCTTTTCCTCCCTTGAGTAGGAGTGGTAGGTGAGATGTTAGAATTGTACTTACAAATACAGTTAGTAAGGAAACAATACGTATTTTATGCAGAAAGCATACTGAAATGAGAATTCTCCAGAAGGATATTCTTGGCAGAAATGTAATGCCCAGTCGCTTAAGCTGCTCCTTTTGTAGTGAGATCATACAACCCTGGTTGATGTAAAATAAGGACATTTGTGCTGTATCTCTCCCTCTCTCTCTCACACATACAGTATTGGGAATTAAATCCAGGGTCTCACAAATGCTCACCCCCAACTCTTTTTGAGACAGAGTTTTACTAACTTGCCCAGGTTGACCTCAAATTCATGATCCTCCTGCCTCAGCTTCCTGAGTAGTCGGAATTACAGGTGTGCAGCACACCTGCTGTTTTTACTAGTTTTTAAGGGATCATACTGGGTTCTGTTTTTGTTTAAAGCCAAATAGAAGTCAAATTTTGGAAAATAATAGCAGTTTGTTCCTTCCCATTTCTTTGTTGACATATGAAACCTTATCAGTTTCAAAGCAGTCACTACTTCCACCCCACACTAATCCTTTTGGTTTATTTTTTTGCAGGAGGTGTATCGAATTCCAAAGAAAAGTCAAACTGAAAAGGAGAGCACAGGTAAGTATTCAGCATTATTCTATGGAAATGGCTTTATGAATATTCTTTTTGTATATGCAGAGGTGATCGATAAGAACTTTAGCTTTCGGTTCTTGAAAGCATACAATATATAATTAGATAAATTAAACATTTTGTGTAAAAGTTTGGAAAGTTGCACTGTTTTTGGGGGGGTACTGGGGATTGAACTTGAGTCCTTGCGCTTGCACAGCAGGTGGCGAAACTACTGGGGTAAATCCCTGGCCCCGAAAGTTGCACTTTTTAAAAAATAAATTTTATCCCTTTCCCCACCTCAATCCCCCTCCCCTCCTTATGTACAAAGGCTTTGTGGAAAGTTGCACTTTTCTTCTTTTGTAATGATTTTTTGCCAAAGGAGAGGTCCCTTAACTACTTGTGTTGATCCTTTCCTTGAAGTCATGGTCTTCAGGAGCTTCCCATCCATTCATTTGTTCCTCAAGAGTAGACATGGTTAATTCTGTACTCCCAGAGGTCTGTGAAAGAATATTTACTTCTAATATTTATGCAAAAGCCTATGTATATATTTACTTTTCTGGGGAAAGTTTAAAACTTGTACCAGATTTTCAGGACAACAGTGATCCCTGAAAAGGCTAAAAAAATCATTGTTACAGAACAGAAACAGGGAATCCATGGTTTCTGGGCTTTACAGTTAGTTATGTTTCAAAGGAGTTTTTGTTTTAGGAATTAAAGCAGTGAACTCAGTTATAGTGGCAGTCATTGGTTTCTTGAAGTCCTCCAGCATTGAGCCAGTATAGAATGAAGAATCCAGTTTGTAGGATTTTTTTTTTTTTTTTTTAGTCTTTTACCTTATTTTTGGTGTGTATAGCCATAATTTTAAAAAGTCTTGGGCTGGGGATTTAGCTCAGTGGTTTCACCGCCTGCTGTGCAAGCACAAGGACCCGAGTTCGATCCCCAGTACCCAAAAAAAAAAAAAATTAAAAAAAAAAAAAGTCTTATTATTAAGGACCTGTGAGAGATCTTTTGCACCGTTACTGTGTCTTTGGCACATTTTTAAATTCTACTGGTTTAATCTCTTCATAACCAGACATCAGTCAGGAGTGCAGAGAACTCTTTCTATAAGAAAGAGAGCAACGGGCCAGGGATGTAGCTCAGTGGGACCGTGCCTGCCTGGCAAGCGCAAGGTCCTGAGTTCTATTTCCAGTACTGAAAAAAATAAAAAAAGAAGCCAACACTGGGCAGTATTGGTTGGCAAAAATGTGGCACCACTGTGGAGTTGATTATCTGAGGCTAACTGCCTGAGCTCACTTAGTTGAAACCATTAGTAACGTAGACAAAGCTTAAATATCCATGAAAGTTTTCCTGCAATATTTTGCAAGTATTTAGTCTGTTGTTGAATTCCAGGGGATACAGAAAATGGTATTTAATGGACAACTATGATCTTTTTAGGGAGCAGCTTTTTATGTGGCATCTTCAGTGTCTTCTTCACATATGGAACCCCCATCTCAGTTTCTGACTTTTAGAACAAGGAAGTTGTTATTAGTGGGTTGGTTTTTTTTTTTTGGCACCGGGGATCGAACTCGGGTCCTTGCACTTGCACAGCAGACAGCGAAACCACTGAGCTAAATCCCTGGCCCAACAAGGAAGTTGTTATAATGCAAGCCTGTATTCACTCTTCTGTGTCAAGAAATGAAAGCTTAGAACCTTTAAAATTTGAATGAACTAGGAAATACATAGTCTAGCTGTACCTCTGTTTTATAATATGAGAAAATTAGCCCAAATAAATGGAATAACTTCCCTGCCTCACATATTCTAAGGTACAGAGTTAGAATGTGAACTGTTGATGTGAGTCCTTTTTTTTGTTTTACTATGTATAGTGGAAAAATAGGTGCACTTGAAGAAAATTTACACCAGGGCGAGAAACATGACTTTGAAGGAGGAAACAATAGTCCTGAGCACTTCATAGGAAGACATAGTGCTAGTACCTTGTGAACTGGACCAGTTAATTGTACAGCATTTTATATCAGCATGTGATGCAAATTCTGTTAGCCTCCCCACTGTCAGATGCTTATACATGGGGTTTTTGGCTAAAAGAAGTGGAAGAATGGCTTGTGCAAATCTCATCCTGCAGTGAGGACTGATAGCATGTTTTTATGATGTGACAAGAAGAAAAAAACCCATCATGTTTATTGAGAATCTGCTTTGTGCTAAGAGTAATATTTTATGAGAAAGTCTTTCTTTAATAGTGCAAGCCTAGCATAGTGGTGCACACCTGTAATCTCAGCACTGAGGAAACTGAGGCAAGGAGGATCAAGGCTAGCCTCAGCTACATAGTGAGACCCTGTTTCCAACTAAGAAAAAGGAGGGAGAGACTAACATGCAAAGCAAAAGCATATATTACCAATCAATTTATATTGAAGTGTTTAATAGCGACTGAAATGTTCAGTGGGGAGATGACTTAGGAAGGTGAGAAACCATTTAGTAAGCATGATTAGTGAAGAGCAGTATTCAGGTCAGCTTTGGGGAAAAAATGGCAATGGAATTTTGGTTAAGTGAAGATAGAATAAGAACCATTCTCAGTAAAGAGAAACAGTGAAGAAGGCTAGTAACACCATCTTTTAATAGGAAGTTGTTATTCTTTTCTTTGGAGATGTATCTCCCTGCCTAGCCCTGATAACTTCCAAAGTTAATATCTGTGTTTGAAATACTTTTCCTTTTTAGTTGTAGTTCATAAAAAATTGTTTAATCGTTTTTTTTTTTAATTAAGGAAATGTTTCTAATTGATGTTTTTATGCTTAGCATGTCAGGCTTTTCTACCCATTGAAATACGGAGTTACAGGTCCAGTTGAAGGTTTTCTATATTTTGAACTGACGAACAGATTGCCTTGCCAAAGGTAAAAGGAACATCTTGTGTGCACTGACGGTATTTGTTAGAAGTGCTGAAGACTTAGTCTGAGTCTTTGATGGGGAAAAGAGAAGGGCACTTGTGGAAGAGAGTTTAAGTCAGTAAAGTGAATACATAAGATTTGAGTCTCATTCATATTTGGACAAGATTGCTGAAGGAAGGGTCCATAGGTCCATTTGTTGGATAGAAGTTTAATCACATACTTGATTTACTGTTATAGTGGAGAGGAGTCTACCAAATAAAGTTTTCAAAATATTTTTCCCTTAGTAACTGAGCGAGGAAGAGATGCTGTTGGACTCAGAGATCAAACAGCTGCCCCAAAGACTCCTAACAGGTCAAGAGAGAGAGATCTAGATAAGCAGACTCAGAGTAAAGAGAAAAGGAAACGAAGGGGCTCCCTCTCACCACCTTCTTCTGCCTATGAGCGGGGAACAAAAAGGTCAGATGACAGGTAAGTGATTGTGTTTTCTTTTTGGGGGCCAAGTCAGAAAGTATCCAAGCCAGCAGATGTGGTGACTTGTAATCCTAGCACTCTAGGAGGTTGAGACAGGAGAATTGCAAGGTCAAGGCAAATCTGGGCAACTTAGAGACTTAGACTGTCTAAAAAGTTAGAAGGACTAGAAACGTTGCTCAGTGTGAAGGCCCTAGGTTCAGTCCCCAGTACTGCCACAAAAACAAAAACTAAAAACGGTGCCCAAGTGTCATGCAGTTTGCTCTGAGTCTACTTCTGACTTTGGATACCAGTGACTTTTGGAATTAGTATTATGTCTTGATGAGTGATAAATCTTAAAGGTTCTCAATCTCATTTGGATAGTTTCTATTTGATAATATATAAGTACTATTTAGGGAACCAAAGATTTATTCTTTAAAGTGCAATGGAGATTGATGGGAGATAACTCTTCAAAAGTAATGGTGTCAAAAGGCTGAGGCAGGAAGATTGCAAATTTGAGGCCAGCCTGGGCAATTTAGGGAGACCTTGGCTTTAAAAAATTTAAAAATTTGGGGATGTAGAGCACCCCTCCATTCAGTCCTCAGCACCTTCCCCCAAAGTAATAATAATTCTTCCAAAGTCAGAACTTTAAAGGTGATGGTCTGCACTTGTAATCCCAGGTACCCTGAAGGCTGAGGCGAGAGGATCACAAAGTTTAAGACCAGCCTAGGCAATTTAAATTTTTTGAAAAAAAGAGAGGGAGCTAGGAATATAACTCAATGGCAGTGTGCTTGCCTAACATTCAAGGGCCTGCGTTCAATCACCACTACCATCAAAAAAAGGGGTAAGAACTTTGCTGAGCATGGTGGCTCATACCTGTAATCCCAGCTACTTAGAGGGTGAGGCAGGAGAATCACAAGAGTGAGGCCAGCCTGGGCAACTTACTTGTTTTCTAGTGAATCTAGTGAACCTTGTGCCACACCAATCAAAATACTGATTTAAAAATACCAGAGACTCCCTTCTGCTGGTGGAAAAGCAAACCACATTGAGAGCTAACAAGTATTTCTTCCATGGAAATTCTTTTCAAGTTAAATTTGCTTTTTAAAAAAACTAACAAATAGGATTTGTATAATTCAGTTGCCAGAATTTTTTAATTTTGGGCAGTGTAGATATTTAATAGTAATTCATTGTGATTTTAATTTCATTTCCCTGATCACTAAATAGATCAAACATCTTGTTATGTTTATTGGCCATTACTTTTTCCTCTTCTAGAAAATGTCTTTTATGTGTTGCCCATTTATTGAATTATTTGTCTTAAGTTTTAGGACTTCTGGGTATGTATTCTAATTCTGTCTTGATAATTTTTGCAACTATATTCTATGAGTTTATGACTCATATTTACTTTTTTGGGTATCTTTTAATATTCAAAATTAATGTGTAATTACATATATGGTTGGTTTTTTGTGGGGTTTTTTTGTATTTTTCCTTTATAGTTAGAACTTGCTGTGACTTAACAAATCCTTCTCAGGGCTGGGCATATAGCTCAGTGGTGGAGTGCTTGCCTGGCAAACACAGGGCCCTGGTCTTGATCCCTGGCACTAGGAGGGGATGGGGGAGGAATCATTAGCTACCCTGGAAGTAATCATATATATGTGTTTTTGGAAGAGAATTAAATCCCTTAAATCTAATTGGAGTTGAGTGTGGTGGCGCACACTTGTAATCCCAGCACTCTGGAGACTGAGGCAGGAGGAGGATCACAAATTCAAGCCCAGCCTGCGCAGTTTAGCAAGACCGGACTCAGAATTTAAAGGGGGAGAGGGCTGGGGATGAAGCTCAGTATGAAGGCCCTGGGTTCAATCCCCACTACCACTAAACAAACAAGTAAAATAAAGGGTTTCTTCAATAAAATGTGTAGTTCTCTCCAGACGGGATTATGTATCTGTGGTATATTTATCTAGGAACTTTAATTTTTTCTTACATTTTTGGTTAGGTATTTAGATACACAGTTGACTTATATATTGATAATCTGTTTGGTGGCCATTCAAAACTAATTTTGAAAATTTGTATGAGGTTTTGCTGGTCCCCCACCCCCGTGTTTGTATGTCAGCACCTCTTGGCGTTTGTTTTCTTTTTCTTCTCTAACCCTTGTGTGCCCCCAGCTCCCTCTATCCTCTTCTCCTTCCCTCAGTGCCAGGGATTGAATCCAAGTCCTTCACGCTAAGCTGCACTCCCTGACCCTTTTATTTTTTTCTTTTGAGATGTGTTTTCCCTAAATTGCTCCACCTGGGCTTAAACAAAGTGTGATCCTCCTGGCTCAGTCTCCCAGAGTGTTGGGATCATGGGCGTGTACCACTGTGCCCACCTTAGCATTGAGCTACATCCCCACCACCCCTCTTTAATTTTTTAATTTGAGACACTTTCTTGCTAAGATTTCCAGGCATGATTCAGATTTGTCATCCTCCTTCTCCCTCAGCCTTCCAAGCACTGGGATTTAAGCACATGCCACCATGCCAGACTTTGTCTTGTTTTCTGCTAATAAGAACCTCCAATACAAATCGGAAAGTGATAACTTTTTTCTTGCATTAAGATGTTTTTGTTTGGTTTGGTTTTGGTACCGGGGATCAAACTTGGGTCCTTGCGCTTGTGCAGTCGGTGGAACCACTGAGCTAAATCCCCAGCCCTGCATTAATTAAAACCAGGGCCTCACACACGCTAAGTGCTTGACTACTGAGCTTTTTAAAAGCCCTTTTAAAATTTTGAAACAAGGTCTTACCTAATTACTCAGGCTGGCCTTGAATTTGCTGTCTTGCATCAGCCTCCCAAGTGGCTGTAATTACAGGCATCTGCTACCTTGCCCAGCAATATTTTTTGTCTTAATAATGATTTATACTGATGTTTTCATTTTCTGCTTTCTTTTTTAAAGATTTTTTATGTTGGTTTTCTTTTAATTCTTAATTTGCATGTGTTCTTAGCTCATTAATATCCAATATGTTTTCTCTTCTAATTCCAGTATGATTTCCAGTGTATGCTTGCATTTTTTGCTTAAGTTTGCTTTTAACCATTAGTTGGTCTTGTGGGCTGGGGATTTAGCTCAGTGGCACTTTGCCTGCCTTGCAAGACCAAGGTCCTGAGTTCAATCCCAGGTACCACAAAAAACCCCCCCAAAACCCATTAGTTGGTCTTGTATGATACCAGTTCTTGAAATTTTGTTTAGACTTGATTTATAGTCTTAAATTCTCTTTGTTTGATATTAATAGAAGTATACTGTCTTTTTTTTTTTTTTTCTGTCTTCTTTTTTTTCCTTTTTCTTTCAACCTTTTCTTCTTTCTCTACACTGGGGATTTATCCCAAGGTCTTTGTATTATGTCCCCAGCTCTGTTTATTTATTTTTTTGAGACAAGATCTTGCTAAATTCCCCAGGCTGAGTTTGAACTTGTGATAATCTGCCTCAGCTCCCCAGAGTGCTAGGATTACAGATATGTACCACCATACCCAGCTTGGCTTTAACTTTGTATGTGTAATAAATAGTTTATAACTTATGTTGTAAAAATACATACTGGTAGTTCTTTTTTGGCTATTTCAATCAGCTTAATGAAAATCTAAAATTGATAAATATTCTAAACAATACAGGTACTTAGAATCTTACTCATTTTTCTTGCTTGCATTACTCATATTTAAAAAATCAACTATTATGAGGTATAAATTACTTAGAATAAGATTATTTTAAGTGAATTCAGTGGGTTTTGTCAAATGCAACCAGCACCACAGTCATGCATACAGAGCATTTCCATTGCCTCAGAAAATTCCCTTGTGTTCCTTCGTAGTCAGTTTTTCCCATACAGTAAGTATCTCTCACTCCTGCTATCCACTAACTCTGTTCTTTGATTCTCTTTTCCAGAATGTCATTTATATGGTATCTATCATAAGTACAATACATTTGAATGTTGTGTCTCCATAGTTCTTTTTGGGGGGGGCGGCGACGGAAACAGAGATAGAACTCAGGACCTTGTGCTTGCCAGGCAGGCTCAGTGCCACTGAGCTAAATCCCCAACACTCCATAGTTCTTTATTACTGAGTCCATTGTATAGCTGTACAAATTTATAAATATATCAGACATTTGGGTTATTTCCATCTCCTCCTCTCCTCCCCCTCCTCTGTCCTCCCTCCTCTTTTTTTTTTTGAGATATTGTCTTCCTACATACATTCCAAGCTGGCCTTGAACTCATGATTCCCCTTCCTTAAGCTGCTAAGTGCTAGAATTACATGCATGTGCTACCGTGCCCAGCTGTGTTTCCACATTTGTGCTGTTGTAAATATTGCTTTTCTGTACAAGTCTTGTCCCTTGCTTTATTTATTCATTTATTTTTTGGTACCAGGGATCAGACTTATGACCAGGCAGGTGCTGTGCCACTGAGCTAAATCCCTGGCCCTATTTTTTTGTTTTTATTTTTAAATGTTTTATTTTTGAGGAACTGAGGATTGAACCTACATCATCTTTTACATTGGGCTAGCTTCCCAGCCCTTTTTATTTTTTATTATGAGTCAGGATCTTGCAAAGTTGCCAGGCTGGGCTCAAACTTGTGACCCTCCTGCCTCAGCCTCCCAGTGTGCTGGGATTGTAGACATGCGCCAACAGGCCCGTCTGAATCCCATGTTTTAACTTTTTAAAAAATTTAGTTGCTTTCATTTATTTTCAGTATATACATGGAAGTGGAATTGCTGGATCATCTGATAGTTCTATGGATAATATTTTGAAAAATACCTCATTTTTAAAGGGCAGTTTAGTTATGTTAGCAGTTCTTCTCAATACTTTGATGCTATGGTCCTCTGACTTTCCCTGTTGCTTTTGTGAAATTTATTGGTCTGTTATCATTCTTCAAGTAGTTTTGCTTTTCTCTTAGTCTACTTTTAAATTTTTTCTTTCTTTTTTTCTGTACTATATGTTTATATGTGGATTTCTTTTACCTGGTTGAAATTTATTGAACTTGTGTTTATCTTCCAAGCTCTTAATTCTCTTTTCAGAGCTGATCTCCTTCTTAACCATACTGTGGACCTTAGGGATACTGAATTGAGTATTGGATTATTTCTTGGTTCATTCCACTTATTTTCTCTTTCGGATTTCAGAATTTGTAGTTACACAATAGACTTCAGCTATAAAGAATACAATGCTGTTGTATATCTATAAATGAAGTCCAAGAATCTGAGAATCCCTTGTGTCTCCTTGTAGTCAGTTTCTCTCATAGTAATTTCATCTAAATGTTGATTTCTTCTGGGTTCTATTCTATCTGCAAAGCTCTTTAATTAATTTTGAGTATGATTTTTTTTAACTCCCGCCAAACTGAAATTGGTGTGGTTAGTGGTTTAGTAATGAGTCATATAACAATTCTTTGTTCTTGGATTATGCCCATGATGTAGTGAGTAACTTTGTGACCCTCTTACTGTTTTCTTTCTAGGTATGACACACCAACTTCTAAAAAGAAGGTACGAATTAAAGACCGCAATAAACTCTCTACAGAGGAACGCCGAAAGTTGTTTGAGCAAGAAGTGGCTCAGCGGGAGGCTCAGAAACAGCAGCAGCAGCTG
>NW_004624730.1:74244695-74310530 GCF_000247695.1 Heterocephalus glaber
TGTCAGTGTACAGCAGCAGTACTCTCCTGCACAATCTCAAGCAACCATATATTATCAAGGACAGACATGTCCAAGTGTTTATGGTGTGACATCTTATTCACAGACAACTCCACCAATTGTACAGGTATCTAACTCTATTACCTTTTTTTCTGAGTGTCTGTGGGTGTTAGAAAATTTGGTACAAAAGATAAAAGTCCTGTCATGAATTGCTTGTGTGTGTGTGTATGTATGTATGTGTATACACACGTAAGTTTTTCTTCCCTTGGTTCTAGGGATTGAACACAGGGGCTTGTACATGTGGGCCAGGAATTCAGAAGCAGCTTTGGTGGGTGGTTCTGGCTAAGGGTCTTCTGTGAAATTAAAGTCAAGCTCTTAGCTTGGGCTGCACTCATCTGAAAGCTAGGTTAGGAATGGAGAATTTGCTTTCCACCTCACTTCTGGTCCCTAACAAGCCTCAGTTCCTCATTGCTTAGGCTTCTCAATAGGGCTGCTCACTAAATTATCAGCTATTTTCCCTAAAGCAAGTGATCAAGGTGGGTGGAGAAATGACCAACTGCAGGAACTACAGTCTTCTATAATGTATTTTTTAGAAGTGAGCCCTGCTTGGTGGTGCATGCCTGTAATCCCAGCACTCGGGAAGCTGAGACAGGAGCATCACCATGTATTTGAGTCCAGCCTAGGCTACATAGTGAGAACTTGTCTCAAAAAAAAAAATATAACCATCACTTCTGCTATATTGTATTGGTACCCCAGGGAGGGAGGAGAGATGGCCTAAGTGTGAGTATCAGGAAATGGTGATCATGAGGAGTCATCATGGAGGCTTGGCAACTACTACTGTCTAGTGAAAATAATTTGGTATTAACATAATTGTTTTTTGTGTTAATCCTCTCCTTGTTGCTTACAAATAGTGAATTACATAGATGATTATTCTGTATTCCTGCCAAATGAGAACCCTTTATGGCTTGTCCTGTTTTCCTTTAGACCTAGTTTGTACATTATTCCCCTCTACCCCCTACCCTATCCCATGGTATTAGGGATTGAACCTAGAGTCTTCACAGTAAGCTACATCCCCAGCCCTTTTTATTTTGAGACTAGGTGTCCATAAATTGCCCAGCCTGGGCACAAATTCGTGATCCTCCTGCTTCAGACATCCAGAGTGCTCAGATTACAGGTGTGCATCACCACGCCTGGCTACTTATTACTCTCATGAAGCTGGCCAGAATGGTTTTTTTTTTTTTGGTACCAGGGATCGAACTCGGTTCCTTGCGCTTGCACAGCAGGCGGCGAAACCACTGAGCTAAATCCCCGGCCCCAGAATGGTTTTGATACACTGAGCCTGAGGTTATTTTTTGGTAGGAAATAATAGTGAATTTAAAAGGTAAGAATACTGATTTTATATTTCAAAGTATATTTTGTGTTTTTAAATCAGATTTCTTTTTTCCCGCCCAAGAAAACAAAGCAGTACATTTTTAAACTTAAAAAAAAAAAAGGATTAAACATCATTCTTACCACATTCTTGTGTCCTTCCCATCACTTCTTTGTTTGTTTTAGTTTGGTTTTGTTGAGACAGGATCTCGCTTTGTAGTTCAGGCTAGCCCTCAACTCACTATGTAGCCCAGGCTGGCCTCGAACTTGCAGCGCTCCTCCTGCCTCAGCCTCCCAAGTGCTGGGATTACAGGTGTGCGTCACCACGCCCAGCTTTCCCATCACTTTAAAGATGAATTATTGCGGATACAGAAGACTCCAAACAATGTTTCTTCTACATATCACTTAGAGAAGTAAAAATTATTATATAATACTTAATATTTTTGTGGTAAAGCTATATAAAAAATATTTTTTGAGGAAGGTTCTCTCTGTTGCCCAGGTTGATTAATGGACAGGTTCAACTGATTCTACCTGAGCCTCCTAGGTAGCTAGGACTATAGATCCAAACCACTATGCCAGGCTCAAATATTTTTTAAATGGCCATGGCAAAGTGTCCTTTAATTCCTAGAACCTTAGCTGAATTAATACTTTTATTTTTTATGATTTCTTTAACCACATGTTTATATATCTTAGGTATTTGTAGTCTTGAATCTCATGTTTTCCTACTTAACATGACTTTTCCCATATTACTATGTGTCTTTGTGTATGTGTATACACATACATACACATTTTAATAGTTATGATTTTTCTCATTTGCCTGTAATGTCATTATCCATTTCCCTGGGGTAGTCATTTAAATGGAAAGATCTTTCTCATAATTATAAATGATATTGCATTGAACTTTTAAAATATATTTTTTTTCATTAGTTCATATTAATTTACATAATACTTGCTTCCAATGTGGTATTTTCTTTCTTTTTTTTTTTTTGGTACTAGAGATCAAACTCAGGACCTTGCACTTCCAATGCGGTATCTCATACATACATCTAACATATTTTGATCATATCCATTCCCCCCCATTACCTTTCCTTATATCCCCTTCCCCTATCCTCATACTCCCTTCCTCTTGTCTAATAGTATTTCTTTTTATTTTCCTCTTTGGTTTTGTTTTGTATTTAGATTCAACATATTAGGGGGAAAACATGCAATACTTGACTTTCTGAATCTAGCTTATTTTGCTTACCATGTGAAGTTTCTTAATACGTGATTATTTTGTTGGATTTTTTTGTTAAAAATTTGACTTGAATATTGCTAAATAAGGCTAGTAAGAAAATAGACATTATTGGCACTAGATAAGAATTTTCTTTGTATATATACATATACATATTTGTATGATTAATTCTGCCTCCTTTAGAATGTCTTACGAGATTTTTTTTTTCTACCATGAATGAACTCAGGACCTCTTGCTTGCCAGGTAGACATTGTGCTGCTGAGCTACATCCTCGGCCCGAGATTTTTTTTTTTTTTTTTTTTTTTTTTAAGACAAGGTCTCAGTTTGTAGCCCAGCCTGACCTTGAACTTACTTTCTGCCTGCTGTAGCCTTCAGAGTGCTGGGATTGTAGGTATGTGCCACCAAACCTGGCAGTTTTAGAAATCTTAAATATGTTGCGTCCTAACTTGTCCTGCTTTATCTTGCCATATTCTTTCTTAGACCAAGCCATTAGTTTTGAAAGTTTTTTCCCTGAAAAAATGTATCAGAGGTACAATAAATATAGTTTACATAAGGGCTGGGGAATGCAGCTCAATAGTAGAGCACTTGCCTAACATGTACAAGGCCCTGGGTTCAATCCCCAGCTTAAAAAAAAAAGTTTACAGTGAACTCTTGAGTTACAATCGACCTGACATACAAACAACTTGGGTTACGACTGGCATTTTAGTTTTATGACTAAAATCTTGAGTTACGACCCGAATGCCAGCCGCTTGTGCTCCCAGATGGTCTCAGATATAGATTTAATCCTTAAAGATTTCTGGAAGGAACATTATAACAGCCTTTCCTGTGTGGGGTTGAGAAATCCTGGGCCAGTGACTCTCTAAGGACACTGAAATCTGCTTGTATATAGGAGAGAGACTTTGAAGGCTGTGTAGAGGAGCCTGAGCCTTCAGTTGACCACCATGAGTTACAATCAGCCCTCTAAGAATGAATTAAGTTTGTAAGTCAAGGGTCCACTGTACTTCACTCCCATTCCTATTCTTGAAGTGTGTCTTCAATTTCAGTGTTAGAGCCGAAGCAACATCACTGGAATATCCGTTAAAGACTCCTCAGTAAAGAGCCCAGTGGTTATATGGTGGTTCTTACAAAACAGAATCTGCCCCCTGCTTCTGTCTCTCTTAGGTAGACGCTTTCTTTCTCCCAATAAATTTTTCCTACTCTTAAAAAAACCAACAAAACACAATCTGTGTTTTCTATCCCAGTAAGCAAAAGGTTTCTCTTAAGTTTAGTTATCAGGAGCAATGCTCAAGCATCACAGTTTTGTTTTCTGTCTTTGAGTCTATCACGTAGTCCTTATTAATTCCATAATCTTTTTTATGTATGCTTGAGTAATAGATATATGGACAAGTATAATTCAGTTTGTCCTTTTGCCTCTCAAAAACATTAGTTGATCAGAGATGATTTGGGGCTTTGGGTAGTGTCTTGGAGATAGTCACTTATATGCTTTTTTTGAATGTTGGTTTTTCCATCTATAAAATGAGCAGAATGTCTCACCGTGGTTGAGATTTTCATGAGATACTAACAATAATTGAAAGCACCATATATCTTGAAAGTTATCACTCAGTTACCTTAATAATGTTGAGGGAGTATTGACATTAATGGGCTGTGAAATACAGCTGAGTTAAGCTCACTGGTAGCCCAAAGATGTGATCTCCAGGAAGAATCTTTGAGATCTTCGTTGTTCAAGCATCAACTATACCAACACAGGCTGCTGAGAATTTGCAGGCTGTCAGTACCCTTAATGATGAAATAATATGTAACATGATTTAAATTTGTGTCATATGTGTATGTACATATTTAGTATAATTTTCCAACAAATGTGTTATCAGAAGGTAACTTTAACCCTTTATCATAACTGCATATTAAATATAAAAACTTTTGGGGTTTTGGCTGTATTGGAGATTGGACCTGGGCCCTCATGCATGCTAAGCAAGAGCTCTACTTCTGAGCAACATCCACAACTCCAAAGTTTAACTTCAGCAGAGGTCATTTGATAGATGTTGATCTTGGGACACTAATAAGTGACCTATTTTTACAAAGTTATCACTCCCCAAAATATTGAGTGCTTGACTACACTTTTTTTACTTTATTCAGTGAAGTGATTTAGATATTATTAATGGTGAGGGGTTTTTTTGTCCCTAGAAGCGAGGCACAAAAAGTATGTTTACCTTTCTACAACATGTTGAACTTTCTTAGATTTCTCTTGTAATTCCCATTAAAAACCACATTTTAAAGATATTTCTAGACAGATTTACATTTAAGAAATTAGTTTTTGTATAAATTCAGGTCATTTCAAAGGGCAAGTCAGTCTCCAGCAGATTTCCCCTCATTAGATTTAAGCAGGTATGTGATATTTGTAAAAGCCTGAAGTCTGTTTTGTTTTGTTTTTTAAAGTATATATCACTATTGTTAGTTTGATGTTGGCATATAATTATCACTGGTTTTAGGGATAGGGAGCCCTTCTCATTTTTCCTTTATTTTAACAGTAGGTTTCCTGAGGTTGAAGCAGAAGGGTCACCACGGGTTCAAGGCAGGCCTAAACTACATAGCAAGACCCTGTCTCAAAAGCAAAACACAACAAAAAATAATTAATCTAATGAATGCAGTGATCTTGGGTGATTTGTCTAGCAGAGCTGATGTTGTTCAGCACGCTTTACCTTTTCCTTTGGAAGTTATTCTTTGTTATTCTTGATGGTAAATTGTCATCCCTTAACATCTTTTATATTTAAGAAACATAAAATTGGAGACTTATTCTGTAAATATAGGTCATAATCAAGCTACATAATGCCATTTCAGTCCAGAAGTTATCTCACAGCCAACATTTGGAGCCCATCTTCATGCTAAAGAAACCACAACTTGATTCTATAGTAATCAACACTTTAAAATGTCTGCATGATGAGACTTTTTTTTGGTACTCGGGAATGAACTTGGGACCTTGCACTTGCCGGGCAGGTGTCGGAACCACTGAGCTAAATCCCGTGGCCCATGATGAGCCTTTTTTAACTCTCTGATCTTGTCAGACAAATTCTTTGTTTTTTTCCCAGTACTAGGGGTTGAACGCAGGACCTTCACACTGAGCTACATCTCTAGTCCTTTTAATTTTGAGACAGGGTTAAGCTGCCCAGGGCAGGCTTACACTTGTGATCCTTCTGCCTCAGTGTCTCAGATTGCTGGAATTACAGTTGTGCTCCACCAGCAGCAGCTTCAAGTATTCTTCTTCTTTTCCTTTCCTACTGTTTTCTCTGCTCAGAAAGTGTTTATCTAAAGGCTGGAATGTATCTCAGTGGTAGAGCACTCACACCATTGGTAGGTAGTGCATGCCTATAATCCCGCTACGTGGGGTCTGAGGTAGGAGGACCAAAAGTTGGAAGCCAGCCTGGACAATTTAGTAAGATCCTGTCCCAAAATTTAAAAATTTTTAAAGGGTTGGGGATATGATGCAGTATTAGATTGCCCCTGGATCTGATCCTCAGTATGTGTTACTAGTACTGGTTGGTTACTAGTCCAGAAATTTGTTAAGTAGCTGCATTGGCCTTTTTACATTACTTGGGTACCATTTGTGATTGTTTTACAGTGGATTCTCAAGTTATGACTGGCCTAACATACGAACAGTGGGTTAATTAGTTAATGGGAGAGTCATGTGCCTTTTGTTAGCTTTAGTGGGTGCCCAGGTAAACATTCAGATCTCAGCTGTATTGACTTACAACCATCTTGAATTATAACCAGCCCTCGTGAACTGATCAAGCTCGTAAGTCAAGGGTCTACTGTATTTAGGATTTGGAGTACTTATCAGTTAATGCTTATAATCATTTTACCTGGTAGAATCTTAGTCCATAGGATCCAAATCTGTTTTTAAGTAATGGATACAATTCTTTAGCAGTCACTCCTTTTAGGTCAGGAAAGTTATTTTTTAGGCTTCTTGTTACTTCTTTAAGCAGGCTTTGTTGTGGTTGAAAAATAATTGCAGAATAGGTTTAATTCCTAGACATAGTACTTATTTCTTATGAAACTCGAGGGCACAGGCAATACTTGCATCTTAGGTGGTTAGGACTAAATGAGATAATATATATGAAAGAGGTTTCTGCATCCTAATAGGGTGTGTTGTAAATCAAGTGTGTGGTGAAAATTTTAGGTGGATTAAATTCTGCTGTCTTTGTAGAGGTTGTATTAGCAGATTACAAAAAGCTAAAACAGATGAGCTTGAAATTTGATCATTTTTTTCTGTGATTCACTCCCTTTAACTTTATTCCATCAGAACAACTTGCAAGTTACTGCTAGTTGATAGCGAAAAGGTTTCCTGAAAAGAGCAGCATGGAGCTATTTCTTGGCTGTCCTAAGACCAGCATGTCATTAAAGTGATACTAGCCGGGGATTTAGCTCAGTGGTTCTACTGCCTGCCTCACAAGCACAAGGACCCGAGTTCGATCCCCGGTACCAAAAAAATTCAAAAAATAAAGTGAAGCTAGTGGAGAGTGTCCATGAGCAAAAAAAAGTTCTATATTCTTATGACAAAGTGAAATCAAAGTAAATGAATAGGGAATTTTTGTAAAAATAAACTTTTATGCTCGAACAAAGATTGCTTTACACATTTGCATCCAAATACATGCATAAAAAGTTTATGAGAAATTTAATGGGTTTATCTGCCAATAAGATTATGCCATCTTGGAAGTTGGTTACCGCTTTATTAGATCTAGAAATTACAGATTATTAATTTCTTCATTTTATCTTTTAGAGTTATGCCCAGCCAAGTCTTCAGTATATCCAGGGACAGCAAATTTTCACAGCTCACCCACAAGGAGTGGTGGTACAGCCAACTGCAGCCGTAACTACAATTGTTACTCCAGGGCAGCCACAACCTTTACAGCCAGTAAGAAATATTTCAGTTGCTAAAACTCTCATTGACTGTCTGCCTTGTCTTTAGACTTTCTTTTATTTTGGGGTTTTGTTTATATTTCAATATAGGTAGTCACCAGTTTCACTTGAGCACTCTTAGAGCGTGGATTCAACCATGCTATACAAAAACTTTGTTTAATTTTGTGAAATTTGGGGTTTTTTGTTTTTTGGTACAGGGATTGAACCCCAGGACCACTGAGCTACATCCTTGGCCCAATTTTGTGAAATTTATAGCCATATTTATTGTTATATATTTTTCTCCTAGGATTCTTTTTGTCATTTACCCTGGCAGTATATTTTTATATTCTGAATTTTTGAAGTAATAATTTTCTAGACCAGGTATCTTAGTATTTACTGAGTATGAGAATATGATTCTATACTAATCACTAGGTTACTAGTGACTAGATTAGGTTAGAGTTATACAGTTGCATAGTGTTATTTCACTGTATATGTTGTGTAATATAAGTTTTGTGTTCTGCAACATATATGGAAGGTTGTAGTGAAATCTTGAAATGTTACTGGCTTTGGATAAAATAGAAAATGAGAGGGCGGTGTGGCAAAAGGTATGAAAAATTAAACAGTAGAGTAATGTGATTGTAGGTTTTCATAGCAATCTGGCAACTGAAATGGGCTTTAAACAGATAGGTTAGTGCAGAGAGTACCAGATGATTTGGAATATTCTTCAGTGACATAGAAGTGTAGGGAAAGAGATTACTTCACTGGCTAGACAGAGCACTGTGGGAATGGAGGAAATAAAACTTAAACTGGGGGGCCGGGGATTTAGCTCAGTGGTTCTGCCACCTGCCTGGCAAGCACAAGGTCCCAAGTTCGATCCTGGTACCCTAAAAAGAAAAAAAACCTTAAACTGGGCCAAAAACCCCAGCTTGGCAAAGTAAGGTGAGGATAGACAGGGAAATGCTCAAAGAAGGGACGCTCAGAGACCCATATGAGGATATTTAATCTGAGTCTGGGATCTCATATTCCTCTTTAACTGCTCAAATAAAGGTAAAGCTGAAAAAATTATGCTTCATCAATTGGTTTACATAGAGTGATGAAGGATATCTGACCTTCTGGTGATTGTGTTAGTCTACTAAGACTGCTGTGACAAAATACCAGGCTGAGTGGCCTAATCAAAAGAAATTCATTTTCTTACAGTTGTGGAGTGGAAGTCACAGATTAAGTTGTCAAGGGCTGGTTTTCTCCAGAGGCCTCTGTCCTTGGCTTCTAGTTGGCCACTGTGTCTTCACAGGACAGTTCTCTGCGACTGTCCTCTGTTGTTACTTCCTTTACTTGTGTGGACTCCAAGTCCTAATTGGATTAGTTCCCCATTTTTTTTTTTTTTTTGGTACTGGGGACCGAACTCCGGTCCTTGCACTCGAAAGGCCGGCAGTGGAACCACTGAGCTAAATCTCTGGTCCTCTGCTCTTATGTCTTCAGTTGAGCCTTAATTACCTTTTTAAAGCCACTACCTCCAAGTACAGTCGCAATAGAGTTAGGGCTTCAGAATATGGACTTGGGGGAAACACTTAAGTCTATTACAGTGATTATGAGGCTTTCAATGCTTTTTAACCTGTAACACTTAAGATTTTTAAAATGCAAGTATGAAATTTCAAACTTACAGAAAAATACAGAGAAATGTAATGGATAAATGTTAACATTTGTATAGTATTTGCTTTTCAGGTTTTGTGTTTATTTTTAAAATGAAGTCCAATCAGTATCCTGACATTGGTATGTGCCATTTAGCATTGGGTATTTAAAGTTGGATTAATACTGCTGTAGATGATAAACAGCTTTTTTTTTTTTTTGTACTGGGGATCAAACTCGGGTCCTTGCACTTCTGCAGCAGGTGGCAAAACCATTGAGCTAAATCCCTGGCCCCCGGCTTGGTATTTTTTAATGTGTTATCTTGAATGGTAAATTTGAAGCCACTGTCAATTTTCTGATACATCCCTTCATATATTTTGCCCCTTCAGCTGTTTTCTAGTTTTTACTTTTCCCTTGTCCTTTCTTAAAGAACTAGATGTGTAGAGCTAAGAGACAACCTGCAATGTGGGAAAAAAATTTTAGCAACTGTACCTCAAAGGACTACTCTCTAGAATATATAAAGAACTGAAAAAAATCAGACCCCCCCCCCAAATTCAAAGACCCAATTCAAAAATGGGCATCTGAAATGAACAGACATTTCTCAGACAAAGAAATAAAAGCAGCAAATAAACGTATGAAAAAATATTCAACATCACTGGTCATTCGAGAGATGCAGATGAAAACAACACTGAGTTTCCACCTCACCCCAGAAAGAATGGCTGCTCTCAAGGAATCAACCAGTAACAAATGTTGGCGGGATTGTGGGGAGAGGGAAACCCTTCTCCATATTTGGTGGGAGTGCAGACTGGTGCAACCACTGTGGAAATCAGTATGGAGATACCCAAAAGAACTAGGACTAGAGGTCCCATTTGACTGAGCTATTCCCCTGCTGGGTATCTTCCCAAAAGAATCATAACACAGTGATATATGTGCACCAATGTTTATAGCAACACAGTTTGTAATAGCTAAGGCTTGGAAACAGCCCAAGTACCCATCAACTGGAAACTGGATAAAGAAGATGTGGTTTTTAAATAAAATGGAGTACTACTCAGCCATAAAGAATGAGAAACTAGAGACATTTATAGCTAAATGGATGCATATTGAGGCCATCCTCTTAAGTGAAATAAGTAGGACACATATGTGTAAATACCAAATAGTTTGTCTAGTGTGAGAAACTGAAGGTGTAAATAAGGATTAAAACAAATAATAATGTGAAATAGGAAGAAAAGGTCCAAAAGGATAGAGGAAGTGGGAGGGGAAGGGGAAAGGAAAGAAGGGAAAGAAAAAATTATGAGAAAAGGAAAATTGGAAACAAAGTCTTTGTAAATAGGGAAGGGGAGCACAGGGAATGGGGAAAAAATAAGAACCAAGATACATCATGTACATGTCCAAGCACCCAATGATAAATGTAAACATATTGTATATCTAAAATGTACCAATAAAAGAATTTAAGCCAAAAAAAATTAGATGTGTATTTTTATATTGCTTAATTGGGCTATTTTATTCTGTTGAGCCAATTGAGAGATATGTTGTTGATCAAAAATGTGTGTTTTTTTAGCCTGAAATGGTTGTGACAAATAATCTACTGGACCTGCCACCCCCATCTCCTCCCAAACCAAAAACCATTGTCTTACCTCCCAACTGGAAGACAGCCCGAGATCCAGAAGGGAAGATTTATTACTACCATGTGATCACAAGGTAAGAGGGCTGTGTGGGCATCCCCTAATATTCTTCCACTTGGTCAGAGAAGCTGCCACCATTGGGGGAATTGTACAGTTATTGGTTGCCCACTGTGTTTAAGTGCTACTGAATTCCCAGAATCACATTTTAAAAGATACTGTAGATCTTAGACTTTGGTACTTTTAAAATATGTTTTTGATGTACTTTTTTTTTTTAGATGAAATCTCATTAAATGCCCAGACCATCTGTAACATGAAATCCTCCCACCTCAGCCTTAGGAGTAGCTGGGATTATAGGCATGAAGTAATACCACCTCAGCCTATTATGATGTACTTTTAATCCTTAAGACTCTTAGAGATAACTAGGGATTGTTTTAAAGTGTTAGTAACTTTATCTCCAGTAACATTGTAGATAGGGGGTGTGTTCAGACTTTGCTGGCTAAGCAGTCTCTTATCATAACTGTTTAGTTCTTCTAGTATTTTGTAAGCAACCGTAAATAATATGTAAATGATGTCTGTGTCCAATTAAACTTTAGAAGCAAAGCATAGTGGTACACACTTATAATCCTAGCACTTTGGGAGGTTGAGGCAGTAGGACACAAGTTAAAGTCCAGCCTGGGCCACTTAATGACTTAGCAAGACCCTGTCTCAGAATAAAAAAGAAGGCCCTGGGTTCGGTCTCCTCTACCATGGAAAAACAACAACAAAAGACCCTTATAGAAATATGTAGTGGCCTGGATTTGATCCATGAACCTTGGTTTGACAAGTCCTGTAGGTATAAAAATCTGACTTTAGGGTTCAGCGGTTTCACCGCCTGCCCTGCAAGGCAAGGACCCCAGTTCAATCCCCCAGTACAAAAAAACCAAAAACAAGCAAACAAGGCCGGGTGTGGTAGGGCATGCCTGTAATCCCAGCACTTGTGAGGCAGAGGCAGGAGGATCACTGAGCTCGAGGCCAGCCTGAACTACAAAGGGAGACCCTGTCTCAAAACAAACAAACCTGACTTTATCTTAGATTGTTTTTCTAAGAAAATAATTGAAAGCTGTATTGTTTTATTTGGACCAAAATTATGTAGGCTTATTGTACAAAACAAATATCAGAAGAAAGTATTAATAAGGAAATAAATGTATTGGAAAGACCACTACCCAGAGCTATTTAATATTTTTTAAAAATACCTTTTTAGATAGGTCTGGGGATGGGATGTGATAAACTATATGCTTGCATTTGTGAGGGCCTGGGTTCAATTCCTACTACCAAAACAAAATAAAAATACCTCTTTAGTTGCATAGGTTTTATGTAGATCTCCATGGTTTCTGCATATGTATGTACACTCATCAGTAGATAATCTTATGTGAATTGTTGTGTATGTTTTGTAGTCTGCATCATTTACCAATAAAGATGGTGGGCTAAAAAATTTTATTTAACTCTCCCTGATTGGTGGATCTTCATTATTTTTATGTAACTAATCCTAGATATCCTCAGAAACACTAATCTTTGAGTAGATTCTTTTGTTTTCCAGTGTTAGGAATTAATATGTTCATAGTGGGGCTGCAGTATATGTTTCACTGCTGAGTGGCTTCAGCCACCAGTGTTACATGCATGACTGTACCATCAGGTAGCTTTTTATTAATTTTATTAGTAAAAAGACCAATAAAGGCGATGAGATAAAAGTGATTAGATCCCAGTACACCACTGGTGGTTCATGTGGTAGGAACATGTTAAACCCAGGGCCTTGTGGATGGTAAGGAAGTGCTGTACCACTGAGCTAACCCCAAATAGAGTCTTACAGGTGAAATAGTTGGGCAAAACAGGTACACGTTTTATGTTGGGAAATTTGTCAGGGTTTACTTTCGGTTTTTTTTTGGTACTGGGGATCGAACTCAGGTCCTTATGTTTGCGCAGCAGGTGGGGAAACCACTGAGCTAAATCCCTGGCCCTGCTTTGTTTTTTTTCCCTTTCTCCTTCTCCCCTCCCCTCCTCTCTCTCCCTTCCCCTCCTCCCTTCCTTCCTTCCTCACAATGAGCTGCATCTCCAGCCCTTTATTATTTTGAGATAGGATCTTACTAAAAGTTTGTACAAATTTAGACTTCACAAATAAATGTGCAGAAATGCCTTTTTCCTCTTGTCAACTCTTAATCTTGTCTAATAGATGAGAAATCACTTTCATTTCCAATTCTTTTATTGTTCAAATGGAACATCTTCATTAAATTACTGGCCTTTGTTTCTTTTGTGAGTTGCTTGTTTGGAACATCTCATCAGTCTCCATTATTTCTCTTCATCAAAAATATTGCAAATGTTTTTATTTTTGATATCTTATAGCATAAAGAAGCATAATTTTTGGTTCTGGGGATCAAACTCAGGACGTTGCCCTTGCCAGGCAGGCGTGTTGCCTGAGCTACATCCACAGCCTAAGAAGTTTAATATTTTTGTAAAGTCTCATATTCTTCCTTTGTGCTTTCTGCTTAGAAAACCCTTCTTTACTCTCATTAACATATCTTTATAAAATGAATGCTTATTATGTTGCTAATTGATGTGTATTGATTTTAAAACCAGTGTCTGTAAATTTAACCCAAGACTTTTTCAACATCAAAACAAGCTTTTTAGTATATTGCTATTCCTCCAAAAAATTTTTAAAAGATCGTATTTCTTATTTATGTGTTCCTTTTCCATTTTTGGTATTTTTCCCTTTCTAGCACCTATGAACAGACATATGTATCTGTTTAGTGTCCATAATATAATCATGGTTTTAGTTCGTATATTTCAGTAGAAATCTTGATTTTGTTTTTTACCTATTTGTATAGATTACGTGTAATCTCTTTTCATGGTCGTTTATAAATTGATATGCATCAGGTGCCTTTAGTATTGCTGATTGATGACTGCCCTCATAGCATTCCCTGTGACAGCTGACTTAGGACTCCTGAACATGAATGCCCTTACTTCCAGTTTTTACCCTATAGATCTAGCTTTAAAAAAATAAATTTTTGGGCTGGGGATTTAGCTCAGTGGTTCCAGCACCTGCCTCGCAAGTGCAAGGTCCCGAGTTTGATCCCTGGTACCATAAATGAATGAATGAATGAATGATTGAATCTTTGAATCTTTGCCTGCTTATTTTCAAAACAGCTACAGGGCTGGGGATTTAACTTGGGTTCCGCCACCTGCCTCGAAAGAGAAAGGACCCAAGCTTGATCCCTGGTACCAAAAAAAAAAAAGCTACAAATGTTCAGTGTGTTAATATAACTGAGCCCTTTTGTTTTTTGCAATCAGTTAAGAATATTTTTAGCAGAGAGCACTGGTTTTAACCTGTACATCCTGTCAGTCATTAAACTAAAGGGGCAAAATTACAAACAAGATTCCTGCAGTGTGTGGTGGCAAAGGCCTGTAATCCCAGCTACTTGAGAGGCTGAGGTAGGAGGATCAGGAATTCAGGGTCACCTTGGGCTGTTTCAAAATAATTGGGCTGTAGCTGTAGCTCAGCATTGCCTGGGTTCAGTTCTCAGTACAGATTGATATTTCTAAAAGCGAGGGACAGTTTTCTTATGTGATCAAGGACTATGAGGGCTATATTGTGATTTGATTTAATGTATTTTGCTCCAGGTGTATACTAGGTGTAATCACTATTTGATCTCTTGATCTACAAAGGATAGTGTAGGCAGACACCTACTCTGCTTACTTTTTAAACTTTGCTAAATCCTATTTCTAGGGCATTAAGAGTCAGGTGAGAGGTACACAAGATGTTATATTTTAATCTCATAGTGCTGACTTATTCTGCAGTCCACTATATGTTGTATTTTGTGTGTGTATAAGCAAATGCCTGTGCCAGGTTTCTCTGTGTTCTAGCCATGACAGCATGGCTGTTCTTAACTCCTTCTAGGCAGACTCAGTGGGATCCGCCTACTTGGGAAAGCCCAGGAGATGATGCCAGCCTTGAGCATGAAGCTGAGATGGACCTGGGAACCCCAACATATGATGAAAACCCCATGAAGGTGAGTGTAGTTTACACATATGTTTCCCAATTATCCTAGAATGTGTTTTCTGTCATTCTGTCTTTTGTCTTATTCTGAAGAACACGTGAAAGTTCATGTGTCAAGATGGAGGTCGTTAGAGAGACCTTCTTTTAGACTTTCAAGAACTTCAAATGCATACTAGCTACTTAATCATTGAAGGGATGTATACAGGAGAAGAGTTTGAATAGACCAGTCATGAAAAGAAGTTAGGGGCACTAAGAACAGTAACAGAAGGCGAAGAGAGAATGAGAGCAGCCCAAGATAGTCATAGTATTCATAATCTTTTATAACTTATGTTAGTATATCTTAACTCTTTCCTTCCTAGTCAGTGTTGGTCTGCATTCTTCTGGATGGTGAGATGCTGGATGGATAGATGGTTTCTTTGTAACATGTGTTTTGGCTTTTTAAACTGAATACTTAACCTGGATGCATGGTGTAGGTTAATGTGTTTTGGGTCTGGAATGAAGTTAAACTGGTTACATTAAAACTTAGAAATATAAACCTACCTTCCTCCCCCTTTTAAAAAAGATTTCAGGCAGAGGTAATAGAAGAAAAAAGAAGCCAGGTGAGGTGGCCTGTAATTCCAGCACTAGGGAGGCTGGCGCAGGCAGAGCCATGCCTCCTGAGGCAGGAGAAGCACATGAGGCCATAAGTTCAAGCCCAGCCGAGGCTACATAACAAGATCCTGTCTCTAGAAAAAGAGAAGAACGAGCTTATTCCTCATCTCTGCCTCTGACAAAAGTAGTTGGGATTGGAGGTCTTATAAATCATGTACTCAGTGACTGAATTAAGAGTCTTTACTTTTTCTACTTGTAACAGGACCCAACTGTCTTTAAGGATGTGGTATCTTTTTTCTTTTTTTTTTTTTTGGTACCTGGGATCAAACTCAGGTCCTTGTACTTTCGAGACAGGCGTCGGAACCACTGGAGCTAAATCCCCGGCCTTAAGGATGTGGTATCTTAAAAGAAATTAGAGACCATTCTTTTAAGACCTGAGTAATATTTTTTTTCTTTTGAAAATGAGTCACTAGTTAGTAGGGTCAGTTGAAAGAGGGAAGAGAAAAGAAAGGTGCTGGAGTAAAAGGTAAGTAAAGTAGAAATAGATCCATACCTTCTTTTATATTTTATTTAGAAGGAAATGCTTTTCTTTCTTCACCATATATTTGATGTTTGCCCAAAAAAGTCTGTAGTTACGTTAAATCTATGTGGAGCTCATTAAAATTCAGATGAATCTGTTAAATCACTTGACCACTTGACACCAGCTGCTATGCTGCCGTGTTTCCTTGAATCATTTAGGAATATGCCCAGGACTGTTATACCACTGCCATTTGAATTATCTTTCAACTTAACAAACAAGCAAAAAGCCCCAGCTCCCTCTATCATACTTCTATAGCTGTATAAGTTACATCTTTTGAAAAATAAACAGGCATTGTGATATCTGTACTGCAGCAATACAGCTGTCCTCAAGTTAGCAGGGGATATTGAAAGCCAGCAGCCATGGTGCATAGCCATAATCGCACCACTTGCTGGAGGATCACAGGTTCAAGTCCTGCCGGGACAATTTAGTGGGACCCTGTCTCAAAAAGGAAGGGCCTTGGCTGGGGATGTAACACCCCTGGGCTTGATCCCTAGTATTGTGGGGGCAGGGAGTGTGTTGGAAAACGAGTCTTCTACGTAAAGTCAAGTTTGTGGGCACTTTAGCCGTTAATCATGGTTCACGCTTGTTCATATGTATGTATATTAAGTTAGACCTTGAAAAGCAAATGAAGAGTAAGCATATTGCTTACTTAATGCTTAGGGGGAAAGCCCCCTTCCCTCCATTGTTTTTTTGTTTTTTGTTTTTTATTTTTTCAGTCCTAGGGATTGAACCCAGGGCCTTTGCACTAAGTCTACATCTCTAGCCCTTTTTTAAATTTTATTTTTTACTTTGAGACAAGGTCTTACTAAATTGCTTGGGGTGAGCTCAAACTTGAGATCCTCCTGCCTCAGTCTCTCAGAGTGCTGGTATTACAGGCGTTATGCTAGGAAATCCAGCCCGTCAAAATAGCCAAGCAGGAAGTAGGAGCCAAGTAAAAAGGTAGGCTTATCTATCATATTAAGGAGTTAGACCTCTATTCTCTGCTAATGTGGTGGAAAACCTTCGAAATGTATAATAAAAACTTTCTGGGGTCCTTAGTGTTTTAAGATACACAGGTGTCCTGAGATCTAAAACTTTGAGAACCATTGTTCTAAGATTTAAAGTATCCCTATTCATCTCATTATAGCCTATCATCATATAATGTGGCACTCTTTAAAACCTGTTAATGGAGCTAGGTGTGTATTTTAGTGGTAGAACACATGCCTAGTTAATGTGCTTGAGGTCCTGAGTTCAATCCCTGGAACCACCCAAAAATGGTCTGATAACTGTGTAAGAAAATTTAAAACTTCTGACTAAGTCATGTGTTTACCATTTCCAACCTCTTTTGAGTTTCTGTCTGGAATCATTTTCCTTTCACTGGAAGAATTTCCTTTAATACTTTCCTATTTCAGATCTACTGGTGATGAATTTTCTCAGCTTTTGTTGATTTGAAAAGGTTATTTATCAGCTAGATATAATGGCCCATGTCTGCAATCTCAGCACTTGGGAGGCTGAGGCAGGAGGATCACTTGTGAGTTTAAGGCCAGCCTGGGCTACATAGTGAGTTCAAGACCAGCCTGAACTCCATAGGGAGATCCTGTCTCAAAAAAAAAAAAAAAGTTATTACCCTTTTTAAAAACAAACTTTCTTTTTAGAATAATTTTAGTTCTATTTTAGCACAGCAAAACTAAGCAGGAAGTAGATTAAAGGCATCAGGACATGAGACTCCAAAGCGCCTGTGTACCCTTGCTGCCCATGTGGATAGCCTCCCCCACTGTCAGCATCTGGCACCAGAAGACTGCATTATTATGGTGGATGAACCTCCATTGTTGCTTAATTATCACCCAAGGATCATAATATTGGGATTTGCTCTTGGTATTATACATCTGTGGGTTTTGACAAGTGTATAATGACATTTTCACCATTACAGAATCATACAGAATAGTTTCACTGCATTGAAAATCATCTGTGCTAGCCAAGCATGGTGGTGCAGGCCTAAATCCCAGCTACTTGAGAGGCTGAGGCAGGAGGATTGTAAGTTCAAGGCTAGCCTGAATGATTTAGCAATGCCTTGTTGCAAAGTAAGATTCAAAATGCAGACATAGGTCAGTGCTCCTTGAGTTCAATCCCCAGTACCAGGAGGTGAAAAAAAATCGTCTGTTCTCCCTCCTGCCTTGTCATTCTAATCCCTGGCAACTACTGATTACTTTCCATGGTTTGCATTTTCCAGAATGTAATAGAATTTGAATCATACACAGTATGTGGCCTTTTTAGATTTTTTTTATATAGTTTTGTGCATTTAAGGTTCCTCATGTTTCATTTCATTTTTGTGCTGAATGATATTCCATTATCTGGCTATACCAGTTTATTCAGTCATCTACTGAAGGATATCTTATTTGCTTCCAACTTTTGGTAGTTACGAATAAAACTTCTGAAAACATCTGTGTTCAGATTTTTGTGTGAACATAAGTTTTTAGTTCATTTGGGTAAATACCGAAGAACATAATTGCTGGATTAAATGGTAGGATTATGTGCAGTTTTTATTTTGGGTGATATTTTCACTGGATATAGAATTCTAATTTTTCCTCCCTTTTTAACACTTAAAAGATGTTATTATATTGTTTTCTTAATTTTAATTTTTTGATAAGCAGAATATAATTGTAGCTGAGTGTTGTGGCACATGCCTATAATCCTAGCTACTTGGGGGGCAGAGGCAGGAGGATCATAAGTTTTAGGAGAGCCCAGGTAATTGAATGAGATCTTGACTCAAAAAGGGCTGGCTGGTGTTGTACTTCAGTAGAAGAACATTTGCCCAGCATATACAAGACCCAGGGTTCAACCACTATTACCAAGGAAAAAGGAATGTGATTCTTATCTTTGTTCCTCCATTTATCTTAATTATCTCTTTGTTTGTTTGTTTGTCTGTCACAGGGTCTCCTTGTACTGTTGTTCAGGCTGGCTTTGAACTCACTTTGTAGCCCAGGCTAGATCCTCCTGCCTCAGCCTCCTGAGTGCTAGGATTACAGGTGTGTGCCACCACACCCTGCTTAATTATCTCTTTTATCATTCTTTTCAGCAATTTGTGATATACCTAGTTTTTTTTGTATTCAACCTGCTTGTGGTTCTCTTTGCCTAATGGATTGATAGTTTTCATCCAATCTGGAACTACTTTAGCCATTTTTTAAAAAAAATACATTTTTTTGTGCCATTGCCCTTTTTCTTGCAACTCCCAGTTTATATATACAGTGATAGCTCAGTTGTTGAACTCAGTTTGTTTCAAATTTGTATGCAAGGGTGAGGAATGTAGCTCATTGGCACAGTGCCTATGTGGCAAGTGTGAGGCCCTGAGTTTGAGTCCTACTACTAAAAAATTTTTTGTGTGTGTGTTCAAACACTGAAAACTTTAAGAGCTGAACATATTTTTCCCATAAGAAATAATGAAAGACCAAATAATTGGGTCTGAGGCCCAAAAATTATACTTATAAATTCATTTTTCCAGGACTTTAACAAATTTTGCAGTGATTTAATTATCATGGTTCTCAGTTTTTCTCTTAGCTTTACTGCTGGTAGCACTAACTTACTTTGGAGCCATGGTTCAATATTTTATGCAAAGAAAGTGCAAAAAAAAAAAGCACAGTGACCAGTGATTGATTGATTTTGGTACTAGGGGTCGAACTTAGAATCTTGCGCTTATAGGCAGATGCTGCACTGCTGAGGTACATACCCAGCCCATTTTTTTAAAAAAAATTTATTTTAAGCATAACATTTCTTGGTACATTTTAGATATACATGATGATAACATTCATCATGTGGGAATTTATACTTGTTCATAATACATCTTGCTTTTTCTTTTTCCCATAGGACCAGTGGGGTTTTTTTTTTGAGGCTTGTTTACGTGTCTTATTTCTGGGTGTGGGGGGGGTTGTGTTTCTGGTGCCCACGTGGTTCACCTTCTCTGCCCTAGGAGCTTGGGATGGCGGCCGGGGAGCTTCCTCAGGTTTTTTTTTTTATTCATTAAGTTTAGTGGTACATTTTAGGTATACAATGTGATGACAGGGCTGGAGATATTATAGGTCAGTGGCACTGAACCTCCCTCGCAAGCACAAGGTCCTGAGTTTGATCCCTGGTACCAAAAAAAGTAAAGAAAAAAACAAGCAGTGTGATGACATTCATCATTGGGAATTTATACCTGTACATGATGTATCTTGGTTATTATTTTTTCCCCTTTTCCCTGCTCTCCCTTCAACTCCTCCACCCCTCCCTACTTAGAAAGACTTTATTTCTGTTTTTTTCCTTTTCTCATATTTTTTCCTTTGCCCCACCCCCACTTCCACTTCCACTTCCCCTTCCCCTTTCCCTTTGGACCTTTTCTTCCTATTTCATATTATCTATTATACATTTTGATCCTCGTTTACAGTTTTGGTTTCTCACACCAGAGAAACTATTCAGTATTTACATGTGTGTCCTGTTTATTTCGCTTAAGAGTATGGCCTCAATATGCATCCATTTAGCTATAAATGTCTCTAGTTTATCATTCTTTATGGCTGAGTAGTACTCCATTTTATATTAAAAAACAACGTCTTCTTTATCCAGTCACCAGTTGATGGGCATTTGGGCTGTTTCCAAGATTTAGCCCCTACAGACTGTGGTGCTATAAACATGGGTGCACATATATTGCTGTGGTATAATGCTTTTAATTCTTTTGGGAAGATACCCAGCAGAGGAATAGCTGGGTCGAATGGGACCTCTAATCCTAGGTTTTTGAGGTATCTCCATACTGATTTCCACAGTGGTTGCACCAGTCTACACTCCTACCAACAGTGGAGCAGGGTTCCTTTTCCCCCCACAACCCCTCCAGCATTTGTTATTGATTTCTTGATAGCAGCGATTCTTTCTGGAGGTGGAATCTCAACATTGTTTTCATTTGCATCTCTTGGATGACCAGTGATGTTGAACATTTTTTCATATGTTTATTTGCAGTTTCTGCTGCTTTGTCTAAGAAATGTCTGTTCATTTCAGATGCCCATTTTTGGATTTGGTCTTTAAATTTGGGAGGTCTGATTTTTTTTTAAGTTCTTTATATATTCTATATAGTAGACTTTTGTCTGAGGAACAGCTGCTAAAAAATTTTTCCTACATTGTGGGTTGGCTCCTCACTCTGTTGGTGGTTTTCTCTTGTTGTGCAGAAACATTTTAATAAGATGAGATTCCAGTTGTTGATTCTTTGTGCTAGTTCACATGCAACTGAGGTTTTGTTCGTGAAATCTTTTCCTATGCCAATGAGCTAAATCCCCGGTCCTCTTCTACCTTGTCTTTGTTGCCTAGAATTGCTTTTGGTATTCTAGATCTTTTCTGGTTCCAAATGAATTTTTGGATTGTTTTCTCTTGTTCTGTGAAATATGCTGTTGGAATTTCAATTGGGATTGCATTGAATCTATATAGCAGTTTTGGAAGTATGGCCATTTTCACCCAGGAGCAAGGGATGTGTTCCCATTTTCTGATATTCTATTTGACCTCTTTTTTCAGAGTGCTGTAGTTTTCAGAGTAGAGGTCTTTTATTTCTTTTGTTAGATTGATTCCTAGGTATTTCTTTCTTTTTTTTTGGATGCTATTGTGAAAGTTGTCGTTTCTCTAGTTTTTCAGTGAGTCTGTTGTTCGTGCACAGGAAGGGCATTGGTTTTTGTGTGTTGACCTTGCATCCATCTACTCTACTGAATTTGGTTATTAAGTGTAGAAGACCTGGTGGAGTTCTTGGTCCCATATGACCAGTGTTTTAACACATTAACAGAAGCACAGTATGTTGTCTGGGTGAGAGCAACGCTTACACTGAAGCATCACCGACTCATTCTCAGTCCCTACAAGTTTTTTCAAGTCTGATTTTTGCTTTGACTATGGAGCAAAATTGTAAACATTGAGCAGATTTTTTTTTTTTTCTAACTTTGCCCTTCAAGTAGTAGAAAGTTCATGCTGGGAGCTGTTTGAAACCGAGTTATCACTGTACACTGTTAGATTGCTTGGCTGCTAGATGAGTCAGTATCTCCCTTATCGTTTCTCCCTATGCTTCAGTTTGCATAGCTGCTGTTGCCCTCTTGTTAGAGTTCACTGATCTTCTGTTGTATCTAACCAGCTAAGTTCATCCAGTGATATTTTTAATTTCAAGGTTTTTTTTTTTTTTGGACCGGGGATTGAATTTAGGACCTTGCGCTTACGAGGCAGGCACAGGAACCACTGAGCTAAATCCCCAGCTCAAGTGTGTTTTTTAGTATGTAAATTTTACTTGTTACAGTTTTAATTTCCTCATTGTGTTCATGTTTTCTTGTATATCTTTGAAGTTGCTTTATAGTTGTCTCCTTATTCCAACCTCCCTTTTATTCCTAGGCCTCTTTCTACTGACTTTTCTTGTGGTTATTGGGTTAACATTTTCCTGTTTCATGTTTTTAGTAATTTATAGCTGAACAATGGGTATTTTATGTGTTATATTGTGAAGTCTCGGATCTTGCTCTCCTTTTGTTCTGACACCCAGTCGAGCTGCTAGTGGTTCAGCTCAATTCTTTCAAGGCTTTTTCTTAATCATGGTTCTGTTGGGTCCAGAGTAATCTTTTTCTCTAGGGTAATACCCAAGGTGTAGTCTTTCTGGGGTCTCCACTAAATGCCCCAGGTGTTTACATGGGATTCTCTTCATTCTAGATTAGCTACAGCTGGAAACACCTTTCTCTGAGCTTTCTGAGACTCATCAGTTTATCTTCCTCCCTTCTCGCCCTGATTTTCTCCCTCTCTTCTTTCTTCTTTTTCCTCCTCCTCCTCCTTTCTTTTTTTTTATTTTCTAATTTTGTTTTCATTACTGAAGATTAAACCCTGGTTCTGGCACTGAACTACTCCCAGCCTGTGATGCCCCCCCCCCCTTAAATTTTGAAAAAGGATCTTGCTAAACTGCTCAGGCTGCCCTCAAACTTGCAATCCTCCTGCCTCAGCCTCCTGAGTGGCTGGGATTACAAGTGTGCACCGCCATGCCTGATACATTTCTGTCTTCTCGGTGAGATCTCTCATTTACAGTTAATCCCCGTCTCTAGCCCAACCACTAGTCTACTTTCTTGAGAAGTTTGGCTTTTGTGGACATTTATTTTATGTAAGTGAAATCATACAATATGTAGTCTCTTGTGACTGGCTTCTTTTATTTAACATAATGTTATCAAGGTTCATCTTGGTGTAGTAATATAGTGTATATCCCAATTTCAGTCTATTCTGTGATTGAATAATACTCTGTTGTATAAATATACCACATTTTGTTTATCCATTTGGCAGCTGATATAATCTGGGTTGTTTCCAGTCTTTGGCTATTATGAATAATGCTACGTGAATATTTATGTTCAAGTTTTTGTTTGGACATGTATTTTCCTTTCTTTTGGATAAACACCTAGAAGTGAAATTTGATCATAGCATAAACTTTTTGCTTAGCTCTTTAAGAAATTTTCAGCTTCCCATTTCATTTTCAGCTGTACCATTTATACCTTTCTAGAGGTAATATATGAAGGTACAGACAGGTACTCAAGGGTGCACTCCTTCAGTGTCGTAAGCCTCTTGCAGAAAATTATCTAGATGTTCTGTATCATATCTTCATAGGCTTTAACTCTGACTTGTCATCCTTTTCTTATAATTCTTGAGTGTATGTATGTTTTTTTTTCTTTTGTTTTGCAGTCCTAGGGATTGAACCCAGGGAGCTGTGCATTCCAGGCAAGCATTTTACCACTGAGCTACATTTCTAGCTCCCATTTCTTGTATTCCTAATGAAAAAATTCAACTCAAAGCCCTTTCTTTAGTCCAGGCATAGTAGATTAAAAAAACAAATGCCTGTTGCTCTTTGAGGCAACCTTGCCCTGAAGCACACACCAAAAGTTTGGATCCTTTTGCAGACCCTAGTCTTTACCAGCAGGTCTAGTCTGATTTGCATAGCTGGGACTTTGTGTATCTGCTCTTCTTACAATTTTGAATTGTATTCACCTAGCTAGGATCTTAGTAGTTAGAAAGAAACCTGTGGGGAAAGTCTGTATTTCTTCTGACCCATATTTTTCATCTTTAGTTCTTCATTTAGATTTTAATCCCCTCAGACGTCAACAACTAAATGCATAAGTTTTTCATTAATTCACAGGGTTTATCAGTTGAAAGCAGTATTACTGATGGAAAGAGAAATAAAACTGGTTCTTTAGGAAGTTCAACCTAAGGAAATAGCCAAATCTATAAAGCAAGAATACAGGGAGTGAAAGTGTATTTTTAAAATGCTACAAAGCTAGGCATGGTGACAAATGCCTGTAACCCTCTCACTCTGGAAGTCTGAGGCCTGGGCAACTTAGCGAGACCTCATCTCAAAAAAACCCAAAAAACAAAACAAAAAACTTGGCTGGGATATAGCACAGAAGGTCCTAAATTCAAACCTCGGTTCCCTAACAAAATTCTTTGGGAGCATAGTGATCATGGTGTAAGAAGATCCACTGGAGATATTACAGAAAACAATTTTACCCATGGTTTAAGGATTACCAAGATTGTTCCTTTGAGACAGGTAAGGCAGTTTTTTGCAAAAGCATAAAGGGATAAAATCAGAACATTGTATGTAGAGAACAGTGAAAATAAAGTAAAATTAAGCGGTACTTCAGTAGTAAGATGCTTGCCTAGCATGTGTGAGACCTTGGGTTCTATCCTTAGTATCCTGCTAATATGATTAATGTATGGCAAGTATTTGACAGCCAAAGATTGCTTTTAGTGTAGGCGAGTCAATCAGTTGTTTGTCCTTCTGAAACAGGCCCATTTGAAGAACTGAGCTTGGGGAGATCAGATTCCAGAATATTATGATAGTTCAGGCAAATAGAGATGTCGAGTCCGGCAAAGACATTTGGGAGGCAGTATTCATGACTTAGCAAACCAATTGAGTAAGGAAGAGGCCCACCACTCACACTTTTAGCTTGAGTGGGTAAGGTCCCATTACTCAGTCTAGGGAATGAAGGAAAGAGCAGAAGGAGGTGTGGAGTACTGTAGGAATTTGAGTGTCCTACAGTATTCAGAATAGCAATAGCTGGTAGGTGGTCAAATCTGGTTTGAGTCATCAGTACATTGCTGCTTGTTGGAAAATTAAAGTGTGTGGAATGACCAAGGGAAAGTGTATAATGGGCAGAGAGTTCTTTGAAGCCTGCTGTGTGGTAGTAAAAGCTTTTGATGATGAGACTAACCATCGATGAAAGCCTTCCTTCTCTGTTTTCCTCCAGTGTTGTTCTCCACTCTTGGTCATCTTGTACTCTCTTCCATCATCCATCATGTAGTGAGTGTAACTCAAATTTTCCCTTTTGAGAATCTCAGACCTGAATCATTGCTGACTGCTTGCACAATTGAGAGCAGTTTATTTGCTGTTATCTCCTGGCTTAAAATTAACATTGAGTCTCGAAGTATAATAGATGTCCTCTGTTACATTAAAATAGAACTTGTAGAGTATTTGTTAGGTTAAGTAAGTTGCAGAAGGTGGGGTTGGGGGCAATAAGTTTATTTTCTTTCTTTTTTTTGGTACAACAAATCAAACTCAGGATCTTGTGCAGGAGCGATACCACTGAACTCAATCTCCGGCCCGAGGGCCATGAGTTTTTTCAGTTGATGATCCCATTTTTTACAAAATGATTTCATACAAAATCACTTGCCAGTAATGGAGAGGGGATTTTCAGAAGCTGTAATACAGATCTCTATGGAGAAGATGGTTAAGTTCCTGTTAGCACAACTTGGTCATCAGGTAGGGGCGCGAGAGAACCCTCCAGGGCTGCATTACACTTATGGACCAGGTGCAGAGAGTAGGGACCCCCTGGGTTCCTAGTAATGTCTTAAAGAACTTTAGCTCAGGGTATTTTTGTCTTGATTGATTTTTTTTTTTTTTTTTTTTTTTTTTGGCAGCACTTGGAATGGAACTCAGAGCCAAGAGTCTTACTACATTATATTGCAGTCCCTTTTTAAAAATTTTATTTTGAGGCAGAGTTTTACTAAGTTGTCCAGGCTGGCCTTCAGCCTCTTGAGTAGCTGGGATTACAGGTGTGTGCCACCACATCCAGGCTAGTTCTAGGGCACTGTTGGTGAACCTTTTAGAGACCCAAGTGCTCAAACTACAACCCAAAACCCACTTCCTTATCACAGAGTGCCAACATTGCAGTTAAAGCTGAATACTGAGGCTTTATTTTGGAAAAAACAACTGAGGCAACTTGGCTCCTGTGCCAGCAGAGAGAGTTGTATGTGCCTGCTGCAGGACGTGTGGCACATTCACCACAGCTGCTCTAGGATTGGTTGGTTGGTTTTTGTCAACCCTGCTTCCCTCTGAATGAAGCACATAGAGATTGTATGTAGTTCAGAGTTTTGAAACATTGTTGCTAGAATATGCCATAGCATAGAAGTCTTTTTGTTCTGTCCTTCCACTCCCACCACTCCTTGCCTTTTTCTTGACAAATTAAGGTTCATCTAGAGCCTTTTCTAGATGTACCCCAGGAAATAAGCTAGTTTGCTGTTTCTGCTACTGAAACATAATCCACTGAGGTGTTTTGTTTTGTTTTGTTTTTTCAATTTTTCAAGTATCTTTTCTTAAGCTTTTAATGTTAACATGTTGTAGAACTGAGGTTGAATTGTATGTGTAAAGTTCTGACACAGCTTCCTCTTCTGCTTCTGGATTCATGCTACCCAAAAGATCTAGTTCCTTTTTTTTTTCTTTTTTTGAAACAGTCTCACTGTGTAGTCCAGGCTGGCCTTGAACTCACAGCGAGCCTCTTGCCTTGGCCTCCCAAGTGCTGGGATTATAAGTGTGCACCACCACGTTGGGTTTCAGTTCCTTATGGAGTCATCTTTTACAGTTCATGTTCCAAGATATATTTAATTAGATTTGCAGAGAGAGAGGCATTAGCTAAGTATACTCTGCTGTCCATTTGTTGGGTTCATTTCTGTAACTCAGGCCAAGTCGCTTTTCTGCCTTTTGGCTAGGATCAAGTGTGTAACTCGGGCCATACCCTGTAGTTCCAATATGTATGGACTCTGTGACCTGTTGTGTCTGTGTAATAAAGGATGGATTTGCATGTGTGTTATTATGGTATGTGTGTAGATCCCAGAGCCACCCAGTAAGCTTAAGGCCACTGCCAACTAAGCCAGCGCTCAGGTTTCACCCTGGTTGAGGTAAAGGTACTGAGGCCTCCCTTGTTGTATCCACACTAGGTTTCTTGGAAATCTGTGCCACAGAGAGAGAAAGGCTGACAGCAAGTCAGCTTCTAAAAGCAGCAGGCTCTGGCTTTCTGCCAGGCCCTTTTGTCTTTATTTCATTGTGTGCTCTCATCTGGCTGCTGCTCACACCAAAATGTTCCAGTGAGTGATGCCTGATAGAGAAAAACAGCCCCATATAAGCAACATAGAGAAAAGGCAAACTGATTATTGCTGAAGTTGTGGGAACACGTTGCTGTTTGTATAGTAGAGTCACCACTGTACTCTCGTGCTTTTTTCAGACCTCAGCAAAGCCCTTGACATATAGGTATATAAATAATTCCCTACCTATGAAGTAGAGTATTGTATATTCGGGACTACTGGTCCAGTCTAATGTCTTTCTGATACTAAAAGATTTTTTAATTGTAGTAGGCTTTTGGGATGGTCAGTGATACTCGGTGTTAATGTTTTACTGTTTAAAATGCTAAAATTAGGGCCGGGGATTTAGCTCAGTGGTTCCGGCGCCTACCTTGCAAGCACAAGGTCCCTAGTTCAATCCCCGGCACCAAAAAAAAAAAAAAAAAGCTAAAATTGTAAATGGGACTTTTTGAGAATGAGGGTGGGGGCAGTCCCAAGCTTGGAAGTATTGATAATAAATCTTCAATTGTGACTCAGCCTCTCATCTGGCTTCTTTGCTTGGCACTGGGCTTGAAGAAACGTTGGTTGCTGAAGTTACTTCCTATGCCATTTGCAGACCAAGAAAAGCAGGGTTTGCGAATTTTGGTACTCCCAAGAATACTTCATTTTGGTCATGATTTATGTGATCTAAGTCTGGGCAACCTTCTCAGGCCCAATTGGTGAGTACTCAAAAGGACCCACAGAGCCGGGGATTTAGCTCAGTGATTCTGGTGCCTGCTGCGCAAGCACAAGGTTCCGAGTTTGATCCCCGGTTTAAAAAAAAAAAGACCCACAAAATTCCTTGACCAGTGATGGCGAACCTTTTAGAGCTTTCAATGATAACAAACAGCTTGGCTGCAGAATGTGTGCCATAGGTTCGCCACCCTTGTCCTAGATGGAACTCAGTGGATTGTGCTCAATAGCTGTGGGGGTTTTTTGTTTTTTGTTTTTTGTTTTTTCCTTTTTGGTACTGGGAATCAAAGTCAGGACCTTGGCACTTGCCAGGCAGGTGCTGTGCCACTGAGCTAAATCCCTGGCCCTATAGCTGTGTTTTTAAAGCTTTCCCAACTTTACCAGAGATCAAGTATGAAAGGTTTTAAATATCCATTACAGTTATTTAGCTTCCTGAATATTATACCCTGTTAGAGGGAAACACAGTACACAGTAACCTACTGCGCCTGGCCTCTTCCATGACACTGGCATCCTTGAGATGATTGTCATACTTGGTCACTTTTTTTTTTTTACTTGGTCACTTTTATACCTCTTTGCACTCCTCACTTCTCAGATCTGTAAGACAGTAGCTGGGGGGTGTGTTGAAATTTCCTTGGCTTATTCAAATACTTGGTCCTTTGGTACCAAAGATCTTATTGTAGAACGCCCCCATTACTGTACAGCTACAATAAAAACCTCAAAGCACAACTTTTCAAAATAGTTATACTTGTCAGCATTTGGGAGGTTGGGGCAAGAGAATCACCACAAGTTCAAGGCTGGCCTAGGTTACATAGTTCAAGACCAGCCTAAACTATAAAACAAGACCGTGTCTCAAAAAAAACAAAAATAAAACAAAATAGTTACTCGTGTTTTGTTTCGTTTCCAGAAACAGAAGTTGGATCTGTATGTTCTTTCTATTCAACCGCCCCCCACAAAAGCTGTCTTCCCCCATTCTTCCACAACCACAGAAAGTAGAAAAATAGAAAATACGTAAATCTCTTGTAACAAATTAGAGAAAGCTGATTTGTAGCAATCCAAAGCCAATGGAGGACTACCTTTTTTGGGAGCCAGTCTAGAACAGAGGGAGATGAATAGCTTCTTCAGCACCAGAGTCTTCATGCTGTTCAGGGAAATAAAGGAAACAGAACCTGGGGAATGGGTTGGAGGAGCTCGAAAAAGTTCTCTGTCCTAAGCCTCTAGCAAAAGTGTGAAATACCTCTAGCACCTACTGTAGCTTCTAGATCCATCTGCAATAACTTGTATTCAGAGGCTGTGCTCGTAATTCTTCTCTCTATGGGAAAGCACCTTTACTGAGAAGGGGCCTGAGAGCTAGTGATGGGTAAAGGTGTGGGGAAATAGCCTGAATGGCAGGGTGGCTAGCTCAACCTCTCCTCTAGCGTTGCTGGAAGGGAGTGGTTTATCATCCTGCCAGCTTTGGACCAAGCATCTTCTGTGTCTTAGCATCTACTTACCTGTTCATTGGCTGGAATAATACATGGCTCCCTACTACCACGGCTGCTGCCACCACGCCCACCCCTTAGTCTTTCTGTTCCTGAGCTGGAGGTGCCAGTCTCCAAAGAGCCTCTCCTTTGTACTGAGACTGTCTTCTCTTAAGAGTGTAGCTGGCTTTACCTTTGGAGGAAATGTGATGAGAAACAGACCTTCCGAACAGAGCATTTGCCTTTCTTCTGGAGCCCTAGAATGTCAGAGACAGGAGAGGTTGAACTCCTTGAGTCCAGGCCTCACTTGGCAATGTGGGGAGCTGAAGCTCAGAACAAGGACATGAAGGTCCAGGTCATACAGCATGTTCTGCTGCAGAGAGAGTGACTCTGAAACAACTGGAAGTGTATGCCTATATGAAGGATGTAGCTTTGACGCAGGTAGAGGAACTCGCCTTAACTGGGGGAGGCCAGAGCTAGATGACAGGATTTGAAACAGAACAGCCAAGTTGACTGAAAGCCATGCCCAAGTCAGGACTTCTAAAGTGGATCCCAATTCAAGAGTCAGGTAACCCAGCAGGGGGAAGAAAGGGGCATTCTGGCCAGGCATGGTGGCGCATGCCTGTAATCTCAGCACTCAGGAGGCTGAGCCAAGAGGATCGCCACAAGTTCAAGGCCAGCTTGGGCTGTGTAGTGAATTCAAGACCAGCCTGAACTATATAGTGAGACCCTGTCTCAAAAAAAAGAAAGGGACACTCTGGAGATAATAGGGCGTCGCTAAACTGATTTCTCATGTGAGCATTGCTGTGTTTTCCACTTCTAGACATCAAAAAAGCCCAAGACAGCAGAAGCAGACACTTCCAGTGAGCTGGCTAAGAAAAGCAAAGAAGTGTTCAGAAAAGAGGTAAGGTTTGGAAGAGCCGTGCCCTTCCTTGTTTTAAGTCTATGCAATATTTCCCTTGCTCCAAGATGGGCAAAAACATAAGATTTGCCTTGTGTGTCTTGATAAGTGTTGCTTTTCCCATTGAGAACTGCTCAGCCATTTCTTTTTTTGGTACCAGGAATCGAACTCAGAGCCCGAGGCTTGCCAGGCAGGCACTGTGCCTGAGAGTCTATGCCATTCTCAGCCCTCCTCAGCCATTTCTTACTGGCTTAACAGGAGCCCCTCTGCATACCACATGGCCTGTTTCACTGTGGGCCTTTGTACTCTCCGAGGCAAAGGAAAGCTGGATGTAGTGTTAGGTTGTATTCTCTTTGGGTGCTCGCTTACTTCTGTGATTTGACTGTGTAGTTGTAGATGATGACACATTGGGATGGACCTTGACAACAGTGTAGCACTTTCATATCCATTATTTCATTTTATCCCCACAATAGCCCTTGAGGTAGGCGAGGCAGAGATTGTCATTCTTACAGAGGTAGAAGAATTCTTAAGTTTCAGAAAAGTTATGTTCTTGACAAAAGAACTCAGGCTCAAATTCTACTTCTCTTTCTTGGATATCTCATTTGGTGGTCACCTACTCTCAAGGGATTAAGAAAAGAGGCAGTCCTTTAGCCCTTTTTGGGGAGATAGGGGATGGTATTGGGGATCAAAACAACCTAGAGATTTTCTGCCTCTGAGCTACATCCTCAGTCTTTTTTATTTTTTGCAGCAGGGTCTCATTAAGTTGTCCAGGTAGGACTGGAACTTGTGATTCTCCATCCTCAGCTTTCCTCAGTGCTAGTATTACAGGCATGTATACCGGGCCTGCCTCAGACTTGTTCTTTGAATGTCTGAAAGCTCAGAAGCAAAGTAGCTGTCACTGGCCTTTTTTTGCCCTTTGTCCCTGTATATTTCATAAGTGCAGTACTTCCAGATGTCCTTGGCCTCTTTTGAGAGCCACTGGGTAGGATAGACCCTACTGAGACGGCCCAGGGGGAAGACACTGGGAGTGGTGGGATGAAGAAGGCCCTGCCATGGTTTGTCTTCATCTGGCTGTTGTATTATGTTTCCCGCAGCTTCACATGGCTGTGACATGAAGTGAGCAAAGGGTAGCACCTCCAGACTCTCAGTGATCTACGAGGACAACATACTAGGGCTTGCTTCCTGGGCTTACAGAGGCTCCTTGTAGCTCTGGAGTACCTGTCCTGCCTCCAGTGGCCAGGGAACCTAGCTTAGTTTCCTATGCCAAGGGCACAATGTAGTGACTGACACCTGAGGCTGTGGTGAGAGTCCTGTTGCAGGGTCCCTCAGTCCATCCAGGAGAGCACCTTCCCTCAAGAGAGCACCTTTCCTCTTAGGCCAGAGCCAGGATCATCTTCTCTTAAGCTCACTGGCTTGCTGGCGTTCCACCGTCCAGGCCAGCCGCCCTGAGGGAGAAAGAGGAATGCACTGGCTGGCCATGCTTGCTGCCTTTTCTCATTGTTCCCTCAGCACAACCCTTGCCCGGTTTGTACTGTTGAGCAGTATGCTCCCTTTCCTCCACCTGCAGATGTCTCAGTTCATCGTCCAGTGCCTGAACCCTTACCGGAAACCTGACTGCAAAGTAGGCAGAATCACCACAACTGAGGATTTCAAACACTTAGCTCGAAAGGTACTCCACTGCCCGCTGGTCTTTTGGTGTCTTGACAACCTGTGTTCCTTCTAGGATGGCCCCCTTTATCATAGAAAGTGTGGTTTTGCTGCCCAGATGCCAGGGCTGGGGGCTCGGGAAAAGGAGGGAAGGTTTGGGGAGGGGAGTATCCTCTAAAAAAATTTAAGTGCTGAGCCTTTGGTGATCCCAGCCACCAGCCTGCCCGATCCACCCTGTTACCCAACTCCCAGGCTCAGTAGGAAGGGCCCAATAGCAGCAGGCTGGGTTGCCCTCTCCTTCACATCATTTCCACTCTGATGGGAGCTGTGGTCTCTTTTCTTGTGCCCTGGACAGCTGACTCATGGTGTTATGAACAAGGAGCTGAAGTACTGTAAGAACCCTGAGGACCTGGAGTGCAATGAGAATGTGAAACACAAAACCAAGGAGTATATAAAGAAGTACATGCAGAAGTTTGGGGCTGTTTACAAACCCAAAGAGGACACGGAGTTAGAGTGACCAGTGGGGCCAGGGTGGGAGGACGGCTGATCAGACAGGCCAGCCTGGGAGAAGAAATTCCTTGGGCCTCTGTCCCACCCCCACCGTCGGGCTGTGCTACTGATGACACGTCACCCTGGGAACTCAAGCCTGCAGGTGTCACCTGAAAGCCACAAAATGAACTCCATCTGCAGATGACCCCTAGTTTCAAGCAATTGGGCTGTGGTTAGAGGTCATCAGAGGGAATAGCCCAGGGAAGACCCTGGCCAAGCCTGACTCGACCCCACTTTCCACCTGGGTCTCCTCCTTGGCGGTGCTGTCAGCGCACAGACCCATGCGCGTCCCCACCCAAGACCCTTTACCCTGACGATCTGTATTATATTTTAATGTATATGTGAATATATTGAAAATAATTTGTTTTTTCTTGGTTTTTGTTTGGTTTTTGTTTTGCTTTAGCCTCTATATGCTAGGATCACAGAAAGACTTTGTAAGGGTGGTTTAAGTTCTCCTGCAAGGTTTAATTTGTTATCATGTAAATATTCCAAAGCAGGCTGCCTTGTGGTTTTGGCTAGCCGTGTGCTCTGTTGATAAGATTGATTTACTGCTTAAAATCACTTTACTTTATCCAATTTTTACTGAACTTTTTATGTAAAAAATAAAATGAATTAAAGAACTTGGCATGTGTGTTCTGTAAAAGTTAATCAAGCATGTTGTGTGTCATGATGTCACTGGTTGAGAAAGGAGAGGTAGTGGCCATTGTGTGAAGTTCAAGATTAAGCCTTGCTCCTGGATTTTATTACAAGCCTGTTCCCACGGGTCCTGTGGCTGAAGCAGACAAGTTGTCCAGAGGCTGACATCTGTGGGCTTCGTTAGGATCTTGTGGCTGGAGTTGGGTTGGGTCAGCTTGCATAGGCATTCCAGAGCAGAAGTGTGACCTAAGGCCTCACTGGCACGAGGCTGCTTTGGTTAGTGGGTCTGTCAAGAAGGCAAATACATCTGCCCCTTGCTGCCTCCTGGCTGGAGAGAAGCGTTGGATCTCTTCCCTCCAGAGGCTTGATTTCTCCCAGCCCACTGGAAACTCATCCCATGTTTTGCTTCTTGACTCCTCAGTGTGCCTCCTGCCATGCTGGAAGGACAGTGCAGGTTGGGCAGAAAGGGCCTCTGTGAAAGGGTACAGCACAGACAGTGAGAGTGGACATCTCACAGAGGTGGGCCCCTTGTAGCCTTGTTGCTGCCTCGAGGGTCTGGGCAGTGAGGAGGGCCTAGAGCTTCAGCAAGAGCCCACCTCTCCTCACCAGACTGGGTCTGCTCACCACAGTAGTGGCTGCCACATCTTGGGCTGCAGAAAGCACCCACTGCCTGCTAGGCACTGTGCTGAGCATTTGGGAGCTCAAGTTGTAGTCATATAACAACCCTGAGGCACAGGAATTGGCCTTATTGATGAGGCAGTAGCCTCAGGAAGGATAATAACTCATGTACATTTCTAGTATTAAAGGAACTCTTCAACAAGGATAAAAATCCTTACTTTGTGGTAACAATACATGCTGTTTAACAACTCTTCCCTTACCATTTATGGGGGATTGGTTCCAGGACCCCTTGGATACCAAAATTGTGTGCTCGAGTCCCTTAAACGATGTAATATTCACATATGGCCTATACATGTCCTCCCGTGTACCTGGATTATGCGGTACCTAGCACACTGTAAACACTGTGTGAATGGTGTTCCAGGGATGTGGGCCCACGGGTACAGATGAGGCCTGTTTCCCATGGTACTGCATGCAGCCTGCAAAACCCTGAAAAGCACAGAATTTGCTCAGCCCTCTTAGTGCTTTCTAGTTGTGCCTGTTGCAAACTGTTCATCCTGTGCTTGAGCACATTGAAAGGGAGTGTGCCTCTTCTGGGTGAGTTTGCAGTAATGGGTGTGGCCTCTCCCCCTGCAGCTCACAACTAAATCAAACCCATGGTTTTGATCCAGGCTCCAGGTTTCAGGTTTTCCAAGGAAGGTTAGACTTCCATTAAAGGGTGGCACCAGGGCGCTGTCACTTTTCAGCTAAGACACCTTTGAGGGAATTCCCAGTTTTTTACACCTCCGTTGAGTCTTTTCCGTCCCCCTTCAGGTTTACATCCCCTCCTGTTGGGATAAAGCACACCAGTACTTGCCACTCATTGCAGAATCTTAGGCCCATTGCTGACCTGATCCTCAACAGCCCTGCGGCTGACTGCTCAGGCAGAGTGTGGTGTTTCTGGCTTGAGCCTTCCTGCTCTCTCCTGATCCTGCAGGGATATATGGCCTGAAGATGGCTATAAACTGCCAGCCCTTCCTTGAGTAAGGGCAAGACAGGGTCTTAAGCACCCCTTGTAAATCATTTCTTAGGAACAGCAGAAGCAGTCTGGGACAAGCAGCCCATCCCAGCCACATCTCTTCAGTGAAGACACAGGATCTACCTCGGGCCCCACTGGACCATGCCTGGAGCCCAGGCGTCCTCAGTGAGGCTGGATGATCTGAAGCCCTTGGGTCCTGGTACATGCTATGGTAGCCACAGTTCCTAGGTAGGGCCTTCCTACCACAGCGCCACCCATCTCATCCCCGCCCTCGATGGCACCGTAGCCAATCTACCTGCTCCTGTGCCCTGCTCTGACCTGCCAGCTGCTTGTGTAAAGGCTGCACAGCAGCTCTGGAAGCCTGTTTCTCTCCTGAGTGCAGTTCTGGTCCTGTAAGGAGAGGCCTTTCTTCCATCCTGGTCTAGAGGTGACCCGAGGTCCTCAGCAACTAGCTCCCCAGACCAGCCTGCCTATCGCCTGTCAAGTGGTTCGGGCCTTCAGCCTCCCCTTGTCATCACACCACACCTCTGGAGAACGGTCTCAAATAGCCACCCAGGCTACGGCCATACCACCCTGAACACGGTCGAGCTAGTGAAGGGCAGGTGCCAGGCGGGAATTCCGATCTGTGCATCACTATAGTAGTGCCCTGCCCGCCATCCCTGCTGCTCTCTGGAGAGCGTCCACATCACATCCTAGGGCAGTGACAGCAAACCCTAATTTAGGGCTTTCGGTCATAACAAAAGCTGCTGTGCACTCGTGCCATAGGTTCGCCACCCTTGTCCTGGGGACTGCCCCTACCTGCCCTGTTTTCTTTCTCTTCCTCTCTGTCCTGTCCCTTGGGCATTGAACCTGGCCACACACACACTGGGCAAGTGCCCTACCACTGAGCTATGTTCCCAGCACCACCCCACCCCTTGTTTTTGAAACAGAGTTTTCACCAAGTTCCCCAGGCTGGCCTCTAACTTGCAGTCCTTCCTCGGCCTCCAAGTTGTTGAGATTACAGATGTGCACCACCCTGCCCAGCACTCAGTCCTTTTCTGGGCCTCTGCATCATAACCATCACAAGCCCAAGAAGCCAGATAGAAAAAGAAAAGAAGCCAGATAGAGCCAGCACAAAAGTCCAAAGTCACCTTTAATATAGGATACAAAAGTAGCAAAAGTAGTTGAGGCTGGCTAAGGGGAGGCGCTGTGGGGACTGGGAGGGCAGGATTGCCCCTCACTGCCTACTCCCCTCCATGTCCTGGTGGCACAAGGGGGATGTGGGTTGCTGCTGGATCCTGTGTTCTCCCCAGAACAGCGCAACCCAAAGCCCGCAACGCTAGAAGCCAGTGAAGGGAAGTTGTGCCCCGGGGAGGCAGGGGTGGTAGGGATCCAGCAGAGCAGGCTGTGGGGACATCACTCACACCACAGAGCAGCCCTCCCCTGGGGATCCCAGGACCCGAACGACATCTTCCCGGCCCATGGCAGCCAGGGCATCCTGCAGTACCCTCAGGGTAGCTCTGCTGCCCTCTTGGATGGCCCAGTCCCTCAGCAGGGTATAGGCTGGCACCTGGCCCTGGGCCATGGTCTCTACAGCCTCAGCCTGGTACCCAAGATGACCTGCCAGGCCCTGCCAGGCCTTGTCAGGTTCGCCTGGCACCTCCAGGAGCCGCTCCACTTCCTCCTGCTGCTGCCGAGGGAGGTGAAGATAAAGTCGGCAGCCAAGGTCAGGGGGCACCCCTGGGGTAGGAGACATGAGGATCATGAGGGATGAGGGTGGGGGACCCGAGGGGGACCCATAGGGCTACAGAGTGAGGAAAGGGGCTCACCCTGGCTGGAGGCACAGGGCTCTAGACCACTAGGAGAGTCCAGGAAGACGCTGCTGTCGTCATGCCTCTGGTCCCTGCTGAGGGGCCCCAGCTCTGCAGGCCTAGCTTTAGCCAGCTGCTGTCTTTGCTTATGTGAGCGCCAGCTGTGGGGAGCAGGGGCTGCTTGCCAGTCTGCTCCCACCTTCACCAAGGCAAGGAGCTGCCTGGGAATCCCGACGTGCAGGGGCTGTGTCCAGGACACCTACCATTTGAAGGCCACATAGGCAAGCAGACCGAGGACCACAGTGCCCAGGAGGGCACAGTAGACCGGAATGATGCTGCCTGAGGCCTCCGGAGGCTCAGGGGGGAAGGGGGAGGAGGTATTGGGGGCCAGGGCTCCCCCAGCTCCTGCCCATACTCCTTTCCTTTCTCTGTCTTGCCCCCTCATGGTGTTACCTGAGGAAGAAAGGACAGATAGGGTCAGGAGCAAGGCACAAGGCAAGGGTCCCTGACAGCCTCCCCTAGACCTTGTTGCCTAAAAGGTCTTAATAGTCCTTACCATGTAGAGTCAAAAACCCACAGCATGGCATCAAGCGTCGCCTGGCCCCTTTCCCACCCTAGCTACAGCCTGGCCTTTGCTTGCCACTCTGACACCTAGCCCTTCCCTGATGCACCTTTGTCACTCACGCTTCCAGACTTCTGTGGCTGCTCTACCTCAAAGACAAGACAGCAGGCATCTCCTACTCTGGAAGCCGCCCCTCATCTTGCCTTTCTGACTCCAGTTGTGCCACCTCTGTCTTTGATGGCACTAAACTGTACCTCCCCCTACCCAGTCTGGACTGTGAGCACTAATGATTCATTCTGGGGTGCTCTGTGCACAGAGCTCGTAGGTTATTGCAAACCAAAGGTGAACTGGAAGGAAGGAGATGCTGCCACTCTTCTGCGTGGAGGCCAGTTCCCCTCCCATCCTGTGCAGACAAGGCATAAGGGACACGGACCCCAGAGCCTGTGCCGAGCAGTGTGTAAACTGCCCAGCTGGGGTGCCTCCATCTGGGTTAAGGGATGCTTACCCACATAGGCCACGCCTCTGCTGTGGCTGGAGTTGTGAAGCACACCAGATGGCCTTGTCGGTGGGCAGGACTTCCTGGGGCTGTTTCTTGGAGCAGGTGTTGGAAGGTCTTGGACAGCACCCAGGCCAGGGAGTTGGGAGGCTGCTCCTTGGAGTCCAGAAAGGGGCATGCGGGGATTTGAGGAGCTCCTCAGGCCTGGTGTCAGAAGTCCCTTGGGATACTCTGTCTCCCTCTTGGCTCATTCCACCCTGATTCACTCCGTGGCTGCACCAATATCACTGTGTCAGCAGGGGTGGAGGTGACAGGGCTGGCGCTAGCTGGCCAAGGCTGGGCAGTCAGGATGCAGCCCAGGATGAAAAACAGGTCGGAAACCACTGTCTCAAAGAACTTGCAAACACCTGGCTTGAGCGCAGGGATGGTAAGGGAGGTTAAGGGGACTGTCTCAGCCAGAACCTGGCTGAAGAAATTCATGGGCCAGTGGGGAGCTCACTCCCAGACATCTCAGCATGGGCCCTGAACCCAAAGAGCTAAGGTCCCAAGGCAGAAGGACTTTCTGTAGTGACTATGCTCCTACTGCTTCCTCTAGGTCAGTGTCCAGCCCTTTCCTGGTCAGATGTTGGGTGGGAGGGTACCTGCTAGGCTCAGCAAGGACATAGGGCCTTGGCCGATCCTTTCTCATCAGGGAATTCAAAGAGGACCTGAAACCTGAAGAACAGGGCCAATCAGTCCAGGACCCACCTGGAGCCTAAGGGCTGAATTTCTTGGTACCTACGGCTCCTGGAGGTCTAGGGAAGAAAGGGCCCCGATCTAGGGGCAGTGGGGAGGCCAAGGAAGTTTGGGCCCTGGGCTGTTGTGGCTCTTCCACTGTGAGGTGTGTACGTTTGTGTCACTTACCGCATGGGGGCCCTTCCGGGATCCTGGTTGGTGGGTGGGGAGCAGACAGGCCTGGCACCTACCCCACCCAGCCGGAACTGCCGGATGGGAACCTCTCCTCGCCGACCCACCAGTCTCCAAACCCACAACACACACAACGCGACGACCGCGTGCGCCCACGCCACCCTGAATTCTCACACACACCTCGGACGCCGATACCCACAGGACCAGCGGGGCTCGGCGGGAGCAGCCTGGCTCCCTCTGCCCCCCGCCCCTCCTGACCTGCGGCGCGCAGCCCTCCGAAGGTGCCAGGATCCACGGGGCCGGGTGGGATGGGGCCTTTGAGGCCGCGGGGCTGCCCTGGGCTGCAGGAGGACGAGGGGAATCCCAGCGGCCAGACGTCGGTGCTCCCGAGCCGCAAAAAGGAGCGGCGGCTCGGGCGGGCCTTGGGGTCGGTGGAAATTGCGGCAGGACAATGAGGGGGCGGGGCCGGGGAGGGCGCGGCCTTGCCACCACCCCGCGGGAGCGCGCACTGCCACTACCACGCGGGGGCGCGCGGGGCAATCAGGCCGAAGGAGGCGAACGCCGCGAGACGGCGGGGGAGGGGGGGGGGACCCAGGGGCAGGGGCGACACAGCTGGAGAAACTGAGGCCCCAGGGTCGCTGGGACGGGAGACGCCGGGTGCACGCATACTCGGAGACGGAACGGCTACAAAACTAGGCCAGGTTTATTGCTGCGAATGGGCAAGCGGGGACCGCCTTTGGGGATTAAGGCCACGGACGGCGGTCCTGTGCTTCGATAGGGGGACCGGGACTCGGGAGCTGGGGATCCCCGGCCCAGACTGTGCAAAATGTGCCGGCACAGCCGCGAAGGCTGGCCCTGGGTCTCCAGCCCTCAGCCGAAGAGGAGCGGACTTCCGGCGACTCCACCCGTCAATCCCAGAGGGCGGGGCGGGGCCTCCTGGGTCTAGGGTGCCGGGGCGGAGCCTGAGCAGCCTCGTGAGCGAGCTCAGCGCGCTTCGCAGGGGTTGTACTCGGTCTCTCCCGAGGACACCTGGGAGATGCGCCGCGAGGACCGCCACAGCTTCCGCGCGAACTGGCTGCTGCGCACCTGGTCGGGGTGGCAGGGACGTGGGATGAGCTAGGTGGTAGGCCCCCCGCGGGTTCGAGCCCCCCCCCCCCGTCCGGATCCTCACCTCGGAGGGCTGCCCTGCGCCCACCACAATCAGCTTGCCGTCCTCCAGGCCCACCAGCACATGGCTGCGTTCCTTGGTCAGCGCCACACTGCGGATAGGCACCTTCATGGGCAGCGGGGGCGCGGCCGGGAGCAGTCTGGAGCAGGCAGGGGTGTGAAGAATTCGTAACCCCAAGGGGACTTCGCACCAGATGTGGCCTGCTCATCCCGTATACCCCTCCCCCACCCGTCCTCATTTCGAGGGTGGCTAAGTTGAAACCCTCAGACATAAGGGGATTTCCTGCAGGGCAAGAGCGCCCCATGAAGAATGCGGCAAGCTAGAATGTCCCCACAGATGTGTACAGTGTGTGGGTCCACGGGGGTACCCCCCCTTCTCTGCCATGAATTCATATGAGGTGGTGCTCACTTGTTCAGGTGGAGGATGTGCAGGGTGCACTGGGCAGTGCCGAGCAAAACAAAGTCCTCTGTCACCGCCAGGGCTGTAGGGTGCTCTGCCAGGGGCAGCGAAGCTCGCAACTTCCCATTCACTGAGTACAAGTGTAAGGCATGGGTGACCTGGAGGAAGACAGGCATGTCAGCAACCAGCCCCCATTCCAACTGCCCCGCTGCCTGCCAGGCACCCCTTCCCCTGACCTGGGCTCCAGGGCGTTCCCACGTGGAGCTCTGGACCACAATCTGCCCCTCAGGCCCCAGGCCCAGGTGGGACACAGGTCCAGGCAGTGCAGCCCCTGGAGGCCGTAGTGCTGCCACAAACTGGCCCCGGCGTACAGTATGTATGATCACAGTTCCATCCTGTGGAAGGGTAGTTTAGGATGCTGGGCAGGGTGTTCTGGGGTCCAGGGCGGTACCCAGCACACCCAGCCTCCCCTGGGCACACGTGTACACGCACCTCAGACCCAGACACAGCCATGTCAAGCTCCGTGCTGATGGCCACACAGCTCACTGCAGCCTCGTGCCCGTATAGGACCTGCACGGGCTTTGGTGCCAGCCCTGCTGATAGACCACCCTGTGGGAACCAGGGCTGGCTTAGGACTGGGCCCAGATGAGAAGGCTGAGGGTCAGGAAGGAGAAGGCCATGTCCAAGGCCAGAGAGCCCCAGCCTGGCTCACAGTGGTGGAGGGCAAGGGCCACCAGGGCAGATGGGCTGCAGGCCTGGGCTTCTGGTCCCCACAGGGCTGCCCACCAGGCACACCTGCTGTAGGAGCCGCCACACCATGCACGTGGTGTCCCGGGAGCCCGAGATGAGGTAGATGCCACAGGTGTCCAGTGCAAGGCAGGTCACTACATCTGCACAGGGCGGGGAGGACGCAGGCAGGACACTGTCATCACAGCTCTGACTGGCCTCAGAACCCACCCTGCACCTGCATGGCTCATTCTCCCCAGCAGCAAGGCTGCTCATACCAAGGTGGCGGCTGAGCTGGTTCAACAGCTTGCCACGGGGTAATGCAGTCACCCGCAGGCTGCCATCCCAGTGGCCACCGCTGAAGAGCAGCTTTCCGTCAGGGGCCACCGCCAAAGCTTGCCCACTCACACCACTGCCTGGCACCCATGGGCCACTCAGCAGTCTCTGCATCCTGACCCAAAGAAGGAGAAGTAGCTGAAGCCAGGCCACAGAGCGGAAACCCAGGCCCTGGGAGATCCTGGCCAGACCCCTCCCCTGGTGCTGGGGGACATCCTTCTTGGGTGGGGAGGTGCCTCACAGTGTGAGCATTTACAGCCCACCCCGCCCCGCCCCATCCCTGTGTCCTACTTGGGGTTGCCTATGGTGGGGTCTTTGCTGAAGCTGAAGTAGTTGTTTATGTTTCGGTCATAGGGCAACCAGTTGTGGGTGCCTAGCAGCCCGTTGGCACTCACAGTCACCTGCAGGCAGAGGGGGGAACCGGTGGGTTTGGGGCAGAGCTAGAGAGTGGAGGTGGGGTCCTTGGCCAGTGCACCTACCAACAGGTCTGGGGAGCCCTGGGTGATGAAGGAGTGGGGCTGTTGGTGGGGGACCAGGGCCAGCACAAGGGGCATGCCATCACTGACCACCTGTGGGGGAAAAGCACAAGCTGGGAGAAGAGGAAAGAGCAGGGCTGGGAGGGCCAAGCCAGCAGCCTGCTTCCTGGGGCACCATCCCTTCCTCTGGCCTCCACCACTAGACATGCCAGACTCAGTGACGCAGGAGCAGAGGCCCCTCCAAGAAACAGGCCCGAGAGTCGGGGGACGTGCAGGAGGGCATCTCAGAGTGAGCGCGAGGCCGGGATGGACACACAAGGTCCTTCCAGAGCATCAAGCTTGGCCTCAGCCTTGATTTTCCCACCCCGCTGCCCCACATCCCCTCTCCCCTAGGAAGAGGGGAGTCGAAAAACATCAGACCCCAGGGCACCGTTTCCGGGAGCAGGCAGGGAGGCGTCCAAGGCCACATCCCCTCCGTCCTCACCTCCCGAAGACCTGAGAGACTCTGTGGTGAGTCTACAGCTCGTCCTGGCCCTCAAGAAGGCGGATTTCCCTCCTGCCTCCATATTCCTCCCGTGTCCAGTGCATAGTCCAAGGTGCCTCTCAATCAGTGCGCTTGACTCAGCATTCCCAAGTGCTGGGTAGGGACAGCGGGACTCACCCCACTTCACTCAATGGATGCCAAGGCCTCGGCCGCCTCACCTCTGCAAAGAAGGCCTTGAGCTGGTCCAGGTGCTGGAAGAGGCTGGGGGAGTTAGTGTCCAGACGGGCCAGGCGCTGGGCGGCTTCCTCTGCCAACAGCCGGGGTGGGTGTGGCTCCTGCAGACACGTGGCCAGTCAGCACCGGGGCCTGGGCACCGTGACCACCGCCCCCCAAGCTAAGCTGGCCCCACCTTCAGCAGCTGGCAGGGAGTCTGCCCGAAGTTGCTGATGATGCCCTCCAGGGCCTTGCGTTCGCGCTCATCTGCCACGTGGTCCAGGTCCACGGCCCCTGTGAGGGAGAATGGCGAGGACTCCCCCTGTGGCCTCTCTGCCCCCAGCATCTACACCCCAGCCCCCGCGAGTGTGCAGCGCATGCCCACCCTCATAGGTGCAGTAGTAGAAGACATTGAGGGCCTCCTCCGCCGCTGGCCCCCGCTGCTTGTAGCCGAAGATGAGGTCGATCCACTCGTGCAGGTGGGCAGACACGTGCTCTGACTCCTGGGGGTGTGAGGGGGCCACCAGTCCAGGGACAGTGGAAGCCCCTTGCCATGACCCCTGCCCTGGCCCCCCGCCGGTCTGTGAGTGGTCACCTCCTCACCAGAGCCCTGCGGTGCTGCTGGATGAAGTCCTCGGGAGAGCTTGCCCATGGGGGCAGCACCACATTGCCCACCTTCTCATTGGTCAGCTGCAGGCAGCCCAGGTCGAAGCCTAGCAGAGAGCCAGGTCGGCAGTGTCCCCTGGTGCATCCTCACCACCCCAGGTTCCTCACCCCCATGGTAGCCAGTGTTCCCCATGCTACCGTTCTGGTTCTCCAGGAAGTCCGGGAAGTAGAAGAACTCGGGGATGAGTTCCTTCACGTCGGCCGGGCTCTCCAGGCGCGCCTGCCAGGCTGCGGCCACCGAGTGGAACTGCCGATCGGAGCAGTCAAAGCTGGTGGAGGGTGGGCCACAGGCCAAGGTGAAGAGATGGGGGGAGCAGGACGGGGTGGGGGGGAGCAGGACGGGGTGGGGGGGAGGGGAGGGGCAGGGCCAGGCCCCCTCCCTGCCCGCAGCCCTGGCGCACCGGCCACTCTGCAGCTGGACATGCAGGGAGGTAAAGGGCTCCACTCGGATGAGGTAGTGCATGACGCCCGCTGCGTTGGAGTAGTGGGTGCCATAGTGGAATTTGTCGATCGTGCCCGCCGGGTCCTCGAAGCTCTCATACCTGGGGCCGTGGGTGGGGGAATCAGGAGCAGCCTCCTCCCCTCGCCATCCCCACCCCGCTGAGCCCTCCCTGCCCACATGCTCACTTCTCCCGCACGAGCTGGGCATGCTTGGGGTTCACCACACCGATGGGTTTGGACAGGTCCCGGAAGACAGCCGGGTTGCTGAGGTCCAGGGTTGGGGACACGTAGTCCTGTAAGACCCAGGGGAACTGGCCACCCACCCAGGGAAGGGGCACATGAGGGTCCTGCCTGCCCAGATGGGCACAGAGCCTGCTCACGGGGAGGGGAGGGGAGACGGCAGTGGAGAGCAGGAGCCAGGCCCAGGCTGGGTGGGACTGAGGGTGGCAGGGAACAGCGCCAAGGCTTCGGGCACAGCTAGTTAGGACCCCACTCAGTGAGCCCCCAGGGAGCACACGCCGAGCAGGCTGGCGGAGGCAGGCAGGGCCCTCACCACAGGGTACTGAGACAGGTCATTGTAGGTCCGTCCCGCAATGGTATTGAGCTGCATCAAGTACTCAAAGTTGGAAATCTCCCGCTGGACCCATTTCTGGGGAGCAAAGGCAGGTGGGAGGTGAGCTGGTGGCTGTTCAGCATCCCCTGACTCTCGGGGCGCCGATGTCACCCGGGTTCTCACCTGGGTGAGGCCTGAGGCGCGCAGCATCTCCTGAGGGGAGCGGCTGCTCAGGTAGCCCTGGGCGGGCGGCCGCAGGCGCAGGAGCCAGGAGTATACCTGGTTGCGGACCTGAGTGTGGGGGACTGGAGTGCGGGGCTGGGCCCGGGGCGCCTGGGAGGGAGAGGAGGCAGCGGTCCCTGTGCCCCGGCATGGGAAGTTGAGGAAGTAGTTGGACTGATCGATGAAGAAGAGCTCGAGTGCTGAGCGGCGCAGGTTGAAGCGCCGCAGGTGGACCTCGCGCAGCTGGGCCAGAGGGCGCCGGAAGTCATGGCCAATGCCTGCAGGAGCCACAGCAGGCGCAGGAGTTGCTTGCCTGAGCCCCAGCCCGGCCTCCGCGGGTCCCTGCCGTGCCGTGCACCCCAACCCCCAGGACGCACCCTCCTCCGTTTCCACACGCTCGGCACTGCCGTCATAGAAGTAGACATGCTGTGTGGTGACCTCCAGCAAGCCCGGGACCACGGCCACCACCGTCACCAGCTGGCACTCAGCCGACAGCACCAGCTTCTCGCGCTGCTCGTCCAGCTCTGCCGCCTCCATCCTGGGGGCCAGCACCCACCTCAGCTAAGGCTCTGGCAGCCCTTGCTGGCCACCCCAAGGCCACCAAGTCCTGAGGTCTACACACTTGTGCCACCCACACCTGTAACCCCAGCACTCTGGGAGGCTGAGGCAGGGGATCATGAGTTCAAGCCCAGCCTGGGCAGCCTAGTGACTTAGTGAGACCCTGTCTCAGAATAGAAAGGGCTTCTGATGCAATTCAGTCCAAAGGCCCTGGGTTCAATACCCCGTACTGCTAACTAAGTAAAATAAAGAGCAGTTATCAACCCTGTCACCTGCGTGACTCTCCCAGGTACCCCAGAAAGGACCTGGACTCCAGGAGCCAGTCCCTCAGCAGGTGTTTGCATGCAGGAGGAGGCCCTGCCTGCCACCCTGTCGGATCCCAAGGGCTGAGGGCCAGCTCCCAGCCCTGCCACTCACGGGGTCTCCAGCCCAGCCAGCTCATCCTCCTCCAGCTCGTCTTCCTGCTGCTCCGTGGGCCGGGTGCTGACTTTGGCCTCTTTGGTCATGGCCAGAGGCAGCGAGGCCTCTTCGGTGGGTGCCAAGGGGACCTCCCCTGCAAGAGGGCAAGGGCGGTCAGCCTGAGAGGCAGAACAGACACACCGACCAGTGGACCCAACCAGGCACCCTCTCTCACCCAGATTGTCACGCAGGGCACTGGCCTCCAGATGAGGGTCAAAGTGATGGTTAGGTACCAGCTTCAGACGCATGCGTGAGTATGTCTCAGCGCTGGACAGCTTCCAGTGGGGGGTTGGGGGGTCCCTGCAGATGGGTCCCCGGTGGTGGTCACAGGTAGGCAGAGAGCTGGAGACCCCTCTTCCTCCCAGGCCTTATACCAAAGGTAATGCAGGCTGCTCCCTTACCGCCGAGCCCTACCCCTGCCCACCTTAGCGCCCAGGCCCCACAGGGACTGGAGAGCTGGCGCCACAGGGCCCCCCAGTGCAGCAGGGCCACCGAGTGCTGGGCAGCCTGCTGCTTCAGCGCCGCAGCATAGCGCAGGCCCTCCAGGCGCGCCCGCCGCTGGGCCGGCTCCAGCACTAGCTCCTGCGGGAGAGGAAGGGGGCTGGTCAGTCCCAGCGGGCTGCTTCTGGCCCTGTGCCCACCACCCTGGGCCACGCACCTGAAAGGCCTGGCGACTGTGTGTGCGCTCCCGCTGGCGCCGCTGCCCACTGCTCATAAGCATGTCATAGCAGGTGTTCCAGAAGCCTGACATGAGGTCGTGGCTCTTGGCATACGTGTCCATCTCGAACTGCGACATGGTGGGCTGTACCTGTGGGACCAGTGGGGACAGCAGACTGGTCACGGGCACACGCTCCCACCAAGTCCTGCTCCTCTCCCTCCGTCCCCACTCCCACACACCTGCTTGTCAATGAACTGCCGCCATTCGGGGGTGGCACAGAAGGCCTGGAAGTCCTCGAAGAAGGTGGGGCTGCCGTTGGTGGGCGGCAGGGAGGGCAGCCCCCACTGCAGCCCCAGCGGCTCGTAGGCGCGGTCCAGCAGTGTGCGCACCAGTGGCACCAGCCATGAGCAGCGCTCTGAGGCGGTGGCTGTGGCCGCGGCCAGGGGCTGTGCACCCTCGGGGGCCCCCTCTTCCTGGGAGGCCAAGAGCGCCCGGCCAAGGGCAGCTTCCAGCTTGGAGAGCACATAGCAGGCCTCCTCGCGGCCGGTGGGCACCGCCGTCTGCAGCAGCATGTGCAGCTTCACGTAGGCCTGGGCGTGCAGCTGTGGGTGGACATGGCCCAGGGATGGTGGTGGTGAGGGTGCACCAGGCGCTCCTCGTACCTGCCGCCCCTCCCACTCCTGCCTTCATGCTCACCTGCGGGTCCTCCAGCAGGATGTAGCCGAGCACAAGGCGCAGGCCAACCTGTGCCATCTCCCGGAGCTCGGCTGTGCTGTTGGCCAGGTGCGGCCAGGCTCCCAGGCGATCGAGCAGGCTGCACACACCTTCAAAGAGCTGCCGTGCGTGTGCACACGCACACACACACACACACACACACACAAAGCATGTTCTTGACAGATGTCACCACCCCCAGGAAGCCCAAGCATCCACGGGGAGTGGGCAAGGTCGGGTCTGTGCACGGGGCATGGCCTGCATGCACGGTGCACCTCCCCTCCCAGTGCACAAACCTTCTCGCTCCACAGCTCCTGGTTCCCGTGGCCCTCGGCACACAGGAAGTCCTGCAGCAGCCGGAGCAACCACAGCACCTGCTGGGTGAGGCTGGCCAGCGCCCCGGGGGCGGCCTCCTTGATGTCGGCCAGTGCAGACTCCAGCATCATCTCCAGCAGGCTGCGGGGGTCGAGTAAGGGAAGCGGGTGTTTCCCTGTCTGCCGCCCTTTCCCTGGCTCCCGAAAGCCCCACAGCCTCCAGAGCTGCCCTCACACCTGCGCTTGATGCAGTCAGGGGGGCGCACCAGGGTGGCCGAGGCGCCCAGCTGGGTGAGCACCGAGAAGACCTGGCCACGCTCCCGCCAGGCAGCCTCGTCGCTCCCCTCCACGCCCCTCCACGTCACCGAGAACAGCACATTGGTGAGAAGGTTGCACAGCTCCTCCTCCGGAGTTTGCTGTGGGCGCAGGAGGGGGATGTGGCGGCGGGCTGGGAAGCGGGGATCGGGCTGACCCCCACCCTGGCCCCACTGAGCACCCCTTGCCCGCCATGGGTAGGGATGACAGAAAATTCAGCTAACAACCAGCCTGCAACCCAGGGCCTGCAAGAACGGTTTGGGGTCACCAGTCTGAATTAAAGGAGAAAGTTGGGAAGTTTTTCTTTTAGTTTTGTGAGACAGGGTCTCACTACGTAGTTCAGGATGGCCTTGAACTCACTCTGTAGCCCTAGCTGGCCTCAAACTTACAGCGAGCCTCCTGCCTCAGCCTCCTGAGTGCTGGGATTACAGGTGTGTGCCACCACGCCTGGCTCCTACAAGCTCTCTCGAGGACCCCCCAAAGCCTGGCTGGTGTCCCCCACCTGGCTCAACATGACTGCCCAGTTCCAGGGCACCCTGCAGGTACTGCTACCAGGGGGCAGCACCCGGCCCTACTGCAGCCTCAGCTGTGGTGTCAGATACGGCCACACCTTCAAAGTGGCCTCACTGCCAGCCCGGGCACCTGCACCTCCTCACCTGAGGGTTGCTCGTGTTGGAGGCGTTGTCCCCGCTCACAGTGGGGAGGCTGCCATCTTCCAGCACATTGGAGAGACTGGAGCTGTGTCGGCCAGGGGCAGCCGGGAAAGGCCGTGGCCCGTCGAGGGGGGAAGGGGTGCCAGGCTGGCTGGCCGGGGTCAGGGTGCCACTGCTGCTGCCGCTGACGGCCGTGGTCCCTGAGCCCATGCTGGCCCGTTCCAGGACCAGGTCAAAGGGTGTGCAGAACGGGGAGAGAGCTTGGTAAAAGGCATCAGGGTCGGGACCGGGGCTGTCTGAGGGCAGGAAGACGTCAGAAAGGTCCACCGGGGACTCAGTGGATGAGGGGGGCAGGCCTGGCTCGGGGGAGGTGGGCAGCTCTGGGGCCAAGGGTGGGGCACCACTGGCTGCCACAGCCTCCAGGACATACAGCCGGGTCAGCACATCCTGCCAGCCAGCCTGCCGGGCCAGCAGCCGCACGACGTCTGGCTGTCGGTAGATGAGGTGGAAGAGCTGCAGGCCAGGACACAGCCGTGAGGGGCCACCCAGCTGCCTGCCGAGCCCCGCCCCAAGCCCTCCTCTCTCACTCACCTGGCGGCAGATGTCCAGGCGCACGCTGAGGTCAGTCTGGAGGGACAGCTGCACCACAGCCAGCAGGTCTGAGATGTTCAGGCCATCTAGGGGACAGGCAGAGGAAACCTGAGGGGCTGGCCCTTGCAGGGAGGGCTGGGATGTGAGCCCTCGTCACCCAGCCAGGCCGTACCTGCCCCCAGGAGCAGCCTGTACAGGCCCTGGCAGAGCTGAGGGGAGACAGTCCCCTCGGGCAGGCAGGCAGCGAGGCCCAGAAAGCCACTGTCTCGCAGGCGGAGCCGCTGGCGGCTGCGCTCAGGCAGCCCCTCGTTCTGCTGCAGTCTGAGTAGGATCTGTGGGGGCCGTGGGGTTGGTGTCATTACAGGCAAGGACTTAGTCTAGGACAAGGAGTCACTGCACGGGAGTGTGGCCCCAGGAGAGGCCCACGAAGGCGGTATCACCCGCAGGCCCATGGCTGCCCTGGGATGCCAAGGGTGTACCTTACAAACTCGGTCTGGCAGCAGGGGAAGGGACCCTGGCCGCACCAGCAGGGCCAGCAGCACCTCAAGGTTCCCAGGCTCCAGCAGGGACACAGCCAGGAAGTCCTGTGCCGAGGAGGCCTGGAGCAGGCCCAGCAGCAGGTCCAGCACGCCCACCACCTGCAGACGTGAGATCGCTCACCACCTGGTCCTTGTACCTCTCCCCCAGACCTCACCCTCGCCCACCTCCAGTCTACCTGGCTGTCATCACCCATAGCTGCCAAGAAACTCAGCAGGACCTGCAGGTCCTCAGGAGAAGAGCTCCGCACCAGGAACTCCCGAGCCAGGCCCAGGAGGGAGGTCTGCACGGTGCGCAGGTCGTCCACCACCAGGGGGCGCTCCCGCTGTGGGCTGGCAGGGGACGGAGCGCGAGATTAGCCAGGCTGGTGGGGAGCGGGGGCCAGGGCCGCTGCCCAAACGTCCCGCGTCCCACTAGCCTCACCCGTAGTGGGTACGCAGGGAGTCAAGGATGAACTGGACCCCGTACTTCCTCCGCAGCTTCTGTCGGTGCTCTCGGATGATGCTGGACATGTACTGGATGTGGCCTGAGGGGGAACCCACAGAGCACCCTCAGCTCCTCGGGCCTAGCCACACCGCCAGGGCTCCCAGGTCGGGGTCACCCCTCTCCCCCCACACCTACCGAGACGCACAGCAAAGTCGCTGAGGGTCCAGAGGTGGAAGTTGAGGAGCAGGTGCTGGTACAGCAGGTACAGGAGGGGCCCCCTGCTCTCCGAGGCTACCTGCTCTATCAGCAGCTGGGCGGACATGAGCACGTTCATGTCCATGCCCCAGCTGGGCACCTGCAGCAGGAGGAGGAGCGGGCCGAGATGTCAGGCTCTGCCCACCTAATGTCCCAGCCACAAATGACACAGCGGACAGATGCAGATGTGACCATCTCTATACCCCTCGGCGGCTCCTGCCATCGCTAAGGGCCAGGTGCCACCTGCTTTGGGGCTCCGCTGCCCTTGCCTGGCTGCCCTTTCCCAGGACCCCGGCTGCCCTCAAATGCCCCCCACAGGGGGTTCCGCCTTTCGATCCCCTGGTTCAGATATAGTCTCCCACCCCGCCCGCCCCACCAGGCCGTACCTTGCGCAGCAGGGCCCCAACGATGGCGGGCCCCTGGCACTGCACCAGGCTCTCCTGGTTCCCAGTGTGGCCCTGCAGGAAGTTCCGCAGCATCAGCAGAAAGGCAGCCACCGCGTTCTTCTCCATCCGCTCCTCTGCCGCCCACCGGAAAGGGGACAGAGTTGGCTTAAGGGCTTGGCGGTGGCCACGAGGCCTGGAGCACTCCAAACCCGCATCATGCCCGGATTCTGTCCCTCGACCCAGGCCCTGGGACACTCACCGGAAGACCTGCCCAGAGGGAGGAGCAGGCCCTGGGTGTTGTGGCCGGAGGTCAGCTCAGGCCCCACGAGATCATGTGCTTCAGCTGGCCCTGCCTCGGCCTCTTGCGGCTGTGCAGCCACTCGATCCAGCAGGGGCAGCAGGGCACCCATGCCCCCCACACAGTTCACCACATCCTGGGGGAGGTGTGGTGGTGAGAGGTGGCCCCACCCTGTGTCCTGCCCTGCGGTGTCCCTGGTCAGGGGGCCCAGATCCAGGAAATCTTGGCCATCTTATTTGTTTGTTTGTTTTTTTGAGACAGGCTCTCACTATATAGCCCAGGCTGGTCTTGAACTCAGAGGGATCCTCGTGCTTCAGCCTCCCGAGTGTTGGGATCACAGCTGCGCCCTCCCTCCCGTGGCTGAAGCTTGGCTCTTTTGAGCAGGGGCCCTTGCAGGACCCAGCCTCACTCACACCCAGGTCGCACACTCAGGCCTGCCACGCGCACCTTCACATCCCATGTCTCCACCCTGTGTCCTGTCAGGCGGCCGTCCAGCGTGTGGCTGGGGGACAGGTCCAGGCAGATGTTGTTCTTACAGGCCTGGGGAAGGGGGGGTGAGCAGGTGGCAAGGCTTGGGCAGAGGAAGGGGTGGCGGGCTGTGTGGGAGCCAGCGCAGCCCCCCTCTGGCCCCAGATACCTGCGGGGAGTAATGGAGGAGCAGCTTGACTCCCAGATCGTGCAGTTCGCCCTCGGGCTTGAAGGGCGCTGGCTCATTGGGCCCTGGGGAGGTTCGAGGGCTTCAGATCTCCTGATAGGGGTGCTCTGGCCACACCCTGTCCCCAGCCAGACCTGAGGACAGAGTCCTAGCAACTCCCTCTAAGCCCTGGACACCTGGTGCCTCCCCATGGCCCCTCGGCAAACACAGTCCCTGGTCCTGGGACAGTGGCACAGCCACAGGGCCGGGCACAGGGGGCTACGTACCCAGGGCACACAGCGTCCGCAAGGCGGCGGCCTGCACAGCCTCGTGGAAGATGGCCACAGTCCCCAGCTCACCCTCCAGGGACGTGGGGCTGCCCCACCGCATGTCCTGGGTGCCTGCAAGCGTGGAGCTGATGCTGCCCTCCTGCAGGGGGGTCACCAGCCCGGACCCCCAGCCCAGCCCTGTGGAGGCCGGGACCGACTGGGAGCGCGTGAGGGAGGGGTACGTGTGGGCCAGGGCCGTAGGGACGGGTGGCTCGGGCAGCCCCAGGGTGGTGGTCGTTGTACGGTGCCCAGCAGAGCCGATGCAGCAGGAGGAGAAAGGCTGCGGGGCCGGAGTTGGGGACTGGTCAGCTCACAGAAAAGCCTGAGGCACCACTTACATCCGCTTCTTCCTGGGGACCCCCATGGCCGCACAGACCCCAGAGGCTGAATTTTTTCTTTTCAGTTTTTTGAGACAGGGTCCCACTGTGTGGCCCAGGATGACCTCGAACTCGAGGTGATCCCCCTGCCTCCGCCTCTCGGGTGCTGGGATTGCAGGCATGCACCACCATGCCTCCCTGGCTTTTCTAGAGGCTGAATTCCCAGGCCCAGGGTGGGAGGGGAGGACATGCAGGACCTCCAGGCCCTACCTCACCCCGAGTGCTCCAAGGCCCCCCGCCGACCCCAGGGCTCCCCAAACCCAGCCTGACACACCTCACTGAGGCAGGGGCAGCGCAGGGGCGCCGTCTTGACCAGATGGCCGTCTTTGTAGACGTGGAGCAGGTTCTGGCTAAAGGGCCGGCGCCCAGGCACGTGGACAATGGCCACACAGTGCTGGAAGAGGAGCCGGGACATGAGGTTGGATTTGGGACTTGGCCTGCCCCCTGCCCCATGCACACACACGCATGCACACACCCACTGGGCCATGATGGACGGAGGCCAAGGCTCACCCAGGCAGAGTCGGCGAAGGACACCTCAGGCAGGCTCATGGTCAGGTACTCCTTCCGTGTGCACACAGCCACCACCAGGGTCCCCGCTGCCGTGAAGAAAGCCTCGAACCCCAAGCCGCTGCTGGAGAAGAAGCTGGGGACGGGCAAGCTGGTTATGCCCACTTCCTCCTGCTCCCTGTGGCAGTGGCTCCCCGATCCCCCGAGCCACCCACCTGTACAGCTGCTTTCTCTGGAGTGGCCGGGCAGGTACTGGGGCTGGCGCTGGGTCCGTGGGGTGCAGACAGAGCCAGGCATGGAAGGAGAAGCCGGGTCCTGGCCATCGCTGCACAGGTGGCACCATGATGCCCGCCATGCTGGGCGTGAGGTCAAAGTAGCGCAGAGCACGTGTGGGACCCTGGTGCCGGGCCATGCCCGACAGTGCTCGGATGACTGCGCCCGCATGACGAGCCCTCTCGGCCTCAGCTCCGTCCAAGTCCAGCCAGGACGGGGGGCGCAGCAGGCGACGCAACTCCAAGGGTCTCAGGGACACTCGGCCCAATGCCTGCAGCAAGGCCAGCAGCTGCTCCTGGCACCGGGCCCCCAGGCCACTCCCCGTGTTGAGCGTCTCCAGCAGGGACCCCACCAGGCCTGCCTGCACACAGGTGGCCCGGCTGGCAGCACAGCTGTCACACAGCCACCGGAGGCGCTGTGCCAGGAAGAGCCGCAGCTCAGCGGTGGGCAATGCGGGCAGCCACTGCATCAGCACCAGCACTGGCTGCTCGTTGCGGATTGGTGGAGGCGGGCACATGCTGTGGTCACCCTCCACAGCCTGTAGGGGAGACACTGTGATAATCCCCAGCCAATGGTGGCATCCTGCCCATGGCAGGACTTCCTGTCGTGGTTTACTTGCCTCCAGCATGGGAAAGCAACACGCACCACCCCTCTGCTCACAGTCAGAGGTATGTGGGGATCGTGACCTCTGACAATAATCCTCCAGCCCTGCCTGCCTCTGAGCCTCAGCGTACAGCCTGGGTTGGCTGAGCCCCCAGCAGCAAATTGTTAGGATGATCCCACAGTACAGAACCCTCACCCCAGGGACCCCCGACGGTGTGGCTGGGCCACGGGTCACACTGTGTACAGGCCACCGGCAGCACAGCCCTGCTGGGTGGTGACCTCCCGCTCCCAGGTGACCCTGACCCCAAGACCTGCCCTCACCATGTTGAGCAGCTCCTGCAACAGCCTGTGGGTGGGCGGCCCGTGGCTCTGCAGGACCTCCTGGAGTTGCAGGTAGCCGATGCGTTCCTTGAACACCTCCTACGGGGGGGAGCATGGTGTGGAGCCCCTGAGCTCGCAGGCCGCCCTGGGGCATGAAGAGACCCTGGAGGGCATCTTTTGAGGCTCCCTTGCCTGGCTCTGCCTCTGGGGTGAGAGGTACCAGAGGGATGGAGCCCTGGTCCCCCTTGGGAGGCTGCAGATGGGACCTGCCCTGACCCTGGGTACCCTGCTCCCAGCACAGACTGACGACCACACCTGCCCAGGGTGCCCCACTGTGCCCCAAGGCCAGGGCGGGCACCTCCCCAGCTCCCTCGTTCTGCCCCAGGAGGCAGGGTTCTTGTGGGCCACTGAACGCTGCCTCGAGCCCCTCCAAGGCCAGGCCCAGGTGTCCTCACCTTGGCTGACGGGGAGCCGCTCATGATGCAGGTCAGCACGCGGACCACATGCACGGCGATGGCATCTGTGTCCTGGTCCAGGACCTTGGGGAGAGGCGGGTGCAGGCTGTCACAGCTGGCAGCGCACTGCACCCCATGCTGGGGGACCTGGCAGGTGCTGGATCAGCAGGCCTGTCTGGGTACCAGGCCCTCTACTTGTCCCAACTGCTGTGACACGACCCTGTCCCCAGACCCTCTGTGAGCAGCTTGGCCAGACAAAGGCCTGGGAGGAAGCCGAGGCCACTCAGGGGACAGATCCATGGTGGACACTCACACGGCAGCCCTACACGTGCAAGCAGCCAGCAGGTGCCCATCCATCACCCACATGATCGACAGCAGGTGGGGGTGGGACAATCAACCACAGGATGTTGCAACCAGAAGAACCTTCGAGCCTCTCTGTCCTACCCTGCCCCTGCCCTGAGACCCAGGTGGGGACACTGGCTCAGCCTGGCTGGATCTGACAGCCAGGGGCATGCTGCTTGCTCCCTGCCCTGCCCCAGGTAGGGGAAGACAGGGATATAGAGCCAGCATCAGTAGGCCCTAAGTCTGATTTCAGTGCTGTAGGGCCTTTTAGTCCCAGCTCTGGCTAGCTCCCCTGTGTGGCTCAGGCAACCCTTTTCCCCTCTCCAGGCCTCAGTTTCTTTGTCGATAAAAATAAAAGGAAAGGGGGCTGGGGGGGATTTAGCTCAGTGGTTCCGCCACCTGCCTTGCAAGTGCAAGGTCCCAAAGTTTGATCCCCAGTATCAAAAAAAAAGAAAGAAAAAAAAAGGACGCACAGGCTCTCAGCAAATGACCACAGCACAGTGGACACAGGGCTGCCTGATGAGACAAAGCCAGGGTTGGGGCTTCCTAGAGCTCCACACAGGTGAGACAGCACAGGCTGAAGCTCAGGGAGCACCCAGGCACCTGCTAAGGGTGGGTAGGAGATGCCCTGCCGGGGACCCCTGCCTCCACCAGCGACAAGAGTGGAGTCCCTCCATATCAGGTCTTCTGAGTCCCCTTTTGAGAAATGGGGTGGGTGGCTGAGTTTCGAAGGTTCCTTCCAGTGTTTGGCATAGCCACACCCCAGCACCCAATTTTGATACCAGGCGTGCGATGGACCACTTCCCGCCCAGCTCTAGGAAGGACTTGGGAGGTGGGCGAGACAGCACAGGGTACCCACCCCACTGCCAGGCATCTCACCCCCATGCCAGAGTGCAGAAAGGGCTCCAAGAAGGAGCCTGGGGGCAGTGCCCAGGGAGGGGGTGCCTGAGCCGGGCAGCCCCGGGGTGGTACCTTCTGGACATCGGGCTCAGTCAGTAACCGGGTAGCCAGGTCACTGTCCCCCTCAGGGGGCGCCCGGGCCTGCAGGTACAGCTGTTGGGGAGGGGAGCACAGGGTAGAGGGGGCAAAGAAGAGGAGGGAGATGGGAGAGGTGGGGTTAGAGCAGGACCAGGGGAGCTGCCAGGGCTCTGCCCCAGAGGGAAGTGGCACCCTGAGTCCCAGGCATAGTGCCCCAGCCAGGCACTGGGAGTGGGGCTGAGCCCCCTGCTCTGCTCAGAGGAGGGGCCGGCAGCTCCTTCCTCCCACAATGCTGCCCTGCTGTGGGCTCAGAGCCATCCAGAGCCGTGCTTAGGCCCAGGGGACAAGCTGTGCCCATGCCCCAGACCTCCCCAAAACAGACCATGGCCACATCTGCTTGGCAGCAGCTTGCCACCTCCACCCCAGCCTGAGCCCTGCCCACCTTGCTGTTCTGGATGAGGCGAATGAGGTGCTCGAAGCAGTTGTTGCTGAGGAAGGTGGCCTGCAGCACAGGCCGGTCCTCACAGGCCAGCATCAAGGGGATGGCGTCTGTGAGAGGCTGAAGGTCAGGCTCACCGAGCCCGGCAGCAGCATCAGCAGCCTTGCCCCTTCCTCTCTGACGTCCACCCGAACAGTACCCACCGAGCATGCTGACCCGCAGGGCGACCAGGGCCTCCTTGGGGCCCGAGCTAGGACTAGCCGGCCAGTCGGCGTTGAGGACACGGAAGTAGCCCTCCAGCAGAGTGCGGAGCTCGGGCCCGCGGGGCGGTGTGCGGCTGGCATGCAGCACGTGGACAGCACCCACCAGGGCCTCCAGCGCCAGCGGCACGAGGCGGGCGTCCTGGGCTGGCCGGCGGCCCCAGTCCCGCACCACGCCCAGCAGGCCCTGCACGGAGCTGGCACTCACCGCCATCTGCCCATTCTCCTGCAGATCGGCGGAGCAGGGGAGAGAAGGGGGCTCAGTGGGAGACCCAGGCCCAGGCCCACCAGCTCGCCTTCCCCGCCTACCTTTCCTCCCGCGAGGACAGCACCGAAGAGGTGGATGAGCCGCAGCAGCAGCACCGGGGGCAGGCGGTCAGCATCCCATAAGGTGTCTGCAAGCAGAGGGCACAGGACAGGGTCACCAAAGCTGCAGGGCCGGGGCCAGCAGACTGCCCAGGAAGTGGTGTCCTGGTGCGGGATGTGGAGTGGGAGCTGGACCAATAAGAGACCCCACCTGAGGAAGAGTACTCACTCCACCCTCGGCTCCATGGCTCCATGCTTGGGGGACATGGACAGGGACGCAGGGCCCTGCACTCAGACCCTAGCCAGCTCCCCAGTTCTTAGGCCCCAAAGTGGGGGGCTGCAGGATGAGCACATCCCCCACCACTTCCCCACAGTGACCCAGGGTTTAGTTTCTCAGATGCAAATCTCCCCCTCCCTCTGCCTGGTGACAGCGTGGTTCAAACCCTGCTGGGGTTCCCTGCTGTGTCAACTGTCCAGATGCCCTCCCCACTCCCACCTGGAGCCCCGGCTGGGGACTTCTAGGGGCTTTCACAGCCTCGTTTGTGGGAGGCCCACCTGGCCCTGCCCCAGTAAAGCTCGACAGGATGCCTGGCCGGGGCCTGAGACCCGGAGAGCAGAAGGGACCAGCGAGGGGTCACATGTGGGAGGTGTGGGTGTGACTCAGGTGGGAAGGGGAAGGCCCCCCGGGGACAGGGCTTTTGAAGGGAGAGGACCCTGTGGGCAGACCCTGTGGTGGGGCAGCAACAGCATCCTAAAGGAGGGGACAGGAGAAAGGCTGGGTGGGCAGGACTGAATCCTGCAGGGCTTGGGGGTTGGCCACCTCCAGGGGATTCACTGGGGGGCACCAAGTCTCCTCTGTTTCAAGAGGGCCCACAGCTGGGCATGGTGGTGCATGCCTGTAATTTCAGCACTTTGGGGGGCTAAGGGAGGGGACTGTAAATTCCCAGCCCAGCCCAGCCAACTAAGCAATTTAGTGAAATCTTGTCTCAAAATAAAAATAAGCCAGATGGGCCAGGGATTTAGCTCAGTGGTTCTGGCAAGCACAAGGTCCAGACTTCGATCCCCAGTACGAAAAAAACCCCAAACAAACAAAAAAACAAAAAGCCAGGTGTTGTGGCACACCCCTGTAATCCCAGCACTTGGGAGGCAGAGACAGGAGGGTTGCCATGAGTTTGAGGCCAGCCTGTCTCACCCCCCCCCAAAGGGTGGGGGTGGAGGGTGGGGATGTAGCTCGGTGGGAAGGCCCTGGGCTCAATTTCCAGTAGAAAAACAAAACAAAACAGTGCTCAGGGGGAAACTGAGGCAGGTTGCTCCCCAGGGAGCCTCCTCTCCTGGAGTTGCTGAACTTTACTTCAGACCGGGCGGGCAGCTCCCTATACTTCACTGAGGCACTGTGCACCCCAAAGGCCACCACCTTCCCGCACCCTGCCCACCCTGAACCCCTCAAGGCCTGGCCACTCTTCTCCAGAGCAAAGAGAGGGACCCCGGGAAGGGGGTGGCTGGGCAAAACCACTGAGCTATATCCCCGGCTGGGGAGTTTTCTGACATCAGAGAGGAGGACCAGGAAGGCGGGATGGGGCATCCAGGGTGCAGGTCAACACCCCACTTCAGTCCAGCCCAGGAAAAAAGTTACTTTGCCCAGCGTGTCCTTTCTCTCCTCTGCCCCTGAACTTCTACTCGGCCTCTGGAACCCCGCAACACCATGACTCCCCTAGGCCTGGCCGCAGCCACCAAGCAGTTGCTGTTCGGCTAAGGGTCCGGGAACTGCGAGGAGACAGCCTGGCCTTGGGGGCGGGGCCAGGCGGGGCGGGGCAGGGCCAGGGGGCGGGGCCTGACCTTGGAAGAAGGCGCTGAAATCGCGGGGCAAAGGAGCGGGAGGGAACTTGTACTTGCTCTTCTCCTTGGAGCTGATGTCCTCCCTGGGGTAGGGATAGGTGGGGATGAGGCGAGGCTCTGGGATCCATACGCCTGGATCGCCCCCCTCGTCCACCCTCCTCCAGCCAGCGCCAGGGCCCAGGTGTGCACAGCAAAGCCCCGGCACCCGCAATTGCCACCCCCACTTCTCCGCAGCGGCCCCCTCTGGGTTCCCTGCCTGAGGCTGGGTCTCACCCACTGTGCTGGCGCCGCCAGGTCTGGTAGGGGTCAAAGAGGCCCTCACAGAGGAGCAGGGCATGGAGGGCCACGCTCTCCAGCTGGGCCCCCTGGTCCTCCCGGGGTGGGGGGTGTCCTTTCAGCTGTGGGTGCGGGCAGAGGTCGAGGAGGAGGACGGGTCAGCCCTGCCATGGCCATAGCTGCTGCCTGCCTCTGCCGCCCCACGAGAGTGCCCCTCACCTCGGCCACCAGCCCGGTCAGCAGCGACAGCACCCGGGGCAGCAGCACCTGGCCCCAGCCGGCCTCCACGTTCTCCAGGTTCCTGAGGCCATGAGTGATGGGGAAGGGAGGTCACACTCACGCGCCACGCCCCCTTCCCATGACCCTGCCCGCGTGGGGGGGACACCAGGGGGCACCTGCACAGGACGATGAAGAGTTTGAGCAGCAGCAGAGCCTGCCCCAGGTCCCTGTGGTCCAGCTGCTCGGCCAGCACGTGCAGGGCATCCAGGGGGAGCAGCGGGACTTCCGCACCCGCCTCCTCCGGCCTGCAGGAAGGGAGCAGCGTCACTGGGGGCTTGCCGGGACCCTGCACTGGGCCTCCTGCTCCTGCACAGCGAGCCTCACCTTCGTGGCTCCAGGGAGGACAGCGAGATGCTCTTCTCAAAGGTACCCACAAAGGCCTTCAGCCACTGCTGCAGGTAACCCAGGTCCTTCTGCAGGGGATGGGGTGAAGGGGTGCAGAGAGCAGGGGAGGGACAGGGTGTGGACAGGTGGAGAGGAACGGAGGGGGACACGGGAGGGACAGGGGTCACCGCAGAGCAGAGGGGGTGGAGCCAGCGAGGGAGGACCGGAAGTTGGAAGGTCAGCCTCTGCGGACCCCTCTCCCAGGACCCCATGCAGCTCCTAGCCCCACCCCCAAATCCTCCGGAATCCACAGGCCTGACACAGGCAGGGGAGGGGCAGAAGTGGGGTGTGGCTGAGGGTCACACTGGCGCTGGGGCTGAACCAGGTCTCCAGGGCACCGGCTGCCGCCCACTCGAAGTTGTGGCCTGTGTCTCGCCTGCTTCCTTCTCCCAGCTCTGCAGCCACCGCCTCTGGGAAACCCTCCTGGACCGGGGGTCCTCAGACAGTGTGCACTGTTGGTCAGGCACCCCGGGCACACGCACACCCCAACACTTACGGGCCAGCATCCCTCAGAGGCCCCACCTTGCCCTGGAACCTCCACACACCCTCGCTCGTTACCTGGACCCCAGGCCCCAGAGCAGGCTCCATGGGCAAGGGGGCCGCGGGGAGCCTGGGTCTGGGCGCCACCAGGGAAACTTTGGTGTGAACGGGAAACGTCTCCTCCTGCCCGCCCTACGGGGGCAGGAAGCGCAGAGTCACGGTGGGGGAGGGGGGCGGCTTCCTCCCTGCAGACCGCAGGGATGTGGGGGGGCCGGGCACCCCGGCCCAGCGAGAGAGGCTTCGAGGGACCTGCCAGGCGCCAGGGGTGCGGCCTGGGGCACCTCGGGGCCGCCCTGCCCTGCCCTGGGTGGGGCCTGTGGGCCAGAGACCAGTTTTACAGGCTGGGCTGAATGCAGACAGCAGCCTCCTTTCTCGGAGCCAGAGGTGGGCCACGGACAGGACAGGAGAGGATGAGGAGGCCTGCACATCACAGTCACCACCTAGCGGGCCTGAGGCTGCTCCAGGCCTGGACCTCTGACCCGCCTCTGGGTGGATGGCCCCCTCCCACAGGCCAGGCCCACAAACTCCCGAGGCACCCTGAAATGGCTATGCAGCCCAGGCTGGCCTCGAACCCACAGCAATCCTCCTGACTCAGCTTCCCAGAGATATCCCTGCAATAACAGCAGTGCACCACTCCTCCCGGCCAAGCCCAGGATCACTCCTGGCTGCGAACCAGCCAGCCCATGCTGACCACAGGTCCCCTGAGACCTGTCTGCCTTCAAAAATGTCCCCTCTTTGGAAAAAGGAACGCTTCTCCACTGTTGGTGGGAGCGCAGACTGGTGCAACCACTGTGCAAATCAGGGTGGAGATTCCTCAAAGAACTAAAACTAGAGGTTCCATTTGACCCAGCTATTCCCCTTCTTGGTACCTTCCCAAAAGAATTAAAAGCATTGGGCTGGGGATTTAGCTCAGTGGTTTTGCCACCTGCTGCACAAGCGCAAGAACCCAAGTTTGATCCGTGGTACCAAAAAAAGCCCAAAAAACCCAAAAAGAATTAAAAGCATCACACCACAGGGATATATGTGCACCCATGTTTATAGCGGCACAGTTTGTAATAGCTAAAGCTTAGAAACAGCCCAAATGCCCATCAACTGACAAACGGATAAAGATGTGGGTTTTTTTTTAATACAATGGAGTACTACTCTGCCATAAAGAAGGATGAGCATTAGGCATTTATAGCTAAATGGATGGACCTTGAGACTATACTCTTTTGTTTGTTTGCTTTTTTGGTACTAGGGATCGAACTCGGGTCCTTGTGCTTGCGCAGCAGGCGGCGAAACCACTGAGCTAAATCCCTCGCCCAAGACTATACTCTTAAGTGAAATAAATCAGACACACATGTTTAAATTCTCTGATGTGAGAAACCAAAAGTGGAAATAAGAACTAAAATGCATAATAGATATTGGGAAATGGGAAGAAAATGTTCAAATGAGAAGGGGAGTAAGGCGGAGGGAGAAAGGAAGGAATGGACAAGAAAAACAGTGAAAATAGAAGGAAAAAATGGAAACAAAGCTTCTGTACATAGGGAGGGGAGGGGCTTGAGGGAAAAAGGCAGGATGTACCATGCACAGGTGCAAATTCCCTACGATGAGTGTTATCCTTATGTATGCCTAAAATGTACCAATAAATGTTTTGCTATCTAAAAAAAGTCCCCTCTTCTACCCCAAACCACCCCCAGTGAAGCTGGGCATCTTTCACCCAAAATGAGGGGCCCTTTTGTGCACAGGAGTTCTGCTGCGTCTGAAAAGCCCACAAGGGACCAAGCCCTCGCCTCCTGCCTGGGTCAGAGGCTCACGGCTGAGCCAGCCATGCGCCCCCACTGCCGCGACTCCTGCCCTTCACAGCCATCACCCGGCTGGGCCTCCCCAGCCTGGGCTCCCTCATCCACTCAGAAAGCTCACATGGGACCGAGCCTGTGGCCGCCCAGGCCTGTGGCTTCCAGCGGGCAAGGCCTGGGCTTTGTGCAGCGGCCTCCTGGGGTCTGCAGGGGGTGTGGGGCCTCTGAAGTGGCTCCCAGGCCCTGCTGGGGTGAGGAAGGCCGGTGTCCCTGGGGATGAGCACCGGTGGCCAGTCCTACAGGGACTCGACCTGTGCTGCCGGCCCTGAAGACTCGGAGTGCTCGAGCTGAGGGGCTCCCAGGGCTCGGTGGACAGGGCTGCCCCTCTGCTGGAACTCAGGTAACCCAGAGACCCTTGCCCATGGCTGGAGCAGGGGAAGAGGCGCTGTCTGCCACTGGGATGGGGACCACAGAGCACCGCTCCTCCAGACCCTGCTTGACCTGCTCCAACCCAGCACACAGGCCCTCCAGGAGACATCAGTCACCACCCTGGCACGACTCTTTTCCTTTTTTGTTTTTTGAGACAGGGTCTCTCTACCTAGCTCAGGCTGGCCTTGAACTCACCATAGCCCAGGCTGCCCTCAAACTTGTGGAGATCCTCCTGCCTCAGCCTTCTGAGTGCTGAGATTACAGGTGTGCCCCACCATGCCCGGCTTTGACAAGCTTCATCTTTAGATCAAACCCAGCCTTCCCCACATCTGAGGCACTGCATGGGTAGGTGCCCCTCACCTCTAGCCTCAGCACTCCAAACCTAAGTGCCCCAGGTTATCTATCACTCACTGTTCCCACCCTTATGGGCCCAAGTGTGCTTTGCTTTCTGAGCTTCGCCCTGGCAGGGTACTTGGGGGGCCAGCACCTTCCCAAGCCCACCCTGTCTGGTGCCCCAGAAGGTGGGGTTGCTAAAGAGGGTGAAGGCAGGGCCAAGGCTGGCTCATTGGCAAGCAAGGTCAAGCCTGTTTGTAGCCCCTGGGAGGAGCTCAGAACAGGTACGGAGAGTCAACCAATCACAGCTCAACAGTCAGAGCACCCCATCTCCGGGGACCGAAGGGCGGAAATGGGACAGGCGTGGTGGGTCTGCTGAGGACAGCCTCTCGGGCCTAGCATCGGGCGCAGGAGGGCAGTGTCAGGCCAAGGTGGCTCCGGCTACCTCACAAGGACTGCGGGCCAGGCTGGAGGACCTCGGGCCATGGGATGGAGCAGGGAGACTGGAAGTTAGACAGAGGGGGCAACTCAGGGACAACTGAGGACAGTAGTCAGGTAAGTGCCGGGGTGGCTGGGCCAGTCTCTGGCCCCTTGTGGAGAAGAGATGTTGAAAGGGGTGGACCTTCAGCTCCCTGTGATACCCATCTGGGTATCCCCTTAACCATCCCCTTTTCCTATCACTATGGAAACTGGGAATCTCCTTCCAGGGTCCCCATAGTAACTGACCCTGTTTCCATGGGGATGCCACACCTCCATCAGCTCCCCAGTTGCCATAACAACCCCAGAGCTTCCCAGCTCCTCCCTCGGCCCCCAGCTCAGTGCTAATGGCCCCAACACCTCAGTTCCTCTCTCTTGGCAATAGAGGCCGGCTGGAGAAACCCCAGTTGCCCCTTTGAGCAACCTCCCTTTATTTCAAGATGGTAGAGTGAGGTTCAGGAAGGAACAGGGCCCAGCTCAGATCCTGGAGAGGGCAGAGGGCCTGGCAGAGCTTGTGGGTCAGGGGTAAGGGACAGGCCAGAGGGATGAGCAGGATAAGGTCAGCTCCAGTCCCGGCCTGATCTTCTCAGTGGCACGGCTGGGGGACTCCCATGGGCCCGCACCTGAAACCTGCCGCCCCCCCCCGCCGCATTTTGCTGGGAAATACCAGGGCTTCAGCCTGAAATGGGGCTGCTCACTTGCATGCTGATTTGCATGGGCGTTTGTAGGCTGCCCAAGTGCCCTCCTGCCAGGTGCTGTTCCAGCCCCCTTGCCCCTCCCACCACCCTTCTAGCTCTCCCTGAGGAAGCCCTGTTGGTTTCAGAGCTCTCTGTCTTTTTTCTTTTTTGGAGGGCTGGGGATAGGACCCAGGGCCTTGCACATGCTAGGCAAGTGCTGCACCCCAGTCCCCAGAGTCCTTTCGATGGCCCCCACCCATCCACAGGGCCTGCTCCCATTTCCCACTGCCATGTGCTTGCTCTTGCTGTTCCTGTCCCCTCACCTCCTCCGGGATGGCTTCCTGGATTGCTCACTGCTGCAGGGCCTAGCTCCTGTCCAGTGATTCAGCGAATACCTGAGGGTCAAGGGGCGGGGGAGCAAGCTCGGGGAGGACTAAAGTAGCCCTAGCACAGCTCCCGCAGAGGGACAGCCAGTGGGGTCCCACCCGAGGCTTCCACCCCCAGACTAAGCCTCCTCTGGCTAAGGAACTGTTCTCATGATCTCGTTTGGACCTTGCCTTGGTTTCCCCACCAGGGCTCTTGGTGGACCTTCACTCCCAGTCTCCTCCCTCAGGGCAGCAGGGCAGACCAGGGGTCTGTAAGGAAGAGGAAGGGCAGGAAGGGGGCGGCCCCCCACCTCACCCAGACTCAAACTGGGGAAACAGGTTTGCCAGCTGAGGTCAGCTCTCAGAGCGCAGGGAGGGGCGCAGGTGTGGCTGGCTGGGTGGCGCTGAGCCCCTGGGGGCGAGGGTCTCTCAATACCATCAGTTCGCCTGCCGTTCCTTCCCCAGGCCGGCACCAAGGGGCGGGACAGCGCCTGGGAGCCCGAAGGAAGGCAGCGGGAGGCTGCCAGGCTTCCTCTCCCGCTGGTGGTGGCCACGGCGCCCCTCCCGGCTCCGGCTCCGGGTTGCTCTCACATCCTGGATTTGTTTGCCCCGCCCCAGGCTGCCCCCTGCCTGCCTGCCCTGCCTTCCAAGGTTACCAGCAGACAGCCTGTGCCCCAGAACGGCCCTGGGAGGTGAGCGGCTGGGGAGCTCTGGGTGGGGGGCAGATAAGACGGACAAGGAAGCCAGCAGTCCAGCCTCAGGAGCACCATCATTAACAGCTCTTACACGCATCACCCGCTCGGGCCCTCTTCACCTGGCCACAGATGGGGAAACTGAGGACCAGGAAGCTGCCCCAGGCCACAGGGCAATCGAGGGAGGAGGCCAGCGATAGATTTCCCTCCAGACCCTTTGCTCCCTCACCAGGGCCAGCCCTTGGAGAGGAGACAGCCCAGGGCCAGGGGACCCAATGGGGCCAGGGGAGCCGGAGCAGCCACAGTGGCCGCTCTTCTCTTAAGTCCAGGCGAACCCTGAGGTCAGGGCCATGCCGGTTTTGCCCGCCGGGAAGTAGAGGCGCACAGCCCTCGGTGTGGGTCCCACCAGAAGGGGTCTTCCGAAGGCACTGCCCTCTGCTGCGGGCCTGGGCCTCTCACAACCAGAGCCCCCACCCAACCGGCGGCCCCGGGATCACAGGTCTGGCACGAACTTCCTCCGGTGACACGACGCTGGGGAGCACAATGATCCCTTGTGCCCGGGGCACACCTGAGCCAGGAGCTCATGCCAGGCAGGTGCAGGGAGGGAGGGGTCACCGCCTGGATCCCTTCCCGCAGCCAGCAGAGGAAAGCGCGAGAAGGCGTGTGACGGGGGGGGGCACCAGGTCGGATCACTGCCCTCACCCTCCGAGGCCACCCTCGGTAGCCCCCGAAAGAGGGGTGGCAGCTCCTCAGGAAAGGCCTCTTGGCTTCCGCCTGGCCCCCCACCCCGCCCCACTCCACCCCACCCCAGAACACGGCGGGTGGGAGGAGCCAGTCACCAACTTCTGGGGGCGTGTGTGGGACTCGAGTCCGCCCCGCAGCAGTAGCGCACCTCCCTGCCCCGCGGGGTGGGGGGACCCCGGCCACCTCGGCCCCTCAGCCACGACCACCCCACCCGCTGCGCCCACATGCAGACCGCGTCCCCGGCCTCAGTGTCCCCGGCTGTACAGGGTCAGGGTCCGGCCGGCACAACTCCAGGCGGGCGGGACCCGTGCGAAGGGTGGGCACGCACGTGTGCGCAGGGCCGGGCACACCAGAAGGCGGGGCGCAGGTGCGGCGGGCGCGCGCGGGGACGCGGGGACACGGCGACGCGGGCTCACCTGCGCGTAGTACAGCAGCCACAGCTCGTAGAGCCGCTCCGAGGCGGCCATGGCCCGACCCGGCTCCGGCCCGGCCGACCGCCACCTGTCGCGGCCTCCTCCTCCGCGCCGGCCTCCAGCTGCCCCCGGCCAGGCCCAGGGGCGGAGCGCGCCGGGGAAGTCCGAGCCCGGTCCCCTGCCTGCCGCCGAGGCCGGTGCTCCGCCTCCTCCTGCCTCGGCCTCCCGCCCCGCCTCCCGGCCCGGCCCGCCGAGAGCGCGCGGGGAGGAGGAGCCGGAGTCACCGGAGCGGATAGAGCGGACCTGAGGGGCAGGCGCCGCCCCGCGGCCCGGGAGACTCCGCCTCTCGGCCTCAGAGCTCCCACGGCTGACACTCACCCCCC
>NW_004624730.1:74310630-74450773 GCF_000247695.1 Heterocephalus glaber
GTGACGGCCACTTGTCCCGCTTACCACCAGCCAGGTTCTGTTCTAGGCGCCTCCCCGGCACTGAAGGATTGAACCTAGGGCTTCCCACTGAGCTACAGCTCCAGCCGTTTTTATTTTTTACTTATTTTCTTTTTTTTGGTACCAGGGATCCAACTCGGGTCCTTGCGCTTGCGAGGCAGGTGCAGGAACCACTGAGCTAAATCCCCCGCCCTTACTTATTTTTGAGATGGGGTCTCCCTAAATTGTCCAGGTTGGACTCAAATTTGCAGCCGTCCTGCCTCAGCCTCCTAGACCCTTGGTATTACAGATATGTGCCAACGCGCCTGACTCCAGAAGCTTTTTGGCAAGACCTGAAGGCCACTTTTGAGCTATGCCACGTGAGGGGAGGTATGGGGACCAGGCGACAGGAGCAAGCATCAGGACAGGAGCCTGAAACGCCTTTCTTGTGGGTGGGCAGGTTGCCAAAGAGCCCTGAGTCGGGTCCCCTCCTCCAGGAAGCCTTCCCAGGTGGTGTGGAGGCACTCCTACCCCACACTCCAGGGCCCACCTTTGTTTCCTTTAGCCTCTTAGGGTGGGTGCCTCCTGCCTGCCTTACAGATGGAGAAACTGAGGCTGACGGGGCAGCAGGACAGGGACCTAGGCCTAACAGACTGCTGGGCCACTGTCCCCATGCCTCCTGTGCCCCTTTTCCTGTTCCCATTTTGCCTATGAGCCCTCCCCCCACGTGTGGGGCAGGGGTCAGGCCTTTTGTTGGAGGTGGTCGGGGGTCGCCAGGCCCAGTGATATGCCATGGCTCGAAGGCACTGATCAGTCTGGAATCCACGCCCTGGCCCTGGCCCTGTCCCCTTGCTTCTTGGGTAGCTCCCACGTAGTCGGCCTCTGCTTCTTTCCCCTTGCTCTGAGCTCCGAGCTATTTCCTGGGCACCTGCCACCCACATACCAGGCCTTGGCAAAGCACTGCACCCACTGTGGGGGGCGGGTCTATCGATCAGGTCGGTGAGGGGGTCAGGTGTCGGGAGGGAGGAACAGCCTTGTGAGGGTTGCTGTCCGGGCAAGGGTGTGGGCTAGGGGAAAGTGGAGGACGGACGGCCTCATCTCAGACAGGTGCCGGCCTGGCTAGGGACCCTGCATCCTGACCAAAGTGTTCTGTTACCAAGGCGGGCGATCAAGGCAGGAAAGGATCCTGCAGCCGTGCACCTCAGGGCCACTGCCACAGGCCAGGCCACACCAAGTCTTTCTAAACCAGGGTACGGTGGACGGTCTTGTTCCCGGGGCCTACTGGCTCTCCTCCAGTGAAGGTCCTCGACTCTCAGTACTTTGCCGTGGAGTAGAGTGGAGAAGGGGGAGAGGAGAGATCATCTGTAAAACCTATGCCGCTTTACAGAAGAAATGCCACGCCGCCAGGTCCCGCTCTGTGCAGATTTTGTCCGGGCTAAGAACGGACACCTGAGATGTAGTGGAGGGAGAGGCAAACCTCCTATAAGATCGGATCTGAGTCAAGGAAGGTTTCTCAGGGTGACCTTAAACTCGAGATCATCCCTCGTCCTGCCTCAGCCTCCCCAGTGCTGGGATTACAGGCCTGGGCCACCACGCCTGGCTCAGAAAGGTTTCTCGAAGGCATTCACATCTGAAGAGCCAGGACAAATGAGTAAGAACGGGGCAGGGGATTCAAGAGGCCAGCAGGAAATGAGATATAGTTTAGTCCTCAGGCAAAACCAGGGGTGATCGACGCACTCTATTTTTTTCCTCTCAGGTCTGATTCCACGTGGGGCTGAAACTGCTTAGCGTTGAAGAAAGCGAGCCTTAGCAGTTTCTTGTTGTTTTTCTTTTGTCGGCTCCTCATCCGCCAGGCGAGTTACGGGCCCTCCGAGAGCACGTCAGCACTGATTGGCTCTCAGGGGTTCCGGCGCACCCATTCTCGTCTTAGATTGGTCGTGAGATCTCGCGCGATCAGGACAAAACCAAAAAGGGGACCGGGTCGCGAGCAAGATGGCGGCCGCTGCGGCCGGTGTAGGCCGGCTAGAGGAAGAGGCCCTGCGGAGAAAAGAACGGCTGAAGGCCCTACGGGAGAAAACGGGACGCAAGGTGAGGAACGCGGAAGGAGGGACAGAGCCGAGGCAGCCAGCATTCGGAGTCCCGGTTGGAGAGCTGGGTCAAGTAGGAAAAGGCCGCTGCTGAGGCACGCATGCGTAGGCGGTTGGCGCATGCGCGAGGAGAGGCGCCCACTCGTGGGCTGTGGGGCGGGTCTTTCTGGGGGCCGCTGAGTGGTAGCGCAGGTGCTGGGGTGCGCCGTTAGCGGTCAGGGCGCTGCAGGAAGTTTGGCTTCTCCCTTTCAGCTTGTTGCTAGGTCTACCTTCAGTTTAAGATGCTTGCTGGATTCGGCGTGATTTGTCCCGTTTCACTCCCACACTAGATTTCCTGAGCCTAACAGACCCTGCCCTGTTGTCCAGCGCACCGCCGGAACTATAGAATGCAAAAATCCGAAAGAAAAGCTGTCAAGGTGGACTGCAGGGCGGGAAGAGGGCGCTTGCTTTTGTTTCTTTGTTTCTTTTTTTAAATTTTCACTCCAGTGACTTTATTTATTTATTTATTTATGGTACCGGGGATCGAGCTCGGGTCCTTGCTTTTGCGAGGCAGGCGGCGGAACCACTGAGCTGAATCCCCGGCCTTGCTTTTGTTTCTTGCGCAGATAGTTCTCTGGGGTGGGCCCACCGCCCCTGTTAGTTGACAGATTCAGAAGCATTTTCCCTCTCCTTCGTTTGCAATCAAAATGTTTCGAATCCATTTCGGCCTTGTTATCTTCCAAAGCAGTGCACAAACAGAACTCCGAAGCTCACTCCGCAAGTGCAGAACTTGCCCGGTCACTGGAGGCTGTGGGACTAGGGACAAATTGCTTCCGTTCCCTGAGCCACTGGGGGTAAGGGTAACAACCTTGCCCGTACCCTGTCACTGGGTTATTCTGAGATCTGGTGGCATAGAGATCCCTAAAGACCACAGCGGGAGGAGATTGTTAACCCAAAACTGTCCTTTACTAAGCAGAGAGAATATTAAATATGCCAGAGTTGCCAGAATGGCGGGGATCTGGGGACACTTTCCTGTTTGAAAAAAACAAAACCAACCTGCTTAGTCTGGCCCATTTTCCTTCACCCTAACTGCCTGGTTCTCTGTGGGAAAGCTAAGGGGGAAGTAACTTGAGAGTGAAAGCTGGCCAGGTTGGCGTGTGCGTTTGTTGGCAGCTGTGCTACACATCAGACAGCTACCTGCAACCTGCTCACGTGTTGGCCTTTTCAGGCAGTACCAGCCACAGAGGCTGCTTGCTTGCATTATGGCTCATGTTGTTGGGGCTGAGTTTGAGGTCCGAATACAGGGGACAAGATAGCATCCTCTTAGCTCACTGCCATGGGAAGGATGTGCCAGGCCCTTGGAGAACTAGCCTTTAAAGATTCTTCTCAGTGAGGTATAGTGGTGCACACCTGTAATCCCAGCACTCTGGGAGGCTGAGGCAGGAGGATCACAAGTTCAAGACCAGCCTGGACAATTTAGCGAGACTCAGTCTCAAAATTTTAAAAAATGGCCCAGGGCTGGGGATTTAGGTCAGTGGTTCCGTCACCAGCCTTACAAGCGAAAGGTCCTGAGTTCCATCCCTGGTACCAAAAAAAAGGCCCAGGAATGTAGCTCAATGCAAAGCCCCTGGATTCAAACCCCAGTACCATGGCCACACACTTGCGTGCATACATGCACAAATTCTCTTGCAAATAGGAGTTGGTATTTTTCTTTATTTAAAAAATTGTGGTAGGGCTGGGGATTTAGCTCAGTGGTTCTGCCACTTGCCTCGAAGGCACAGGTCTGGAGTTGGATCCCCAGCACCAAAAAGAGAAAAAAAAAGATAATAAACCAACATTCTGACTCCTGCCTCACAAGCATAAGGTCCCAAGTTCGATCCCCAGAACAAAAAAAAAGATTGTAGTAAAATGTACATAAAATTTATAATTTTAATTGTTCAAGTGTACAGTCCAACAGCATTAAGTAATCCACATTGTTATCATGCCACAGTCTATTTTCAGAACTTTTTCATCATTCCAAACAAACTCTAGGTATTAAAACAGTAACTCCTCATGCCTCCCTCTCTACCTCTGGCACACACTGTTATGGTTTCTGTGACTATGAATTTGACTACTCTGGGTGCCATATATAAGTCGAGTCATACAGTATTATTTAACTTAGTCTAGTGTCTTCAGTGTTCATACATGTCTGAGCATTTGTCAGAATTCCATCACTTTTTTTTTTTTTTTAGTACCGGGGATCAAACTCAGGACCTTGCACTTGCAAGGCAGGCATGGTGCCACTGAGCTAAATCCCAGGTCTTGTTTCATCACTTTTTAAGACTGAATAATATTCCATTGTGTGTGCACACAACATTTTGATTATCCATTCATCTACTGATGAACAGTTGGGTTACCTTTACCTTTTGGCTGCTGTCAATGCTGCTGTAAACCCTGAAGTAAAAACATCCGTTTGAGTCTCTGCTCTGACTTATTTTAGCTGTATACCCAGAAGGAAATTGCTGGGTTGCACAGCAACTCCCTGTCTAATCTTTTGAGGCCCCAGGCCCCCCACACTATTTTCCACAGGCGCTGCACCCTTTCACATTCCCAATAGCAGTGCACAGGGATGCCGATGTCTTCACTGCTCCTCTTCACTTGTTCTTTCCTTTCCTTTTTAAGTTATAGCCTCCTAGCGAGTGAGAAGTGATGTCTCATTGTGGTTTTGATTTGCATTTCCCTGATGATCAGTGATGCGCGTGGAGTGTGTTTTCATGTATTTATGGTTGTTTGCTTGTTGTCTTTGGAGAAATACATATTCAAGTCTTTTGCCCATTTTTAAAATCCAGTTGTGTGAGATTTTTTTTGGGGGGGGTTACTCTCATTGATTTGTAAGAGTTCTTCATGTAGTTTGAATATTTACAACAAATCAGATACATGATTTGCAAATATTTTTCCCATTCATTGGTTTGTCTTTTCACTTTCCTAACAGTGTCAGTAATGTCCTTTAATACATAAAGGTCACCGTCTCCCACTGGAGATTGATCACAGAACCTTGCACATCATAGGCAAGCACTCTGCCTCTGAGCTACACCCCCAGCCCTTTTATTTTTAAATTTTTATTTTTTTGGTACCAGGGATCAAACTCAGGACCTTGTGCTTGCGAGGCAGGTGCCAGAACTACTGAGCTAAATCCCTGGTGCTTTTATTTTCAAATTTTGAGACAGACTCTCACTAATTTGCCCAGGCTACCCTTGAACTTGTGATCCTCCTGCCTCAGCCTCTCAAGTAGCTGGGATGTAGACATGTCTAACCACACACCCCTCCCCTCCGCTGTGGATTTTTCATATTCAGCGTTTATCATGTTACATTTCCTTCCAGTCATGGCCTTTTTTTTGGTCCCGGGGATCAAACTCGGGTCCTTGTGCTTGCGCAGCAGGCAGCGGAACCACTGAGCTAAATCCCCGGCCCCTGAAAATCTTTTAATAGTTCTGATGTGATTTGGTGACACATGCCTGCAATTCCAGCACTTGGGAGGCTGAGGCAGGAGGATTACTAGTTTGATGCCAAGCTGGGGTATATAGTGAGACCTTGTATTAAAAAACCAAAGGGGGGAAAAATAGGACTGCTGAATTCAGTTTGCTGGTGTTTTCAGGATTTTTGCATCAGTCTTTGTAAGGTATATGCACCTATAATTTTCTTAGCATGTCTTTGTCTGACTTTGGTGTCAGGGTTATGCTGGCCCTTTAAAATGAGTTAGGAAGTGTTCCTTTCTCTGCAGTTCTGGAAGGAATTTGAGGAAGATTCATACTGCTCCCCATCATGAGTTGTTGCAGCTATAATTCATTCCTTCCACAGATGTTAATGGAGCATCTACTCATGCAGGCATTTAGAGCAGTGGTCAAAGCACAGTCTGCCCCAGGTAGCTCGCATTCAGCAGGGAGACAGAGTCACACCAGCCGTGTCAGGGGTTAGGTGGAGAAGGGGCTGGGGGTGGTCGGTGCTCCTGAACACTAGTGGTCTAAAGTTCTTCATTAAATATGGTGTGTTTTTAGAGCCGACATGGTAGCTGATAACACTTGCTTGGTTTATCTGCTCTTATCAGTGAGTAGGTAGGACAAGAATTTTTCTGTTAATTTTCTTTGCACTTTCTGAAGCAGTTCTGGAAATTCTCTTTCTTGAGTGTCTTTGAGAGCTGTGATCAAAAATATTGTCCCTGCCACCGCCGAGTGCTATCCAGTGGGAAGGCAGGGTCAGAAAAACATGACCCTGTGTCCGCACCCTCCTTATTCACTGGAGCTGGCGCTTTGTGACTCCCGGCTCTTCCCCAAAGTCTCACTGTCTCTGTCTCTCCCTGGTGGTGCCTTGTATGTTTTTATTGTGTTGCAGCCTATATAGCAAAAAACTTGTCATTTTTACCATTTTCCAGTGGCACTAAGTATACTCACAGTATTGTGCAATTGCCACCACTATTTCCAACATGTTATCAGCCAAACAGAAACTCCTATTAAGCAATAACTCCCATTTCCCTCCCCCCCAGCTCCTCATAGTCTCTAATTCATTTTCTGTCTCTATGAATTGCCTCTTCTAGGTACTTCATGTCAGAGGGATCATGTATAATTATTTGTCCTGTTGTGTTTGGCTTGGTTTCACATTGTGCTAAGTATCAGGATCTCCTTCCTCTTTAAAGCTAAATAATACCATCACCCCTTATGTAGATGCTATGTACATTTCCCCCGGCCATACTGGGTTGAGCCCAGGTCTCAGCCAGGCATGACAGCACACAGATGCCTGTAATACCAGCACCCCCGATGCCTAGGTAGGAGAATGGAGTTTGAGCCCAGCCTGGGCAGCTTAGTGACTTAGTGAGACCCTGAATCAAAATAAGAAATAGGGCCAGGGATTTAGCTCAGTGATGGTGCTGCCTGCCTTGAAAGTGGAAGGTCCCGAGTTCGATCCTTGGTTCCAAAAAAGAAATGTAAAAAGGCCGGGGATTTAGCTCAGTAGCACTACACCTGCCTTGCAAGCTCAAGGTCCTGAGTTCCATCCCTGGTACTGCCAAAAAAACAAAAAACAAAAAAAAAGAAATAAAAACAGGCTGTGTTGTAAGTTCAGTGAGAAGGCCCAGACAAACAAATGAAAAACCCAGGTACTTGTGTGTGCTAGACAAATATTCTGCTGCTGTACTGCCATCTGTGTGTGTGTGTGTGTGTGTGTGTGTGTGTGTGTGTATGTGTGTGTGTGATGCCAGGGATGGAACCAGCTTACTCTGCCACTGAGCCGCACCTCTCAGCCCCTCATATTTTTGTGATTGTTTTGTTTTTGGTAAGTTTTTTTTTTTCCTTTTTTGGTTTTTGGAGATAGGATCTCACTCTGTAGTTCAGGCTGACCTTGAACTCACTATGTAGCTCAGGCTGGCCTCAACTCATGGGGCAGTCCTCCTGCCTCAGCCTCCCGAGTCCTAGGATTACAGGAATGTGCTACCATGCCCAGCCTGAGTCTCTGTTTTCAATTCTTTTGGATATATACCTAGGTGTGGAATTGCTGGTGATTCTGTTTAACTTTTTGAAGGACTGCCAAGCTCTGTGCCATGGTTGTTCCTGCCAGTAACCATAAGGGTTCTGATTTCTCCATATCCTTGTCAACGTATTTTTTTAATTACACCCATCATAGTAGGTAAGAAGTATATCTCATTGTGGTTTTCATTTGTCTTTCTCTAGTGGTTAATGATGTTGAACATCTTTTTTCTTTAATCTTTTTCCTTTCCTTTTGACACAAGGTCTCGATATGCTTTTTTTTTTGGTGCCGCGGATCGAACTCGTGTCCTTCGCGCTTGCGCAGTAGGTGGCGAAACCACTGAGCTAAATCCCTGGCCCCTCACTATGCTTTTTTCTTTTTTTCTTTTTTTGGTACCAGGGATTGAACTCGGGTCCTTGCACTTGCCAGGCAGGCGCCGGAACCACTGAGCTAAATCTCCAGCCCCTCTCACTATGCTTTTTGCTGGCCTCGAACTCACTGTTGAACTGCTGATCTTCCTGGCTCAGCCCGCTGACTGGTGAGTGCAGGTGTGCACCAAGTCACTATGCCTGGTCTTGCCCATCTTTTTATTTTTATTTATTTATTTATTTATTTATTTATTTTTATTTTTTTCACACTTGGCTGCTTTATTTCTTCAATGATACAATGGAAGCAAAGTGGGTCCCCAGTTCAGCACCGTTAGGGGCAGTTCTGTGTCTGATGTCCCTTCCTGTGCCCGTGTTGTCTTTGTCCTGCCTCCACTGGGAGCCCCAGAGTCACCAGAATTCGTGGTGTCTCAGATGTCACCCCAAATGCTGAGCTGAATGACAGTAAGCACTTTCACACAAAGCACAGTCAGAGCCACAGGCTGTGTGCTGCTGGTGGCCAGGTGTTGCCCAGCTGGCCTGTGTCCCCTCCAGCCTCAGAGGGTCTTCCCTCGGCCCTCGGAGATGACATGCTCAGGCTGGGCATGGATGTACCACTCCACCCAGGAGCCATCATAGACTTGCCCATCTTTTTAACTGGGCTGCCTTTTTGCTGTTGAGTTATAATTGAGTTGTTTACATATTTTTGGATGTTAAATCTTAATTAGATTTGATATTTGCTAATATTTTTTCCCATTCTCTGGGCTTTCATTTCATTCTCTTGGTAATGTCCTTTGATGTACTAAAGTTGTTTTGTTTTGTTTTTGTGGGAGCAGGGATTGAACCAGGGCCTTCACACTAAGCTACATCCCCAGCCCTTTATTTTGTATTTTTTATCTTGATACGTGTCCTTGCTAAGTCACCAAATTGCCCAGGCTGGGCTCAAACTTGCAGAGTGCTGGGAGTAAATTACAGTCATGTGCCACTGCACCTGGCGAGTTCGTTAATTTTGATAAAGTCGTTTTTCTTTGTTGCCTGTGCTTTTGCTGTCATATTTAATCCTCAGTTTTTTTTTTTTTTTTTTTTTTTTGGTACCAGGGATTGAACTTGGGACCTTGCACTTGCAAGGCAGGCGCCAGAACCACTGAGCTAAATCCCCAGCCCAAATCCTCACTTCTTGAGTGACTTTTTAAAATACTGTTGCTAGGGCTGAACTTGTGGTAGGCGAATGCCTGCCACAGAGCTACAGCCTCCAGCCCTTGAGGGAGTTTCCTAGGGCAAACTCGGGGGGAAGCGAGCAAGCATCAGAATAACCGAGAATTGGCTTCTGGCCCACCGTGGCTTGCGCACACGCACGTGGGGAGGCAGGAGGAAGCGTGGACGCCTGCAGCGGCAGATAAGATGCCAGCAGCCTCCTCCTCCGAGGAAGTGTGACATGTTTTAGTTGACCTCTGACATGACCACAGTCATGGGCTCAGCTCTTCCGTGCCCGCACCTCCCAAAGGTGCCCCTGTTTGCCCTGTGGGGCAGCTGGTCCCCTAATGGCCCTAAGTAGTTGGCAGGTCCTTCATTGAGTCCCCACTGTGTGTGAGTCCCTACTGAGCATATGGTTTTGTTGAAGGTCTCAGGGTTTGGGGCATGGAGCTGGTTTCCATACAGTTTTACCTTCTTCTCCTCCCCTCCCACCCCTACCAGACTTTTTCTTTTTTATTTTTTTTTGAGACAGGATCTCACTCTGTAGTTCAGGCTGGCCTTGAACTCACTATGTAGCCCAGGCTTGCATCAAACTCAGTGATCTTCCTGCCTCAGTCTCCTGGGTGCTGGGATGACATGTGCTGCCATGCCCAGCTTATAAGTTTATAATTTAGTGGCATAATGGACAGATCAGAGTCCTGAGATTGTGACAAGTAAAGCAAGATGAGGTCAGGGTCGCATTGCTTCCACGTCATTCACCATAGAGCTCTGTGGCAGTCTTCATGTGGCTGTATGGTTTTACTAAGTGCCTCCTTCTCAGCCCACCCTATGTGACTGACGTGAGGGCTCAGAGGTGTGAGGACGCCCAAGGACCCGGATGGGAAACCAGGTCTCCTGGACTCTGGTCTGTGGATGGGGTTCTGTTGGGGCTGCAGCACTGCCTGAAGCAGTGTTCTGGGGGACAGGTGGGACCTATACTGCTGGATTCATTGTCTGGGAACACCAGGTTGGGCCAGGGTAAGCCTCAGGGAAGGCAGCTTGGGCCTTGAGCTTGAACTCAAAGAACTCCAAGTGTTCCAGTAAAAAGAAAGTAGTTAGCCAGGCATGGTAGCCCATACCTGTAAGTCCCAGGACTCTAGGAGGTTGAGGCAGGAGGATCATAAGTTTGAGCCCAACTTGGGCAATTTAGGGAGAAGGTCTGGGGATGTTGAAAGAGACAGAGTTCCTGGGTAGGGATGTTCAGGGACACGGGCGACAGTGGAGATGCCCTGGGGTTTGACAGCAAGCACCTGGCAGCAATGGTGGCAGGGCATGACCCGAAAGCACTGGGCTGGGTGCTTTGGTGGCCAAGTCCTGCTGGATCTGGGTTCCCAGCTGGGAGTGGGAGAGCCATCAGGCTCTGCAGTGGGCACCCTGCAGTGCTGTCCAGCAGGCACTGTGGGGCGGCTCTGCCCTCTGCCGACCTCTTTCTTCCTTAGCTGCCGGGAGGAACTCTCTGGTGATTCACTTGGCACAGCTCCTCGCTGCCTGGCTGCTGGCTTGAATTGGGCTTCTCTGGCTGCCCTGGGATGGAGAGAGACTGGCTGTCTGGCCTAGCAGCCCCTCAGGAGTTTGGTATGGCCCTGGGGCCTGGGCCAGTTGTCACCCTGCACACTCAGCAGCAGCTCCCAGCTTCTATCAGGAAGAGACCAGGGCAGGGCCATGCAGTGGGACTTTGTGCATTGATGGTTTCCTGTCACCTGCACTGTCCAGTCCTACAGCCAGGAGCCACATGGCGACTTTCGAGCTCTAGAAATGTAGCTATTGTGGTTTTATTTATTTTTAATTAAGTTCCACTCAAACAGCCACGTGAGACTTATGCCACCTTACTGAACCATGCATCTCTGAGGACGTGCTGCTCCCAGCCGCCTCCTGAGAAACCTTGTCTGCCTGAGTCCCATATATTGAGAGCAAAGAGGATGAGGGCGGGTGGGAACCCAGAGGCCTGGGAGCCCGGGTTGGGCAGAGGGATCGGGAGGGGTCGATCTTCCGGGTTCCGGAGGGCACTGTGGTGACTCGTGGGCCCTCACTTGGGGCGGTGGCTAACAGAGGAGCTATGGGTGTTGGACAGCCTGGGAGGGAGGGGCCCGGCGTGCAGGTGAGGAGCCAGACTTGCCTGCGGCCTTCATGTGCCTCAGAAAGTTGGCCCTGCCCGTGTCTAGCAGCCAGTCTGTCAGCTGAGGAGGTCACTGTGTCCCAAGGTGGCAGCCTTTCACAGTTTGGCAGACAGCGTTTGCATGGCAGTCTGGCAGGATCTCTCCACTTGTTCAGTCCTGGAAGCAGCCTTGGAGGGGGATTGGTCCATCCCTGTTTCAGGACCAGGAAACCTGGATGGAGGAGCCTCCTGCAGTGCCGATTTGGGCTGCTGCCCCTAGACTGTCCCTCCCGCTCCTCGCCCTGGGTACTTGAGAACAAGCAGCCCCCAGGAAGGGGCTCCTCCCCTCACATAGAACTTTGGGGCTGCGCTGTGGAGCTGTGGGCCTGGTGGGGAGCTGGCATGGGCCTCCGAGCCAGGCTGAACTGGTCTAAGCCTTAGCTCCACGAGTCATGTCCGCAGGCCCTGGAGCAAGTCAGAAGCCTCATCTGACTGCCGCTCCTGCCTGTAGAGTTGAGATTACTCCCGACCTCAGGAGCTGGAGAAAGAGAAGTGCTGTCTGGCATGTCCTGCACCAGGGCCTACACACAGGCCTCTCCTAAACATGGGCCTCTAATTCCTCATCCTCTCAAAAGCGGGGGAGGTCCCTCGGCCCCCAACCCTCTGTCCTAGGAGAAGCTGACCTAGGTTCATTCTTTTTTTTTTTGGTACCAGGGATTGAACTAGGGTCCTTGTGCCTCCAGGGCAGGAGGTGAAACCACTGAGCTAAATCCCCAGCCCTTGTTCTTTCTTTTTTTGAGACAGAGTCTTGCTGTGTAATGCAGGCTGGCCTTGAACTCACTGGATAACCCAGGCTGGCCTCAGACTTGCAGCGAGCCTCCTGCCTCAGCCTCCCGAGTGCTGAGATGACAGGCATGTGCCACCACACCTGACCTCTGACCTAGGTTCTGAAGAAGCAAAGAGGTCGCTCTCATCCCAGCCCCAGTTCTTTCCAGGTGGGACTCGGAGAACTCAAAGTGTTACATTCAGAAGTCCTCGGTTAGCTGGCACGGTGCTGCATGCCTGTGATCCCCGTGCCCTAGGAACCTGAGGCAGGAGGGTCTAAAGCCCGGGCGATGTAGTGACTTTGAGACAGCTTGGCTCACATTTTTAAAAATTTAAAAAGAGGATTGGGGATGTAGGTCAATGCAAAAGCTCTGGATTAAACCCTCAGTGGCACAAAAGAAAAAAAAAGAAAGTAGGTTTGTAGCGCGCTGGGCAAGGTGGAGTATGTAGCCCTCTTTCCTGCTAAGGCGGACTTTGCCACCAGCTCTCAGAGCCTGAGCGTGGAGGGCAGAGTGAGGGCCCCGTGTGTGGCGGGCTGGGCTCAGGAGCCAGCGAGTGGCCCCGGATGGCATCACCCTCACAAGGGCCTGGATATGGCCTGTGGGAAACTGATGGCTGGGTGAGCCCCAGGAGCCTCCTGGGAGAAGCTGCAGTCTCTTCTCTGGTCCTCTGCAGACCGTCTGGCGTGGCTTGAGGATGCAGCCCAGAAACCCAGCTTTATTTTTACTTTTTTGGTTCCGGGGATCGAACTCTGGACCTTGTGCTTTCGAGGAAGATAGCAGAACCGCTGATCTAAATCCCCGGCATTTGTTTTTTGGCAGTACCCTGGCTGGAACACAAGCCTTCCCACACACTGGGCTGGCGCTCTTCCACTGGGCCCGCCCCAGCCCTCTTTATTCTGAGACAGTCTGACTATGTTGCCCAGGCTGACCTTGAACTTATGATTTTCCTGCCTCAGCCTCCCACGTAGCTGGCATTACAGGTGTGTGCCACCATTTCTGGCAAAGCCTAGGATTTCTGATGTTCCCCACGTGATCTGAGGCTGCATTTCTTGGGACCCTCTGACTGCTCCCTGGCGTTCTCTTGCTGGAGTGGGGCTCTCCCTTTCCCTGGAGCATAGCTAGCCCTCTTCCCAGCAGCAGCCCCCACGCAGTGTTTGTTACCAAGTACTGGCTGGGTGCCAGGCCCAGGCCCAGGCATGCGCTGGGGTGGGAGTTGCTGGGCAGGCTGACACATCCATCCGCCCCAGGCCGGCAGACCTCCCCAGTGGGCAGAGGCAGCAGTGGGGTGGAGAGGTGAGACCGGGATCTGAGGAGGTGCAGCAAGTTGAGCCGGGTGAGCTTGGCTGCTTTGAGGGCCAGCGGAGCAGTGGAGCAGTGGGGTGGGATGGGGTGGGCTTGGCCATAGCTCTAGGACTTCAGGGATGGGAACCTTCGGCTTGCTCAGCGGGCTGTTAGCATTCAAAGCTCTAAAGGTTCGCCATCCCTCTTGTAGATGATGAGGGAAACCCTGCCCTGGCGGTGGTGTATGCTGGTCAGAAGCCCCCGGAGAGGGCAGCAGGATGCTCTGACAGAGGGACTTTGGGGGTGGGGACCCCATTCCAAGATGGTGAAGTACAGGACACAGTGACTTGCTTTTTTAACTGATACAAAACACTTATTCCAAGGTGATTCTTTCATGAAGCAGTGTTGCCCTTGGCAGACCTGTGATAGGGGGAGTGACTCTGCAGGGGCAAGCAGGAGTCTGGTGTGGCCGCATTTTGGCTGAGACACGTGTGGAGACAGAATTTGGACCTGGGGGTCAGCCAGGCCTTGTGAGGACAGGGCCGGGCACCCTCTGCCCTGAGGTTGCCTGCACCGTGGCCTTTAGGACCAAAGAGAGGACAGCAGGTGAGGGAGGGGATGAGAGAAACCTGGCAAGGCCCAGAGCTGGTCCTGGTGAGCTGGGCGGCAGGCAAGCTTGGTCCCTTGGTTTCCGGGGTGCCAGGGAAGAGAGGGAACCCAAGTGCCCTGCTGTGCATTGAGCCCTTGGTGCTCTGCTCTGAGCCTCCCTAGAGCCTCCCTGTAAGACCTGCTGGTCTTCCTGGGAGCAGTGCCCTCGGGACCTGGCTCTGGGCTCTGCCCAGCATTCCTGCTGACCCCAGGGCCCAGCCCAGATCTTGGGGTGCTGCTCTGTCCCATGCCTGCAGTCTCCTGGGGCTGTGCAAGACTCAGGCTGGGTTTGCTCAGGTCTCCTGCACTGTAGGTTGCCTGGGCAGTTTGCTTTTGCCTGGAGAGAATCACGTCACTTCCTCAGCTGGAAGATGGCGCGGGAGGAGCGGGGAAGGGCAGTGCTAATGCACACGCGCATGTGTGTTCTCTCTGCTGTTCTCTCGATTTAGTCCTGGGGAGAGCCCCTGTATTTTACAGACCGGACAGCTGAGACCCAGAGAGGCAGGGGTGGTACGGGTCACACAGGACCCAGCCCTGTCCCCAGAGCCACCCACCCCAGCTCCAGGGAGCCCTCCTGAGTTCCGGGCATTCCTCCTAGGGGCCGGCACTGGGCTGGCCACTGGAGCTTGCCGAGGGGCACAGAGAACCCGCCTTCCCTCCCTCCCTCTGCCTGGCCTGGCGGGCTGGGAGCCAGTTGCCCCTTGGAGGCTGAGCTCCTACTGAAGCAGCTTGGAGCTTCTCCGGTCCTTTGCGTGGTGCCCACCGTGTAGCCGAAGAGGTGCCAGCCAGCCGCAGGACAAGGCCCCCTGCCCCGGGATGGTGTTCCCACCTGTGTCTGTCTCCCCTTTGGTGACTTCCATGGCATCGTGGGTTTTAACCAGTGTTCCATGGCCTCACTTGTTAGGGACAGGGAATTAGGAACAAAGGAACCTTGACCTTCAGGTGGGTTGTAAACTTTCTGTTAACTTTGGCAAGAAAATTTGGGTGACCTTTCTGGTGAACCTTCCTGTTGTTCTCGCTGCCCAGCTCTCTGCTGGAGTCCAAGCAGCTGTCTAACGGGAGTGCTTAGGGACCTCTCTCTGGAGGCCTTTGTCTCACACTCCTCTAGACTGCATTAATTCTCACTTTAATTTTTTTTTTTGGTGCCAGGCATCAAACTCAGGTCCTTGCGACTTGGAGGCAGGTGGTGGAACCACTGAACTAAATCCCCGGCCCCTTACTTTAAATTTTAATGATTTTCATCTTAGTATCTAAGTGGGCTTAGGTTTTTCTGGTTTTTTGTTTTTTCTTTTTTCCAGTACTGGGAATGGAACTCGGGACATTTCACTTGCCTGTCAGGTGAGGCAGCAGCACTGAGCTAAATTGCCGATCCTGTTTTTTGTTTTTTGAGACAGGGTCTTACTGTTGTAGTTAAGGCTGGCCTCAGACTCCTGGCACCCTTCCTGCCTCGGCCCCCAGAGTGCTGGAATCACTGGGATGTCCCACCACACCTGGCTGTTTTACTAACAATCTGAAGTGACTTCCTTTCTTTCTCTTCTTTTCTTTTTTTTAATTGAGACAAGGTTTAGCTATGTAGTCCAGGCTGGCCTTCAGTTTAACTAGGTAGTCTAGGCTGCCCTTGAACCCATAGTCCCCCTGCCTCGGCCTGGTGAGTGTTGGGATTCCAGGTGTGCACCGCCAACCCTGGCTTGAGGTGGCATTAAAACGAACTTTTAATTGACATACACTGTGCATAGTGTACACAGATTGGCCCAGTGGGGTGCACAGAGTGAACATGCTCCCGCAGTGAGTCGCACAGGTGAAGAAACCAACAGTCTCGAATCCCACAGCCCCTCCTGCTCTCGCCCAGGGTTGTGCACCTGGAGGGAGCCTCTCTGAGCATCCTCCGCCCCCTGGGAACCCTACTTTATATACCTGCACCTTTCACCCCTCGAGGTGTCTGTGGCCCCGGGGGTGGTGTTGGCTCATTCTTAGCACTGTACAGCATTCTGTGGGCTCTTCTGGATTGTGCTGCTCTTCCCAGCCCTGCACATGCATGGATTGCTGAGCACGCGTTCGCACAGCTGCTGGGCAGATGCCAAGCAGTGCAATTGCTAGGTTTCAGGGTGACTGTCAGTAGGGTGGATGCTGCCAAACAGCTTTCCAGACCTGTGGTAGCGTTTCATGTTCCGCAGCAGTGTGTGAAGCTTCCTGTCCAGCACGTGATGTGGTGCGACTCTTGCCTTAAACGGCAGGCTGTCCTATTCTGTGTGGCTTAAGCTTGCATTTGTCTTTCTCAGCAGTGAAGCTGCAAGCATCTTGTCATAATTTCTGTGACATGCCTCTTCAAGTTTTTTGCCTCCCCCCCCTTATTGGCTTGCTTGACACTTTTCCTGTTGATTTCTAGGAATTTATTTTTTAGCATGGGGGTTGCTGAGGATGGAACTAGGCCCTCATGTGTGCTAGGCAGGTGCTTTTACCACTGAGCTGCATCCCAGCTGGCTTCTAGGAATTTTGTCTGGTTTTGTTTTTGAGACAGGGTCTCACTGTGTAGATCAGGCTGGTCTTGAGCTCACTGTGTAGCCCAGGCTCCCCTTGAACTTGCAGTGATCCTCCTGCCTCAGCCTCCCGATTGCTGCGAGTACAGCTGTGTCCTATCATGCCTGGCGACCAGAATTTGTTTTTGTGTGGTGTGAGATAGAGGTTGAGATTCTTTTTATTTTTCTTATATGAGTAGTGATCCAGTACTGTTTACTAGTTAGCATTTGGGGCTTTTTTGTTTTGTTTTATTTGCTTTTTGGTACTGGGGATCAAACTCAGAACCTTGCGCTTGGGAGGCAGGCGCAGTGCCACTGAGCTAAATCCCCAGCCCTTGTTTTGTTTTTGAGACAGAGTCTCACTATGTCATTCAGGCTGGCCTTGAACTTGAGGGGATCCTCCTGTCTCAGCCTCCCAAGCACTGGGATTATAGGCATATGCCACCATGCCTGGCTGGCATTTGTGTTTCAGAAAGACTTTTCTTATGAATGGTTGGCTCAAAGTGTGCCCGATAATCTTGTTAGCCCCCCACAAATGTCTTGATAATCATTGCAGTTATGATAACGGCAGTAGTAGTAGCTGGTGCTACATTTTTCTGAATGTTACTAAGTCTCACTTTATGCGATGCCCTCAGTAGACAGGCAGCTCCTGGAGGACACGGACAGCTCTAAGCTGCCCGGTAGTGGCCCTGTACTGGAGACGCTGTTTCCCATTACCTGGGGTCCCGAGGCCTTGTGCAGTACAGGAGGGCCTTACTCTGGTCTCGTGGGGAGGATGGGAAACAGCCTCACAGGCTGCCCTTGTGCTCTGCCTTCCAGCCTGTGTCCGAGCCCTGGACCACCGACAGTGTTCTTGCTAGAAATCTGGGTTGCCCCAGACAGCTGCTTCTGGGTGGGTGTTTGCAAACTGGCACAATGTGTTTTAAATGGTTGTTGGCTTTCAAGGTTCCTTACCTTTCCCTGTCCCTCCTCAGGGAGGCCTTGGGAACACCAGCTACAACCTGCAATACTGTTGAAGTCACCGGAAGGGGAGGCTAAGGTAGGGACACTTGGTAGTGTGGACATTTGGACCAGGATGTGGTTGATTTGTGGTATAAACCCTAAGAATTTTAATATAGAGTTGAAATGCAACTCCTGTCATTCATTGTGTCTAGAGAAGTTGTGTCCCACACTTCCCTTTGGGCTATGGAGGGACCCCCTCCCTCACCCCTCTCACGAGCCTCCTGGTACACCTCCTGCACACCCCGCACCCTCCCTTAGCAACCCATGTCACCCAGCACACCCCAGTCCTGTGTCCCCACCTAGCACCTCCCAGCTCGTTACCCACACAGCCCCCCACGGGTATCACCTCTGCCCTCCCCCCCTGCACCCCCTCCCGCGCTGGGCAGCAGAGGCACTGGCAGGCGGTACGAACCTGTTATACAGCTGGCCAGGGCCCAGCCTTGACCCCGGACTGCAGCAGCAACAGCAGCCCTACTCCTGAAAACGATCTAAGGGGAAGGTAGTTGCTGTGGAGACAGTGTCTGTGGGGAGTAAGATCCACGCTCCAGGGCTGTTTTGATTCCGGCTGTAAAGAGCTGCTGTCTGGAGAAAGTGCACAGGCCCCTTTTCAAGGGCAGCCCCTCCTCGTGCTGTTTTGGTTGCCAGCGGGCGCTGGTGCATTCTTACAGGGCAGTCTGAGTTCTGGAGTCCTGACCAGGCAGGTGCCTTCTGCTCTGGGAGTGAGAGCCAGTGTGAGGTCACCGGTCCTGTGGGAGGCGAGGATGGGGGCTGAGGACAGTGAGGTCAGGCTAGCCCTAGGGGAGGCTGTTACAGTGCAGCTCTTGGCCTGAGGGTGGTGGCATGCAGTATCTGCCTGGAGTAGAAGCTGGTTGGGGGGAGCAGCACTGGGGATTGAACCGAGGGCCTTGCACTGAGCTGCATCCCCAGACCTTTTTTTAATTTTTTATTTTTAAATTTTTTTTTCCCAGACCTTTTTAAAAATCTTTTATTTTGAGACAGAGCCTTGCTAAGTAGCCCAGGGTGGGGTCAAATTTACAATCCCTCTGCCTCAGCCTCCCAGAGTGCTGGGATTACAGGTGTGCACCGCCACACCCAACTTGGAGGTAGAAAGTTTGAGTCTGGGTGTGGACTCAGGTACCCTGCTTCTTCTCTGGATTGGCTGATGGGTCTTGGTCCCTTGGGCTAGGCTTGGGCTAGGTGCCCCAGGCCACATCCTCACAGAGCCTGACCTGGCTAGAGAGCTAGAAAGCCCTTGAGGGATTGAGTGTGGGCAGAGGTGAGGAGGAGGGGCAGGAGCAGAGCCAGCAGAGATGCAGGGGTCTGACTTCCAGAAGCCCAGCTGTGGAGGCCCCACTCTGTCCCCCTGGCCCCTGCATGCTGTGAGTGGCTGCCTCTGACAGGACTTGAGTTCTCTGCAAGCAGGTGGGCAAAGGTGCAAGGGCAGGGTCTTCCTCCAGGTGACACCGGTGCTGCACACAATGAGGGCTGAAGCATGCGTGGTGGAGGTGTTCTGTGACCCTGTTGGGACAAGTGAGACAGCATCATCCTGAAGACACAGGGCTGTCAGCCTCCGTCATTGTCACATGGTCAGCACCTACTGATGGAGGACTCGCTCTGTGCCCGCCCGGCACACAGTCCCCTCGCTTCACACCACCAAAGAACCCCCCCCCCCCCCGGGCAGGCACTTGGCAGAGCCAGGGTTGGTCCTCAGTGGCTCTGCCCTGTCAGCCTTTTAGCTGGGAACAGAAACACTTTCCCAGGAAGTGTGTGTAGGTGAGGATGGTAGGAGCTTGTTGGTGCAGCATCTCCCTCTACAAATAAATGTGCTGGTTCTGACTCTAGTTCACATTTGGTTCTCATTAGCATCTTATGCCTTGTAGATCACACTAAAGGAGACAACAGCTTGCTTTACCTCTCAAACTGTGACAGCTGATCAGAGGTTAAAATAGCTAATCGTCTCCCAGGACCTTCGGTGCATCTGTTACTCTGTAAACCTCTAACTTGCCTGGAAATTGACTTGGGAAGAATTTGGCTTTCTAAATATGGGTGCCAGAAGTTGAGTCCCAGGACATTTTATGCTCAGCTCCGTGGTGGGATAGAGGGAATGGAAAGGGGATCTCTCCGACCATGTGAGGGCCTTGAGGTTGTCGGGAGACTTGGGGAGATGCTGGACCCACAGTCACAGAACACTTACCATCCGGCCCCCCACCCTGGCTTTTCTACTTGCAAAATAGCCATCAACATCTTTGCCCTGTCTGCGGGCTGGGATCTCCTGTGGCCGGACAGGATATGGAAGGAGGGATGCTCTGAGCCCTGCTTTGTTATGAGGCCTCTGCTACCAGTGGCACTCAGCTGCAAGCAAGAGAAACCCACTCTGGCTGATTGTAGAGAAAACCAGATGTTGTGTACATTGGTCTGTTGAGGGAGAGAGAAAGAGAAAGCTCGAGCCATCATCTGAAGTCCAGAGACCTGAGGTCTGCCCCTAGCTCCTGCCATTCTCTAGCTCATGGAGAAAGGGCAGCCTGTGTGCCCCTCAGGCCAGGTGTAAGCCCTGTGTCCTTAGGACACAGGCCCGGAATGGCTGCTCTGGTCCCCAGGACTGCCCTCTGCCCTCTGCCCTCTGTGAGGCAGCGGAAGGAGTCCCAACCTCACTGGCCCTGCCCCAGGCTTTTGTGGTCCACTTGCTCCTGCACTATCTGAGCCTGGTGGGGAGGAAGGGCTGGTAGCCATCGGTTCTGCTTTTCGGCAGAGGAGGCTTTCCCACCCGGAAGAGGGAGATGGTCGGCCCGGGAGAGGGTTGAGACATGCAGCTCTCCTGAGCTACATCCTCAGCCCAGCGTTGGTTCATTTACTTTTCTTTTCTTCCTCCCTCCCTTCCTCCAGCCCTCCCATCCTCCCTTCCCTTTCCCTCTTTCCCTTCTGTCCCACTAAGTAGCCCAGGCTGGCCTTGAATTCTCCACCTCCTGCTTCATCCTGAGTGTGGGGATTGCAGGTACGCTCCACCATCCCCAGCTACCATTGGTCACTTTCTTCACTTCAGTTTTCAGCTTCTGGTGCTGGGGCTGTTTGTCCTGATGTGGGTGACTTGGCCTGTGACATGGCTGCCGGGTCCAGCTGCGTGTGTAGTGCCAGGCTGCAGGGGGACACTGGAATGTGCAGCCTCGGGCCGTCCTTGGCTTGTTCTCCAGCAGCACTGGTCTGTTTGCTGTTGCTGAGCTGAGAAAGGTCACCAGATGTGGGCCTGAGCACCAGCCTTGGCTTCCTGCCCTTTCATCTGGCCGGGTGGCCAGGAGGCTGTTTAGGGTTTGAGTGCGGTCAGGAGGGCAAGCAAGCCACAGGACGGATTTCTCTGCTTTCTTGTGTTTATTATTAAATAATTTTGATAGCAGAATTACCAGCAGCGCTGTGTTGTTTGAGCCGTGAAGACTTGGACTGCCTGTACATGTGGCGTTGCGGTGGTCGCAGTCATGGCTGTGGCATGTGGACTCGCTGGCCTTGTGTTCCTGTGTGTGTTCCGTGCTGCCATCAGGCCACTGTCTTCATCGGTTCTCTGGCCCTTGGCATGAGCAGCTGGCCTGCCCACCTGGGCCTGGTGGCGTGGACGTAGCTGTGAGTTCCAGCCCTCCCTGCATGGGAAACAGCTCTCCACACCTCTGCACACATCGCTCCTCTGTGGCCTGTGCTGCCTTTCATGATGGGCGTCACTGTCCTGGGCCTCTTAGTGGTTGGCTCCTCCCTTTGAAATGACACCAGGAAGAGCTGTCAACTCTAGTGTGGCGTGGAGGCACCCGGTGGGGCCAGGAGACCAGCCGGGGTAAGAAGTGGGGTGTCCGGAGGGGAGCGGCCAAAGCGTGAAGGTCATCCTGCCGTGGACCCGATGGCTTCCTTAGCTGCACCGGGTGGGTCTCCGTCTTTCTTCTCTGTGAGAGCCGAAAGGAATGGTGACCTTACTCGAGTTTTACAGTGATTGATAGAATCATTTGGATTTTATTCAAAAATATCAACGTTACCCAACTAAATGAATAATCAGTTGCTTGGCATGCTTTCAACATTTAATAAAAATAACAGCCGTTATTGTAGAAAATACAGTAGAACAGAAATGCGTAACATGTGGGTCCAGTCCTCCCCAGTGTCCCTCCTCTAATGGGGTGTCTTCCAGTTTCATGGAACCTAGCTAAGTCTCATCCCTACTGCACTCCTAAGAAGTAGCAGGGTTAATTTTGCAGGATAGAAGCAGGGTTCTTGGAAGGGAAGGAATAGATCACCAGGGATAAAAGAGCAGGCATCGGGGCAGAAAGGACCGTGTGACAGCAGAGGAGTGGGGGACTGGGCTTCTGCTTGTCTCTGTCCCCACTGTCTTGAGCTCTGCCTGAAGGGAAGAGTGGGGTGTGGGGTGCAGAGACCTGAGTCTCAGTGCTTCGTCCCTGCCACAAGGAGACACCTCATGTGTAGGCACTGCCAGGAGGCTTAGATGGTGGCATGGAGGAGGGACCCCAGCTGGTGAGATGGGGTGAGTCTCCTACCTCCCCGCTGTCATTCACTCAGTTTCGGCCCAGATGTGGGGAGTGGGTGCTGGGGCACTGTGGTGGGCAGGCCTCTCAGGGCTTCCAGTCCGGGGGAGACAGGTGGCACAGTCTCACACAGGCACATCCGGGCAGAATCGTGTCTGGGGTGGATACCATCAGAAGGCCTGGGAGGAGCACCATCCTATTAAACATGGCCAGGGGAAAGTGCTGAAGCCAACTCACTGCCCCGTGGAGGTTTGTAGATGGTTTAGAAATTGAGGAGTCTGTGCAGAAGCCTCTCCAACCTGGAACCTGTTTTCCAGCCCCGGGGGCTCTTGTCACTGCCCCTAAGGAATCATTCCCTTTTTCCTTTATCCTTCCTGTGCTGGGATGGAACCCAGGGCCTCACATGCTAGATAAGCACTCTGCCTTTGATCCACACGCCTAGCCGGAGGGACTCCTTCTTACTTTGAGCTTTTTTCCCCCAGCCCTAGCGACTGAACCCAAGGGTGCTCTACCACTGAGTTGCACACCCAGGCCTTTTAGTTCTTAATTGGAGACAGGGTCTCAGTAAGTTGTCTGGGTTAGCCTTGAACTTGGCAATCCTCCTGGTTCAGACTCCTGGGCAGCTAGGATTATAGGTGTGCACCACCTCACCTGACTAAGCCTTATTAAAATTTTTTATTGGTAATTGGCCAATAATAACTATATAATCATGGGGTCCAGTGTGGTGTTTTGATACATCCATCCATTATAGAAAAATTTAACACCTGGCCTGTCAAGCTAATTCACATAAGTCAACTGACTTACCGTTGCTTTGAAATATCGACTTGGAAAATTTACTTTTTTAGCAGTGTTAATGTACAGCACATTATTCCCTGCAGCGTGTGGTCACCATTTTGGGGAGTAGATCTCCAGACTCACTCATCCGGAGTGCATGCCCGGCCCTTTCTGCCCTTTGATCCACATCTTCCTTTTCCCTGCCCGCTTGCGTGAGTAACCGCCTTTCTCCTGTCTGCTTCTGAGTTTGGCTTCTTTAGATTCCACATGTGAGTGAGGTCACACAGTGAGTGTCTTTCTGTGCCTGGCTTCTTTCACTTTGCATCACATCCTCCAGGTCTGTCTGTCTTGTTTGAAGCAATGCCCTCCCCCTTTCCAAAGGGAAATAGTATTCCCTGTGCATGTGGATGTGTGGGTGTGAGCACGTGTGGGTGTGAACACATGTAGGTGTGGGGTGCATGAGTGGGCCCGAGTACGTGTGGGTGTGAGCTGCACACATGGGTGTGAAGTATGTGTGTGGATCTGAGGTGCATGGGTGGGTGTGAGCACTCATGGGTGGGAGGTACGTGCATGTGAGCACATGTGGGTGTGAGCATGTGTAGGTGTGGGCACACTGCATTTTCTTAGTTCTGGGATGGGCACTTAGGTTAGTTCCGTTGGGGCCTTGTTTTTAAAGATTAAAAGTAGCCCCAAAAAGCACTACCAGAAAAGGATACCATGTCCTGTTTACTGGAACGTTGCTCCCTGTAGACCTTGGTGGGTAGGTTTCTCAGCTGGCTTAAGAGGGGACGGGCCTTCTGTATCAGCATGGTTCTACTCAGAGGCCTAGGTACTTGTTCCGTCTTCTGTGGCTCCTGGAACTCAGCTGCCTGCTGTCTTGGGGTTTCTTGAACAGGGTGGGAGTAGGCAGCACATCGCCAAGGAGGACTGGAGCCAGCAGGGCTTGGGACACCCCAGGGTGCCAGGCTGTTTCCCAGAGCCTGCCAGCTGGGGTCCTGGTTGCTTCCCCTGGAAACAGCACCAGCCCCGCATTCCCAGGGCGGGAGATGGAGCCTTAGGGGTCCTGAGTCTGCCCAGTCCCACCCCAGGTGAATGTGGGCCTTGACAAGCCTGGGCTGGACTTGCTCCCACAGTGAGGCTGGGCGGGAGCCTCTCCTGGCCGGGCCGGGCCTGCTGCGGGTGAAGGAGAGGCGGGAGATGGTTTGCCCGGCTCTGGTGCCGAACTTCCTTGGGCTTATTTCCCCTTGGGGCTGTGGAGGTGAAGCCCTGGGCAGTGGGTGGGGCCAGTGGTCCTCGGTGTGTCCCATCCCCATTCCCAGGTTCCAGCCCAGCCTGGGCAACCTGGGGAGACCCTGTCTTAAAATTGAAAACAAAGGGGAGGGGATGTGGCCCAGGTGGCACCCTGGCCTAATCCCCAACCCCCAGCACTTTAGGGGAAAAAGAGGAGAGACTTGGAGCCCCGCCCTGCTGCACCCTCCGTGTCGCCTCCCACAGGGTCCCCTTGCCCCTTGTGCAGCTCCTCTCAAGAATCTGAAGAGCTGAGCTCCGATTCTTACCCCTCAACGCTGCACCCCTTCGCCCCGCGTCAGCCACCCGAGCCCTCCCAGGCACTGGCACAACCAGTCAATATTTGTGGACTGGCAAAGACAACTCCTCGCCTAGTGCTAGGCTGGGTTCCCAGGGGACTTGTGGCAAGAACAGGACCAGCCCTGGCCTGGGGCCAGCTCCCCACACTCCTGGACACAGCGGGACATCAGTGGCCTGGGGCCTTGGCCATGGGGTGTGGACAGTGGGCTTCCTAGAGGAGCCCTGGACAGGGGCAGGCCCCCACCCAAGTCTGCCCCAACACTGCTGGCTGCACCCCTCCCTCTGTCCCTGAGCCCCGTCACCTCTTGTCAGAGGCGCTTGGTTCTCCCCATGAGGTGAGTCACCCCTGATCGGAGGGGAGTCTCAGTGGTGCTGGCTCCTCCCTGTCTCCCCACAGCCTGACCTAGTTCCCCTCTTATCTGCAGTCCTTATCTCCATTTTCCCTGCTGGGCGCTTTGTTTTTCTCTGTTCTCAGCCCCGAGGGAGCCTAGGGCCTGGAGAGCCGAGGCTCCTAGCCTGGTGGTCCCCGGCCTCTCTGCCCCTCGGTCTGAGCCCTTGGCGAGGAGGGGTCAGAAGACCCAGGTCTCACGTCTCATGCTTGGAGACACTGCCCTGTCTGCTCCCGGGACCGCTGAGCCTGTGCTTGCGCTGTGGCCTTGCTGCCTTCTCTGTAGCCCTGTTCTCCCTGCTGTGGCCCAGCTCTCCCTGCCCCACTGGCCCATGCACCCAGCTTGTGACTTTTCCCCCTCTTGTAATAGGGCTGTGATGTTGTGTCTCTGTCTTCATTGATGGAGAAGCTGAGGCAGGACTGGTGGTGTAACCTGCCCAAGGCTGGCCTTCCCATCACATGCTGTGCCACCGCTGCCCCCTGTTGTAGTCAGAGTTGGGCCTGCGGGGCAGAGGATGAGACAGCCCATGCCCCAGGGAGCCCGAGCTGGAGGGCAGACAGTGATGCTAAGCAGCGGTCCAAGCAGGCAGCCTACTCCGGAGAACCCCAGCCCCAGCTCAGCCTCAGCGGAGGGAGCTGTGGTATCAGTCCAGGGCTTATCTTCCCGTCGCTAGGGTGAGTCAGGTTCTGTGGCTGCCCCACTGCCCAGTGCCCTTGGGACCCAGCTCCTAGGAAACCCCTGCACCCCAGCAGGGGAGGTTGTGGAACCTGCCCCCTGCAGGCGCTGTGTGCCCATCTCTGTCTCTCTGACTTCCCTCAGCCCAGGCTCAAGTTAGACCTGGAAAGGCCTGAACTTCCTCCTCTTAGAGCACTGGGGTTCAAGGCCTCTCCCTCCTCCCTCTCTTCCCCCCCCCCCAATACTGGGAGTGAACCCAGGGCCACTCCATCACTGAGCGATGAGCGATATCCCTGGCCTTTTTTATTTCATTTTTTATTTTGAGGCAGAGTCTTGCTAAGTTGCTCAGGCTAGCCTAGAACCTTTGATCCTCCTGTCTCAGCCTCCTGAGCAGCTGGATTACAGGCAAGCGCCATCTCGCACTGCTTCCTTGCTTTCTCACGATTGTTGTACAAAGGGCTGATCCCATGGAAAGGTCAGCTGGCCTCTGGGGCCAGCCTGGTGTGTCTGTCAGGGTGACAGGACAGGTTGCACACCGGAACTCTGCTATGTCCTGGCGGCTCAGGAGTGGGCAAGATTGGGAGGAACAACATCTCTTTGCCAACTGTCCCAGCCTCCCTGCTGCCCCAGGCAGCAGCTCCTAAAACCAGAGGTATGGGCAAGTCTTGTTCCTCCTCCGCCTGCCCCTGAGGGCAGTAGCCTGAGCACCCTCCAGATAGGTACACACAAGGCCCTCTCCCTACCTGGTCCTGGCCGGGCCAGCCCTGTGGGGCTCTGCAGTTTCCTCTCGTAGGTCAGTGCCTCCTTTGGTAGCCCCCTGGTCCCCCTGCCAGACACCAAGGATTGGGCTGGAGGGTTGCTTTTTCCCTCACCACGTCTACAGAACACTCAGGCCACAGTGCGACCTTGTCTCTGTCTGCTCCTTTGGGTGTGCTGGAGCCCTCAAGGGCGGGGTTCTTAGTTTCCACATCCCTGCCCTGAGGCAGAGCCTGCATACCAGGGGGTGGGCAGCCAGGGAAGAGAGACCCTTCCTTGACCTGGCATCAGGAGCAGTGGCTTTCTCCCTGCCACCTACCCTGCTGCGTGTCTGGCTTGTAGTTGTGGTCCTACCCCTGGGCAGCAGTGAGGCTTGGTGCTGCCCATCTCGTCTGTGCCCACAGCTGGCGGTCAGCTAGTGACGCCTCATTCGTAACAGGAGGCTGAGGAGCAAGCCCATTATCACACATCTGAGGAGACGGGGGAGGCCTGTCTCAGATGGACAGAGCTCTAGCTGTGCGGTGAAGAAGTGGAATCACCATGAGTCTCACAGGCACTGGAAGGATAATAAGGAGTCTGCACACCTGTAATCCCTGAACTCTGGGCCGCTGAGGGAGCAGGGTTGCAAGTTTGAGCCCAGCCTGAGCAATTTAGCAACTTAGTAAGAGCCTGTATCAGGCCTCTGCAGTGAGGGAATGTTGTGTAAGCCATTTCATGCCAGTAAATTTGTTGACAGGTGAAATGGGCATTCCTTGAAAGACATATATTAGCATTACTGACTCAAGAGGAAAGAAAATCTATATAGTCCTGTATCTGAAATCTTCTCACAAAACTTCAGGCCAGCATAGTTTCGTTGAATTCTCGAACCTTTAAGGAAGAGTTGCTGTCACTCCTGCTCAACTCTCTGATTCTATTTATTTTGGGGCCCTGGGGATTTAACTGGGGTCTAGCATATGCTAGGCATGCCACTGCCACTAAGCTACACCTTCCCTCAGCCTACCCAGTGCTGGGACTATAGGTATATGCTACCACACCTGGCTCTACAACTTTTTTTTTTTTTTTTTTCAGTTCTAGGGATTGAAGCCAGGACCTTCACACTGAGCTACATTCCAGATCTTTATTTTTTTATTTTGATTTAGGGTCTCACTAAGTTTCATAGGCTGGACTTGAACTTTCGATCCCCCTGCCTCAGACTCCAGAGTACTGGAATTACAGGCTTCTGATTATATTTGTAAAAGTGTGTTCCCTGCTAAGAGGATTTCAGACATTAGAAAGCAGTTCAGTCAGGCTGTGTTGGGACAGGCTGCTCCTTCCTGCAGGCTCTCAGGGAGGTGGGGGGCCAGGAGCTGGTGAAGAGAGGCGTAGATAGGTGAGGAGTCAGGGTGATCCAGTCCCAGCTCTGGGCTGGCCCCAAGGTGCTCCAGGAGATGCCGTGCAGAGCGGGACCTGGGAAGGGACCCAAGACCTGGGTGTCAGAGCAGTGGCTCCGGCTGCCCAGAGCAGGGGCCTTCACCTGGGGGTCTTGAGGGGCTAGGAGTTGCCCTTGTCCTGGGGGTGGACACCAGCTAGGGTTTTGAGCAGAGGGCAGTGCTGACTGTGGGTGGAGAGGTGGGGGCATAGGGAGGAAGGAGAGGAGCAAGGGGGGAAATGCAGAGGCAGCTGTGCTGTGGTCTCGGGCTGGCGGGGTGGGGGGCTGGGGGGTAGGGTAGGGGCCAGGCCCAGAGTCAGTTAAGGGTCCCAGGAAGGCCAGGTTTCTTGGATCCTGGGACACGGGGCGCCCAGGGCACAGCCCTCTGTCCAGCTTGGGCTGACTGGGGCCAGGAAGGCGGCTGAGGTCAGAGCCCTTTATAGACAGGTGCTGCTCTCGATAAGAAGGCTGGGCCCAGACCTGACTGACCTGCAGCCAGTGCAGGCAGACAGATCCTGTGACCTTGGCGGGTGCTTTCCTCTTTCCTTTGTCTGCAGCCGTTTCCGGGGTTTGCCGTGGGTTGAACTGAGGATCTGGAGTGAGCAATCCCGAGGCCCCCAGTTCTGGGCTCTGAGTGTCTGGCTAGCCAGGGTCAGCACCCCAGAGACTGCCCTTCTGTGGATGCTCACTGTCCTGTCTGAGTCACCACCTAACAGGAAGCTGAGGACCCTGCCCCCGCCTCTGTGGCTTGCTCTCGACACCTGTGCATCTTGCTTGAGCCCTTGCCAGCTCAGCGTCCTGGGCAGGCGTCTTCCTTAGTCTCTGCCATCCACAGAGCCAGGGCTGCACCCCGCCTGCCAGCTGGCTGGGCTGTTTAAAAAAATGTCGTTTAAATGCTTGAGTATTTTCTCATCCGTTGATGAATAACTTGGACTCCTGGGGGTGGTGGGAGGTGGGGAGTGCCAGTCTGGCTGAGTTGACCTTGCTCAGGGCTGGAAAAGAGCCTGTATTGGCAAAGCCCTCTCCGAAGTTCCGGACCCCCCACCAAGGGTGGGTGTCTCCCCTCCCCTGAGATGCACGTGCCTGGCCTTCAGGGAGCCCGCTGGCTGGCAGGTGGGGGGACTTTGGGGGTGCATGCCTGTGGGCATGTGGGGAGCGCTGACCTGCTTCCTGGTTAGGGATGTGCTTCCTGCTGCTCTCCCTGCCCTCTCTTGCTGTCACCTCTCAGCCTCACAGCTAGGGTGTGTGCGAGGGGCAGGCTAATCTGCAGCAGCAAGATGGGAAGCAAGAGAGCCTGGGACACCTCCTGCTGCAGGTGGAAGCAGGGGGAGTGTCCTGTTGTGCACCTCAGGGCACCCGAGAAAAGCACACCATGCCAAGGTCGGCATGAACACAACTTCTCTAAACTAAAAGGGTGAGGGGAGATGGGGCACACCTGCAGTCCCAGCCATGCAGGAGGCTGAGGCAGGAGGATCACTTGAGCCCACAAGTTAAAGACGAGCTTGGGCAACATAGCAAGATCCCATCTCGAGAAACGTCAAAAACAAAAAGTGGGAGTGGGAGGGACTGGTCTAAAGAACTAGATTTGGAAGAAAATTTTCCCATAGAAACTTCCAAAGAATTCCCTCTGCCTCTCTCCCAGAGTGTATCACAACTCCCATTCTAGTTAGAGACATGGTTCCTAAAGGGAACTAAATAAGCATTTCTGGCTGGGCATGGTGGTGCATGCCTGTAGTCCCAGCACTCAGTAGGCTGAGGCAGGAGGATCATCATGAGTTCAGGGCCAATCTGAGCTACGTGGTGAGTTCCAGGGCAGCCTGAGCAATGTAGAGAGACTCTGTCTCAATCCTTTACCCCCACCCCCACTGACCCATAGGTATTTCTGGAGAGGTCTGTGGCCTGGAGGGGAGGTCAGGAGGCCTGAGCTCTCTTTCAGCCCTGGGTGCTGGCAATAGGTCCCTCCCCATCTTCCCCCACCCAGCAGGTGGCTTCGTCCAGACCCCTGAAGGTGGCTGGCTGCTAACATGGGCCCTGCGGCACTGCCTGCTCCATTTCCCACCACCCAGCCCCTCTGGGCCTGCCTGCTAGTCTCTAAGGGCTGCCCCGTGCTGAGATCCATGGGGGCTCGGGCTGCCCATAGTGGGGTGGGGAGTGTCACACTGTGCGTGCTGGAGCGTGTGGCTCCTGAGTGTCCCATCCTTGTAAGCTCCTTGTGGCATGGCTGGAACTGGTAGCAGCTGTCTGAGTGAGTGGTTTTCTTCTTTTCTTGCAGGACAAGGAAGATGGGGAGCCAAAGATCAAGCAGCTCCGAGAAGAGGAGGAAGAAGGCGAGAAGCACAGGTTGGGCTGCACTCAGTGGCTGTCTGCCCCGCTGCCTTGTCCAGACCCGAACACCACACCCTCCCCTGCATCCTCTCCTTGTTGGCTGTCTGGCTCTTCCTCCTACCACACCTTTCCTCTCGTGTTACGAGTCCCCCACAGAGTTGGGCCCTCTTCTCTCCCATGGGAGAGCACTGCTTAGGTGATGGGCCTCGTCCACCTCTCCAGCCACTTGTGCCTCCTGAGCAGCACTTTGTCCGCTCATCCGAGCCCTCTGCCGCTGTCCTGCTAGAGCTCAGCTCCAAGGCTGCCTCTTAGCTCTCTCTGCCTCCGTTCCCCAGGTAATTCCTTAAGAGCATTGATCTTATTTGCTAAACACTGGCCTGTGGTTGAGTCGCTGCAAGTTGCCCAGCATGGCACATGCGAGGGTCTGGTCACGCTTCCTTCATGGGCCTGGGCAGGAAGTGCCTCTACCCTCAGTCTTCAAGGCTGTAGGGCTACAGAGCTGCTCATTGCTTTGCTTCAAAAATGCCTGTGAGGGCTGGAGTCCATGGCTGAGTGGGTGGTGGAGCACTTGCCTACCATGTGCAAGGTCCTGGGTTTGATCCCCAGCACTGCCAGAAAGGTGTGGGCAAGGAGAAACTACTAGGTAAGGTTGAAATATACAGTGAATGTTTAAATTTTAAAGATGTATCCCCACTAAAAGACACAATGCCTCAAATCCTCCCCAGAATCCTCCCCTTTGCTGCTTTGAACACACTTTTCCATCATTCTTGCCACTTTCTGCAGCAGTTTCTGATGCCTAGTTGTGCTGTTATGGCTGCCTTAATGTCCTGAATTGATTCAGAACATTTCCTTTCCATGGTCATTTTGACTTTTGGGAAGAGCCAAAAGTCACGCAGTGCCAGATCAGTGAATAAGGTGGATGAGGGAGGACACATTGTCATGTTTTTACAAGCTTACCTTTTCCTTGGATGGCACTCAGCAGCAGCATTCACTGATTTTTTATCACACTTCAGAAAGACACTTTTAATTATTTGTTGCTGAAACAAAATACTTGATGCCCAAAGTTAAAAGAGGAAGGGTTTTTTTGCCTCACAGTTTCTAGAGGTTTCAGTCCATAGTCAGCTGGCTCCAACACAGGGTGGCATGGCAGAGGGGGATCGTAGAGGAGAAACAGGTCACAGTGCGCAGAAGATAGCAAAGCAAGCGAGGGACAAGACAAGTCTTTCTCTGTTCCTTATATTGTACCCAGGCTACCAGGATTAGGACAGTGCCAAACCAGTCAGTGGACTGATTTAGTAATCAGTCACCCTTAATTCTAGCCAGTTTCTGGGCTGTCTTTGATTTGCTGGATGATCTTTTATTATTATTATTTTTTAATTTAAAATTTCGGGTACTGAAGATTGAACCCAGGTCCTCTTACATGCCAAGCAAGCCCTCTGCCCCTGAGCTGCATCCCCAGCCCTTGTTATTTTATTTTGAGACAGAGTCTCGCTAAGTTGCCCAGGCTGGCGTCAAGTACTGGGGATCGAACTCTGGTCCTTGTGCTTTCAAGGCAGGCAGTGGAACCACTGAGCTAAATCCCCGGCCCTAGCCTCAAGCTTTTGATCTTCCTGCCCCAGCCTCCCAAGCAGCTGGGGTTACAGGCCTGTGCCACCATCCATGGCCTTGGTGGCCTCTTCTGATCCTTCTCTTTGCTGGGAAAGAGGGGTCCTTGGCTAGTGGCGGGTGGGTCAGACAGTTGATTTGAGTATCGGACCATGTGGGTAGACCTCAGACTCGAGGTGGATTGAAGGGAAAAGCAGGTTTCAGGGTGGAGACCTGTAGGGCAGGAAGGAGGAGCTGTCAGGTTCCCAGGCAGAGCTGTGACATGGGTGTGACTCAGCCCACCGTGCTGGCCTCACTGGGAGGTCGCCAAGTGGGTGTGGTGGCCTTTGCTGGGGAGGCATAGCCTGATGTTGCTCCAGCTCCAGTCCCCTCGTGCACACAGACCTTGCCTGAGACCTGGATGGGCAGGCTGAGCTGTCTCTGATGCCCCAACCCTGGCCCAGGGTTGGGGAGGGCTCTCCCCTCCCTCTCCTCCCCAGTTCCTGTGTGCCCTGGCATCCTATGCTGCCACTGGCTCTGATTGACAACCTCCGGGTGACCCCAGGAACCCTCCAGATCACTTGGCATCCCTTGCAGAGGCCTGGTGGCCTTGTACACATCGCATAGACCCAGAGCTGGTGCCAGATCCATCGACTGGCATAGCTGATTCATCATGCACTTTTTTTACCTTGGGACATGGGGAGATAAATGTTGAGACGATTCCTGGTTCAGCAGTGGGCCCTGAAATATTAGGAACTGCAGAGGGCGCATACTCAGGACTGGAAGTGGCTGTGGGTTGAGGCATTGCCCTGTTAACAGCCCTCTGTTGGGTTGGAGCTGGCAGGTCGGGGGAGAGGGGAGGCCTCCCTGCCTGGCCCTGCTTCCCTGAGGCTCTGGATGCAGGTCTGGGCCAGCAGGAGCAGTGACAGTGGCTCGAGGGGTGGGTGTCTTGTATTACAGAGGAAACCAGGCCATGGTCTTCCTGCTTCAAAGCTGGAAACCTGTTCTCTGGCTCACGTGTGCTTGACTCTCTTGGAGCATGGCCACCCAGCTGAGGCGCAGCCCTGGCCAGGGCCCAAGACTTTCAGTTGCCAGATGCCTGACTTTCACTCCTCTGCAGGCTGGGGCCCGGGGATGGTGTCGTTGCACCTGGGCGTGTGACAGATCCATGACATCAGCTTGATTTGGCATACATTGCTGCACTCCAGGGGTGAGCACCTAGGAGACCACCCTCAAGCCCTGAGTCATCTCAGCCCAGCTCCGGGCCTGGGTGATCTGTCTCGACCAGAGGGGTGGCCATGGCTCTTCTCACAGAGACCTGCAGCGCTGTTTCCTGACCCTGTTCCTCAGAAGCAGGCCTGGGAATGCAGGAGAGTGAATCCCAGAGGATTGGTGTAGGGAGGATGGTAATCTCCCTCACTTGGGATGGGGGATGGCACGTCCCTTCTGTGTAGGAGGAGGGGGCAGGCAGGTACTTTCTGCATGGAAAGAGTCATGACATCCTGTGTTGTGACCTTTGCAACTGGACACCTGGCCTAGAGCCTGAAATTGCCATCTGCCCAGGGGCCAGGCATGGTCCACATTGTAGATGGGGAACTACAGTTTTGGCCAGTGAAGTCACTTGGCTAAAATCTCCCCAGCTCCTGGGAGTGGAGCTGGCAGCAGGATCCTCCCTGCTTCCTCTCTGAGCTGCACGGGGTGGGAACAGTGAGCTCACCCAGCCTCCTGGGTAATCAGTGAGGAAGTGCAGCCATCTCCACTCCAGCCTGTGAGTCCTCCTGACTCTCGGTGGTCCCCACACGGGGAGCACTGTGACCTCTATCCCACTTGGCTGAGGAGAGCGTGTCTTCCCTGGCAGCCTGCTGCAGCCTGGGCAGTTTGGGGCCAGGCCGCCTGGTAAGGTGAGCGCCATCCCCCTCCCGAGTGGCCTGTAGGGGTCGGGGGCGAGGATGGGGGCTGCACAGCCCCTCCCTGTATCAGATGTCCGCCCTGCACGGCCAGTGTGCTGACAAACGCTGCGCTCCGAGCCCTTGGGATTCACGTCGGCACCATGTACCTGTATTTCCCCTATTAAGTTTAAATCGGCATTTAAAGTACATTTGGGTTTTTCTAATTGTAGAAAACAGATTGGGCTCTTCAGAGTCATGAGAGCGGCACAGGCAGACGAGATGGGTGCCCCGCCGGGCCCTTGCCTGACCGTCCTAGCTGGTTCTGACCTTGGGCCCCGTGGCTTGGTGAACTCTGGCAGTGTTGTGGATCTGTGGCGGGGCTTGAAGAGGAACCTTGTTTCTGGACACTGCCTCTTCTGGCTGTAGGTTTTGTGGTTTGCTTGTTTGTTTTCAGTGCTGGACACTGAACCCAAGGCCTCGCCCCTGAGCTCCCCCCTGGCCCGGGCCACCTGTTTTTTAAGGTGAAAGCATAACTGTGTGGTTTCTGTCAAGCTCTTCCTGCCTCCGACACTTTCGACCCACTGTGACTTCGGGGCTAGTGAAGCAGGGAGTAGCAGGGAGAGCTGAGAGGATGGGTATCTGTGGACAGTCCTTAGGAGCTGTTTTCAAGATGATGCTACGGCTGAATGCCGTGGAGGGACAGCGGCCTGACTTCCTCCCCCGCTGCCCAGAGCCCTGGCTGAGCCCCCTGCCCCCAGGTCCCCGGGGAGACTTGGGGTTGGATTCCAGCTCTTGCTCTTCCGTCACCTCGGGCACATCCACGAGTCCTCGGATTGTTTCCACATCTACTAAATCCTAGTTACGGCTGCTGTGTTGAAGGGTGGTTCTGGGGTGAAGGGTGCTGCACAGGAGTCCTGGCCCCTTTCCAAAGCCCTCTGGGGAGGCATTTGCCAGGGTCGCCCACCTCCTGGTGCTGTGATGTGACCCTGTCCTGCGCTTGGCCAGTTCCTGGGCCATGTGCCTGGGCCATGTGCTCCAGGCAGCCTGTGTTCTCTGTGGTTGTCAGAGGACGGGAGGCCCAGGGAGGCTGGGATGGGGATAACAGGGATTTCATTACCCCGTGCTGCCCTCTGACCAGGTGGGCCAGAGCAGCCTTGTGGGGGCAGCTAGAGGACAGCCCCCTCTGCCCACCAGTGGGGAGCCGCCGGGCTCTCTAGAAATTTCCTTACGCCGACACTCTGGGGTCCCAAAGGGAAAAACAAAAGCATCCCCAGGACTCCTGTCCTGTCCTGTGCTTCACCTGTGTTCAGCTGTTGTGCTGCCCTGTCTCCAGCTGGTCTCCTCCTCTGGAAGCCCCAGTGGCATATTCTGGGGTTCTTCGAAGAGCGCCCAGTGGGATCACCTCACTCCCTGCTGGTACTGTACTCCTTACGCTGCCTTACTGTACGCCTTATGCTGTCTCTGTGTGAAATGCTTTGTCTGTCCCTGTTTCCTTACTGTTTCACTGGAATCATCTCCCTGGGGCAGGATCACTGGGTCAAGGGGTTTGGACGAATTAAGAGCCCTGAAAGAACCGTGCACATAAGGCCCTGGCCTAGTCTGGTCTCCTTCGTCCAGGTTTTCCTGGTCCTCTAGGGTCTGGTCCCTGCAGCGACCCAGGAGGCCTTATTATTTGCTGGCTTTGGGACACAGGGAGGGTCTAGATGTGCAGGGCCTAAAGCAAATAGGAATGTTAGAGACAGAAGCCTTCTGAGGCAGGGCTGGGCCTCCCCTGGGTCTGTTTCCATGAGGAGAGCCTCATGCCAGCCCTGGCTCCCTCCTGAGGGGACTGAATGGCCAGGAGGCCTCATCCGCAGCAGCTGGTCAGGGCAGGGGATGAGTGTGGAGTGGCCCCAAGATACAGGGCAAGGCAGCTATGGTGGTGCACGCCTGTCATCCCAGCACTCAGGAGGCAGGGGCAGGAGGATTGCTGAAGAGTTCGCCAGCTTGGGCTACATGGTGAATTGAGGACCAGCCTGAACTACTAGACAGTAAGACCATGTCTTACAAACACAAAACAAAGACTTACGCACAGAAGAGAGGCTGACGCCCGAGGCTACGTCAGGAAGCTTGAGTGGGGTGGGGGCGCAGCAGGGAGGCCCCACGGGCAGCTCTTTCTCTGTGCCCGGCTTGCTAGGGGTGAAATTGGACCAAGGGGATCATGTTGAAGCCCTTGTTTCACAGGCTGGTACAGAACTCTACTTCAGTGTTCACAGAAAGCCTAGCATGCTCTACCCCTTCCCTGCCTGGGAGGGTGTGAAAAACACTCCAAATGGTGATTTCCCTTGAGCCTCCGGGCCCCTGCACCTGGCCAAGGAGGGCCCCGCCATGGTCACCACACCACTCCCGTGCAGGCAGGTCTTTCTGGAGGAGGAAGCAGATAAGGAACTCTCCCCACTTTAGGAGGCTCAGGAGGAGGTGAACGTGGACTTACCCTTTGCTGTGCCATGAAGACCATGGATGTCACTGGAGCGGGCTGCTGTGACCCAGTCCCGCCCCCTGCATCTGCAGGGTGCAAGTCAGGAAGAGCCTGGGAGGGCACCTGGCTGGTGGGCCCCTGGGTCCCTTTCCCCAGACCGAGGCAGGCATGAGCTGAGCACCCAAGCAGGTGCTCCAGAGCTGGCCAGCGGGGCCACAGGACCGGCAGGTGGCACCCTGAGGCAGGTGGGGCCCATGTACACAGAGGAGTGTGCACAGGGGTGCCTGGGTGGAGGAGCCCGCCCACCCACAGTGCTGCCCTGGGAGCCGCAGGTGAGGCCTGAAGGCTGGGAAGGAGAAGCAGGCAGGGCTGTCCCCGAAGCAGCCTGGGGCAGATGGGCCAGGACCCTGTGAAGAAGTTTGGACTTGTTTTGGGGACCTGGTAGGGTCTGCCTTGGGTCAGAGGCAGTAAGGGGGCAGCACGGGGGTGGCCACTGTGGAGAGACAGCAAGGCCCACCTTGACAGTGGAAAGGACTGTGGCCCAAGGTGTCGGGCACCAGAGCAGTGTCCTCGAAGCCTCTGGGCTCACCACACTGCCTCCTTCCCGTAGGTGTCAGAGCAGAAAGACCCAGAAGCATGGCCTGGCCGCTGCTTCCGGCCTGGCCCGAGGCCACCGAGACGTCTGGAGCAAGCCAGATGCAGGTCTGCCTGATCACAGAGCCTGCCGTCATCTGTCCCGGAGTCAGCCTCACTGCTGCCCCTCTGCCTGCTTCCTCTTGGCTGCTTGCTTGGTTGTTCAGTGTAGTAATCAGAATGCTGATTACTTTAGAAACTCTGAAAATTACAGAAAAAAAGTTAAAACATTTCTCCCCTGTCAGTTTTCTGTTACATGTTCAAAACAATCCCTTACAAACTTATTTTCAGTGGTTATATAATGACCTGCCTCATGGGTACATTTAAAAAACTTTTTTATTTATTTGGTTTTTTTTTGGTACCAGGGATTGAACTTGGGACCTTGCATTTGTGAGGCAGACAGAGGAACCACTGAGCTAAATCCCCGGCCCTTATTTTATTTTTTGAGTCAGAGCCTCGCTATGTAGTCCAGGCTGGGCTTGAACTCACTATGTAGTGTAGGCTGGCCTCAAACTCAAACAGGCGGGCTGTGCACAGGGAGAGACTCCTGTACCCCCACACCCTGCTCCCCGCCCTCTCCCCGCCCTTCTCAGCCTGGCAGTGTGTCTTGACGTTCATTCCCAGGAGGGTTGTAGAGCATCTCTGTCGTCCCTCTGTTGGCGAATGACATTTTCTGCCTGGCACACAACCAGAGTTTCCTGGACGTGTCCCCACCCTGGAAGGGGTCTGGCGGCTGTGTCCTTGTGCAGCACCTGTAGGATGGGGAGGCCTGACTGTCTCCTGTACCTTTTGCCTGCAGCTCCTTGAGAGCTTCCTGTCATCCACCCGCAGCATTGGCCCGGGCATAGGTGGGCTGTGGGATTGGATCCTGCTCTATCCCCCTGTCCAGGTCTCTACACCCGCTTCCGGGCAGAGAGCTGCAGAGATGAGTAAGATAAGCCAGGCCCCCCAGCTGGCCCAGTTGCCAGGCTCCCCAGAAGTGAGGCCAGGCTCAGGAGAGAGGACGAAGGGGGCTCTTTGGCAGGCCTCGGCAGCTGCTGACGTAATGTGCAGGAGTGGGGGTGGCCCACTCAAGGGGTGGAGGGGCTTTGGGAGGCCAGGCGTGGACTGTGGGTCCGCCCTGTTCCCACCCGGCAGGTGGATTCCGGGGCTGCTGGGCAGGGAGGTGAGGGCTCTGTCCTCTTCTCTGCTGGTGTCCACACCTCACCCCACACAACCTCGTGACTCACAGGTGGCCTTGATTTCCACATGTGCCTGTGCTGAGGAAGGCGGGATCCCACCTGTGTCTCCAAAGCTCCGAGGGTCCAGGGCTCCAGCACCTCCTCCCTCCACAGCCTCCTCACTGAGGTGGGGGGCAGAGCCAGCGCTGGGCTCCTGTGGCCCCGGGAGGCATCTTCAGCTGCTGGTGGCCACTTCAGCATCCCTGGCTGGCTGGCATGGCTGCCGGACTGGTCTGGCTGGCACTGTGGTCACCGCTACCCAGACAGCAGCCTGGGCCTTTTCTTTCTTATCTCAGTTCTGGTCTTTTGGGTTTCATCATCCCATTTCCTTCTTGTTTATTATATACTCTTTTCCTTTTCTTTTAGTAGTTTCCATAGAGATAACAGCATACATCTTTAACTTATCAAAGTCTAATAAAAAGTAGTAGCACTTTCATGATTTCCCATACAGTTCTAGTCATTTAATTGGTTTTTGTTTTTTTTTTTTTGAGATAGGTCTCTTTATGTGGGTCAGGCTGGCCTTGAACTCATGGTGATCCTATCCTCCTGCTCAACCTCCTGAGTGCTGAGAGTACAGGTGTGCATCACCATACACCAGGTGTGTGGATTTCCTTTTTCCGTTTGGTTGTTTTTGGGTTTCAGAGGGTCTCACTGTGTAGTCCAGGCTGGCCTCGAACTTGGGGCAGTCCTCCTGCCTCAGCCTCCTGAGTGCTGAGATTACGGGTGCATGTCTGGCTCTGTCTTGAATTTCCTGTCCTGAAGGCATGTAAACTAGATTACAATTCTTTCATGGCGTTTTATTTTCTTCGCACATCTTTGAGATGGCATTCCACCGTGTCATGGTTTGCATGTGTTTGGTTTAGAAGTTGGCTGTCAGTCTTAGTTTTTTTTTTCTTTGAAGGTTGAATGGTTTCTCTTCGGGTTTCTGTTTCTCTTTTTCTTTTTTAGTGATTTGGCAGTCACTTGCCTAGGTATGCTTTTCTTTGGGATTCAGTTTTCTTTAATTTATGGTTGTGGTTGATGATTACTTCATTAATTCTGTACGATTCTTTGATTCTGTAAAATTTTCAGTCACTGTCTCTTAAAATATTACTTCTGACACTAATTATGTGTGTGTTGGTCCTTTCATCGTACTCCGTTATGTCTCATAAGGTGTGTATTTTCTAGCTTAATTCTTCTGTGCCTCAGTCTGGATATTTTCTGGCATACTTGATATTCACTGTTCTCTCTTCACCTGTATCTAAACTGCTGTTAAGTCCTTTCACTGAGCTTTAAAATTGGGATATATTTTTCAGCTGTGGAATTTCCATTTAATTAGGGATTTTTGGGGGGGGTTGAGACAGGATTTTGCCATATGGTCCAGGCTGGCCTCAAACTCATAGGAGTCCTCCTGATTCAGCCTCCTGTGTGCTGGGATTACAGGCATGCACCACCATGCCTGGCTCTATTGAATTAGTTTTTACAGTTTCCAGTTCTGCTAAAATTATCTTGTGGTCTACTTTCCTGAACTTTTATTAATTGTGATTGTTTTAAATTTCATTTCTGATGATTCCAGTATGTATATCTCTTGTGAGTGTATTTTTATTTATTTTTCTTATGGTTTTGTTTGAATCCTGGATGTTGTGTATGAAAATTTCTGGAGATAATTCAAGGTTCTGGGTCCTTTACTGTCCTCTGGAAGGAAGCTCACAGCAGAGCCCACTCCTCAGTCACCTCAGCATGTCTCTCTGGTGGTGTGAGGTTGCAGGCAGCCCAGGTCTGGAGCTGCTGCCGGTAAACAGACAGATGGTTCCAGGGGAGAAAGGCCCATGTCACGCATGTATTGTCACACTTCCCTTACCTCTGCTTGGACCCGACCCTTGTTGTCATGGTACTTCTCCAAAGAGATGTTTAAAATACATTGACATCAGGCTTGCTGAGTTGTTTGTGGGGGGGGTTGAGTCTGGGGCCTGTTTTGGAAAGGCCAGGCCCCCAGCAGAGCCCCGTGCTCCTTCTCCTGTGCCTCCTGCCCTTTGGCAGGGTTGGAGGCAGTTAACTGGGCATCCGCTCTCAGGAGAGAGCTTGAACCCAGCTTGATACACGGCCAGGAGCACCCAGCAGAGCCTCTCCTTACAGACAGGGCAACCAAGGCCTAGAACGGCCCATCCCACAGGGGCTGGGACCGGGTGTCCTTGAATGCTGGAGCCAGGCTCAGCCTGGGATGAGCAGGGATTGGGCAGTGGGGCTGCTGTCTCTCCTCTGGCCTGGCCTCCTGCCCTCCCGTTGTGTCCTTCCTGTTTCCAGCGTGGGTGGGCGGAGACCGGGGCTACTCACGGAACCTTGAGCCAGGTTTTTTTCTCACTAATCCCTGGGACTTTCTTCCTACACCCAGTTCCTCTGCCGCTTTCTCCCCACCCTGTTGTGAGCAGGTCATTGCTCCAGATTACTCTTTTCTCACCGTGTGCCCCAGTGTCCGGCTGCTCGCCCCAGGCCTGCAGCAGGCATTAAGGGGTGGGGACACTGGACCCCACCCAGAGGGTCAGCTGGGCCCTGAGGGCAGGGGGCGCTGGCGTGGTGGTGCGTGAGCTGGGGCCACTGCCACTGGTCACAAGCTGTGTGGTCGAAGCCCCCTGCCTCCCTCTGGAAAGGCTCATCCCGTTGGCTCCTGGCCACTCCCCACAGTCGTGTGGTGGGGTCGTCCTCGGGTGTGCTGTGCTCCTGGCCCTGTCTGGCCCTCCTCTCGGCATCCTTCCATGCCCCTGCCAGCTGTAGGAGCCCCCACCTGCGCCTGTCCTGGCGTCACTCCACCTCACACACCTCACACACCTTTGACTGTGCACGGCCAGACCTTTTCCACTCGCAGCTGAGGGACTGCGATGAGCAGGGGCTGTGAGCACCGGCTTCCGGTGCAGGAGTAGCTCAGCCGGGTCTCGCACAGACGGTCCCTGCTGAGACCTCGGTTCCCCTGACTGTTGGGTGAAGTGGTGCAGGAGAGACGAGTGGGTGCTGTACCCGGGGCCCTGGCACGGCTCAGGGAGCAGCCGAACTCTTGCAGCACAGGCAGGGCCCTTGGGGAGCAGTGGGCCTGGCCCTGAGTGGCTGGTGAGGATGGAGGCTTGTCCCCATGGTGCTTCTGCTCTTCGCTGTCCCTCAGAACTGGCCATCTCCAGAGAGGCCAGTGGGGAGCCAGGAAGTGGCCTGCCTGGGCGGGCCTGGGGTGAGTGAGGCTGTCCTGCAGGTGACTCATCTCTGCCGTGCTCTCTGTTGTCACAGGGAACTCAGGCTGCGGAACTATGTCCCGGAGGATGAGGACCTGAAGAGGAGGAGGGTACCCCAGGCCAAACCAGTTGCCGGTAGGTGGCTGCCTCTGTGCCCCTCGGCAGGTGTCTCCTTCCTCCGAGCCTCAGGACCTGTCAGCCGGCAGTGTCTCACTCGGGCGGTTGCAGAGGCAGTCTTCCCAGGGAGGCCAAAGGGGACCCCGGGGGTGAGGAGTAGAAGTATTTCCGGCCCCCTGGGCAGCAGGGCAGGGCAGCCCGAGAGATGGGAGCGTGCAGGCAGGCAGCCTAGGGCCGGGGCTGGGTTCTTCCAGCTGCGCCAGGGTGTGCATGGTGCTTCGGCCAGGGCTGGGGCCCAGCACAGGTGCCTCCCAGAGCCTCCTGCCCCCTGGCCCTGGGCTTTGGGTTTTCCTAAGTAAATGTTATATTAGCCCACTCCGCATCAAGCCTGGACTTTGTTTTTATTCTTTATTTTGTTATCAACTTTTGGTGCCGCTGGGAATCAAACCCAGGGTCTCACACATGTGAGGCAGATGCTTTACCACTGAGCTGTATCTCCAGGCCAATTTTCTTAGCAACTTTTTTTTTTTTTTTTTGGTTTTTTGAGACAGGATCTCAGTTCAGTTTGGCTTTGAACTCACTGTATAGTCCAGGCTGGCCTCGAACTCACAGAAATCCTCCTAACTCAGCCTCCTGTGCTGAGATTACAGGTGTGTGCCACTAGGCCCAGTTTTGTGATTGACCTTTAATGTTACAAGTAACATTAAATGGGGGCTGGGAATGTAGCTCAGTGGTGCTGCGCCTGTCTGGCAAGCGCAAGGTCCTGAGTTTGATCCCTGGTACTGAAAAAAAACAAGAAACAAGGAATGAATAAATACATTCAGGAGTCAAGAGGCAGCCCTATGATATTATGCGCACCAAGCAGGAACGAGGCCCTGGGCTCCAACCCCAGGGCTGCACAATAAATACATAAACTCATACTTCATATTTGACCACTTTGAAACTCATCAAATTTGTTACTCGATGCATTTTGACGCGGAAATTTTGTCTGGTACTGGTCATTTGGCGCTTGATGTGCAAGCCAGACCCTGGTGCCGATTGCCTTATGACCAGCCACCCTTTCCAGACAAACAGTTGGTTTGGTACCTGTGGTTTTCGGTCCTCGCTGAGCCTCCCAGAACCAGTTACAGATGAGCGGCCAGGTACCGCTGTAGGTGAACAGGTGCGTACTTGTACGTGGTCATCTCGTTAGTCACACGCAGCCCTTCACTCTCTCTCGGGCGCTTTTCGCTTACTCCTTCCCCGAGATTCCCACATTGCCCATGATCTGCTCTGTGATTTGGGTCCCGCCTGGTAGGGCAGCAGCAGCAGCAGCAGCAGGGCAGGGGCAGTGAGAGAGAAGAGAGGGGCGAGGAGCCAGCCCGGCCTCAGGGTCGGGAGAACCCTGCTCAGATCAGAGCTCCCAAGGGTGCCCAGGGCTGGAGGAGCCCAGAGGTGTGGGTGCTTCTGCACCTGACTGCACGGGGGACCCAGAAGCCCGTCAGCACACGCCTGAGGTGGGATGGGAAGAAAAGCCACTGTGGCTCTGGCCAGGCCAGGACGCAGCGGAGACCCTACTTCCTGTGTATCCCCAAAGCCCTCCACTGTAGGGAGACTGAGGCCACAAGAGTGGTCTGGGTCCTGTTGCCTCCAGCTTGCAGCTCTCTGCTGTGCCTTCTGTTCTGTGGGGAGCCCAGGAGGAGGAGGGTGGCACAGCAAGAAAGCCGGGCCTGGGCCAGGGATTTAGCTCAGTGGTTTCGCTGCCTGCTGCGCAAGCAAGTGCAGGGACTGGAGTTTGATCCTGGTATCATAAAAAAAAAAAAAAAGCAGCAAGAAAGCCGGTCCTGCCCTCCCCTCAGGCAAGACAGCCTGTCCTGCAGCGGCAGCGCCTTTCTGACCGGCCTGCGTTGTTGTCTGGCACCCTCTAGTGGAAGAAAAGGTGAAGGAGCAGTTGGAGGCCGCCAAGCCTGAGCCCGTCATTGAGGAAGTGGTGAGGTCCTTCCCGTCCCTCCTCCTGCTGTTCTTCCTCCCATTCTTCCCTCTGTCCCGTCTCCCCATGTCCCCGGGGCCCCTCCATCCTGATGCGCATCTCCTTCCCCCAGGACCTGGCCAACCTGGCACCCCGGAAGCCCGATTGGTGAGTGTTGCTGCAGCCAGGTGCACATGCTGGGGGCCTTGGTGCCCGACACAGGGAGGCAAGGCCGTGGTGAGCAGTGGGAACCCTCCATCCCAGGGAGACCAGACGAGGGAGGGGCAGCCACCACTTGGCCCTGCTTCCCTCTGACCCCCGATTTTCTGCAGTGCAGGGTGCCCATCTTAAGGCCCCCCTGGTCCACAGGGCTGCTCCCACTGGGCTGAGGGGGAGGGGAGGAAGGCGCTGGGGCTGGGGCTTGGGGCTGAGCATACCCTGGGCTTTATCCCTCTCCCCTGTGATTCTGAGATGGAGAACAGCACCAGCTTCGGCACTAATTAAGGAAGAAAAGCTGCGGGCGTGTGTGTCCCAGGAGGCCCAGAGCCTGTGAGACAGGCTGTTTCAGGTGGGGTGGCCAGGGCAAGTCACTTCTGTCGGTGAGCAAGGGACCAGGCCAGGAGGATGCCTGAGCACTCCTTGGCACCGTCCCCCACCCTGGGCGGGGGTGCTGTCCCCATTGCCTCAGTGGACTGGGTTGCAGAGATGAGGGTCACTAGTGTGGCCACCAGGGGGCGCAGATGCCCCCAAGCCGTCACCCCCCTCCACCTGCAGGGACCTCAAGAGAGATGTGGCCAAGAAGCTGGAGAAGCTGGAGAAGCGGACACAGCGGGCCATCGCCGAGCTGATCCGTAAGTGCGGCTGGCAGGCCGGGGTCCGGCCCTCTGGGTGGTGGCCCAAGCACAGGGCCCTTCTCCACCTCCTGTCTGCCCCCTCCCAGGTGAAAGGCTGAAGGGCCAGGAGGACAGCCTGGCCTCTGCTGTGGACGCCAGTGCTGAGCAGGAGGCCTGTGACTCCGACTGAGTGGCTGCTGCCCCTCTGCCTGCTGGGCGGAGTAGATGGCCTCGGCAGTGGGGCCATGCCAGTGTCACCCTAGGTCTTCCTGGACAACTGCAGCAGCCCTGGTGGGGCTGAGCCCCATGGCGGGGTGAGGACAGTTCCTGTCCCCAGGGTCCCTGCCACCCTGAGTGAGCACCCGTGCCTGTACATACGTCTGTGTGCTGAACTCCAGTGTCAGAAGTGGAGACAAGTAAACCCTGTGTGCAGCAGAAACCTGTGAGGTGTGTCCTGGGTGCAGTGTGTTTGGCTTCAAGACAGGGAGGCTGTGGCGGCGTTGGAGGCGAACAACTCAGGGGATGGCAGGAGGGGTGGGAGAGCCTGGGGCTGGCCTGGATCCAAGTTGCAGCGCAGTGGTGGACATCTCAAAGCACTGGGCGGCAGAGACAGGGTCTGGAGTTGCCTTAGGGCCTCCCACGGGCCTCGGCCTTGCCTAGTGTCCCATCCCAGTCCTCATGGACCCCCACACAGATGAGAAGGAAGGAGGAGACTGGGCCCTGCAGATCTCCTGGGGACCACTCCAGACTTGAGGGCCCCCTCCCCCGCCCCCAGCAGCCCCTCTCCCTGCCCAATGGACAGAGCCCTGGCCCATCTGCTAGAGGCTGACACGTGGGAGCTTTCAGGTATGGTCCGGCCCTGGCCAGGATCCTGGCTTGAGGACTCAGAGCGCCTCTGGGGGCTGACCAGAGTGACTCCTGGCTGCACTGGTCCCATGACCCCTGGAGTTCTTGTGTCTTTCAGGATGCTGCACATGAGAGTGTCCCTTAGGGTTCCTGTGCGCCTCTTGCCCAAAGCCACCCAGTGTGCTCTGCCTGGAAACTCGGTGGTGCAGCTCTGGCAGAGTGGGTGTGCACACGCAGACAATGATCAAACCCTGCAACTTAAAATCCTGCAGCTGCTCTCATGAGAAGCAGGAGCTGCAGCTTTGATTGAGGGCCAGGTGCTAGCTCCCTCCCTGAGCCGTGGCACGAGCCAGGACTGGTCTCCACAAGGAACAGGGACCACACCTGCCCACGGTGTCGGCGGCAGAGCTGCCTCCCTTTCTAAGGATGAAAGGCTGCAAGGGTTCCCTACACATCCTGGCGGCATTGGATGCACGGCTGTGGCTGTGAATGGACTCAGACACAGGGCGACCAGGAACCAGAGCGGGGTTGTCCCCAGGGCCAGATGCTCCTGAGAGGAGCACTTCTGTGCGTGCGGCAGAGAGACTGCCCTGGGAAGAAAGAGAAAAGCACACACCGCCATGTATGACAGGCTTTCAGGCAGAAATCAGAACACATGAGAAAAGCCAATGCCTTAAACAGTAGCCAGCAGCGCAGCATGGGGCGCATTTACATCCAGAGAGATTGAAATGGCAACCTCCTGTAATGAGCATTAAATGGTTTGTTATCAGAGAGGAAAGAGAGCCTGGCCCCCATAATTCAAGAACAGGAATTAGACATAAGAAAGAATTGACTAGAAATCTTGGAAATGAAGAATACAGTTATTAAACTCAGGGAATGTAAGTAGTACAACTACTATGGAAATCAGTATGGCTATTTCTCAGAAAACTAAAAATATAAATTGCATTAGACCCAGCCTTTCTCTTCTGGGTATCTTCTCAAAAGAGTTAAAGGCATCATATTACAGTGATCCATGCACACCCACATATATAGCAGCACGATTCATAATAGCTAAGTCTTGGAATTGGCCTACATATTCATCAACAGATGGATGGATCAAGAAAATGTATTTACACACAGTGGAGTATTACTCTGCCATGAAGAAGAACAAATGAGTCATTTGTAGGAAAATGGATAATATGTGAAATAAATTAGACACACAAGCTTAATTGCATAGTTTTTCTTACATGAGAAACCCCAAATATAAAGAGCAAATAAAAATATAGATAATAGGGGGCCGGGGATTTTCCTCAGTGGCATCTCCCCTGCCTCACAAGCACAAGGTTGTGAGTTCGATCCCTGAAACAAACAAAATATATATATATATATACAGAGAGAGAGAGTAGGAAGTAGGGATTTTGATCTTTGGCAAATGAGAAGGGGACCAAGCGATGGGGGAGGAGGAAGGGGAGGGAGGGGATGTGAAAGTAAATGTGTCATATACAGTGGGCCCTTGACTTAGGAACTCAGTTTGTTCCCGAGGGCTGGTTGTAACTCCAGTTGGTCAGGCTCCTCTACACAGCCTCCAAGTCTCTCTCCTGCGCACAGGCAGATCTCAGTGTCCTTAGAGAGACACTGGCCCAGGATTTCTCAGTGAAGCCCACACAGGAAAGGATGCTGTAGTGCTCCTTCCGGAACTCTTTAAGGGTTAAATCTGTACCTGAGACCATCTGGGAGCACAAGTGGCTGGAATTAGGGTTGTAACCCAAGTTGTTTGTATGTCAGGCTGGTCATAATGCGAGGGTGCACTGTACATGGACCGTCTCCCCACAAGTAAGGTAACTATTACATACTGCAAACATGTACTAATAAAAAATAAAAATTAGAAATAAATTCACTTGGAGAGTTAAGAACTAGAGTCACAGAATGGATTAATACCTGGGAAGGAAAAGCTGGGGAGGTCCAGAAGGTGGCAGTGAGAGAGGAAGAGGGTGATGAGGTAGACTTTGAGCCCATCATACTGATAGGTGTCCTATCTATATAGGTGCCGGGGCTGAGCCTCCCTTTTTAGAAAATTAAAAATATTGAATAAGTAATGCCAACAAATACTTTTTAAATGCAGCAACAAAGGGGCTGGGGATGTAGCTCAGTGGTAGAGCACCTGCCTAGCAGGCACAAAGCCCTGTTTCAATCCCCAGCATGCAAGAAGCCAAAAGCCAAAGCCAAAAACCCAAAGACCACCCACCACATCTCCACCAATTAGCTGGTAACTTAAAAGCTAGGCTCATGCAAATACTCTCACAAATTCATATGGCTGTCACCAGCCCTTGGAGTTCCAAAGGTAATGCATGTGGAGAGAGAAAAAGAAAATTTGTAAGTTCTTTAATGATTTCAAACTTCAGTCCATTTCATACCATAATCTGTAAGTCTTCTCTCCATAATGTGAATAAACACAGCAAGAATCTGGCAAGAAAGTCAAGAATCCTTGGGCAGAAATGTCACAGAAGTAGCTGGATGCCCAAGCCCAGCTTTGACAAACCAGGTGAAACAGAACTGGCTTTTGGGGTCTTCAGTGTCTAGGGTCAGGACAACCCAAACCTGTGCAAAACTGGGGGCCCAGTATGAGCCCTCCATAAAGCTGGGGCGGGGGGTGCTCCAAGGGCTTGCGAGTCTGTGAGCCTTGCCACTTCCTGGAGGAAAAGAAGGCCTTCCTTGGTCTGGGGGCATGCGCACGAGAAGGCTGGGGCCAGGGATTTAGTGTTCCCAGGATGTGGTGACCTCAGGCGCCTGATGGAAACGCAGGTCCCACACGGACAGACTTACTCATCCGGGTCCCCAAGGAATTCACACTGGTATTCAAGAAAAATGAGCAGTTGCCTAGGTGCGCAGACAGCAGCAGAAGCTGGGGTGCAGCTCAGTGGCAGAGCGCTTGCCTAGTGTGTGCGAGTCCTGAGTTCCATCCCAGCACCAGAAAAACAAAAACCCCACCAAGCTGAGAACATAAATAACGTGGTAAGCTGGGCATGGTGGCGCATGCCTGTAACCTTAGCACTCAGGAGGCTGAGGCAGGAGGATTGTGAGTTAGATCAAGGCCAGCCTGGACTACATCATGAGAACCTGTCTCGAAAAACAAAATAAGCAAAACAGACTCAGACTTACAAAGACTTCACACACTAGAGTTATCAGTTACAGAATTTTTAAATGTTTTAAAAGCTTTTTGCTTTTGTGGTACTGAGGATTGAATGAACTCAGGGTTTTTGCACTGAGCTGCAACCTCAGCCCTTTTTTAGCTTTTTTTTTTTTTTTTCCTTAAATTATTTTATTGGTACATTTTAGGTATACACTACATTTACATTTATCCTTGGGTGCTTGTACCCGTACATGATGCATCTTGGTTCTTACTTTTTCCCCATTACCTGTGCGCCCTTCACCCTTCCCCCCTTCCCTATTTACTTAGACTTTGTTTCCATTTTTTTCTTTTCTCATGATTTTTCCTTTCTGTTCTTTCCTTTCTCCTTCCCCTCCCACTTTCCCTACCCCTTTGGACCTTTTCTTCCTATTTCAGATTATCAGTTATTCATTTTAAATGTTTTAATCCTTATTTATACTTTGTTTCTCACACTAGAGATACTATTTGATATCTTTTTTTTCTGGTACCGGGGATCGAACTCAGGTCCTTGTACTTGCACAGCAGGTGGCAAAACCACCGAACTAAATTCCCTGCCCCTTACTATTCGATATTTACACATCCTTTTTTTTTTTTTTGGTACCGGGGATCAAACTTGGGACCTTGCGCTTGTGAGGCAGGCAGTGGAACCACAGAACCAAATCCCCGGCCCCATCCTTTTTAAACTTTTTCTTTTGAAACAGGGACTTGCTAAGTCACTAAGTTGCCTGGGCTGGGGTCCATCTTGTGATCCTCCTGCCTCAGCCTCCCAGGGTGCTAGGATTACAGGCATGCCTGGCTATTGTGCACGTTTTGTATGTTTATTCTAACTCAAGAAGCAAATTTAATTAAAGTTCTTTCACACCTTGTATCAGTCATCAGTTGCTGCATACAAATTACCACAAAACCCAGGGGCTTAAAATAAATGATTCTTATGTCACAGTTTCTGTGGGTCAGGAATCAGGAAGTGGCCTCTCTGGGTGGTCCTAGTATTACAGACAGCTGAGTTAGGTAGAGGTATCCTAGGCAGTCAGACAGGGCTGGGCCTCGAGGGCCTCTGTGCAGAGGATAAGAACACACCGCAGTTGTGGCTGGAGGCACATCTGTTGGAGGCCAGGCCTCAAGGTAAAGACGGAATGACCAGGCCTGCATGCCTCCTTAATAAGGATAAGATAAGTGGTATCACCTGGCCCAAGAAAGTCTAGATAGACGTCAGTCACCCACGTGGGTGACCAGGACCTCCTGATCCATCCCTTCCTAAAATGGTCGTTGTTCCTTCCATGTTCACTCGCTACATGGCCAACTTCCCCACTGGATCAGTATTACCTAAGCGGCTATACTTGTATTCTTACTCGTTAATCATAGTTTGAGCCCACGTTGTATGCACATCGTGATTTTTGTACCTACTTCGTGATTTTACTCTATAAAACTTCCTTTGGGAAGTGGGCTCGTGGCAACCCACTTTCAGATCTCCTGTCTCGGGAGCCCTCTTTTTTTTAATTTTTTGGTACTGGGGATTGAACTTGGGACCTTGCCGGAACCACTGAGCTAAATCCCCAGCCCTCAGGAACTCTCTCTTAATAAAGTTTTCCTATTCTAGGGCCGGAGATTTAGTTCAGTGGTTTCGCGGCCTGTTGCGCAGGTGCAAGGTCCCGGGTTCGATCCCCAGTACCAAAAAAAAAAAAAGTTTTCCTATTGTTGTTCACTATTTTTTTTTTTTTTGGTGCCAGGGATCGAACTCGGGTCCTTGCGTTTGCGAGGCAGGCGCCGGAACCACTGAGCTAAATCCCCGGGCCAAGTTTTCCTATTCTTAATCTCTGTTGTTCCTTAGAATTCATTCTTCAGCCGGGGATTTAGCTCAGTGGTTCCACCGCCTGCCTTGCAAGCGCAAGGACCTGAGTTCGATCCCCAGTACCAAAAAAAAAAAAAAAAAAAAGAATTCATTCTTCAATTTTGGAAAACACGAACTCGGCGTACCTGACATCAGGTTGGGAGTTACATTTACTCCCTGTCTGTCACTCACCCGCTGGCTCTATGAGGTGCCAGACCCCCGAAGGCCCAACTGGGTGGAGGATTTGGCTCTTTCTGGAAGGCCTTTGCTCCACGCATGCAGCCCTCCGGTGGCTGGTGTGAGGTTCTCAGGCTGAGGAACTGCCTCCCAGGTGTGACCCTAGGGAGGAAGTGGGAGGGGCTTGGGGCCTTGCTGAGCCTGGCTCGGGAAGTGATGTTCTGACACATCCTGCTTGTTAGAAGCAAGTCTGTACCCGGTGTGTTGAAAAAATATGGTGAATGTTTGCCTGCCTTTTAATTTACCATGGTAAAAGACACGAATCTTCCTCACAATCCTCCCCCTCACTTCACACACACTTCCCATCCTTCCTGCCACTTCCTGCAGCAGCTCTGGAGTTCTCTTTCTTGAGAATCTTTAGTTGCACTGTCCTGGCTGCCTCGATGTCCTGAATGGATTCAAAACATTTCCCTTCCATGGTCATTTTGACTTTGGGAAGAGCCAGAGTCACGCGGTGCCAGATCCGGTGACCAAGGTGGATGAGGAGGACACACTGTAACGTTCCTTGACAGAAATTGCCTTAAAAAGTTGATCAATGAGGTGTTATAAAAAATACAGTAAATGTTTAAAAGTTTTATTACAGTAAAGGAAACCTTGCAGTTAATCTCCCTCAAAATAGCGCCCCTTGCTTTGAACACATTTATCCTATTATTCTTGGCAGTGTGTCTTTTACTGTAATAAATTTTTATGGCTATTTTTTATATTCTTAATCCAAAATATCTTCTATAAATGAGTAAAAAAAATCTTGGAAAAAAATCTTGAGCTTGGGCCAGGGATTTAGCTCAGTGGTTTCGCCGCCTGCTGTGCAAGCACAAGGACGCAAGTTTGATCCCCAGTAACAAAAAAAAAAAAAAATCTTGAGCATAAGAACTGCCAACTCTGAACAGAATGAATGCATCTAATCAGAAATAAAAGTGGTCCTGAACAATACATGAAACACACTGAGCATCTAACTTTGACCTCAAGCCAAGGTCCATTGCCAGCTCTGTTGGAAAGAGGCCTCTTGCACACTGGCTCTTGGGGACAGTGGAACCCAGGGCGGGGATGGAGCCCTGGGCAGTCCTTGTTGCCCTGGAGGTTACTAAAAACACTGCTGATACAGCACAGTGTCAGCCAGCAGAACTCCTGGGGTCCACAGAACTGGAACGAAAGGAAAACTCCAACCTAGAGCTTCACAGCTGGAGAATTGTCTTACAGAATGTGTTAACACAAAACCAGGGATTTCTGCCGCCTGCAGACCCAGACTAAAAGAAAATATACTTTGGGGAAATTAAAAAGTGATCGTGGTGGTGGTTGTACTGTGAATGTGCTAGAACCCACTGAATTGTACACTTTTGGTGAGTTGAACACGTTTGCCATCCTAACACTCTGGGGGGCTGAGGCAGGAGGATCACAAGTTTGAGCACAGGCTGGGCAACTTGGTGGGACTCTGTCTCAAAATATAAAGTGCAAAAAGGGCTCAGAATACAGCTCAGTGCGAAGGTCCTGGGTTCAGGACCCTGGTACAGCAATCCTTCAGTCCATCAGTCAATTAGTGCATCCCTTTCAAACTAGCTGAGAAAAAGATGGAATAAGAAAAAGTATCCAAAGGAAGGAAGAGTGACCAAAGATAGTATGAATAAATGAATCCAGAGATGTCAGTGATTACAATTAATATTGAAAGCTACTTTCTAAATCTCGTTTCAATGTTGTGTGAGAGAAACCTAAACCCAAACAGCAAGCTCAAAAATAGAGGGACTGGGGCCGGGGATTTAGCTCAGTGATTCTGGTGCCTTCCTCGCAAGTGCAAGGTGCCAAGTTTGATCCCTGGTACCATAAAAAAAAAAAAATGTAGAGGGACTGGGGAAGCTCTGCCAAGCACAGAATCAGCAAAAGAAAGCAGAGGTGCTCAGAGCAACAGCGGGGAAGGGAGACTCAGACACAGGTGTTCCTACTGCACAGCTGTGCTGTGGCTGAGGCCTCACGCACTGCGGACAGAGCTGAAGGAGAGGCCACCCCGAGACCCAGCGGTTGCACTGGCAGTGCCCTAGGAACAGGTGCCAAGTGCACCAGGGGACAGGGCCAGGGACGCTTGAAGTGCCGCTCAAGGTAGCACATGTGCACAGAATCAAACCAGCGTGTAGTAATGTGAAAACTGTGGTTCTTACCATGCTTTGCTCCACACCGTGAATGAGCTGTAGCCACACAGCAGCGTGGAAAAAAATGAGGCATCCAAGAGTCTGAGCCAATCGTGGGATGCTCCCCAAACTGGCAGAGTGAAACAGACTAAGGACACATGAGTGTATGGGGTTCCTCGGCCTCAGACTTGCAGTTTGCTCTGCACCAGGGCTCTTCGGTACTGATAATGTTCTTGTCTTGGTTTGAGTGATGGAAATTCATTCTACTCCTTTATACTCATTGGTCTATATGCTGTATATCACAGTTTGTTGGGTTTTTTTTTTAAGAGCAGCTTTATTATAACTGCACTTCGAATAGTGGTCTAGATTAGAACTCTGAAAGTAAAGAGAAATCATACATGCTACATGTAAAAAATAAAAAAGATTATTGACAAAGGAACAATATATACCAAAAAATAAACTTTCCTAAGTATGCCAAGGAACTGTAAGTGTCAGACCACTGAATTATCTTAAATAAGGGCAAGACAAGCACTTAGAGGCTTATGACCCTGTTTACTCTGTACTGATCTTTGCTGAGAAAATTACTAAAGGATATTCTACAGAAAGAACAGGGTGGGACCAAGAGGTGGATGTGGGAAGCAATGTTGCATGTGGCAGATAGCCACAGTCTGAGTCTATAACAAAGAGGAGGTTTAGTTTTCTTGTCAACTTCAAGGCAGTATAGTGGCTGCCTGAGGCCACCAGGTGTAAGTCCCTTCTGTCCCCCTCAGTTGCTATCCTTACCTCGCTAAGGTAGCATCTGCTGCCCTGCAGGTCTGAGCTGTGGCAGGGGGAGAAGGGAGGAGCCCAGACCAGCTGAAGAAACCATGACTCCAAGTCCCCTCCACTAGGTTTTTCCTCACTTGTGATTGGATTACTATGTCCCAGGGCCACCCCTGGCTGCAGAGCCACATGAGGAGCAAGGATGTTTTAGGCTAGGCACTTTCCCACCATGATTGAAACAGATTCTGTGGGAAGGGAGGCGGGCAGAGACCCTGGGTGCATGGCCAGGAGGGCTGCGGGATGTAGGGAGACGTATTGAGCCGAGAGACCGCTACACGCTGGACGATCGCTAACACTGAGGAATGTCTAGCGAGGCTGCCAAAAAGACAAGACAGATTATAAATATCAAGAATGAAATAAGGGTGTTATACTTCACAGACATCAAAAGGAGAGCAAGGACACTAAAGTACCAACAGCAAGTTGACCAGCAGATGAAATGAATTGATTTCTTAAAAGGATAAACTGCCACAACTCACCCAAAATGAAATAGATAATGTGAATAGCTCTGAAACTGTAAGGAAGTTGAATTTGTAACTTTGAAATCCTGAAGAAGAAATCTCCAAGCCCAAGTGTTTCACTGGAGAAATGATTTAAGATTCCTATCTTCGATTTAAGGTAACTTTATCAAAATCTCACTAAGACTTCCTTCTAGAAATAGATAAGGTTATTCTAAAACATATATGCAAACAAAGCATCTATGATAGTTAAGCAATTTTTAAACAAAGCAGGAAGAATACCTGACCCATTTCAAGACTCACTATACAGCTACAATAGTCAAGACTAGGTATTGGTGGGCAAATCAGTGGAACAGCACTCAGGGCTAGCCAGCTGAGCTGAATTTGATGAAGCTGGGTGTGGTAGCACATGCCTATAATCCCAGCACTAGAGAGGCTGAGGCAGGAGGATTGCTGGAGTTGGAGGCCGGCCTGGGCTACATAGTTCAAGGGCACCCCGGACTACATAGGGAGAAGCTGTCTCAGAAAAACAACAACAAAAAACCCCCAGTATACCTCGCAACCCAGTAGCTACATCCTTGTACATTTATCCTAGAGAGATAAAAACGGATATTTACTTAAAAACCTGCACAGAAATATTTATAGCAGTTTTATTTGAAGTTGCCCCATGATAGGGATAAAATATCCTTCAATAGGTGACTGATTCAACTGTGGTACATCCTCACCATGGATTACGACTCAGCAGTAAAGAGCAGCAGAGTATTGATGCATGCTTCAGCCTGGGTGAACCCTGGCCATCATGCTCAGGGAACAAAACATCAGATGGCATCATCTACATGTCCCATTTCACGACAATCAGGATGGCAGGATCACAGAACAGATGGGTGTGTGCTGGGAGTTGGGCTAATGGGGACAGGCGTGGCAGCAAGGGAAGGTTGTGGTGGTGGTGGAACGGTTCTGTGTTGGGATGTGGGGTGGCCACACAAATCTGCTTACCGGACAGTGGAACTGAATTACATACCAGTGTCCATTCCTGGTACGGATACTTTGCACAGCTGAGGAAGATGTGGCGCTGGGGGAGAGGGTGAATGTCCCGTGGGACCGCTTTGTGCCCTTTCATCTTCCTGTGACTATATTTTAAAATAAGGTTTAAAAAAAATACAAATGGCAAGCAAGGAAACTGGAAAACTAGGATATAGTCTGCTGTTTTTGTTTTGTTTTCCTGGAGCTCAAAGTTGGGGCATTAGGAATGCTACTGGAAGCTGTAGGAGGTGGGGCCTTGGGGCAGGAAGTCAGATCAGTGCCTGGGAAGGAGGTACTGGGCCCTTGGTGGGCATGAGGTGAGCAGCTTGCACCCTATGCTCCGCGCACCATGACAGGCTGCCTTGCCATATGTCCAGCTCATCACAGATGAACCTCAACTGTGAGCCAAGATAAACCTTTCCTCTCTCTAAGCTGGTATCTCAGGCATTTTGTTATAGTAATGGAAAGCTGCCTAACACAACATGTTAAAATATGTGTGCTTTCTGGGTTTAAAAGTAAGATAGAACAGGCATTCTGAAGACTGGGTCACAAGCTTACGGAAGACCGGGGGGATAGTTTGGCTGCAGTGAGTCCTGGGATTGGTTAGAGGGAAAGGTGGGGAGGACCTGTGTGACTCGTGTGTCTACTGCTGCCCAGCTCACAGGCACCTCCCCAGTGCATCTCTAAACAACCTCCCAGCCTTCCAGGCCCCTCCTGTTTGGGGTTCCCCAGGAAACCTGGCCTCTTCATCTCAGGAGAGGTGTCAGGCCTGGCATGTTCAGTGGCAGCAGGACAGGAGATTGGCCCACTGGTCCCAAGATCCAGGCTCAGATTAAGGGTTGAGAGCCAGGGTCTGCCAGGTGTAGTGGTGCATGCCTATAATCCTAGCATTTGGGAGGCTGAGGCAGGAGGATCAACTCAAATCAAGGCCAGCCTGGGCTCTAGAGCAAGACCATGTCTCAAAAAAATGACCCAGGGTCAAAGGGCAGGCAGCAAGAAGGCCTGGGGTTCAGGCCAGGGGTGGTGCACACACTCGTAGATAACAGGTCCTGGGTTCCCCAGCCTCTCAAAAGGGGGTTGGGAGAAAGTGGCACCAGGAACTGAAGGTCTCGGCCTCCAGGAGCAGGCAGCATGTGGCCAGCACAAGGCCTTGTAACCATGGCGAGGAGCAGAGGCCTTGCAAGGGGAAACCAGTGTCCAGCCTTGCTCTGTGCACCCTGCTGCCTCGCAAGCTCCATTGGTGAGATACTCCCTCACCTGCTGGAAGCTCCCTGCCCACCCCCTAAATTTCTGGGGGAGTCGTCACCGATTGACATGTTCCCAAGAGCCTGCCTTGTCCTGGGTACTGGTCCAGCTCAGATGACACCCCGTGCGTGACCCGATGACAGAGGTGCCTCCCAGGAGTGGCCAGCTGACCCTTCCCTTCCCTCAGACCCCACCCTACCCGCTGCCTGGCTGAGGCCACCTGGGGCCCCTCAGAGCCACTCAGCCTCCCAGGAGCCTCTCCTTGCGCCCCCCATCCTCATGGCCACTGGGGGGCAGCAGGGGGACGCCCGCCAGGGGACGGGAGAGGAACACAGGTCCTACCGCCTGTGCTCCCCAATGGGAGGGCCTGCAGCCAGCCCGGCGCCCCACTTCATGTGTCCCCTGGGCATGAGTGGTCGCTGGACGGTCCTGAGTGGGGTCTAGTCCACCTGCACCGGAGCAGGGGCAGGCAGCCGTGCCTGGGGAGAGCAGGTTCCAGGCACTCCACCGTGCCCAGGTCTGGTTGGGGGTCTCACGTGCTCTCCCAGCCCCAAGGACAGCAGGGCCCTGCCAGGTCCCCATGTCACCATGTCACAATGGCTCACCCCTCCTTGGGCTGCTGAGGGCCTGCATGTGCCAGAGGCTCCATGCACAGAACCCCTGGGGCCTTGGACCCACTGTGGCCTGGCTGGGACAGCGCCTCTCAGCCCCTGGAGTTCAGGACCCTTGGCCCCGGACCTGCCCCAAACACCTGCTGCATGGAGCCACGCTGTCAAGGTGCCCAGTATTGGCGGGGTACCCGCAGATGGGCTGGCGATAGAAGTGGGCAGACCACAGGGCATGAGGGTGTGTGTGCTGAGCCCTACGGCCACCTCCTTCCTGAGCTCAGGCCTGGCCTCAGGCCCCAGCAGCCATGGGCTGGGCAGGGTGTCTGGGCCGAATTTCCCGGTCAGCCTGCCCCTCTGTACAAACTTACTGGTTTTCTTTAAATGTTCCCATTACTCAGGCCTCTAGTGGGCACTGAGACAGAAATAAATCCCGCAAGGCAGCCCAGCCAGAAGCTGGGAATCTGACTCCCCCTCAAAGGCCGGAAGAGGCCCCTGTGCAGAGCGCGCCAGACCACAGTGGCTCACACGCTCCACGTGGCCACACCCCCACGCACACGCGCGTGCACACACATCTTTGCACACACAGCCCCCATGAACACTTCACACACATACATGCAAGCTTTCATGCTCACATAGCCACATTAGGTTTGCCTCCTCCACAGCCTTGACTCATGCGTGCATACATGCACATAGTACGCGTGCAGACCTTGCATACGCACACGCCCTGGTAGCCAGGCTCCCATCCATTTTCGACCACACACCCCAGGGTCCTGCATCCCGCCAATCTGAGGGTGCTGGTGGCAGGACAAGTGGGCCAGTCTGCGGGAGGAGGACGGGGCAGCCTGTGCAGCTCGGGAGCAGAGTGGCCTCATGGGAACGGAGGACGGGGCAGCCCTTGCAGCTCGGGAGCAGAGTGGCCTCATGGGAACACAGGACGGGGCTGCCAGGGCTTCTGAATTTTTCAGAGAAGCTGGAAAGCTGAATTTTTATGTGAAATATCCTGATTTTTAAATGTTGGCTCAAGATGTTGAAAATACTGTGAGGGCCAAACCAAACGTGTCTGGGAGCCAAATTCCACCCACAGGCGGCATTTGCAGACCATGGGTCCACACACAGACACACACGTTCACAGACACACACACAAACAAAAAGAGACACACTGGCCAGCACACCGTAAATATACAAACACACATAGACATACGTGGCACACACACAGACACAAGTGTGATACAAATGGAACCACAGACACACAAGCACACACATCCCTGCAAACACACACAGAGGCTGACACACACCTCACCCTCCATCCTGTGGTGTCACTGGGCTCCCAGGGCAGGTAGTGAGTGACTGCCGGCAAGGTGTGAGCCACAGCATGCAGACCCTCCCTCCCAACTGCCGGAGGGCTTGGGGACAGTGACAGGCTGTCTTGGGGCAGAGAGGGGCCGACAAAAGCCTTGGAGGCCAGGCCTTGATGGGGCGGGGTGGGGTTCGCCTGGGTGCACAGGGGCTGAGACGGGAGTGGGGGGCCCAGAGCTCCTCCTCCAGCCCAGTGCACCCCACCTTCCTGTGCCTGGGAAGCAAAGCCAGAGGACTCCAGGGCTGGCAGTGGGAGGTGTCCATCTTCAGAGCTCCCACTGGAGCCATAGGCTCCCTCACCTGGTGGCTCTGCCTGTTTCCCCCTGGCTGGGCCTGGCCATCAGCCCCCGAAACCCCAGGCTGAGCATGGGGAGGGCCTGGCACAAAGCAGTCCTGCCTGCTCGCCCCTCACCCCTGGGTGGGAACCAAGGCCAGGAAGGGTGACACAGGCCCGGAACCTGGTCTCGTGCCTCCTGGGCCCTGGCCCGTCCTTCTTGAGCTATCCTGGAGGTGCTGACCCCAGTCCCTGGGCAGGTAAGATCTGCACACCTGCCCGACCACGACGCTGCAGGAGGGAACCTAGGGATGTCTTGGCCTTGTGCCCTGAAGGTCTCAGGTCTGCCCAAGGGAAGCACAGGGCTTCTGTCTAGTTGCTAAATCCCATCCTGAGGACTTAGGTCGAGACCTGACCTGAGAAGCCTAGGCCAGAGAGCGTAGGTGGCTTGCCCAGGGCCACACAGCACACTGAGCCAGCTGGGGCAGGGCCCCTGTGGCCCTCTGGAGTCCCCCCGCCCCGGGCCAGGCTGACAGCCCCCCCGCCAAGGCCTGTTTTCTTTGGCCATGGTTGGTCCCAGTCCAGTCGGCTACTCTGGAGGCTGGCAGCATCCTCCCGGAGTTGGTCGAGGAGGCAGCAGGGGCAAGGGGCTGAACCCAGCTTGGCCTGGGTCCCAGAGCTGCCCAGCCCCCACTGGGGCCTCCACAGCACCCCTCAGCAGTCCCAGCGATCCATCCGGGGCCTCATTCATGCTAAGCAAATGTTCCACCATTCAGCTGCATCCCCAGTGCCCCATAATGGTTTCTAAATTATGAGACAGGATCTCTGCGATCGTCCAGCCTCCGCCTTCAGCATAGTTGGGATGCAGGTGTTCACCACTGTGTCCAGCTCCGACTCCTTCTCTCCACCACAGCAGAGCCCGGACTCTCAGACCCCGGGGCAGGGCTGTGCCCTGCGGAGCAGCACTGTTCTTCTCAGGTCCCTGGGGGAGCAGGGCTGTGGCCCCCTTGCCCTCTGCCTAGGGTTTCTCTGTCCACCTCCCCAGGGGAGGACTGAGTGTGGAGCACCACGACGCCCCCTCCAGGCCAGGCCCCAGTTCAGCCCTTGGGCCCCAGGACCCCCTCTGAGCAGAGGCTTCGGGCTGGCTCATACCCCTTGAGGTGGGGCCTGTTCCTTCCAAGGTTCCTCAGAGGCCCCTCTCCAGCAGGCTACTCGGGGAGCTGAAGCAAGAGGACTACAAGTTCGAGGCCAGCCTGGGCAACTTAGTGAGACCTCACTTCACAAAAACAAACACCTTTCTGCCCTGTCACAAGTTCCCTCTCCTAAGCCTGGGCTTGAGAAGCCAGCCAGGGGAGCAGCGTCTGTCCACACTGGGGTCAAGTAAGAGCTGGATCGGGCCCGTGAGGAGTGGGGGTCCCTCACCACCCTCCTCCTGCCCGATGCCGCCTTGCCTGCCTGGTGTTTACGTGTTCCCTGTGGCTTGGCTGGGCCATGGGGCCTTGAAGGGAAAAGTGACCACCTGGCTCCAGCCACCACGCAAGGCAAACAGGGTCCTGACCGCCTGCCAGGCCTGCTGAGGGCTCCCACTCCCTCTGCCAACACCTGGATGGCCCGACAGGGCACAGGGCCTCTGCATGCAGGCCGACCAGGCTGCCGTCCTTTCCCTAGAGGTCCAGTTGTGTGGCAGGCATCTGTCAGGGTTGCCCACTCTGAAGCGTGAGCCCTGGCCTGAAATGGGAGCTTTTAAACCAAAGAAGATAAAGAACAAAAGCAGACCCCCCTCCCCCAAAATGGTCCTATTAATTGAGGGGGAGCATAGCCCTGTCCTGGGGCTGGGGTCCCTCTACAGTCAGTGTGCCCAGGCGTCCGAGCGTGTTAGGGTGAGTAGACGAGGCCACTGTGAGGCCCAGCCCACTCTGGACGTTGCCCTTGCCATCAGGTACAGGATGCATCCCTGAGGGCCAGTGTCGGGGGCTCCCAGAGCTCTGAGCTGGGCTGGGCGGGGGTTATCCAGGCCTGACAGCGCCTCACCCGAGGCCCTTCCTGACCTCCACTCCCTGCTCAGCCACTTGTGTCCTGCCTGGCTTCCTCTTCCCACCCTGAACCCTCCTCTGGCCTCCATGTTGGGGTGGGGACTCCTCTAGATCCCAATCAGATCTTGCTGCTCTCCCTCTCCCATTGCCAGGGGCTCCCAGTACCATAGGAGTGCTTGGTGTTCCTCCTCTGTGGCCCCTCGGGACGCCTGGTGTCCGCCTCTCCCACCATCCCTGCAGGTCACACCAGAGCACCACGTGTACCAGGCCCTCTACCTGGCAGGCAGGACCTGCACCACGGCCTAAGGAGTTCAATGTCTTGCAGCTCACGAAGCCCAGCCAGCCCCAGCGGATGGGTCCTGGGGCGGTGGGGGAGCCCTCTGATGGGGGTCCATGGAGGAAAGCCAGGGGCGCGGGGTGGGATGGAAGCCTAAAGCCCAGAGGCAGGGCCATCTGCAGGCTGGTGCCGGGCAGGATGAGTCCCAGCCAGAGACGGTGGGCGTGGAGTTGGGCGGGCCTGGTGGGGCCCACGTCATGCTGGGATAGGCAGGGTCTAGGTGAGTGGGTGTGAGGTGGGGGCACTCGGTGACCCCCAGCCAGACGGGGACCCCAGCTCCCCTCCCTGCTGGCCTGGGTGCTCCCCCTGCCACTTGCTGGTAGCTGGAGGCTGTGGACAGAGCTCCGTGTGGCTGCCAGCCAGCCCAGAAAGGTCCCTCCAGGGGCAGGGCCTTGGGCTGTCATCCCTGGGGGCAGTAAGGAGACAGCAGGAGCAGGAGTTAGGCCACAGAGCCCTGCCTGCCGTGGGCCTGGGCACAGGGGTACAGCATGACCGAGGTGGCAATGGCGACAGGGAAGGACCACAGGTTCAGACTCGAGATCCCCGTCAATGCCGCCTTTCCAGTTTTGCTTTGCTTGTTTGATAGTCTCGCTACGTAGCCCAGCCTGGCTTTGAACTCCCAGTGATCCGCCTGGCTCGGCCTCCAGTGCTGGGAGTAGAGGGGTGCACCCCACACCCTCCCCGGGCCCTGCCCTTGCCGAGGGGTGAGGCCCAAGGCCCACTTCTGGGTCAGCTCCCCCAAACTCCCCCGTGGCTCCCAGACCCCTCCCTCCCTGGAGTGAACCCCAGTTCAGAACGTAGGAAGCCACATACCACTTCCTTTTCCCTTTTTTTTTCTTTTTTCTCTTTTCCCGTTTCTCCTCCTGGCCCAGCCCTGAGTGGGCAGCCGCCCAACCACTGGTCACTTGGTCCGTCTGCCTGGCCGCCCGTGCCCACGGGTCCAACCCGGTGCTGTCACATGACGGTCTCCCACTCTTCCTGCAGCAGCGGGTGTGGCCGCTCGGGCCCCGAGGCCTCCTCATCCAGGCCAGGGCAGGGGCCCGTGAGGGACCCATCGTCCTTGGGGGTGGCCTCCAGCGTCTCCAGGGCTGGGGCCCCTGGCTTGGTGTGGCCGGGGAGCTGGGAGTGGCCGTTGGTGGTGGCAGCGGGCAGCAGGCGGGGGCTGAGGGGCAGGCCGAGTCCCCCTCGGGGCCCCACATTGGTCACACTCGTGTGAGACACCATTGGGCCGTAGCTGTAGCTGCTGCTCCCGCTGCGAGCCTTGCGCTTGAAATCCAGTGCCAGTGTCCAGCGGCTCCAGGATTTCTTGATCTCAGCCTGTACCTTGGGGTGGCAGGGACCAGTCAGTTCTGCCCTCAACCCCTCAGCTGCGGGTGCCCCGGCTCCAGCACTGCCCCATCCCTGCCTCTGCAAGGCCCTTCCAGCACTGAATGAATCATTACTGCACAACTGCAAGGCCAAGTCCAATTTCGCCACCCTCAATATGGTGCCCGAATGCAGGCACTTGGCACACCCAGGATCCACAAGGCTTAAGTGGTCCTGGGGGTGGCTGTGCCCTTGGCCTGGGAAGACACCAGGCCCTGCCAGATCGAAGAGCTCCCAAATCCTACCACACCCTGGATCTGAGTCTTCCAAGAACACTCCTCTCTGCCTTGAAAACACCCCTGGGTGGGCTATTAGGGTAACAAAGAACGGGCGGGAAGAGTGGAGGAACAAGCAGAAGCCCGCCCCGGTGCTGCCCGCTGCTCACCTCACCGTTGCAGAAACAATAAATGATGGCGACAAAAAATCCCTGTGGAGAGAGGTGCAAGGGATCAGGGCCACCACCACTGTCCCTCCCCCGCCCCGTCCAGGGCCAGCGCCGAACCTGGAAGGAGTTGAACAGCATCTCGTAGTGCATCTGGATCTGCCAGAGAGTCCCTGAGACCTCGGTGTAGGGCAAGGCCATGAAGACGGTGTAGTGGACGCCGAAGAGCGGCATGAGTACCAGCGTGGACTTGAGTAGCTTCCTGGCCATGGGGTGGGCAGGTCAGGCACACCCCGTCCCCCAGCAAGCATGGCCACCCTTGCTGGCCCCGGGCTCCAGAGGCCCCAGAGGGGCCTGAGGCACAGCGTTACCAGGGCTCCCCGGCTCTGAGTGGTATCCCTAAGTGGGCCACGAGTCTGGCCCGGCCCCAGGCCCTGCGCACCTGCTGGTCCTCAAGGCCCCCGGTAACAGCTCTGAGCGAGGCCTGCACCCATCCTCCCCTGCAAGTCCCAGGTCTGATGCAAAGCTTGATGCCACGTGGGCTCTGGGGCGCCAGTGGTAGGGCAGCCAGGCGACAGGGGCCCAGTCCTGCCCTTGTGCAGGAGGTGCTGGCCACCAGAGACCCCAAGGCCATGCCCACGCCGGGCCTCACCGGTACTGCTGCCGAGTGTCACACCGGCCTGCATTGGTCTCCCGAAGCTTGGTGGCCAGCACCCGGATGATGTTGATGAAGAGGATGAAGTTGAGCTGCAGGGGTGGGGAGGCGGCATCTGGGGCTGTGTCCTCATGGCCCCGGGGCAGGGACTCTGCCACCCACACCCGTCCCCAGGCTTGGCCGCTTCCTTTCCAGGTGGCTCTCTGCCCCGGTCTGGACTAGAGTGAAGGCTCGCTGGTCCCCAGGGTCCAGGGAAGCCTCCTATGTCCTTGCCCGGCGTGTCCTTGGGGCCCACACCCACGCCACCACCCACTCCTGCTCACCACAACGGAGGCCAAGATGGGCACCTGGATTATCCACTTCTTGTGCCCGGAGCTCAAGTCCCAGCACCTGGGGAGGTCCAGGCATTAGGGCCCAGCCCCTCCTTACCAGGATGGGGGAGGGGCGTGGCCAAGCCTGAAGCCACCTTCACAGGCCCCAGGGGGTTCCTGGCTAGAATCGGGACCACTCAGTGCCAGGGCCCAGGAGGCTTCCCGGGTGGAGGGAGGGAGCCAGGGGTGTTTCCAGCCTGTGTCAGCAGCACCCAGGCCCCGCGTCCAGCTGGACCTACCCAGTGTTGGCCAACGTGGCTCTGACACTGACCCACACAGCCACGAAGACGGCGGGCAGACCTGTGGGCACAGAGGGTGGTGTGAGGGGCTGACAGCCCAGCTTCCTGTCTCACCCGGGTCACCCGAGCAGCTAGAGACAGAGCCAAATCCCACACGTGCTGCCTAACAACTTTCCCTGGGGGCCCCAGCATTGGGACCCCGCCGGTTCTGTCTCCCACAGGCACCCACGCTTGCCTGCTGGGCACATGGCGAAATAACCAGGTGCCACCAGCTTGCTCAGGCCCAGTCAGCTGTGCCCCTTCCTGAAGCACAAAGCTCTCCACTTGGCGGGAGCCGTGAACAGCACTTCTGTGTCCCCTTATATCCCCTACCTGGCTTGAAAGCCCCAGCCTACACAGGTAAGGTTGGCTGGGGTAAGGGGTGTCCCGCCAGCCTGGCCAGGGGCCACAGGGAGCCCCAAGTGTCCCACCTGGGCCAGCTCAGGGAAGGGAGCCCCCCTTGTAGGCCTGGTGCACCCTTGGAGGGACAGGCTGTGACCCGCGGGTTGGGGGGAAAGAGCTTCGACATTCCCGGCCACAGCATTCCGCATGCTTCCTGGACCTCATGTTACCATCCAGACACCTCTAGGCCCCAGCGCCTGTGCCAGCTCCTGGGAGCTGGGACCAAGCCAGGTCTCCCCAGCTCTGAGGGCTGCCCCTGGGGAGGTTGGGCAGGGGCCGGGTGTGTGCCAGGAGGCAGGGAGGCTGCGACCCGAGGGCCTCTGGGTGCTGAGTGTGGGAGGGCTCCAGCCACCTGACCCATCCTCTGCAGCCTGGCTAGCGGCCCAGGAGCCCAGCCAAGCTCCTGAGCTGCCAACAATAACGGCCAATTATCGGTAACCGGATCCGAGGGGCTGGGAACAGTGCAGAGACCCAGGAACCCATTCTCCAGAGGGGCCGCTGAAGCCCAGAAGGGCGAAGGAATGGGGAGGGTGACAGGCGATGGCCCGGCCCACGGGGCTCAGGGTAGAGGAGGTCCGGACTCCAACTGAGCCCCAGGCAGACCCCAAGCAGGACCAGGTGCTGCGGGTCTCCCCTCCCCCTCCCCTGGGCTGAGCCCCCACCTGGGTGAAGCTGGCTGCAGGCGAGCAGACTCAGGCCCTGACACCAGGTGAGCCCCAGCCATGGCACAGGGCAGGCTTCGGACACCTTACCCCTGGGGGTGCCCCCTCGCCCTGCGTACCCCAGCCAAAGACTGTGAAGCCCCACAGGTACTTCTTCTCAGAGAAGAAGGCCATGAAGATGAGGCTGTGCAGGTAGAGCCCCTCCACCAGAATCCAGTAGTAGTTGGTGGCCAGGAAGTAAAGGAAGAAGGTCACCGCCACCCGGCAGCCCACCTAGGAGACAGCGTGTTAGCCAGGGGCAGAGCCTTGGCTGGCGACATCAGGGCTGGGCAGGCAGGAGGGCAGGGCAGGGGTGGGACAAGAGCTGCTACCAAGCAAGCCCCCTGAGCTCTGGGGACCCCGGGACAGGCGGAGCCACGGAGCAATGAGGAGCTGCGAGGGGCCCAGGGTGGCAGGAGCACGGCCCCTGAGGCCCTGGCCGGGGGGTTGGAAGCAGAGCTGAGGCTGGGTCCTGAAGCGAGGGGTGGCAGTGGGGAAGGCCGGGCATTTGGGCTGCACACAGGGCGTGCAGGCTGGGCGCTCACGTAGCCGGCGGCGGGCGGCGGTGGCGCCTGCGCGAGGACGTGCAGCTCCTGCTCGGTGAGGCGTTCCGCCTCGTCCAGGGTGAAGCCCGAGTACAGCACCGCATCCTTCACGAAGATGCTGGCGGCGCGCAGCATGAAGGACAGGAACATGTGCATGTGGATGTAGTTGCGCGTGCAGTGCAGCCGCCTGCGGGCGTGCGACATCACCGTGGGTGGGGACCGTGACCAGGACGCCTCACGGCGTGGGCGTGGGTGCGCAACGTGGCCCCGCCCAGACCCCGCCCACCCAATCTTGCCATCCTTCCAAACTGCCACTGCAGGCCACGCCCACATACTATCACCAAGGCCCCGTGTCCCACCCAGCCCAACAAACCCTGCCCAAGCCACACCCACCCTTGTCCTGCGCCCCAATACGCCCGCCCCCATCACCAAACCACTCCCACACCCCAGCCACGCCCATCCCATATGGCAGCCCCCCCCCCCCACCTAAAGTAGGCCAGGATGAGCACGGCCACGGTGAGGGAGGCCAGCGACATGGAGTAGCCCACGGTGTAGATCATGCCCAGGCGGTCGAACACCTCCTGTGCAGGAGGGGAGATACAGTTAGCTGGGATTAGTCAGGGGAGCGTGGGCAAGGGTTAGGCCAGGCTCAGGCTGCTGGAGGAGTCCGGGTGGGAATCAGGGCTGGGTGAGGGTCACTCTGCATGGGGCCGCGGCGCGGGCTGCCCGGGGAGAGCTCGCACCCGTTCCCGAGTCTCGTTGGTCAGGAACTTGAGGCACTCGGTGTAGTTGGCCCACGTCCGATTGTGCCCGGGCACCACCTCCCAGCTGCCGTTGTGGTCGCAGCGTCGGTAGGCATGGCCTGTGGGTTGCGGGAGGGCCAGGTGGGCAGAGGGCCTGAGGTCCAGCCCTGCCCCGGGAGCCCGTCCCACAACGGCACCAGCCTCACCTTTATGATTGAAGTCGTAAATGTAGTCCGGACAGGGCACGGCCACCACCTCACCCGGAGCCCCCAGGGGCCAGCACACGATGTAGTCCCACTCAGGCAGGCAGGGGTGTCCTGTCCAGAGACAGACAGGGAGGGGACACCAAGGGGCCGTCAGAGGCCTGCGAGGGAAGTGCAGGCAGGCCTGGGGACAGCAGGCAGGAGCATCTGGAGAGAGTGTACTGGGCCTGACTTCCGGCTGGCCCCAGCACACACTGGCCCCATCTTCCAGGTGGTCTGGAGAAAGCCGAAGAGACGGTGACAGCCCCAGTCTCCGTCCCTGGTCCAGCACCCAGGGCCCCCGAGGAAAGGCAGGTGCACAGACTGATTCCCGGGGCAGGGTGGGCCCCCAGGGAACCTTCTCCAGGGACCACGGACAGCAGGCTCCCGACCTCACCCAGGAGTCCTGCTCTCCATTTATGTTTCCTCATCTGGAAGCTGGGCTTGACCCGCCCTTCCACCGGCTTCTAAGGTCACCCTGAGACCTGCTGTGAGACTCACAGACCACCATGGGGGCCACGACCCCCCAAAGCTAAGTGCTAACTTAGCACTTCATGGTGAGATCCCAAAGCAGGGTGATGCGCCCATCTGGGTCCCCGGCCCCCGCACGGTCTCCACGCTGCCCCAGCACACCGTCAGCTCCCTCTCCCCCGCTGCAGGGACTGCAGTTGTCCTCCAACCACAGGACTCTCCAGCCTCCCTGGACAGCTGCCTCGACGGCCGGACCCGCCCAACTTGGTCAAAGGCTCTCTGTCCTGGGCGCCATATTCCCAACCCCACCCAGCAAGCTCACAATTCCCTCTGGTCCCTGGGGAGCCGCAGGGTGACCACAGGCTCCCAGATGTGGCCCATCTGGAATCCGCTGCCCACCCGGCCAGTTCTAACTGGCCCTGTGGCCACAGCCTGGGCTGTGTGAGTCTCTGCTCACCTCCCAGAGGGACAACGCCACCTTCCTCCTCTCCCCGCCTGGCCCACTGTCCCCGCCCCGCCCCTCCGCGGCTGCCCTACTATTTCATTCCGGCTGTTTGACCCTCCCCACTGTGTGCCACCCTACACCTCCTCCACAGGCCCTGCACCTTCAGACTGTGCCTCCCGGGCCCCTGTGTCAGTGGCTTTCTCTCTGCATCTCTCCCTGGCCCCGTTGCCCAGGATTCTGTTTTCTTTCTCTCCAGAGCTGTACTCTTAGGGGGTGGTGACCACATCTCCTGGGGTCCCAAGTCCCTTCCAGTTTGCCTGGGCTGCCTCTCCCCAGCCCCTGCCCTGCTTCTTGGGGAGGCAGCTGTGGCCCCTTCCTTTCCACCTGCCACACGAACTCACACATCTGATGGGGACAGGCTACTCAGCAGGATGCAGGCAGCTGCCGTACCTTGGCGCCTGCTGCCAGCGGACACCTCCTTGTCTTTCTTGGACTCGGGGTAGAGCTTTGAAGATGTCTTCTCCTTCCTGGGCTTTCCGGATGTGGACGCTGACGTCCATCCCTTGTCTGATTCCATGATGTTGGCTGCAGAAATCAGGGCATTCACAGCTGTTGGGGGGCTGCACCGGCAGAACTGGGGTGGATCCTGGCCTCAGACACCTCCTTGGAACAGGGGGATCTGTCCCCTGCCCAGAGATGGGGGGCACGGGCGTGCTTTACAGATGGTCGGGTGTGCACATGTGCGGGTGTGCATCTGCTCTGGGAGCTCAGGCAGTCGGGCCCTCAGGTGTAGGGGGGTTGCCAGGCCTGGACCAGTGTTACAAGGCCCCATGTCCGCTGCCAGGACAGGGGCTTGTGGGAGGAGCATGGCGAGACCTGCCTGAGGGGGTTTAGGCTGGTGCTGCCCCATCCCCCTGGCAGGGCTCCCACGGAGGCCTGAGTGGGTGGAGAGCCCCTCTCACAGGCAGTGACACAGCCACTCTCGGCCCCTGTCCCCACCTGCTCTCCATCCAACCCCACAGATGCTCAGTCCTTCCCAACCTGGACCCTCTGCCTTCTCCTCGGCCCAGGTGGCCTTTTCTTTCCTTGCAGTACTGGGTATCGAACCCAGGGCCTTGATCATGCTAGCTAAGCACTTACCACTGGGCTACAACCCCCGGCCCTTTTTGTTTTGGTACCAGGGATCGAACTCGGGCCTTTGTGCTTGCGCACCAGGCGTTGAAACCACTGAGCTAAATACCCGGGGCCCCCAGCCCTTTTTAATTTTTTATTTTCACAGCAAACTTTCGATCCTCCTGCCTCAGCCTCCCAGGTACCTGGGATTACAGGCCTTTGTCACTGTGCCTGCCTGCATAGCACCACCAGGCCTCTTTCAAAGACCTCCCCCTCTTCCCTGAGGGGTCCTGAAAGCCCTTCCTTCAGGAAGCTGTGTAGCAGCACCCGGGCAGGGCTCGGAGCTGGCCTGCCTGCCTGCCTACCCGCCTGGGGCAGCGTGGCCTTCTAGGGCCTCCTACCACCCTGCAGGCATCCCTGGGAGAGTCCGGGTCTTCAAAGCCCCCTCAACTGGCTTCTCAGGGCACCGGGGAGGTGAGGGTGTCTGAGGTTCTGAGGGCTGGGGTGCGTGGACAGCACAGGGGCCTGAGCACGGGTGCCAGGCCAAGGCCCTGCTCACAACACCCCATTTCCGGTCCTCACTTCGGACATCCCTTCTACTGGGCCTACCTGCCCGCCTTCAGCCTCATCTGGCCCCGCCCCTCTAGTTTAGCCCCCGCCCACCTGCGGTCTGCAGCACTTCCTTGAGCAGCTTGTCGCACTGGGCCTGGGCTCGGTGCAGCAGGTATATCTGTTCCTCTTTGGTAAAGACGTCATCCGTGTCTGCCTGCAGAGCCAAGGGTCAGACTGCAGGCAGCAGCAGGACTGTGGGGCCCAGGAGCGGGCCTTCCGAGCCTCCCAGGACTCCCCTTTCCAAAGGCCCTCACTGGGGAACGCGGAAGGCTGGCCACACGTGAGACAGCCACTGTGTAAGCCCTCTTTTCTTTTTCTGTAGTACCGGGAATCAAACCCAGGGTCTTCTCACGGAGCTTTGCCCCATCCCTTTTTGTTTCTAATTTTGAGACAGGGTCTCTTTTAAGCTGCCAAGTTGTCCGGGCTGGCAATCGTCCTGCCTCAGCCTCTCCATGATGGGATCCCAAGCGTGTGTGCGCCACTGTTCCCTCTTGGAGCTCCCACTTACAGATGGGAAGCCGTGGCGCCCTCGAGGGCCTGCCCCAGTCCCCTGCCTGTCCACCAGGAACCCTGGATTCTGGGCCACTAACATTCTCTGTCCGGCCCACTCCCCTGGGGCACTTGGGAACGCATGGAATGTCCCAGGATGAGTCCTCACAGGGCTGCCTGCTGGGGGCATGGGCGGGGACAGGGTGGACGGGGAGGAGTGAATTCTGGGGAGACTGGCCCAGCCGGCCCGGGGCGAGGGGAGTCACCAATTTCCATCCCAGCTCAGCATCCCAGTCAGCCCTTTCCCCAGGGAAGGCTGGGCGCCTCGGCCTCCCCGTAGGGTAGGGGCTGAGGATAGCAAGCAGAGCTGCTGGGAAGCTGTTGGGGCCGGGTGGCACCCCTGGAAGCTTCCCACGTTGAACCCACCCTGTGGTTTGCTGGCAGCCGCAGGCCTTTTCCACTTATGTTTTTCCACTGATTTTTAAAAAAAAATTTTTTTGAGACAGGGTCTCGCCATGTAGTCCAGGCCAGCCTCGAACTCACAGCAATCCTCCTGCCTCAGCCTCCAGTGCTAGGATTACAGGTGTGTGGCGCCTGGTGGGGATGTTCTTCTTTTCCCTCCTGCGACCCTGCAGACTCATGGGGAGTCGCCGAATCACTTCAAGGAAGGGAAAGGCAGCACTTGGGAGGGGGGCGGGTTGCAGCAGGCAGCTCTGGAGAGGGGCTGGGGCTGCAAGAAGCAGCACAGAACTGCAGTGCCTGCACGTGACCCACAGGGACATGGGCATCTGAGGCCTGGGATGCCCCGGGACCCCCTCCAAGTTAGGGCTGTGTCTCCTCAGACCCCGGTCCCCAGACACCACCCCGCAAAGGCTGTGTCTGCTGCTGGACACCCTAGAGCACAGTCCTAGTGCAGCTGGAGAGAGGGCAGGAGGCGGCAGGGAGGCTGGCCGGAGAGCCCGGTTGCAGGGAGAAGTTAATTGACCGCGTCTCTTGGCAGCAGCGCCACGGACTCCCAGGCCAGGCTCTCCCTCAGGCTCCTCCAGGCCGGATCTGCTGGTTTCACTTAGCGAGGGGCGTGCGTGCACGCTCGTGTATGCACGTGCGCATGGCTGCGCACATGCTCTGCCACTGTGTGTGCACTGTGTGTGCCCACTCCTGAGTTCCCACGTGGGCACTGTCCGGCAAGGAAACGCAGGCCTGGAGCCCAGTGTGTGTGTGAACGCACATGCAGTGTGACCGGAAGATACAGCGATCGTTTGAAATAAACACATTATTGCAGTAAAGGACACATGGTCGTGAATCCCCCTCAAAATCCTGCCGCTCACTTCCAACATGCTCACCGCATCATTCCTGCCACCGCCCAAAGCAGCTCTGGAGTCCTCTGTCTTTAGTTGTGCTGTCATGACTGCTTCAATGTCCTGAACTGGTTCAAAACCGATTGGTGGTCATTTTGACTTTGGGGAGGAGCCAGAAGTCTCACGGTGCCAGATCTGGCAAATAAGGTGGGTGAGGACGCAGCGTCGTGTTTCTACCTTTCCACTGCATGGCAATCAGCATGGTAGTTTTGATCACACTTTTAAAAGACCCTCAGAAAAGAGGACTCCAGAACTGCTTCAGAAAGTGGCAAAAATGATGGGATAAGTTGTGTTTGAAGTGGGGGGAGAATTTTGAAGGGGATTAATGGCAATTTGTCTTTCACTGTGATACATTTAAAAAAGTTTATTACGTTCGCTGTATATCTCATCACACCTCGTGTGTGTGAGCACACGTTGGTGTAAGCATGCCTTACAGTTCTTAATGTTCACAGCCCCCACTCACTGCCGCTCTTGTCTCCAGCAACAACTAGCACCAAGCATCCATCCTTGCCTGTATCACCCCTGTCCCACGGGCAGCACCGGTACCACCCTGAGCACTGCCCTGACTGTCAGTCCAAACACTTCACCATCAGCACTGTCACAACTGGCACAACCTCACCGCCAACAGCTTTCCAGCAAAGCACTGCCACCGTGAGGGCAACACCAGCCCCAACATCACCGCCCGCACCCACCCCACTCCTCCTGCCACCTCCACCCTCTAGACAGGGAACACACACCACACCCTGCCCTCCTCGGCCCAGAAGCTCTCAGGACGGAGCGGGCTGCCCCGGTTCCCAGCCTGGCCCCCACACCCCCAGTAGGCCGACTGTCCCTCTGCGGCCACAGCAGATGGCCCAGACCAAGGCAGGCAGCCACGGGTTGAAAAGTGACCAACACAGCGCCCCACAGGTCCAGGGGGGTCCCCCACTCTCTCCATGGCCAGGAGGGAACAAGCTATGTGCTCCCAGCGCCCCCTGCTACCTGAGCTTCACTCATCCACAGGGATGGTGGCCTTGCTTCTGGCCTCTCCTTGGGGTTTATTATTTTATTTTGTTTTGCGGTACTGGGGATTGAACCCAGGGCCTCTGTACTGAGCTACATCCCCAGCCCTTTATTTTTTATTTTGAGGCAGGGTCTCAAATGATTAAGTTGCCCAGGCTGGACTCAAACTGGCAATCCTCCTGCCTCAGCCTCCCAGAGTGCTGAGATTGCGGGCATGCACTTTGGTGCCTGATTTCCCTGGGCTTTAGGATGAATGCAGGTTAGAGGTAGGAAAGCATGGTCCCGAGGAGAAACATTGGTCCCCAGCTCCAAGCCTCAGAGCTGGGCTCCCCTCCTGGAACACCTGCCGACCCTTCCTCATCTGTGTCCTCTGCTTCTCCAAGGAGCCTGGAGCTGTGTCCTGCAGGAGCAGGGTGACCAGAGAGCTGTCACAAGGTAAAGGAAACTGCACAGGACGCCTCTGGGGCAGAGCTCCCTGTTAGCAGCACCACCTTAGAGTCATCCCTCCCCGCCAGGGCTCCGGAGAGATGGGGAGACTGGGTAGATGGGCCGATGGCTTGGGGGACCCCGGGGAGAGCTGGCGGCAGGAAATACGGGGAGCCTGTCGGGTACGATGTGCCCAGCTGGGCTTTCAGGAGGAAGGACATCCCAGTGACCCCTGGATCTACCTAGGACTTGACAGGATTCAGGGTCACTGTTAGGTCCCCCACATCTGTGCTTGGGGAAATGGCCCCTGCTCTGCCTGTGTCCTGGGTAAGGATGGTTTCTTTCCCGGGTTAAGGGGGAAATACTGGTGACAGCTCCAACCCCTTCCTGTCACCCCCACCCCTAGCTCAGCCCTCCCAGGAGTGCCTTCGGCTTGGCCCAGTTCCAGGGAGCAGAGGCGTCGAAGCGCAGCCTCAGACCCAGGCTGCACATCTGGGGGCTCAGACGAGGACTGGGGCTGGCTCAGGGCCACGTGTCACTCTGTCCAAACCTACTGCTGACCGGGCCACATGGCATTGGCCCCAGGTACCCGCAGCCCCATCCTCTGCAGTCTCGGATTAGGGCCGTTGTGACGTCCTAGGGCCCAGGCGTCACAGGGCTGGCCCTCCGTGTGCCCTGAGATTGAGTGGCATGTGCACACCCAGAGCCTGTGAACCTGCGCGTGACGCAGCCCGACCTGACCCAGAGCTGGCAGAGCGGGGTGGCCGGCAGCTTGGGGACATCAGCTGGGACTTGTGGGGCTCCAGGCAGGCACAGGGGCAGACGCAGAAGCTGTCTTCCAGGGAGAGAGCATCTGCGGTCAGGACGCCCAGGTGTATTTTGTCATTTCCTTAGTTCAGAGCCCAAAGAGAAGCCACCGTTCCCTGCCTCCTCCTCCCCACATCTGTCCCTGGGGTGTGCTGTCCCCTAACTCCACTCCCGGGAACCCCACAGAGCGAGGACGGTGGGAGCGGGGACAGCCTGGCCAGGCTGAGGCCAAGGGAGTTAGAAAGAGCAGCCAGGAATGGAGGGAAGCAGCAGGCTGGAGAAGAGGAAAGAAAAGCAGAGGTTCCCAGCCCACAGCGCCAGCTGTGGTGTCATTTCCCACAGTCCTCTGCTGCGCTGAGCAAGTGTCTCTCTGCAGCCTGCAGAGTTCATTCGCCTAGCGGGGGCGGTGGCGGTGTGCTGGGGATGGTGGTTCGTCCCCAGCTCCAGCCAGGCAGAGTCAGCGCTGGTGTCAGGAGCAAGGTGGTTCACAGCTCCCGCAGAGCGGGGAGAAACCTTGGCTAGCGAGAGACCCCCGTGACCTTGTGGCCTTCCTGCACCCCGCCTTCAGGTTCCACTCCTGGGACCCACGCTGGCACCCCATGACGTCTGCCATGCCAGCTGGCTGGGGCTGTTCCCTTGCCCCTTGCTGCCCTCGGTCTGGCTGGCTGGGACAGGCTCCTCAGCCGCCACCGCTGACAAGTGCCGACTTCTCCTCCCCCTCGCAGCCTTCCTGAACAGGCTGCCTGTGTTCCGGGGGGAGGCACCATGACGCCTGCTCCTCCGGGCCAGCCACGCTGGCTGGCCGGCTGGCCTCGGGCAGGGACACGGCGGATCTTCACAGGCAGCCTCTACCTGGGCAGGGAGGGTGGGAGGGCCTTCCCCAGGGCCTAGTGGGCAGAACAGGGTCCCCAGGTGTCACCTTGGGCACAAGGCTGGCCAGAGCTGGGCTTCTTAGCAAAACTTCGCCTCCTCCTGGCCTGCCGCATCATCATCATCTGCAGACAATTCCAGGGGCTGCAAACGCCCCACCCTACCTTTGATTTTCCCCGGGGCTCGCTCTCACCCTCTCTGTGAAGTAGCTGCCTTCCTGGTGTGGTGGCTGGACAACCAGGGAGTGTCCCCAGAAGGCCCACGACAGGAATCTGGGGGAGGCCACTTGACGCCTCATTAAAACATTCCGGAGAAAACCGAAGTCCCCGGGAGGGCCCGGCAGCAGGGCGCCGGCGGGGAGGAAGGGATGTGTCTAAGGGCAGGTGATATAAAAAGCCTCAACAAATCAATACGGCCAGGACAGGATAGATAACCCACAGAAGACGGGCCACTGCCTGGAGCAAGCTGAGAAGGTGGATAATAAATAAGTAGAAAGGCCCCAAGCCACTGATAATCGGTAAATTACAAGGAAAGAGATAGCACTGTCCACTTATCAGGAAGCAAAGTGGAGCACAGGAGCAGAGGACCGGCCCCCTCCAACATCCCAGGAGACACAGGGCAAGGGGTGAGGGCCCTCCCCTCCCGGTGGATGTTGGTGAGTTTGAACCTGCAAAAGCTTTTTAGAGGGCTGTTTGGCCAGACCTATTAAAATGAAAAATGTGTGTGCTCCCAGACCCAGCAAAGACGAGATCTGGAAATATCCTACTGGGAAATAGTCACATGGGGACACGAGGGCATTTCAAGGAGCTTCCGTGCCACCCCCTGGAGGCTTCTTTCACACGCACATGCACGTGCACTTACAAGCAGAGAAAAACGATGTAGAAACAATCTAATGCACATTCTGAGGGAATGCTTCATGAAGCTCACATTTTGGAATACTATGCAGGATTTAAAAAGATAGATGCATATTTACTGACACAAAGGTGTCCAAGACACACCTTTAAATAAGCACTGATACCATTGAACACCAACCAGAGAAACAAACCCGACACAATAGAACAAAGCTATCACCTCCTTGGTATGTACGGAGCAGCACCACCACCTGGAAACACGGGGAGGGAGGGCTCCCCACCCTAAAGTGTTAAAAATGGTTTCCTCTAAAGCAGGCGTGTCATCCTCGCACTCTGGGAGGCTGAGGCAGGGGGACTGCTGTGAGTCTGAGGCCAGCCTGAACTACATAGCGAGACGAGACCCTGTCTCAAACAGATAGACAGACAGAACCCACAGCTTTTGTCTAGAAGAGGATGTCACCTAGGAGGACTTCCCTTTAATCTGTATTAGTTGATTCTTTTGTAAAAATGAACATATTTATACATTAGTTATGAAATTACAAATAAGAAAATAAAAGTTTAAAAAGCCAAAAGATTTTGTTTTTTAAAAAGAAAAGGAAGAAATAGAAAAAGAAAACGCAGAGCAAGACCCAGAGGTCTCCTGCCAGAAGCAGCTCTTGCCCTATTTGGGAGGAAGGAGACCAGAGCAGGGGTAGGAAGACCTGAGTTCAAATCCCATCTCTTCCCCACGAATCCTGGGCTTCAGAGCCCTTCCAATCGATGGCTGGGTGAAGGGGGATGAGAGAACATTTGTGACCCACTCAGGCTCAGAATCTGGGACAGTCACTGCTCAAGACTGCTCAAGCTGAGGAGGACATGGTGGTGGTAGGGTGTCCTTAGGGTGCTGCTCCCCAGGGGAGCCCGGCTTTGCTTCCTCCCCACAATCTGTGGTCCATCCCCTCTGACCCCGCTTCCTCTTCCCTGAAGGTGCAGGAGGAGCCAGCTCAGACCGGGCAACTGGGTTTTCTTCAGCAATTTGCTCCTCCCCAGGCACTAGGTCTCGGAAGAAGTGAATATGCTTGCAGGACCGGCTGGGCGGGGAGCACACAGGTTCGGGGCCAGAGAGGCTGGTGGGCTTGGTGGGCACTGATGCAGTTTGGACAGAAACCCTCCTGCTGGCTCCCGCTGAGCCAGGGGCCCACAGGACACCAGCAGCAGGTGTGTTGCCCATTGCCCCCCTCAGGCCACGTCCCCAAGCCTGGGAGTCCATGCCGCAGTCAGGTCTGGACCCTCAGACTCTCACTGGCACCCCTCCTGCCCTCCTACCTCCAGCTGAGCCAAGAAAACCCTTCGCACACAGCTCGGCTTCCCTGCAGAGCAGTGTCCGGCTCTGGGGACCCTGGCTACCACGCGCAGAGACGCGCAGGGCCTGGCACTTGCTTAGTGGGAGATAAACAATATCATAGTGGTTGTGTGATTTGGGTCCAGGAAATGAGGACAGCTGGCTTCAGTGGCACACGCCTGTACTCTCAGCACTCTGGGAGGCTGAGGCCGGAGGACTGTTAGGTTCCAACTCAGCCTGGGCAACTGGGTGAGATCCTGGCTCAAAAATAAATAGATAAATAAATTTTAAAATGGGGACGTGCATTGCTGAGACAGTCACTGGGAAGAGCAAGCTGGCTGATAAGATCAGTGTCAGAAGGATGGAGGTGTTTATTAAATACGAATCAGAAAACAACAGACCCAGGCCACACATGCTTACAGTGCACGCGCACATGTGTGCCTAGCCGTCCAGCACAAGGCATGTACAGACCCACAGCCTCCACACACGTGAACTCCCTCATGGGCTCAGACACAACCCTAGACCCTGAGCAGCTCCACACCCAGCCCCAGAGTCCCCCAAACCCTGCTCCACCCAGTGCAAGGCACACTCAGGACACGAGGGCCCATGGCCCTGTCTGCCCTGCACACGACATGCACACGCCATGCGCACGTGGTGCATGTGAAGAGCTCATGGAGGGCTTAGCCCCTGGCAGCCGTACTGGAGAGAAACCTTAGGCTCTAGCTAGAGTCCTGCCTCCGGCCAGAACTGTGAGAACAGGGCACACTGTAAAGTGGGTGCTCGGAGGGGCAGAGTCTGACGGGGGAATGTTAGAAAATGCCTCTCTGACGCCCTCTTTTACAGATGGCACGACTGAGGTGTGCAGGGCAGCTCCAGGTCACAGCCCTGGGCAGAGCTGGAGGAGCCCCAGGCTTGGGCCTCCCAGCTGGGGCTCTGTAGGTGCTGGAACCCACTGCTGCCCAGAGTCCTCTCGGGAGGCCAAGGGTCACACCCCGGCGGGGATAGGGGTGGGGGCTGGATGGGCCTGGTGCTCCCAAGGAACGTCTCCAGGCTCTGTCCCAGGATGGGACCCTGTGCAAAAGTCTCCAGCTCTCTCCTCTGCAGTCTCTCCGTTTGGGTTTGCTGCTCTGGGACTCTCATCCCCACTTCCCTTTGTCTGGTCTCTAGCTTTCTCTGCCACTGTCTCCGGGTCTCTACTCTCCCTCAGGGGTCTTTTCACCTACGGGGATGCCCTTCCAGCACGGGTCTCCTGCAGGCCCGCCATGCCCTACCACACCCACCTCCGCGGGGCAGACAGCCTGGGCCCTGGGTGAAGCAGGCCACGGCTGCACGCGTGTGTGTGATCGGGAGAGCAGAAGGGGGCCCTAAACCCTGCCCCTGCCTGGGGGATCCTGACTTTCGAGCCCCTGCTTTTGCGGGCTAAACTTCCAACAAGACTTGCAGAAAGCAGAGGCCCCCAAATCCCAGTCTTCGAGACTCCACAGCCAGAGTGAAAGCCTGGATCACAGAGCTTTCCGCTGGATCACACTGTCACCTCGGAAGGGGACACCCCACACCGCGTGTGTACTCCTAGAGTGGGAAAATCCCAACCACTGATTTCCAGTCCTGGGACCCCAAACCTAAATTTCAGAACCGGGGAGGCTCCAGGCATCTGGCACCCACAGTCAAGCTCGGAAGAGAGCAGCAGGGGCCGAGGATCCCGGGTCCAAGGGAGCCACCATCCATAAGTTCAGACGGTGGAGGAGGTGGCGCTCCGCAGCGCAGACCCTCCCGGGGACCCCGAGCCGCGCCAGGACCGTCCCGAGGGCGGCCCGCGTGCGCGGCGAGCGACTTACCACCGCGTACGCGGAGCTGAGCACTGGGCAGCAGAGCAGGAGCGCCAGGCCGGGAGCCATCCGGGCGGCCCCCATAGCCGCCGCCTAGGGCCGCGTCCCTCGGGGCAGCAGCCGCCGGCCCTGGTGGGGAGCGGGGGTGCAGACTACGTCAGGCCGGGCCGCCCCGCCCACGCCCGGGCCTAAGGGACCCCGGCGTCCCGGCCGCCCGAGGCCCGGGAGCCCGGCGCGGGGCCCATGCGCCGAGGGCGAGCGCGGCCCGGAGAGGGCGGAGAGGGCGCAGGGGAGGAGGGAGCGGCGGGCGGGCGCAGAGGGCGGCGGAGCGCGGCCGTCTGCCTGCAGCGGAGAAATCACATCCATATGGCCGGGCCCCCCGCCCCCGGCCCGCCCCCCGCGCCGCCTTTCCTTTCTTTCCCTCTTTCTTTTTTTCCTTCTCCCTTAGGGGGAACTGGGAGCTGCGGCTTCGCCCCACGCCCATGGGGGAGGGGCGGGGGAGGGGTCGGGGTCGCGGTCCGCGGGGGGCGCACGCGGTTATTTTTAGCTCCGCGGCCGTCGCGGGAGGGGAGCCGGGGCGGGGCGCGCGGGGGGCGCGGCGCGGGGACGGATCCGGAGACAGCAGCGACGCCGGCCCCGCGGCGCCCGGACCCCCGCCCCCGACCCTGTTCGGGCGCCCACCGCCCGCCCCTCCCCGCGCTCCGCCCGGCCCCGCCCGCGCCCCCCGGCTGGAGCGCGCGGCCCGGCGCCGGGTGCCCAGGTCCGCGCGCCGTCGCCAGCTCCCCCCCGGCCGTGGCCTCCGCTCCTCGCGGCCCCAGGCTCCGTCTCGGTCACTCCCTCGAGCCCGCCTCCCCTCCCCCCCTCCCCGCTACGAAAACATTCGCAAGTTTCCAAAAAAGCCACCGAGCCGAGCGGCGCGCGGCCGGCGGCTCCATCGAGCTCTGAGGAGAGGCGCCGCCCGATCCGGAGACAGCCTCACCCGGACGGCGATCCCCGGACCCCGCGCTCCCGGACCCCGGACCCCGCTCCCCTGGCCCCGACTTACTCCGAGCGCGCCGCTGCGGCCCCCGCCTTGCCATGGATGTCGGGGCTTCCCCGACTGCTGCCTCTGCGAACCAGCGCCCCGTCCGCGGTCCTGGGGGTGCTGCATGGAGCTCTCGGGGTGCCCCCCGCCCGGCCGCGGCCCGGAGCCGCCGCGCGTCCCCAGCCCCGCCGCCTGCCGCGCCCTCCCCGCACGGGCGCCCGCCCTCCCCTCCCCTCCCCGCCCCTCCCCGCCCCCGGCCCGCGCGGGTCCCCAGTGCCCCGTCCGGGTCGTGCGGCCAAGGGGCGAGGAGGACATCGGGGCCTGGGAGCCGCCCGGACGCTGCCGCCTCTCCACTCGACCTCAGCAAATCACACTTTTAAAAAATTCCCTGATCCTCCGGGCCGGGATGAAGGACGGGGACCCTTTGCCACCACAGGGTCCCCTGGGGGGCGCTGCGCCCCGCGAGCTCAGGCGGCCACTGAGTCGGTCTCATTTCCGGGTCCCCTGGCCTCTTCCCACCTGCGATCGCGTCCCAGCCCAGGGTCCCTCCTGGACGCTTAAGCCCGCGACCCGGCCTGCCTCCGGGTGTCCTCTCCGGTCCCCATCAGACCCCAGCCCAAGGGGCTCTGGGCGGCAAGACCTAGGGCTCAGCCTGCACCCCGCCCCAGATGCTGGCGGCCGGCTGGGGTCCGCCGAGTTGGAGGAAGGGAGGGAGGAGTGGACAGGGGCTGCCCCAGACGGGCGGGGCTGCCAGCTGCCGTGCTCGACTGGCAGGGACCTTGGACCCCAATCCCACAGCTCCCTAGGAACCTGAGGGGGGCTGGTGCAGAAAGTTGGGCAGAGGAAGGGACTGGGGCTGCCTGGAGCCCAGGACTCTAAGGATGGTTTGGGGGAGCAACCTGCTATCCCAGCACTCAGGAGGCTGAGGCAGGAGGATCGCTCCAAGTTTGAGGCCAGTCTGAGCTACATAGGGAGTTCAAGTCCAGCCTGAACTAGGTATCCAGACTTTGTCTTAAAGCAAAAATGAAAAAGAAAGAAAGATTGTTGGAGATAGCTAATGAGAGTGTGGTGCCCTGAAAAATATCAAGGCCAAGCGCAGCCTGGCTGGCCTGCTTACCAGTTGCGTCTCCCAGCCACTAGGACGACCCTGCTCTCTGGGCCTCAGTGTCCTCATCTGTAAAATGGGGGAGTTGAGCATTGATTCAGAGGGCACCTTTTACTTTTCCCCTGAAAATGTCTAGGCCCTTGGTCTCCAAGGGCTCCCCACAGGGAGCCTGTAGAAATGAGCTCCTGTGTCCATCCGAGGGACAGTGGTCCCCAAGGTGTGATGTCTTATGCCTGTCATTTCAGTATGTGGGAGGCTGAGGCAGGAGGATTGCCACAAGTTGGAGGCCAGCCTGAAGGGCTGCATAGCAAGACCCTGTCTTAGAGCAAAAACAAAGTGTCAGTGGTCCCCGGCCCAGGCCAGCTGCCGCCGTGTGGCCCAAGCTCACAGCTGTCTTCCCCACACATTCTGGTGACCACATCCTCTTCCTGACATCCCACCCCACTCCTTCACCTGGGCAAAGATAAGGCCTTCCTGGAGGGGTCAGGATTGAGAGGTAAAGCTTGGGGCTGATGGTGCAGAGCCCTCAGATCTGACACCCGGGGGAAGCTGGAGACCTGGAGACGTGTGCACTGGGGAGGACCAGAGTGGGCTGTGCCGGGTGCAGATGGGTCTGGTGGGCTCCAGGTCCCTAGGACATTTCCTCTCTGGAGCTCTCCGCACCATCAGAGCTCCTGACATTCCACAGCGGTAGATGGGGCCAAGCATCCCCTGATTTACCCCCAGGCCTCTGGTTAAAGTGCCACCACGGGGGTGGGGGTGTCACACATTCACCAGAAGCACCCCAGCACCTGGCACCGCCAGAATCACCTTTCTGACAGAGCCCCCCCGACCCCTGGGTCAGTTTCTGGTCAGTTTCAGTAGCCTTTGGAAGCTTTCTGGCCAGGGGTCCATCCCTCTCTCCTGTCCTACAGCTGGGGCCTACTGGGAGGACCCATGGCCTCTCTGGAGCTCAGAACTGGAGCAGGGTAGAGCCTGCCTGCAATCCCAGTACTCAGAGTGGGGGCTGAGGTAGGAGGATCATCCTGAGTTCGAGGCCAGCCGGGGCTACATAATGAAACCCCGAAAACAGAAAAGCAGAGGAGTAGGCTGCGCTCTGGCTGGGGCCCTGCAGGTGCGGTGCAGCAGCCCCAGGCTAACAGGCCTGGGTTGTTACCTCCGTGAGGCGGGCTGCGGGCTGCGGGCTGCACAGGACAGACGGGAGCTCTCAGTCTCTGGGGCCAGCCTGTGGACTCGGGGGCCAGGCCCACATCTGCTTCCTGGACACACGTGCCCCGCTTCTTCACCCCAGCTCCCAGGCCCAGCCCTAGCCTGCAGTGACCCTCAGCCCAGGCTTCGTCCTCCTCCAGTCTGACCTCTGACCTCTAACCTCTGGCTGAGCTGTGACCCTGGGCCCAGCCCTAGACCCTGCTCAGTTTCCAGGGATCGATGGAAGCTTTCTGAGGCAAAGGGCCACTAGGGGAGAGGATGGCTGGGCCCTGAGTGGAGCGAGGTGTCATTTTTACAGCCATTTTGGCTGCTCATAAACACCCCCGAGTCGCTGGAGGCCCCCGCAGCTGGTGGGCAGCCCCCTCCCGGTGCAGCGCGGCCGGGTTTTTCCCTCTTGAGAAAGCAGAGGGAAGGTGGGGGCCCAGGGCCCAGCAGGCTCTGTCCCAGGTGGCTGAGGCACAGGCTTCCTCTCAGGCCGATCGCATGGTCCCAGGTACCCGCTGTCAGAACCCCAGGTCCACGGACATGTGTCCATAAGGTCAGACCTCCTGCAAGCCCAACACTCACTCAAGAGGCTGAGGCAGGAGGATTACCGAGGCCAAGGCCAGCCTGAACTACATATGAGACCTTCTCTCAAAAAAATGAAAGGAAAAAAAGAAAGTACACCTTGCATACCCTGTGGTGCTAACCAGGGCCCACCCTGGGGGAACCACAGCTCTGCCCCTCCCAGCTGCACCCAGGCCCCCTGGGGTCCCCGGCCCTGCTTACCTGGAGTCCTCAGGCCTTCCAAACCAGGCCGGAAGCTGCAGGGAAGACTCAGGTTGGCCATGAGGAGGCCATGGGCAGCTCTGAGCAGCTTCTCTGGTCCAAGCCTGGCGAGGATGCGGCTGCTGGGGACAGGAAAAGGCCTGAGTCAGAGCTTTCCCTTGAAAAGAAAAATTAATTATTTTTCACCAAGCCTGTGCTGGCCCAGGACTTTGTCCCAGACCTGAGCGTGGCTGTGGTCAGACGCCCTCCCCCAGACCTCGTGGGTCTGCCTGCCAGGCGTGGGGCCCGCTGGGGCCCCAGGCAAGCATGGGCCTTTCCTCTCCTGCCAGGCTTCTCTCTCTCCTTTTGCCTGTCCCTGGGTCCCCATCTAACCGTTTGGCCGCTTCTTTCTTATTTTATTATTTTTTGAGATGAGGTCTTGGTGCATAGTTCAGGCTGGCCTTGAACTCACGATGGCCTTGAAGCCATTCTCCTGCCTCAGCCTCCAGAGTGCCAGGATGACGAGCATGGGCCACCATACCCGCGTCCCTTTGGCCCTTTCTACATTTCAGAATCCCAAACCACTGTGAAATATGAGGGTGGCCCCTACACGTGACTTGCTTCAAGTTTTAGTCTCCTGAGAAATCAGATGGGACCTAGGCTGCTTTGTGCCTGCATGCCAGGTAAGAAAAGTGAGACGTGAAAGTCTTGGTGTCCCAGTGCTGGGGACCCAGTGGCTCCCAGCTAGAAGACAGGGGGACCTGCATTCCACCTGACCCCTGCAGCCCCACGGCCACCCTGAGCCCAGCCGGAGCTGGTTTGGGTCTGGAAGTCCCGGCTCAGCCTGCCAAGGTGTAATGATTCACATGGCAGTGGCTGCTCAGCACATTCCAGCATAGCCCCGGTGCCCGGCACGTGAAGTAACCGGCCCCGAACCACCCCTCTGCCACCCGCGCACGATCCTGGGACCCCCATCCCAGCGCTACCTCCTCTGAGGTTGTTTCCGGTGTGCTCTTTGGCTCCCAGACTAGAAAGGCAGGCAGGAGTTCGTGAAAGCCCAGCTCCAGGGAAGGAAACTGAGGCTCAGAGAGCAGAATGGCAAATGGCACATACGGGCCTCCTGCTGAGGGCTGCTTGGGAGAAGCCACTCACCGGGCATCCTTGGCTGTTGGCCATCTATGGCCCCGTTTCCAGCACAGTGGCATCAGGAGGAGGGAGGGCTCCCTGGTCTCTGCCGGGTGCCCCCACCTCTCCTAGATCCCGAGGCCACTCAGCCTGCCCTGCTCGTCCACTGACCCCAGCCTCGCTGGCCAGGGATGGGCGGCTGGGGCCTTCCTGCCCACAGTGATGGGGACAGAAAATTTGAGTCTGAAAGGGGCCCCTTAAGCCTCCTGTCTCAGATGCAGGCAGAGTTTGGAATCTGGAAATCTCAGTCCTCTCTGGCCTCGAGCTTGGGGTACCTGTGTCCAGCCTTGTTCCTCCAGAGAGCCCCAGCCAGGTTGTATCTGGTCCCCAGGTTCTGGGGAAGTAGGCCAGGGGAGGAGGGGTGGCTCAGACCCAGCCTCCTGGACCTGGCCGGGTCCCTGGGGCCACAGCAGCTCCCATTTGTGTGGAGCCCGTAGCCCCTCGGGCTCCTGAGGTTTACAGCTCCTGGATCCCTGGCCTGGGTGCTGGGGACCAGGGGCAGCAGGTGGAGCCTGGGAAAGGCAGGTCAGGGAGGTCATGGTTCCCAGGCTGTGGACTGGGGAGCAGAGGGGATGAGTGCACGAGGTGGGGGCCAGAGTGCTTCACAACTTCACCCGTAGACCAGGACCCCCCCAAGGCCAGGCCTGTGTTCCTCCAGACTGGAGTCCCAGGAGCCATTCTCAGATCGACTGGCCTTCCGGGCGAACTTGGGGCTCAGTGCCCTGCCCCTGACTTCCCTGTTGAGACCCCACAGCTGGCCTTGGGTTGCTGATGTCCCACATCTGGTATCCACTGGGGTGGGGGGTCCCTCATCTTCTCTAGCCCTCTTTCCCCTCTGTTTGGGAAGAGTTCCTCCTCCCTCCCCTCCCCTTCTCCCCTTCCTCCTCTTCTTCCTTTTCTTTTGTTTCTCCTCCATCTCTTCTTTTCCCTCCTCTTCCTCTTCCTCCTCCTCCTCTTTAATTTTTGTCATACTAAGGACTGAACCTTGGGCCTTCACACTGAACTACATCCCCAAGCCCTTCCCCCCACCTTTTTCTTTTTTGTGGTATCAGGGTTCGAACTCAGGACCTCGCGCTTACAAGGCAGGCGAGGTGCCATTGAGCTAAATCCCTGCCCCTCACTCTCCCTTTTTTGAGATGGGATCTCACTAAATTGCTAAGATACCCAGGCTGAGTTTGAACTAGAGCTCCCCTGCCTCAGCCTCCCAGAGGGCTGGCGGAATAGGCGTGAACCACCACACCTAGCTAGCAGGAGATCTTTTGGGGAGCTGAAGCATCAGGACTGGATTGTTGCAGAGGGCTGAGGCCCAGTGCCTGCTTACCCAGGGGCTCTGCAAGGCTCTTGTGAGACACTTTACGTGACTGGGTTAAGGTCCCTCCGAATACAAAGGCACCAGCATTTGGAGGAAAGGACCTGGGCCTGACCTTGAAGTTCTCCCCTTTCCACCCTGGTCCTCAGGTGGCACAGCGGCTGCGGGGGTTACAGAGGGCACTGGCCAATGCCGAGCCTCCCAGTGGACAGCCCTGCGGTCCCCATGTGGCCACAGTGGGCGGGGGAGAAAGCTCCCCCCAGAGCCCCTCGTGCCCCAGCACCCAGGCCAGCCTTGGGGACCCCAGTGGGGGCCAGAAGGGGTCTCACTTCCCAGAAGCCTTCCAGGTAGGGTGTGACTTCCCGCTCCAGTGGTCGTAAAAAGCCCAGAAGTCCAGCGTCCCGGTGTGTGTGGGAGGGGTCCAAACTCGGAATCCCCCTCCCAGGCGTGTTTGACACGTGTTTCCGCCTCTCCTGGCCCTGGCTCCCGCAGCTGCTATTTATAACCTTTAAGAGCTCCTGCCGGCTGCAAAGTTTTCTTAAACTCAAAATATCACCGAGGTCCCGGGCACGCGCTCCAAAGGCTGCCAGGCCCTGCGGTTTGGAGAGAGGAGGGGCCAGGAAGGAGGGGTGGGGAGGGGAGCACAGACACTGGGTCCTGGCCAGGGACTGTGGCAGGGGGACCCCGGGTGGGGGACCTGAGCCCGGGGAACCGTGGTCTTGACACTCTGGCCCTGCGTGGCCTGCAAGGACCCTCCACGTGGGTGGTCCGTGGTCATGCTGGGCCATCCGAGGACACCAGGGCCCTGGCTAGGCCTCAGTTTCCTCTGTAGACATGATTTGGGCAAGGTAGGGAGTTGGTGGACTCTGCGGACATCCAAGGCCAGGATCAGCGCTGCATCTGCCTGGCCATTCAACCCCAGGGGAACCTGTCCCAGAGGCATCGGAGCGGCTAGGGAGAGGTGACAGCAACACTCGGAAACAGCAGTGGCAAACCAGCCACCCGCTCCTGCAGCCTGAGCTCCAGCCCTCAGAGGGTCACTTCAGCTGTGAAAGAGGCTGATGTAGGGGAAGAGATGCACCTCCCAAACCTGCTAGATATCCAAAGTGTGAGTTCGTGTTCTCTAAAATCCAAGCATGACTTCTAGGAGCAACAGAGGTTAAGAGTAGGAAGAATTTATTGAGAGAAAGATGGCTTCTGTCTAAGTGAGACAGAAGGGGGACCAGAAAGTGGGTTACCTGCTCACCTGACTTCTCAAAGGTGTTGTATGGAACAAAGCTGTGAGTGAGGCGGGTTCAAGGTGGGACAAAGCTATATAGTCAACTAGTAAGATTGCAAGTAGAGCTGCTTAGGTAATATTGATCCAAAGAGAAATCACAAGGTCGACAAAACTATGAACAACCAATAAGATTATGACAAGTATAGTCACTTAGGTCATATTGATTCAGTGGGGATCCAATGGGGAAACAAGTCACATAGGAAGTGTACAAAGAAGGAGCAAGGATTTTCCATGGTAAGGGAAGGGTCAGGGATCTTTCTTGGAAGATTTGATCCCCCACAGAGGTGATCAATACCTATTTAGAATATTGATCACTGCTATTCATCCTTAGGGGAAGCATATGGGTGTGGTAGTTTCCCTTCTTTTACAGTGCTGGCCTTCAGTGAGTGGGTCTTGATTGTCCTCTAATGCTGGTTCCTCAAAGGCCAGCCCTGTCTAACTGCCCACAAGACATCTAATTAACTCACCTACCTACAATAGACCTCCCTGGGGACAGATGGTCACTGCCTGTAGAAGGGTCCCAGGGACAATAGAAGGGTGGCTATGCCTAGCTCTGATGCTAGGCAGGAGCTGGAGGAGACAAGTCCTGGCGAGGGCACAGTGCCACCTAAAGCCACACACTCAACTCCTCCCCACCCTGGCTACCCCTCGGCCCACGGGCCCCCCATGTCCTCAGGAGTGGGTGAGAATCTCCATTCCCCTCAAAGCCTCACACTCCTTGTCTTGCAAGGAGAGAAACAGGGACTTCCTGGGGCCCCGAATCAGGGCCCTCATTCCCCAGACATCCACTTCCTGTGTGTGCTGGGAGACAGATGCCTGAGGGTGAGGCAGACAGGGCCCTGCCGTGTGTGTGTGTGTGTGTGTGTGTGTGTGTGTGTGTGTGTGTTTCCATCCTGGCCCTTGGGGAGCCCGGGGCCTCAGCCCTTGCACTGCTGCCTTTACAGCCCGGGGGCTCTTGTGTGTCCTTCATTTACTTATGTATTTTGTTTTATTGTTTTATTTATTTATTTATTTATTTATTTAGTAAGTATTTTGGTTTTTTGAGACAGAGTATTGCTATGCAGCCCAGGTTGGCCTTGAATTTGTGGCGATTCTCCTGCCATGGCCTCCCAAGTGCTGGGATTCTAGGTGTGTGCCCTTCTGATGTCCTGTCCTCTATGAAGATTTCCTGGGTCTGCAGCCTCAGCAGTTAGCTAGAGAATTTCTTTCTGTTTCAACGCCGAAGTTGGACCCAGGACCTTTCGAATGCTAAGTGCACTCCCCCAGCCCCAGCCCCAGTCAGGACCTGGCCTGTGCCTGGTGCTGCCTCTCATCTCTGTCCCTGCTGAGGGTCTTAGGCCCGTGGGCTTTGTGGCACAGTTACTGGCTGGATCTTTGACCTCAAACACCTTCTGTCTCAGTTGCTGGGGGGCTCCCCTCCTTCTGACCCTCAGTGTCCTTGGGAGTGCGAGAGGAGGGCATGGATCCCAGGGCCTCAGAAGCCCCCACATCATTAGAAAGTTCTCTCCCAGGACCCCCCAGGATCAAAATGCTGTGATGGAAGTTCTCAGAGAATCAGGAAGCACCCCCAGATGGAAGATGGAAGTGGGCAGCCCTGGGGGCTGGCAGGGAGGACTCACCCTAGTCCCCTTCAGCCCAATCCACGTCCCCGGCCCAGCCCTGCTGTCCCTACAGCTGCTGCCCTCCATGGGGCAACAGGGGTAGGAAGACTGGAATTTCCTCTCTTGGGCGCCCAGGGCCCAGCCTGGAGGTGGCAGAGGCCCTGACAGCATGAGGACTGCTCCTGTTGCTCTGGACTCTACCTATATCGATGACGTTCAGGAGGGGCCTGTGTTGGGGTGGACAGGGGCCGCCTCTGTGTGTTCTGACAGCGGGGCACCCTGCCCTTGGGACATGGACAGGGCTCTAGGGTGGGGTGAGGAATCCCTGGGCCCACCCAGTTTATCTGCAGCTGGGAGAGTCCTTTGTGCAGATTCCAGCCCATTGTCCCCTGTTGACCTCTGATCTGAAGACTGGGCAGGGGGCAAAGGTCTCAGCAGCGGGAGGTAGTCTCAGATCCCAGAATTCTGAGGGGCCCTACCTCGACCTGCACGCATCCCAAAGCACAGGTGTGAACCCTGAGTCCCCGGCAGGGGAGACAGTGCCCATCGTCCCGGAAGCCTCTCCATCCGACCCCACTCCAACCCCAGAGCTCCGGCTGCAGAATGGCACCACCCACCCCCAGGCCCCCTGGATCAGAGGGTAGAGTCCACACCACCTGCCGGTGAGCTGGTCCCCAGCATCGTCCCTGGCCATCTGCTCCAAGCCCTGTACTTGGGAGGCCTGGGGCAGTCATTGCTGGCACCTATGTGGCTCTTGGAGCTGACCTGCTGGGGACGTGCCTGGCCTGGCCGTCCCTCGTGCCCTGTGGCCTTCCATCTGCTTGCCCTGTGTCTTTGCGATGGAAGGAATGGGTCGGGAGCCTTCCAGAGAGTCCTTTCCCACGAGAGCCCGGCTCTGACCCCGTCCTTATCGGGCCTGGATGTGCCAAGAACAACACAGATGTGGAGGCTCATGAGCCCCGAACTGGGGGACGCCGACCTCCCGGCCAGCTGCTGGCTCTGGCCTGTTGCCTCCGCTGCGGGAGGAGGCAGTAGAAAAGCCCTAGACCTGGGCACACATGTTCGTATGCACTCGTACACACACGCAGACCACGCTAGGGAGCCGTTGGCGGGGCCTCAGTCCTGTCACCTCCTGGCGGCTCCTTCCCAGGCCTGTTTGCAGCCCCAGTTCTTTCTATGCTTGTGAGCTCAAAGGTGTGCAGGTGCCTGTGTGGGAGAGTGTGGCCATGTATGCAAAGGCATGTAAGTATGTACACATATATGTGCAAAAGCACGTTTGTGCAAGTGAAATGTGCCTGTAATCCCAGCTACTTGGGAGGCTGAGACAGGAGGATCTCAAGTACAAGGCCAGCCTGGACAACTTGGCAAGACCCTATCTCAGAAAATAAAGTAGGCCAGTGATGTAGCTCAGTGGTAGAGCAGCCTTGGGTTCCCTTCCTGGTACACACGCACACACACAATGTATGTGCAAAGGCATGCAGATTTGTCCGCACAGGTGTGTGAACATGCATGCAAGGCATCTATCTAGCTTGAGGATAAGTGTGTGAAGATGTGTGCACAGGGGTGTGCTTGCTCTTGGCCCAGCCTGTGTGGGCCAGGTTCCTGAGTGTGTGCGTGTGTGTGTGTGTGTGAGCGTGTGTGTGTGCATGCAGACTCACTTAAGCATGACCCTTGGATGCAGTGGCACAGGCAGGGTGGGCAGAAGTAGAGTGGGGGGCGGACGAAGACCCACAGGACGGGCCTGAGTTGTGTCCAGCTGCAGCGAGGTGGGGCAGCCAGGCAGATGTGTAAATACCACACTGGCAGACACCAGAATCGACCGGTGACTCCTAGGTGGGGCTTGGCCACTTTCAATGCAGCGTCCATGCCCTGGCCACAGAGGGCTCTGCATGGCCCCTGGAGGCGTGGCTACAGAGGGGTGGGTGGGGTAGTGCGGGGCCACCCTGGGCCCGGTGGGGACACAGCAGGGTGGGGCTGTGGGGGGACGGGGGGGATCCCCCAGCCAGCACTGGCTCCTCGGCGTCCCTGCTGCTGTCACTGCTGTGCCCTCTGTCATGTGTCCACAGCGCTCTTGGCCTGTGTCCTCGCCTGGCACCCCCTGCTCGTGCCCTGGGCTGCTTGAAGCTTGGCTGAGTCAGCTCCATCTCTCCCTCTCTGTCCTCCTGCTGTCTCTACCTCCTCGGTCTCTGCGATGGTCAGGGTCCTGGTTCCCGTTCATCCCTGGGCTGGGACAGACGTCCCTCCTCCTCTGGCGTGTGCTGCCTTCCCGAGACACTTGGTCCATCTGCTCAAACAACCCCTCAATTCAGACTTCGACTCTGACTGACGGGTTTTTTTTCCTCTGCTAAATTTACTTGCATTTTTGACTGAATCGGCCATTCAACAGGGGTTGTGTCCACAGCCCTCATCCTGCCCCGCCGCCTGATGGAGGTGCACGGAAGGATGGACAGGCACATAGAGCCTCGCGCACCCCACCCGCTCTTCCCCAAGCATGGCCACGGCCTTGTGCCCAGTAACACACGCAAGCACGCCCCTGCACAGTCATGTGCACACTACCCGTGTGCCACGGTCATACACGCACCAGGAACCTCCCAGGGCGCTCACACCTTCTGGGGCAGCCCTGTGGAAACAGAGGCACAGAGACAGAAAGGTGCGGCCTCTCCTCCAAGTAGGGCCTGTGTGGACCCTCCTCCTCCTCCCTCCACCTGTCCCAGGGGTTTCTGGTCATCTCAGGCCACTCCCGTGGCCCTGCAAACCTCAGTAGCAGCTCCCAGACCCTGATCCTAAAAGGGGACTCTTTTTTTTTTTTCCCAAGGACAATAAATATTTGCTCTTTGGGAGACTGCTGGTGGCAGAGTACAGGGTTTGGCCGAATGGCAGGGAATGTCCAGGGCAGTGCAGGGAGGCCACAGGCCCTGCTGAGGGAGACGCTGGGCCCTGTCCATCTGTCCATCTGTCCATCTGTCCATCCAGAAGCTGGAGCAGCAGGCAGGGCTGGGAGCAGGGGCTCAGGGCAGTACTCACTCTGTTTCTTCTGAACCCCTTTTCTCGGACCCCCTCATGCACATCAGACCCCTCGGCCCCAAGCCTCACCCCATGCAGTCCTGCTCAACTCCATGCCCCTACAGCCCTCCACTCCTTCTCATTCTCCAGGAATGTGTGACCCTAGCTCACGTTCAAACTCTGCAGAAAGAAGGGGTTCAGCGTTCCCAGAATGACTGAAATTCTGCTCCCTCTAGCTGTGCAGGGTTGGGCTGAGGCCCCACAGGCCGGGCCCTGAGAATGGGCAGGGCTGCTCCCCTTGTCCATGCCGCCCAGCTTGGCCCAGCTGCCCCCTCCCATGCCCCACCAGCCCTGGTCCTGGTGGCCGGCCGCCCCCTCCTTCATGCTGAATCGGGCTCCCAAATATAGCGGCCGTGGCCACAGCCGGCCGGGACACCACAGCCCCAAGCGTCAGTCCTGGGCTGGGATCAGAGGGGCAGGAGCTGATTATAGGTCCCTGGGCCAAACCAGGGCTTGCCTGCCAGCCCTCGAGCCCTGGCACCCCCACCCCCAGAACCACAAGGTTGGAGCATCTGGTCCCTGTCAGCACAGTGGGCAGGGGGGCCGCCGAGGACAGAGTTGTCTGTGTGTGGCGTGGGACAGTGTGGACGGCCTGGGACGCAGGGCAGAGGGTCCTCCCACCTCGTGTCATGGGAAGCCGTCACTGCCTGTGGTATGGGTTGGGGAAACTGAGGCCAGGAGGAAGTGGGACCAGCCTGGGCTGCAGGAGCCAGGGAGAGCCCAGGGAGCCTTCTTCTTCCCCTCAGGCAGTCTTTCCCATCTTTCAAGCCTGGGCTGTGCCTCTGGGAAGCGGGCCACATCCTGTTGGTGGCAGAGCGGCCCTGCTGGGAAGCCCTCCCTGGATCAGACTTTCACACGAGGCCTCAGCGCTGCGCGGTGGCACGGACAGGCTTGGACGGCCAGCTTCTCCTGGTCCTGCGGCTACCTCAGGCTGCCTCTAGCCAGGCCGGCCACGGTTCATCCCTCCACCTGTGCAGCAGGCAGTGTCCCCAGAGCCCGGGGCGGGGGGTCACAGGCACCCATCATGCAGTGCAGGTCGCATCTCCGTGGACATACAAGCATGTGCCCCGCAGGTGAGTGGCAGCCAGGACAAGGTCCCAGGACCTGCCGCATGGCAACATCTGACCTACTTCTAAGGCTCTGGGTCTGGCCCAGGCCGCGTTCTCGACTCCTCCGGGAAGTGTGGGCCTGTGGCCCAGCCCAAGGGCTGTGGGCCAGGAGGGGCGGGCCGGGCAGCCTGCGGAGCCTGCGGCCGGGCAGGAGCATGTGGGAGCCTGACCCTCCTCCTCCTCTGCTCTGGCTCTGGGCCCACGGGACAGCCACCCCCCACTGCCTCACACACACGCGGCTGCCGTGGCCTGAGCTCCCTGGAGGGCTCCGGGCAGTGTGCACACAGCTGGGGAGGTCTGCCGAGCACCCTCTGCCAAGCCTGCCAGGAGCTGACCTGTCCACAGGGCAGTGGGCAGTGCCAATCTGGACAGCCCCGGGCACTGTCTGCTTCTGGGTCTCAGGTTGGGTGTGGGGTTACGGTTCTGGAGTCTGGAGTCTGAGTCCTGGGTCTGGGGCCTGGGCCTGGGGCTTGGGTATGAGGTTTGGGTTTGGTATCCTAGGTTTTGGGTCCTTAGTGTGGAATTTGGGCTTGGACTCTGGGTTCTGAGTTCTGAGTTTAAGGTTCTTTTTTTGTTTTTTGGCTGGCTGCTGAGAAGGGACTCCGCCAGGGGAAGGGGCGGCAGGAAGGGCAGAACTGGACTGAGGTAGGTGCGGGAGGGGGCTGGGGCCTCTGCGGTCACCGGAGCTCCTGCCTGTCATACGACAACGCCCCATCTTCCCTCACCCCTCTCCAGAAGGGGCTCAAGGGGGGCTTTGATCCCTCGGGAGACGAGAGTAAACTGAGAGAAGTGAGGCATTTGCTCATCCCGACGTTTCTTGAGTGCTTGCTGTGTACGGGCTCTGGGGATGCAGAACACACATGCTGTTGCGACAGATGGCACTCAGAGGGACACAGCCACGGGACAGCTTAACAAAGAAACGCTCGTTTTAGGATCCGCAGGAGTGGGAAGTCAGCAGACAGGAAGGGTGGTCTGGGGAGGCAGCTTGGGGGTGTTAACATCTGCTGAGAACGGCAGTGACAAGGAGCGATTGGAGGCCAGAGACCCGGGCAAGGGTGTGGGAGGGAGGTCACAGCTGTGCCCAGGCCCGGGGGACTGGAAGAACTGCAGTGAAAACCAATGTGACCAGGACTCTCCTGCCTCAGCCCACAGGGCCTTCAGAAGTTGTGATGTTGAGTCCCAAGATGGGCTCTGGAGCACAGCATGAGGGGTCACCACCTGGATATCGGAGCCGTCATTCCTGGGCTGCGAGCCAGCAGCTGTAACCTGTCCTTACTGCCCATGGGGGACCCCTGCCTGGCCCCCCTCGGTCCTGGTAACAATTCCTGCTGGGGGCTGGGTGTCTGTCAGCTTTTTTGTTTGTCTGTTTTCTTGAGACAGTCTCTGTATGTAGTCAAGGCTCTCCTCGAACTCCTGGCAATCCCCCACCCTCAGCCTCCTCAGTGGTGGGATCACAGATGTGCGCCCCCAGCCCAGCAATTGTTGAAGGTTTGAGGCAGCCTGCCCTGGGCTCCAGCGTCCGGCCACCTTCCACCTGAAGGGAGGGTCCTATAGGCTGATGCAGGACAGTCCTGGCCGCACCGGTCCCCACGGCAGGCCACACCTGCCCCGTGGACGAGGGGAGAAGACCAGGACGCTGCCTCCCTCTGGCCACCCACAGGCAGAGGACTGGATGGGATGGAGGTCAGGATGCCGTGTGGCTCACGTGCTGCGCCCCAGCCGTGCTGGGCCTTCTCCTGGGGATGGCGCTCTCACGGAGAGGAGAGCAGTGGCAGGGGCTCCGGGGGCGGTCTGTGTCCACCAGGGCTGGGTTAGTGCTGATGGAGGACGGCGGTTGGGTCACGTCTTGGTGCCTGCTGTGGGTTGTCCCGAGTCAGCCATCCTGGGGGTCAGTGGGCAGGGTGGGGACCCCCAAGCCGCCCCCCTTTGTGGGCTCCTGGCCGTCCCCGAGGGCCCTCCTCCACCTCTTTCTTTCTCAACACTGTTGCCAAACATCTGGAAGAAAAGTGAAAAACACGCCCCCCCCCGCTATTGTGAGACTTCCAGATGTGGGGTGTTCTGCCCGCCAGATGAGGAGCGGGGTGCTGGGGGGCCTGGGCAGCTGTCCCCTCGGAGAGCTGAGTGACGGCTGAGGGGGACCCGGGACCCACAGGAGGACGGTCGTGGGGGTCCCAGTGGAGGCGGGGGGCACTGTCCTCTCAGGCTGGGCTGCACCCCGACTGCCCCGGGAACCCCCTTGGGGTCTAGGCCTGGCGGCACTGCCTCTGAAGTTGCTATCAAAGGCTCCCCGGCACAGAGCTTAAAAATAACCCGGGACACTCTCCTCCCCCCCGCGCCAGGGCGGCCAGGGCTGGGCCCAGTGTGCTCGCAAGATGCCTCTGCACCCCTCAGCTCAGACTCCAGGGCCTCGTGCCGCCTCAGTCTCCCACCACCCCACAGGGTGGCCCTGGCTGGCTGTGCTGTGGCCCTGCTCTCCGGGATGGGTGGCCAAAGAGGGCACTGAGCAGCAGGAATGAGGGTGAGCATCTCAGGCTGGCTCCAGGGCACCCCCGCCCAGCTGTGGGGTCCCCTGAGGTACAGTCTCCCCGGGACCTTTGCCCAGGGCTGCAGCTGCCTGCATGGGCAGACTGTGACACGCAGACACATACAAGTGCCTAGACGCCTCGGGGGCACATGCCTGCAATCTCAGCCGTCTGAGAGGCTGAGGCAGGAGGATGGCAAGTTGGAGCCCAGCCTGGGCAACTTAGCAAGGCCCTGTCTCTAAATAAACACATAAAAATAAAAAGGGCTGGGGTTGTTGCTCAGTGCAAAGGCCCTGGGTTCAATCCTAGCACTGGGAAAACAAAACCCAAACTGCCAGACAGAAACACACAGCGGCAGGGCCACAGGCACGCTCGCCTCAGCCCGCACAGACCCTGGAAAACGTGAGCCCAGACACAGACCTGCAGACATGAGGCCCAGTCGCACGCACCAGTGCAGGTGGACCCTCTATGCACAGCCGCAGACCCAGGGCATCCAGGCCAGAGGGGATGCGTAGCTCAGGCGGTGGGATGTCCTGCCCCCAACTGCACGTACTCACCCACCGTCTTCCCCTGTCCAGGCTGCTGACCTGCAGCAGAGTCCTGTGTGCACGTACACACGAGTGTGAGTGTGTGTGTGCACCTAGCGCTGGCCTCTGTCTGCCTTCGCCCCCCTTTCCCCAACAGGTGACCAGGAGGAATGGAGAGCCCTCCCTCTCCCCATTCCTGGGCCAGAACAATGCCCTCCCCAGGCCCCAAAATAGCCCCTGAGCCTGCCAATGTCCTTTTATGGCCCTGTCCCTATTGTGCCCGGTGGGGGCCGGCGGGGTCAGGAGGGTCCAGGACGATAAAGGCCTGGGCAGTGGCGCTCACCTACTCTGCTCCCTGCATCCTCTCTGCACAGCCCTCTGTGCTCACAGCCCCAATGGCCCCCAAAAAGCCAGAGCCCAAGAAAGAAGAGGCCAAGGGCAAAGCAGCTCCTGCTCCGGCCCCGGCTCCTGCACCTGCGCCTGAGCCTGAGCGCCCCAAGGAGGTCGAGTTTGATGCCTCTAAGATCAAGGTGGGTGCAGGATCTGGGCTGGGCGGGAGAGGCAGTGAGTGCAGCCCAGGGTGGGCAGTGCAGGGGCAGGTGAGGATGCGGAGCTGAAGTCATGAGCTGCAGCAGGAGCAGGAGGGATGGCAGTCAGACGCCAGGCAGGACTGGCCCGTGCTGCAGGGAGCCTGTGCATGTGGACTGGGGTCAGAAGGGAAGGTCTTTTTGGTGGCCCTGGAAACTGCCTTTACCTAGCCTTTCTGGGCCTTCATATCTCTGCGGAGTACTGCAGGCAGCTACTTGAGCCCCGAGATCCCAGTACCCAGGCAGGCGTCTTCCTGGCCCAGCTGGGAGCCCTGTCCATGGCAGCTCCCCCAGGGAGGCAGAGTGGAGAGCAAGTGGAGGGGCCCCGCCAGCTGGGCCACACTCACCCCTGCTAAGGTCCCCGAGCCTGAGCTGCTCGAGCCCTCCTGGGCCTCAGCTTTCAGGTGGGGAAATCAAGGCACAGCTTGGAGAGGGATGTCCAGAAAGTCACACACAAAGCTGGTGGTGAGGCTCTGACCCATGGCCCCGGGAGCCCTTCCTGGCGGGAAGTCATTCCCAGAGTCTAAACTTGGAGGCCAAGTGTGACTCCTATGTGTGGCATCCGCATAGCAGCACGCCTGGCTCCTGCCCACCGCCCGGCCTGGCTGGTGCCCCGGCTCGCCTGCCCAGCAACAGAGGCCCCAGCAGGCGGGTTCCCTCCGTGCCTGTGCCCTTCCCAGAGCACCTGCCGTGTCCCTGGAGATGCAGTTCCTGTCCCAGCCTTGCTCCTGCTGTGGGGGGTGCAGGCAGATGCACGGGGCTGACTTGAGGTCCCCCTGCCACTCCCTGCCCTGTGCCCTTCAGCCCCCAGCACAGCTCGGTCCATCTTGCTGCCTGCAGTGGCACTGGTCTCACCAGGTCTGAGGTGGGTGTGGACTCCCCTCCCAGAGGCAGGGACCACGAGGACCCTCCTGTGGCCCCTGGGACCCCAGGCTGGCTGGTGAGGGCAGGGGACTGAGTCCCTTCCTCTCGAAGAGAGCTCTCGGGGTGAGGAGCGATTGCCAACCTGTTCCCCCAACACGAGGAGGGACATCAGGGCAGGGTGCTGGGATGGGGTCCCTGGCTCTGGTGTGCACCTTGGAGCTGGGGGTGGCTCCGAGGGAGCAGCAGAGTGAGAGGTGCCCAGTCTGTCACCTGTCCCCAAGCCCCCAGGCTCTGTTCCCTGGTGTGACCTTGAACTTGGGAGGGTGACAGCAGTGATAAAAATAGACCTGGTGTCAGGTGAGGAGGGGGACACTGGGTCCCCGGAGGCTTCCTGGCTTCAGGGTCCCCTCGGCAGTCAGGGCCAGCAGAGCCTGGGCCCACAAGGTGCTGGGGTGGGGACTGTCCTGGGCCCATGGTCACAGGTACAGGTAGGGATGTAGGGGGACAGTGCCCGGCCACAGAGGGCTCTGGGCAGGGCGGGATGCACAAGACACACTCATGCCACAGCCCTGTGGCAGAGCCCACCTGGTGGCCCTGGGAACATCCGTTTAGAACCAGGACCCTCCTCCTCACCCCCTGCCATCAGGGTCTGGGGGGCACAGACCCCAGGCCTTGGGGTACACAGGTGTGGAGGGGCGGGAGGAGGCAGGTGACCTGAGAGGCTGGGGACAGGCTGGCCACCAGGGACCAGGCCCTCAGAGCCTTTGGCCTCTTTCAGATCGAGTTCACGCCGGAGCAGATTGAAGGTGAGGGGGTCCTGAGCCTGGGGCCGTGGGGTGGGGGCAAGGGTTCTGTCCTGGGTCTCCCAGCAGCCTGGGGGCGGCGTCGGGTGGCTGAAGCCCTCCCCTCCCCCTCCCCCACAGAGTTCAAAGAGGCCTTCATGCTGTTCGACCGCACGCCCAAGGGCGAGATGAAGATCACCTATGGGCAGTGTGGGGACGTCCTGCGGGCGCTGGGCCAGAACCCCACGCAGGCCGAGGTGCTCCGCGTCCTGGGGAAGCCGAAGCAGGAAGGTAGGGCCACTGCCTGGGTGGACGGGGGGGCAGTCGGGGCCCTCAGGCCCTGGTGCGGGTCCAGGGAGGCCTGGGTGGCAGCTGCCTGACTGGGGCTGGGAGCGGAGTTTGAGAGAAGGATGGAGCCCGAGGGGAGGGAGGCCCGTCCTGCCCCGCGCACCCGCCTTGGCCCTCTGCAGAGCTGAACACCAAGATGATGGACTTCGAGACGTTCCTGCCCATGCTGCAGCACATCGCCAAGAACAAGGACACCGGCACCTATGAGGACTTCGTGGAGGGGCTTCGGGTCTTCGACAAGGAGGGCAACGGGACCGTCATGGGCGCTGAGCTGCGCCACGTGCTGGCCACGCTGGGTGAGGCTGCCTCCTCCACCCCGGCCCCCGACGCGCCCTGGACATGGGGGAGCGACAGTCAGGTGCCTTGATGGCAGGCCACAGAACGTCCCTTAGGTGGGAAATAAAGAAAGCATGTTGGAGCCTGGTGTGGTGCTGCACGCCTGCAATCCCAGTACTCTGGGAGGCTGAGGCAGGAGGATCACCAATTTGAGAACTGCCCGGGACATTAAGCAACTTAGGGAGATCCTATCTCAAAATTTAAAAAATATTTAAAAAGGGGAGGACCGAGGATTTAGCTCAGTGGTTCCAGTGCCTGCCTCAAAAGCACAAGGTCCTGAGTTTGATCCCGGGTCCAAAAAAAAAAACAAAAACCGGTAGAAAAATTGGTCATTCAGACACACACCAAGATGCCCAGCCCCCCCCCCCCTTGCCACAAGTCCTCCTGGCCTCAGAAGGGGGTGGATGGCCACTGTCTGGTGAGCCACCCTGGCTGGCAGACCCCGGAGAGCAGCCCCACCCTGTGGAGGGACTCAGGGGTCCCCTCCCTGCCGCCTCCCGCTTGGGACGGTGCTGACTCAGCCTCCTGCTCCTGCCAGGGGAGAGGCTGACTGAGGATGAGGTGGAGAAACTGATGGCCGGGCAGGAGGACTCCAGCGGCTGCATCAACTATGAAGGTGGGCGGGGCGGAGGGGCGGGGGCGGGGCGGGGGCGGGGCCTCGGGCCTGTGCTCAGCGCCTTGCTCTTCCCCTGCAGCTTTCGTGAAACACATCATGGCCAGCTGAGACCCAGCCGCTCTGGGGCGGGGACCCACGCGGGGACGTTGGTTCCGCCCTGCATGGGACACGATGGCAACGGAGCGGTGTGGCCGTCATCTGTGTCACCGTCGGGCCGCGCTGGCCTGGCACTGTGTCCTGTGTCCACCGTGGGCTCATCAATAAATGACCGCGTGCTCGCCTGCTTGCCTCCCTGCCTTCCCCCTTCATTTCTTCCCTTCTTCCTTCCTTCCTTCCTTCTTTCCTGCCTTCTTCTCCCTCCCTTCCCTCCTCTTCCTTCCTTCTCTCCTCTCGGCAACCCTTTTGCTGACCTCTGTCCATTCCATGGGCCATGGGCTCCAGGTGGGAGCCAGTGAGCTGGTGGCCCCTCAGGTCCCCTCCACTTGCCCCTGCCCTCGTCCCGCTGTGACCCAGGGGTGCTCCTGAGAGCACAGTCTGGGTGGACAGGCGACCCCAAGCCTGACCCCGAGCCCTGTGTCCCAGCCAGGCCAGCTGAGCCGGGGCAGGGAGAGGCCCTGCTGAGTCACGAGGCTCCTGGAGGAGAGGCCACCCAGGTGTGGGGAGGAAGAGCCATGCGGGGCAGGACACAGCGAGGGGTGCAGCCGGGAGGCCCCCGAGGCTGGGCAGCCCCTCCTCCCGCCGTCCTCTCATTTCCATGGCCTTACAGGTGTGCAAGAGCAAACTCCAGAGCCTGCACAGGGGACCTATGAGTGTGTGTGTGTGTGTGTGTGTGTGTGTGCTCGGGCGGGTGTGCCGTGCATCCGTGTCCGCTGGGGTTTCTGCAGCACCTGCCGCAGGCCAGGGAGGGGTGTTGGGAACACTGTGGGAGACTTGCAGCCACACCGGGCCAGACCTGTCCGAGAGCAAGGAGGGCCGGCGCGGCGAGCGGCCGGGCTGGGCATGCGTCAGTGAGCGGGGGATGCTGAGGAAGGAGGTCGGGGCCATCTGAGATGGTAATGTTGGACAGAGAGCTAAAGGGCAGGAGTAGTAGTCATCATATACAAGGAACACCTACAGGCAACACCCCCTGGTAACCTGAATAAAAAGGGGGCAGAGGAATAAACAGATCTGTGCAGAGGACGCCCGGATGGCCAAGGAGACCGCAGGCTGCGGGTGCACAGTGATGATCAGGGTGAGGCAAGGCAGAGCCACAAGGAGGGGGCCGGCAGGACAGCTGCTATGGAACAGCAGCCGCAGGAAGGGACAAGTGCTGGCGGGGGCGAGGAGAAACTGGAGCCCTGTGCCCTGTTTTGGGAATGGAAATGATGCAGTCACTGAGGAAAACAGGACGCTGGGCCGCAGAACATTAAATATAGAATTACCTGTGACCGAGCTGTCCCGATTCTGAGTATAAACCCAGAAGGGTGGAAAGCAGGATCTTGAGCCAGTATTTGCACACCATATTCACAGCAGCATGGGTCACACCAGCCAAATGGTGGAAACAACCCAGGTGTGGGTGGGTGGATGAGCAGACAAGCAGGGTGTGGCACGCAGGTGGCAGAATATTACTCAACCTGAAAAAGGAGTGGCTGGAGCTGACAGGGCTACCAAGGGTGAAGGTGCACAGGCCCAGGTGGCCCTGGGGTTTTCTTTTATCCTCTTCTTCCTCCTCCTCCTCCTTTTTTTTTTTTTTTTTTTTTTTTGAGACAGGGTCTCTCTATGTAGCCTAGGCTGGCCTTGAACTCCCTGTGTAGCCCAGGCTGGCCTCGGACTCATGGCGAGCCTCCTGCCTCAGCCTCCTGAGTGCTGGGATTACAGTGCCCACCCCCACTCCTGGCTACATCCCCACTTCTTACAGACTCCTCTGGTTCCAGGTGCTGCCACCACGCCTGACCTGGGTCAGGAATAGAAGGAGCACCCCGCAAATCCTGCGTGACACCCTGCAGCCCACACCCCTAGTCTTCTTGTGTGGACCAGGAGGGGACAGGCCAGGTGTGGTGTTTCACTAGGCTGGCTTGGGCAGCCTGGGTCCCCCCATTGAGGCTCAGCTCCACTGAGAATGTGTCCGGGGGGGCGGGGGTGCATGCCTATAATCCCAGCACTTGGGAGGCTGAGGCAGGAGGATCGCCATGAATTTGAGGCCAGTTAGTGTGACACTGTCTCAACTGCCCCAAAAAGTGTGTCTGTCCCTGCCACAGCCAAGGTACCACTCTGGGCCCCCGTGAGCCTCCTCCGACTTCAGCACCCTCCCTGGGTGTGCGCGCCCATGTCTGTGAGCAAGTGTGTGCTTGGGTGTGTGTGAGGTGTGGACGTCCGTGACTGTGTGGGCAAGTGTGCCTGTTTGTGGGTGCATGCGTGCACACCCGTCTGCCACTGTGTGAGTGTGGGAGTCAGTGTGCATGTCCTGGGCCGCAGTTGGGTAAACACTGGTCCTGCTCCCCTCGAGCAGGGTGGTCCGGTGGCAAGGGACGGCGTTTGCCTCCCCGCCGTTCCCTGTCCCCTCTGAGAGCTTGCTAAGGTGACCCGCACAGCCACCCCTTCTGGCGAGGGCGGAGCCGGGCTAGAGGCAGGTAAGGGCGGAGTGCAGCCTCAGACCCCAGACAGGGCCAGAGTCACCCCAAAGAAGCCCCGGAGAGACACTGTGTGCAAAGGTGCTCTGAGGGACTCATGGCTTTAGATGGAGTTTTGGGGCCTTGAACTTGAACCCGGAGGACAGAGAATCATGGGAGCTGGGCCCATAGGGGACTGGAACAAATCGTCCCCGCCATGGCTGATGTCCTGCAGGGACACCCAAGGCTCCTGGCAGCCTGCCACTTCCTGTGTCCTCTCTTCCAGCCACCATCCTTCCCCTGGGACACGAGGGTCAGGTCACGTGCAGTGGGGTACGGGAAGGGCAGAAATGAAGAGCAAAGAAGTCAGACAGGGGTTTAAAGTCAGTCATCAGGCGAAAACTTTATCAGGCCTTTAGAAGGAAGGAAATTAGGCCTCAGGTATGAAAGACAGGACCACTGGGGTCAAACACCAGGGACAGAGGGGTCTAAGGAAGCTGATGGAGGCCCGAGAGGAAATCTGGGTATGGAGTAAAATGACCCAACACAGGAATATATGAAACTAGGGGGAGGCTGAGGCAAGAGGATCACCGTGATTCCAAGGCTAGCTTGAGCTACATAGGTAGACCCTGACTCAAACAAGCAAAAAACCCAACAGCAGCAAACAACAAAACCCCCAAAACAGACAAACAAAAAAGAAACTGGAAGAGGGAGAAGGGGCCAAAAGGAACCTGCAGCAGCCTGACAGGCAGCTCCTCGGGTTACCCAAGGACCTTGGGTGGTAGAAAGGGCTGTGGCAGGGGTCAGGGTGGGCTTCCCCGGGTCCAGGGCCAGTCCCCGCAGAGGACAGCAGGAGAACCCAGGCCTTGAACTCTCGGGCCCCATAGAAGTGGCTGCCTGGGGTTCTCCCGAGGCCCTCCCAGCCAGCCCCAGTCATGCCCTGGCCTAAGTTTGGGGTTTGTGGCATGTGTGAACGTGGTGCATGGGGTCCCCCGGCCCCCGGCGTGGGGTCCCAGGGCCTCAGGACAGAGGAGCCTGGCTGGGGACCCTGGGGGTCTGCTGTTTGCTTCCAGTCTGCAGTTCCTTTTCTGATCTGGGAGTGCACACCTCACACGTCCCCTGAGGCCAGGAGAGAAGGGGGCAGGCAGAAGCTTTCTGGGGAGCTGGTGGGGTGGGGACTCTGGAGGTAGAGTCAGTGCACCCTGGGACAACTGAGGTCTTGTCTTCCAGCTTTCTGGTTTTTATTTTTTAGAGACAGGGTCTCACTGTTTAGCCCAGGCTGGCCTTGAACTTGAGGTGATCCTCCTGCCTCAGCCTCCCATGTGCTGGGATTGTAGGTGTGCACCACCATGCCCAGTACTTCCTGGTTTTTATACTTTGATCCAACTGGACACTGCCTTGTCCTCACCACTCTTGTGCCTGGGGCCGGGAGCTTCTGCCTGCCCTCCCTGTGCCCCTCTGTTGCCTCACCCCAGTCCTGGTCTCCTTCCCCCTCCCTCCCGTGAAGTCGTGGAGGCCACTGAAAGGTGCCCTGGAATGACATCCCCAGCTCCTGAGCCCTGGGAGGTGGTGAGCTCCCCGTCCTGTGGGGTGCACAAGCCCGGGGGTCCTGTCCCAGTTGGGAAGGCTGCCAAAGGGGATCTTGTCCTGGTGGCAAGTGAAAGCACTTGGGTGTCATAAGCTCCAACGCTTGACCATCATGATACCCAGGAAAGTCTCCATGGAGCAGGAGTCCCACACTGTGTTTCCCAAGAAGTTCAGTCTACACATCTTGAGGTCCTGTCTTTCCTCCAACAGCACAGCTTGCCTGCATTGTTCTCTTTGAGAGCATCTTTTTGTTCATAAAGCAACAGTGATGGTAGTTGCTAACTTGCTCTTTTCCATATCTTGGCAAAATAAGAATTTACAAGTCAGTTTTAAGTTTTGTGGAAGATTGAATAGGGACTGTTATGCATCAAACCAACCATCCATCTATCCTTCCATCTATCCATTCATCTACTCACCCACACACCCATCCATCTGTCCATCCATCCATCCATCTATCCATCCCTCCCTCCACCCACCCACCCATCTACCCATCAGTTTGTTCATCTGTCCACCTATGTTGCATCTATTTATCTATCCATCTGTCCATCTACCCCCAACCCATCCATCCATCCATCCATCCATCCATCCATCTGTCCATCCACCAATCCATCCATCTTTCCATCCATCCTTCTGTCCATCCATCCATCTGCCCATCCATCTATCCATCCATCTACCCACCAATCCATCCATCCATCCATCCATCCATCCATCCATCCAACCATCCATCCATCCATCTGCCCATCCACCAATCCATCCATCCATCTGGCCATCCATCCTTCTGTCCATCCATCCATCTGCCTATCCATCCATCCATCCATCCATCCATTCATCCATCCATCCACACATCCTTTTGTCTGTCCTGTAGCTACCCAGTGCCTACTGGGCTCCACTATAATGACTAACAGAAGTCTGGCCCTGCCAGTAGAATGGAGCAGGGACTTGGCAGGCACAGGTGAGGTGGGGGCCAAGGAAGCAGGGCACTGGGAGAAGAAGACCCCTTCCTTGGAGTGTCTGGGCCTCTGAGAGTCTTAGCATCCTTGGACCATGGGTGCCATGGTTGTTGCCACCCTTGGGGCCTGTGGCTGGAGGTGGGGAGCCCTGGCCACAGCATGGGGTGGGGATGGGGTGGGGCTGTTGATGGCAGCTTCGGAGAGAAGGCAAAGGGTCAGTGGGGTGCAGCCCAGGATGCTGCTCTGGGCTGAGAGATGGCAGGGGGACCTGCATGGCTCTTGCCTCAGTTACCCTTCTTGTCCGTTCCAGCACCTCTCAGGCAGGTCTCCACCTCCAGTGCTCACAGGGGCTGGGGCAGGCCCCCACTCCCACTGTCGGTACCTGGTGTCACACATCTGTCAGGTGCCAGCCCTGGGCCCAGTGCCAGGGCACCTGTGAACCCACAGGGAAGACACCTTGGCCGAGGCCCATATCATCCCTCTGTGTGTTGACCAGTCCTTCCAGACCTGTCCAGGCGTGTAAGGAGGGAACCCTGATGCTGTTCCCCTGCTGTGGGTCCCATGTCTGCTAGCCCCAGACTTTGCCCTAAATGCCGGGCAAGAAGGGACCTCAAGCACCAAGCTGCTGCTTGCTTGAATGCCCTTAGCAACAGGGATCTCACCCCTTACTGAGGCAGCGAGTGCTGCAGACAGCTTTCTGACAAAACATAGACAACTGACCCAGGTCCCCTCAGTTCTGACTCGGGGTCCCCACAACTGTCCCCCTGACTCAATGAGGCTCAGTGTGCTAGGACTGCAAGCAGGCAGGGACCCCAAGAATTGTCCCACGCCTGCCCAAGGCTGGCTGTGTGTTATAGACGGGCCACTGAGGTCTGTGTGGGAAGTGGACAGGAGGGATGAAGACAGGTGAGGGGGGCAGAGTGGCGGGAGGGTGACTGGGGGTACACAGGAGGGGGCCAGTTCAGGTGCAGACTGTTGGGGGAGGTCCCCAGGGTCCATCTGCCTCCCGGCCTCAGTTTTCCTGTTTGCTAGCCTGGAGGTGCTGGGCACTCGTGAGGCCTGGAGAGGCCTCTTCTGGACACTGAGCTTCGGGCTGGAGGTGGTGGGGGGAGGCGACAGCTGCTTTGAAATGTGGAGAATAATAAAGCCAGGAATGTCTTCCCAGCTGGCCGTGGTGAGTTAGGTGCAGGGAGGCCTGCTTCACGTGGGGGTGAGGGCTGGGGAGTGAGAGGGCCCTAATGAGAAACAGGGTCCTGGGATCGTCCCGGGGTCTGTGTGGAGGAAGCAGCGGGTGCCGTCCCAGCCCTGTGCTCACGTCTGACTCCGGGCTGCAACCTGGTGCTGACAGGAACCCCAACAGGCCGGGAAAGAGGTGGAGGTGTAGAGAACGGAGAGACCCTCTCCTCACTCCCCTTCCACACGCATCCCCCTACTTATTTACTCAGTGGTACGAGGCATTGAACCCAGGGCCTTCGCACTGAGCTACCTCCCCAGCCCTTTTTAATTTTTTACTTTGAGACAGGGTCTCGCTAAGTCACTAACTCATCCAGGCTGGGCTCCAACTTGTGAACCTCCTGCCCCGGCCTCCCAGAGTGCTAGGATCACAGGTGTGCACCACCACGGCTGGCTTACAAGCATTTACCAGGCACTGACAGGGAGCCCCTCGGGTACTGGGTTGATGGCAAACCCTGAGCCCACACCTCCTGCTTCGGTGTCTGCAGACTCCCTTCCTCTGGCCAGGTCTTCGGACCCCTCTGTCTACGTGAGGCCATCCTTCCTTCTGCCCTAGGTCCCGGCCCCATTATCCCCAGGGCTTGGAGGCTGGTGACCCCCAGTCTGGGAGGGTCTGAGGGTTCTGTGGTTTTTTGGGGGCCCCTTCCTCTACTTCCTGTCTCTGCTTCCCCAGGAAACCTCACGAGTCCAACAAGGTCTTCCCGCATTCTACTTCCTTTCCTTTCCCTTACCTGCCTGCTGGATTCCACGGCCAACTTGCTCTTTGGAGACCCTCATGTTGAGTGACGTGACCCAGATTCAGAAACACAAATGTCACATGCTCTCCCTAATGTGTGGGATCTAAAAAAGATGTCAAGAAAGTAGAAGGCACAGCTGGGTATGGTGGTGCATGCCTGTAATCGCAGCACTTGGCAGGCTGAGGTAGGAGAGTTTGAGGTCATCCTGGGCTGTAGTAGTGAGTTCGAGGCCAGCCTGAACTACACTGTGAGACCCTGCCTCAAAAAAAAAGAGACAGAGAGAGAAAGAAAAAGAAAGGTTGGCCAAGCTGTTTTCTAAAGGAGCGCCCTTCCCGAGCGGCCCAGGGAGCAGGGGTGGGCAGTGATGAGCTGTCCTGGCTGAGGGCTGGTGGGGTGGAGGCCGGCAGGGCTGTTCCTGAGCCCCGGGGACCCCCTCCCTGGCTCTGCAGGCCCGTGCAAGGCTTCCACTTCATTTTTAAATCAGGCCCACGACTTGGAGCTGCTAGAAGTATTCTCCCCCTGGCTCCTCTCTACTCCACCCACTTTAATTAAAACCATTGTTTTTCAAGCACATGTTAATTAAAAAGCAAACATGTTTTGCTAAGTAATTTGTAAGCTCTGGTTATGCAAACCGTAGTTATTCCAGTCAAAAGAATCCCTCCCCAGCTTGCCCCAGTGCCCTGGGATGCCTGTGGCTCCTGCCACCCTGTACAGGTTGGGTGGCCTGTGGTGGCTTGAGTGGGCCAGGTGTGGGGACCCAGGGGCCAGAGCTCCTAGCAAGCTTGGCACCGTTAACTTGTGCCACGGTGTGCGCTGGGCACCCGGGGAGGCCAGCAAACGTGACCGGAGCCATGTCCCCAAGTGGCGGGGTGGCCCGGGCTGCCTCGCTGAGGCCTTCGGTGCACTTGGCCACATCCGCCCAGGCTGGGTCAAGGGTCCTTTAGGTGAGAGTCAAGGTGGGGACTGGTCTCTGTGTGGGGGCAGCACCTGCCCCGCTCCCCAAAGGTCCCCACCCTGGGGTCAGGAGGTCTCTGAGGTCGGTGGCCGCCCAGGGCTGCCACCACCTTGCCCAGCACCGCTGTGGATCTGTGTTCCCTGCTCTCCGCGTGGTCTGCAGCTTCCCTCTTAGCTACCGCCCTGGTGTAATCTCCTGAGCTCCTGGGGGCGGGTTGGGCCTGGACGGGGAGCAGGAATAGGGGAGGTGGCCTTGCGGACCCCGGGCTGGCCAGGCGGGGCAGAGTCCAGTGGCCCTTGGCAGCGCCCTCCGGCTGCGCCCCAAAGGGAAAGGTGCGGGGACTGCAGCGACACGCGCCGGCGACACCCGCGGCCCGGAGCTCACACCGAGTCCCGCGGCGGCCTCGAGCGGGTGCCTAACTCGCTCCAGATGCGCTGCGGCGGCGACACCGGCGGGCGGCCTCTCGCGCCCCCTGCGGGTGGCCTGGGGCTCGGAGGAGGGGACGAGACAGGGGACCGGGCCCAGCCAGAGGAGGAGTCCGGTGTCGGTGTCGGGGTCCCACCGGGCGGGAGGTTCCGCCCGGCCAGGCTTGTCCTGCAGGAACCGGGCCGGGCTGGCCGGGTGTCCTGAGCCCCCACCGCGCCCCCGTGGCCCCCAGGGACCTCGTGGGGGGGGAGTGGGGGCGGGGAGGGCAGGAGGGGGCTCAGGCTGAGTCCCCCTCCTGCCCCGTGATCTGTCCCCTGGGCCCCTGGGTGGCCTGGGCAGCCCCCGCCTCGGGATCCCGGTCGCTTTCCCAGGCGTCGTGGGCCGCGGCCAACTGAGTCACCTCTGTTTCCTCGCTGCTGGATGGGGCTGTGTGGGGAATTAGAGAGGGACGGGTGTGGGGAAAGAAGGTGGGCCCTGGGCGTGGCCAGGGCACAGGGGGTTCTCAAGGGGCGGGGTCAGGCCCTGGGCCTCTGGGGGGCCGAGGACTGGGGATCTGTGCGGGGTGGGAAGGACAGCTCGGTGTCCCCGGGACTCGCGGAATGACAGTGCTCCAGGAAGGGTCAGCCCGGGGTTGGGCACATCCAGGTGCTGGGGATAGCCTGAGGGGGACTTTCCAGAGCCGAGGTGCCTGGCCGAGATGGGATCAGCATCCTTAGTACAAGCAAGACAGAAGTGAGGGGCCTAAGGAGCTAGCCAGATTGAAGGTTTTTTATTTTGAGACAGAGTCTCACTGAGTTGTCCAAGTTGCCCCCGAAGTTGGGATCCTCCTGCCTCAGCCTCTTGAGTGCTGAGGTCTCAAGCTTGTGCACCATCGTAACTGAGGGAGAAAGGTGGAGAGAGCCAGAGGCGGACACGGGGTCGGAAGTAGGGGATGGAGCTTAGGAGCCGAGTAGCATCAGGGGACAGGCGGCTGGACACATCTGGTGGCTGGAAGATGACGTGCTCTCTGGTGGCTGTGCCTTCCAGATGCCAGGCCCTTGCTGACAGCAGTTGCCGTGACTAAGAATGACTAATGCCTACTCTGAGCGTGTGCCAAGGCTCTCTAAGCACAGACAGGCATCGAGCGCCATGTTCTGTCTGCTCCACCAGCTCCTCACTCCCTCACCAATCCACCTATTTCCCGGATCTGTTCCCAGCGCAGGGCTGGGCACTGAACAAGGGAGACAAAATCGCCTCACCCACATCTGGGTCAAAAGAGAACTGGAGGAGCATATGGACAAGAAGACAGCTAACGCCTGTGTGGTACAACATAAAGTGCGATCCAAAAATACAGTGAGTGTTCAATTTTTAAAAATTGTTGCAATGAAAGATGCATTGCCACGCATCCCCGCAACAGCCTGTCCTCACTCGTCCCATTGTCCTCGCCACTTCCTGCAGCAGCTCTGGAGCCCTCTTTCCTCAGTGTCTTTAGTTGTGCTGTCCCAGCTGCCTCCCTGTCCTAATCAATTCAAAAGGACCTTTATGGTCATTTTGACTTTGGGGAGGAGCCCGGAGTCACACAGTGCCAACCTGGTGAATAAGGAGGACGAGGGCAGCGTCGTGTTTTTATGAGCTGCCTTTCCGTGGGATGGAGCTCGGCAGCAGCAGTGCCCATGTTTTTTTTTTTTTTTGTACTGGGGATCGAACTCGGGTCCTTGCGCTTGTGCCGCAGGCGGTGAAACCACTGAGCTAAATCCCCGGCCCTAGTGCCCATATTTTTTAACACAGCTCATAAAGACACTCAGGAAAGGGGACTCCAGAGCTGCTTCCGAAAGTGGCGAGGACCGTGGGATGAGTGTGTTTGAAGTGAGGGGGAGGATGGTGAGGAGGACTCATGGAAAGGTGTCCTTTACCGCAATACTTATTTATTTATCTATTTATTTATTTATTTGGGATAGAACTTGGAACCTTGCGCTTGCAAAGCAGGCGGCGGCACCACTGAGCTACATCCCCGGCCCAATACATTTTAAAATTTACACATGTACCCGTACGTTTTGGTCAACCTCGTCCACAGCGTGTCAGATGGTGGGAATGTTAGCGGGGAAATTAGACAGGATGATTGGGGGGCAGCATGTGGGGGACACAGTTTTGAGGGTACCCTGAGGAGATCTCACCAAGGAGCTAACATCTGGGTCTGAATCAAAACTGGCTCCACGGCCTCTTAGCCGAGAATGCTTTTTACAGAACATTTGTAATCAATTTCACCACAGAGAAGACTAACTTTGATATTATCTCCTGAAAGAATTCCACTTTTCTCCTTAGTAGACCTGTATTAAAAAAATAGTAGCTCTTATTATATTTTTAATTTCATAAGTAAAAGTTTTGTGGAAATTTACTTTCTCATTATGTAAGTACTTGTAAGTACTTGTGATAAGTCTTCATCTTATCTCTTGGCCCACAAAATCTAAAATATTTACTATTGGGCCTTTTACATGAAAAGTTTACAGATTCTGGTTCAGATCCAGAAGGGGAAGAAATGAATAGTGTGGATAGTTGGGGCCATGGTGGCAGCAGACAGGGCAAAGGCCCTGGGGCAGGATGCAGTGAGGCCCATGGAGGCCCAGCATGACTGCACCTTTGTGAGCAAGTGAGGAACGCTGAGAAAGTGGCAGAACCCGCCAGATGGCCCAAGGTCTTGTGCTGATTGCTGAGTATTTTTAAAAGTGTGCATGGTTGGGGGCTGGGGATTTAGCTTAGTGGTTCAGCCGCCTGCTGTGCAAGCGCAAGGACCTGAGTTCAATTCCCGGTACCAAAAAAAAAAAAAAGTATGCATGGTTATCATTAGTGGGCTATCTTACTTCTATTTCATTTTCTAGTTTGTAATTGGCTGGGCAGTAAGTTATTGGTTTTGTATGCTGATCCCCCCCACACCCCCGCTCTCTTACTTTATTATAGTTTTTTTTTTTTTCCTGGTTGTTTTGTTTTGTTTTTCTGAGACAGGGTCTTGCTGTGTAGTCCAGGTTGGTCTCAAACTCACATCAATCCTCCTGCCTCAGCCTCCGGAGTGCTGGGGTTATAGGTATGTGCCACTACACTCATTTTAAATATTTTAAAATACATTTATTTATTTATTTTGGTACTGTGGATCGAACTCAGGACCTTATGCTTGCAAGGCAGGCATGGTGCCACTGAGCTAAATCCCTGGCCCTCCTCTTGTATTTATTAAGGTCTTTAATTCAGAGACTCCAACTAGTCTTAGCTGACATATGTCTTCTATATCTATTAGCTTCATCCCAGTTAAATTCTTCTTTTTTCCTTCCAACTAAATATACTGAGATTATCAAAGACTTCTTTTTAAGTTGGAAATTTTATTTTAAGAGTATATTTTGCTCTTCGCAGTTTTTATTTTGTGACGATTTCTTGGTCTTCAATTTTATTTCTTTAAGCTTGGAACTTTCTATTTATTTTTTTACCATCTCATCTTTGCATCTTCTATTATTTAATGAATATGTTCTTTTCCCCTCTCTGGTACTGAGGATTGAACCTAGGGCCTTCACACTGAGCTTCATCTCTAGCCTCTTTTTATTTTGAGAAAGTGTCTCTCTAATGGCTAAGTTACCCAGACTGGACTTGAACTTGTGACCCTCCAGCCCCAGCCTCCCAGGTGCGGGTTTATAGGTGTGTACCACCATGCCCAGCTAATATATTGCTAGTAAGTGCAGGTAGGGTGTTACCTTCTGTTTTGGGGTTATCCTTTCTTCTAAATTAGATATTTTCTGTCTTTCTGTGCTGCTTATGATTGTTTTCTATGGTTTTTGGGCATCATTTCCATTCCGTTTTCTTGTATTTTACTTATATTTTGGTCTGAATTTTCTATTTGGTTTCTTTTCTATTTTTGGCTTTTTTCCATCCCATCTGAGAACTGTTTGTTGTATCCTCCACAGTTGTGGTTTGAATACTAGGCATTTTGTATTTTAAAAAAATAGCTTTATTGAGATATAACTCACATACCATACAATTCACTTATTTTAAGTGTACATTCCAATGGTTTTTGTATGTTCACAGGGTTGTGCAACTATTGCCACAATCAGTTTTAGCACATTCTCATCACCCAAAAAAGAAACTCTGTAACTTTTAGCTGTCATTTCCAATTTTTCTCCCTCCCTCCCTCCCCCACTCTCTGTCTCCTCTGCCTCCTGCCACTTGGCCTCAGGGAATCATCGATCTACTTTCTGTCTCTGTGTGGATTTACCTATTCTGTACTTTCTCTCCCCTCCTGTATTAACCAGCTTTTCATCACTGTGACAAAATTCCTGAGATAAACAACTTAAAGGAGGGAAAGTTTATTCTGGCTCACGGTTACAGGGGTTTCAGTCAGTGGTGCCACCATTGCTGCAGGCGTGTGGCCAGGCAGAAACGTCGTGGCAGAAGGGTGTGGTGGGGAAGAGCTGCTCACCTCATGGTGGCCAGGAAGCAGAGAGAGGAAAGAGCCAGACAGGAAGGGAGGGATCAGATATAGTTCCCAAGGCCATGTCCCATGATTTCTTGCCCTACCTCCTGTTTCTGTCACCTCCCCATGATGCCATCAAAGTGTGATCTCATCCATGATCTCCTGTCATGGATTTAGCTCTTGTGATCCAATCACTTTCCCAAAGCCCACCCTGAACATTGCTGCATTGGGATCTAAGTTTTCAATACACTGAGCCTTTTGGGGGACATTTTATACTGAGTCATTTTTTTTTGTACTGGGGATTGAACTCAGGACCTTCTGCTTGCCAGGCCAGCGCTGTGCCACTGAGCTACATCCCCAGTCCCTTGGGGGCATTTTAGATCCAAGCCATGATGCCCACTATCTAACCATGATTGTATATATATCTTTTGACCAACATCTCCCCTCCACTTCCTCCCCAGCTGCCCAAGCCTGTGGTAACTGCCATTCTGTTGTCCTATGAGAGTGAGATAATGCCACATTTGTTTTTCTTTTCTTTTCTTTTGTGCGTGTGCGTGCGTGTGTGTGCGTGCGTGTGTGTGTGTGTGTGTGTGTGTGTGTGGTGGTTGGGGATTGAATCCAGGACCTTGCATATGCTAATCATGTTCTCTGCCACTGAGCTATATATCCCCAGTCCCCATAGGTGGCTTAAAAATTTTTTATTTTATTTTTTCATTAATAGTTGTTTGCAGTACATAATGTTTACTTTCCTCGTCGAAAGTTGGTAGATGCACATAACACATCTTAATTCCTTTTCTCATCCCCTTTTCCTTCCTTCCTTTACCTCTTCCTCTATCTCATGGTTTTTTGAGACAGGGTCTCCTTTTGTAGTTCAGGCTGGCCCTGAACTCCCTATGTAGCCCAGGTTGGCCTCAAACTCCCAGCAATCCTCCTGCCTCAGCCTCCTGGGTGCTGGATGACAGGTGTGCTCCCCCGGGCACTCACGGCTCCCTGTATCTCTTGAGTCACTTCCCATTTGACAAAGGCCCATCTCCCTGCTGCCTTTTATCTGTCTTTTGTTCTGCTCTTTATTTATAATTTGAGTCCCCATATAAGAGAAGCTACGTGATATCTGAGCTTATGTGCCTGATGTATTTCACTTACCATACTGTTCTGCAGCTTCATCCATATTGTTGTAAATAGGAGGATTTCATCCTTCTGATGGCTGAGACAGGGTCTCACCAGGTAGTTCAGGCTGACCTTGAACTCACTCTGTAGCCCAGGTTGGCCTTCAACTCACAGCAATCCTCCTGCCTCAGCCTCCCAAGTGCTAGGCTTACAGGCGCGTGCTACCACGCCTGGCTTTCATATTAAATACTGTGTGTACACACACATATACATACACGATACATGGATTGTGTGTGTATAGACCACACTCCTGTAGCCATTTATCCATGGCTGTGGACCTAGGTTGAGCCATTTTCTTGCCTCATGTGAGTAATCAAACAGTAAATGTGGGTGTGAAGATATCTTTTGACACGTGGATTTCCTTTCCTCTGGGTATATACTCAGCAGAGAGTTTGCTGGGTTACATCGTAGCTTTTAAGGTTTCTGGGTTCCTTCCATACTGCTTTCCATCATGGCGGCGCTCGTGGACGTTCCTAGCAGCACTAGTCAGGGCTCCCTTCCCTTCTCATCCTCCCCACACTGGCCGTCTCCTGTCTTGCTGACAGCAGCCATCCCAGCAGATGAGTGATGGTCTCAGTGGGCTTCATTTCCATCTCCCTGGTGATTAGCGATGCTGGATGTTTTGCATACACCTGACAGCCACGTGCGTGTCTTCCTGCGAGAAATTCCTACTTAGGCCTTTTGCCGTTTCAGAATAGCGTTGTTTTCTTCCTATTGAGTCATTTGAGGGCCTCGCCTATTTTGGGTAGCATCCCTTTATCAGAGGCATGGCCTGCACACATTTTCTTTCCTTCTGTGGTCTGTTTCTTCCCTCTCTTGACTGCTTCCTTTGTGATGAAGAAGCTTTTTCGTTTGATGTAATTCCATCTGCCTGCTTTTGCTATTATAGCCTGTGCTTTGGGGTTAGGTCCAAATCATCGCCCAGACAAGCGCTGTGGAGCTTTACCCCTGTGTTTTCTTCTACTAGTTTTATAGTTTTACATTAAGACTTTAATGTAGTTTGAATTAATTTTTTGATAAGGTGAGAGATAAGAGTCTAATTTCACTCATCTGCATGTTGCTATCCGGTTTTCTCAACCTTATTGATTGACTGACTGATTTTTTGAGGCAGGGTCTCCCCATGTAGTTCAGCCTGGCCTAGAGCTCACTGTGCAGCCCAGGCTGCCTGAACTCATGGCAGTCCTCCTGCCTCAGCCTCCCAAGTGCTGGGACTATAGGTGTGTGCCACCACACCTGACTATAACCCCATTTATTGAAGAGACTGATCTTTCCATATGATGTGCTGTTACAGCTTCTGTCTAGAGGTCCCCCAAACTCTCATGTGGGGATAGGGGGGCTTTTCAGAGGTGGCTGGATCTAGAGTATGTGATGCTGGGGTTGAGGGTGTGTGATCACTACATCAGCCCGCTGATTGGTTTGGGTAGTTCTGGGTGGGATTAAGGGTGCCCAGCCTGGGGGTGAGTGCTACCTGCCCTAAGGTTGTGTGGCCTGGATAAAATATAAGGACAGAAAGGAGGCCCCTGCTTGTCGCTTGTAGTTTGTTGCTTGCTGCCTTCTGCCTGTGCTGCCCTACCCTTCATGGATGGTTTCTCCTCTGCCAGGACCCTCTCCATGCCACCCTGCCTTGGAGCCAGCTGACTATGGACTAAGACCTTTGTAAAGCATAAACTAAATAAACCTTCCCCTCTTTAACTTTGGGTGTCGCATATTTTGTCTCAGCAATGAGAAAAGACACATGTTCTTGACACTTTTGTTGAAAACCCGTTGGCTATATATGTGTGGATTTATTTCCAGGTTCTCTTTTCTCTTCCATTAGCCTGTTTGTGTGTTTTAAGCCAGTATCATACTTAATGCTTGTGTGTGTGTGTGTGTATGTGTGTGTGTGTGTTGGGAATAAACTCAGGATCTCACAACGTACTAGGCTCTACCACTGAGCTACATCCTCAGCCTTTAAAAACAAATTGTTTTTTGGTACCTGGGATCCAATTCAGGACCTTGCGCTTGTGAGGCAGGTGACGGCACCACTGAGCTAAATCCCCAGCCCTCCCAAATTTTTTTGGGACAGGGTCTCACTAAATTGCCCAGGATGGCCTCAAACTTGCAATCCTCCTATGTCAGCCGCCAAGTAGCTGAGATTACAAAGTGTAATCACGCTGTTTCAGTTATCACAGATGTGTAGTTTGGTTTCACATCAGACTGTATGATGCCTCCAGCTTTGCTCTTTTTGCTCAAGATTCCTTTGGCTATTCAGTGTCTTTTATGATTTCATACACATTCTATGTTTTTTTTTCCTATTTCTAGGCAGGCAGCGGAACCACTGAGCTACATCCCCGGCTTTTTCCTATTTCTATAAAGAATGTCATCAGGATTTTGGTAGGGATTGCATTGAATCTGTCTGTATTTGCTTTGGGTAGTGTGGACATTTTAACAGCATTTATTCTTCTATTCCATGAACTTGGGCTATATTTTCATTTATTTGTACCTTCTAACAGTTTTCAGTAGAGAGATACCTCTCTTTGGTTAAATTTGCTCCTAGGTATTTTATTGTATTGGTAATTATTGTGAGTGGGAATGGTGTGTGTGTGTGTGTGTGTTTTGAGACAGTGTCTTGCTATGTGGTCCAGGCTGGCCTCGAACTTGTGATTTTCCTGCCTCAGCTTCCCAAGTACTATGATTGCAGGCATGTACTACCATGCTCAACTTTGTTTTGTTTTCTATGAAATGGGGTCTTGCTATGTTGCCTAGGCTGCTCCCAAATTCTTGGGCTCAAGCGATCCTCCTGCCTCAGCCTCCCAATTAGCTGGGACTGTGAGCACACACCACCACACCTGGCTAAATGGGATATTAACCCAATCAGCTATGCCCACTGTGCCCCAGTGGGTCAGGGCACAGGTGTTTGTGATTCAGTGCAGCCTTCCCAGGGGCAGGAAGCTGGCCCGGTTTGCACACCAAGGAGCCCTGCTCTGATGGCTCAGGGTGGTTGTCCCTGCTGTGTCCATGCTCCCAGGGGGACAGGGCACCAGCCACGTGGGCTCAGAGGCCAGGGACACAACTGTCTCCGGGCTCTGAGATGCAGGGTTGGGACACTGCAGCGACAGCGTGAGTGTGGGGTGGGGTGGCTCTCCCTTCCGTGGGTGTGGGGGATGCATGGCCCGTTGGCCTCTGGCAGAAGGGGTTCTCACAGTGGCTCTGGCTTCAAGAGGGCTGCATGCAGTGGCAGCAGGCTCACTGCAGTGAGGCAGGCAGAAGTGTGTGGTCTGTAGAAATGCTGCTCTGTCGTTGCAGATTGCTCCTGATCCGGGCCCAGGGCCTGTGAGGATGGCAGGGTTACCTGGGAGCAAAGACTTCAAGGGTCCACAGGCACAGGGGTTGCCTGGAGCTTTTGATTGCTCTTTTCCCCCAGGGACAAGTCCCTCTGGGTCTGAGCCAGTCTCAATTAGGGGAACAAGGGTGGCAGAGGTGAGGGGTGCTGCTCCTTTCCCCACACAGCCCTGCTGAATTTCTGTTTTCCGTGGGCTGCATCTACTCTCTCTGTACTCCAGGGCACTCCTGTGGACTCTAAATAGTCATTTATTCCTTTGGTTCTATTTCCTTCCTTTCTTCCTCTGTCCTCCCTCCCTCCCTCTCTCTTCTCTTTCTTTTCTTTCTTGTTACTTTTCTCTTGGTGCTGAGACAAAATGACCCGACACCCTAAGTTAAAGAGGAAAAGGTTTATTTAGCTCACAGTTTGTAGAGATTTCAGTCCAAGTCAGGGTGGCCTGGCAGAGGGCATCACAGAGGAGAAACAGTTCATGGTGGGCAGAAGGCAGCAAAGCAACAAGGGACCACCACAGCTCTTTCTGTCCCCTCTGTCTTATCCAGGCTCCTTAGTGTGGGTAGCACTCACACCCTTAATCCTAGTGCCCTGGATCATTGTATGGTGCCCATCGCTCCATGAATCATTTCCAACATCACACACTCTAGACCCGGCCACCTCTGAAAAAGCCCCACCTATGACTGCATGAGGCTTTGGGGGGCATCTAGACACCTTCCTTTCCTTTTTGTTTCTTTCTGTTGCCCAGCCTGGTCTCAAACTCATGAACTCATGTGATCTTCCTTTCTCAGCCTCCCAAGTAGCAGGAACTATAGGCATGTGCCACCATATGCAGCTTATTGATTTTCACTAACCCTCTTAGTGGGTATGAGGTATTGTCTTATTGTGGTTTTCATTTGTCTTTTCCTAATAACTAGTAATGTAGAACATCTCTTCATGTGTTTATTGGTCATTTATGTATCTTCTTTGAAGAAGCATCTATTCAATTTCTTTGCACATTTTTTAAATTAGGTGGGTTTTTTTTTTTGAGTGGTAGGAGTTCTTTATATATTCCAGATATTAATCTCTTGTCAGGTACTTTATATGATTTCCAAATATTTTTCCCATTCTGTCGGTTAACTTCTCACTCTTCTTCTTTTTTTTTTTTTGTACCAGGGCCTGAACTTGGTACCTTGCATTTGCGAGGCAGGAACCAGAACCACTGAGCTAAATCCCTGGCCCCTCACTCTCTTGTATACTTTTTCATCTGAATAATCAGTTTTCTCAGTACTATGTTTTGACATGACTGTCTTTTCCTCATTGAATGTTTTTACACTCATGTTGAAAACCATTTGCTGTATGTAGGAAGGTTTGTTTCTGGGCTTTCAATCCTATTTCATTGATCTGTGTATCCACTTTTATGCCAATACCACACATTTTTGGTTAATGTAGCTTTGCAATATGTTTGGAAATTGGAAAGTATGAGCATTCCAACTTTGTTCACTTTTTCAAGATTGTTTTAGCCAATGTGGGGCACTTGAGATTCCACACACATTTTTTAGAGTGAGTTTTTCTATTTTTTCAAAAGAAGTCATTGAAATTTTGGTAGCAATTGCTTGGAATCTGTAGATGGCTTTGGATATCATTGTTGTTTTAACACTATTAATCCATGAACATGAGGCATATTTCCATTTACTTAAATCTTCTTTAATTTCTTGAAACAATATCGTATAGTTTGCTTTATAACATTGGTTAAATTTATATCAATTTATTTTAACTCCTTTTGGTGCTATTATAACTGGATTATGCTCTTAAAATTTTTTGATTATTTGGTGTTGCTATATAGAAATACAATCTATTTTTGTTAATTTTATATTCTACAACTTTTCTGGATTTATGTTTTTTTGTACCGGAGATCAAACTCTGGACCTTGCACTTGTGAGGCAGGCGCTGGGACCACTGAGCTAAATACCCAGCTTCTGGATTTGCTTTTTAGCTTTCACAGTTTTTTTTTGTATGGAATCTTTAGAGTTTTCTACATATAAGATCATGTCATCCACAAACAGATAATTTTGCTTCTTTCTTTGTAAATTTGAATGTCTTTGCTTTTTCTTGTCTAATTGCTCTGGCTAGAACTTCTAGTCTTGTCTTGAGGAGAAATGGTGAAATGAGCTTTCTTCTCCTCTTCCTGATGTCAGGGAAAAAGTTTCAGTCTTTCACCATTAAGTGCAATGTTTACCTTGGTTTTTCATTTATGGCCTTTCCATTGTTGAGGAAGTGTTTCCTAGTCCTAGTTTATTGAAAGTTTTTTTATATGAAAAGGTGTTAAATTCTGTCAAAAGCTTTTCCACATCAGTTGATACTATTGTTTCCGCCTTCATTATGTTAACACTGCATATTGCATAAGTTGATTTTCATGTTGAATTGTCCTCACATTTTGAAAATAAATCTCATGGAGTCATTATAAATAACTCTCTAAATCCTGTTTAATTGTATTTGCTTGTATTTTATTGAGGGCTTTTACATTAATATTCATGAGACATGCATATATAATTTTTATTATAGTATCATTGTTGATTTTAGTAATCGAGTAGTACTGGACTGGCCTTATGGGTTGAGTGAGGAAGTGTTACCTCCTCTTCAATTGTTTGGGAGAGATTGAGAACTGGTGAAAATCCTTCTTGAAATGTTTGATAGCATTTACCAGTGAAGGCATCTGGCTCAGAGTTTTACTTCGTTGAGTTTTTGTTTACTGATTCAATCTTCCTACTACTTATAGGTCGATTCAGAGTTCATATTTCTAGAAGAATCTTTTTTGTTGTTGTTGTTCTGGGAATCAAACTCAGGCCCTTGTGTTTGCCAGGCAGGTGCTGCACCACTGAGCTATATTCCCAGTCCTAGAAGATTCAGTTTTGGTAGATTATATGTTTTTAGGAATTTGGTCCATTTCATCTTGGTTACCTGTCTCATTGGTGTCTAGTTGCTCATTATGTTTTCTTTTAATCCCTTTTATTTCTGTGAAACTGGTAGTAATGTCTCTGCTTTCATCATCTTCATTTCTGAAAGTAGCTTTGCTGGATTTAACATTTTGGCTGGGGCCCGGGATTTAGCTCAGTGGTTCTGCTGCCTGCCTTGCAAGTGCAAGGTCACGAGTTTGATCCCCAGTAACCACCCCCCCAAAACACACACACACACACACACACACAACAAAAAACATTTTGGCTGGACAGTTTTTCTTTCAGCATCTTAAATAAGTTGCTCCGTTGCCTTCTGGTTCAACATTTTTTCCCCCATAAAAATCTTAGATGTTAATTTTATTATTCTGGTTTCTTGTATGTGTTGAGTCATTTTTCTCTTGCTGCCTTCATTTTTTTCCTTTGTATTGCAACATTTTGACTATGAAGTGTGGGGCAGATTTCTTTGAGTTTATCCTACTTGGAATTCACTGAGTTTGTTGGAGGTATAATATTGTAAAAAAACCCAAATCAAATGTAGGAAGTTTTCATCTATTATTTCTTGATATATTTTTCTGTCTCTTTCCCTTTACTTTAGGGTGCTCCCACCATAAAGATGTTTGTATGCTTAATGGGGTTCCACATTTCTCTGTGGCTCTGTTCATTTTTCTACATTCTACTTTTATTTTTTGTTTATTCAGATTACAAAAGTCTTTCACGAACTCACTTCAAATTTACTGATCCAACTCAACTCTGTTGAGGCTGTCTCATGAATTTCTCATTTCAGTTTTTATGCATATGTTTGGTTTTATTTTCTCTTTTTAAATTAAAATTTTTTTTAACTGGGCATGGTGGTGCATGCCTATAATCTCAGGGCTCTGGTTATTTTGGTTTTTGTTTTTGTATGAGGGATCTAACCCAGGTCCTTGTGCTTGCACAGCAGGCAGCAAAACCACTGAGCTAAATCCCTGGGGATCTCAGGACTCTGTTTGGTTGAGGCAGGGGAATTACAAATTCAAGCCCAGCCTGGGTGGCTCAGTGCCTGAGAGAGATCCTGCCTCTAAACAAATGAATGAAAGAATGAATGAAGGAATGAAGGCTGGGGAGAGAGCTCAGTGTGAAAGTCTTGGGTTCAATCTTCAGCACTGCCAAAATTTTTCTTTATTTGATGAGTCACTGATATGATACCTTCCTTTAATCATGTAAACATGCTGTTTTTTAGTTCTTTTAACATTTATAAAATACCTTTTTTGAAGTCTTTGTCTTCTATGTCTTAACATACAGGGCTCCTCAAAGACAGTTTCTATTACCAGCGGCTCTGCCCCGTGAATTAGTCAAACTCTGCTGTTTCTCTGCAAATTATAATTTTTTCCATTGAAAAGAGGCATCTCAGATAATATGTGGTAGCAAATCCAGATACTGGCTCCTAGCTTCTTCACTTCCGCATCGTGCTGTTGTTTGCTGGTTTGGTCAGTTGTTTATTTGTGGGGCGATCTGGGTGAGATGTTTTGTGAAGTCTACTGTCCTTTCATGTTCCAGCCTTTGTCCCTGCTCAGATTACCCCGTGCTTACTTTTCTGTATTTTAGCCTGGAAGTCTGGAGTCCATTCCTGGATGAGCCTCAGCTGCTCGCTGTTGGATGGTTGTGTGACAGCCTCCTTAGTTTCATTTTCACTATTTACTGCTGGATGTCTGTGTAGCTTGGAAACTGCCTTCACAGTTTTGGCAATTTTTTCCAGTTATATTTTTATTGATATATGTTTATAATGCATAATATTTCTATTTATTTTGGGGAATTGGGACATACACATATCATATCTCTATCATTTTCAATCTCCCCTTCCCTTTCCTTGATCCCCTTTCCTGTCTCCCTGTTTCCCACCTTTTCTTCTTTATTTTACTCTTTATTTATATTTTGGGTTTATCATATAAAAGAAACTATGTATGTTTAACTTTTTGTGTCTGACTTATTTCACTTGACATTATGGGCTTAAGATCCATCAATTTCCTGCAAATGACATGATTTCATTTTTCTTTATGGCTGAATAAAATTCCACTGTGTATATTTACCACATTTTCTTTACTCATTCGTCTGTTGATGGCCATCTAAGCTGTTTCTAGAGCTCAGCTATTGTGAATCGTGCTGCTATAAACATACACATGCATGGATTACTATGGTATGATGACTTTAACTCTTCCAGGAATATACCCAAGAGAGATATCGCTAATCAAATAGAATTTCCATCTTTGGTTTTTGAAGGAATCTCCATTCTGATTTTCATGGTGGTTGGACTAATTTACGTTTCCACTCACAGTGTAGGAGGGCTCCTTTTGGCCCATATTCTTGCCAGGATTTGTTGTTTTTTGTGTTCTTGGGGATAGCCATTCCCTTGGGTAAGATGGAATCTCAAAGGTGTCTTCCTTTGGATTTCCCTCATGGCCAGAGATGAGGAACATTTTTTAATATACTTTTTTGCCATTCAACTTCCTCATTGGAGAAGTATTTACTTAGTTCATTTGCCCATTTTTGATTGGGTCATTTGTTTTGAGGGGGGCTAATTTTTTGAGTTCTCTATATATTCTAGATATTAATCTTCTATTAGAAGAGTAGCTGGCAAAAAAAATTTCCCATTCTGTAAATTGTCTCTCCACTCTATTGATTGTTTCCTTTTCGGTGCAGAAGCTTTTTAATTTGATATAATCCCATTTGTTGTTTCTTGGATTATCTCTTTTGCTTCTGGAGTTCTGTTTAGGAAGTCCTTGCATGTGCAGATGCTGTGGATTAAAGTGTTTCTCTTGTGTTATCTTCCAGCAGTTTCAAAGTTTCTGTTTTTATATCTAGGTCTTTGGTCCACTTTGATTTGATTTTAGTACCAGGTGAGAGATACACGTCTAGTTTTATTCTCCATGTGGATAACCAGTTTTCTCAGCACCATTTGTTAAAGAGGCTGTCTTTTCTCCAGCCTGTTTTTGGCCCCTTTGCCAAAGGTCAGATGGCTGAAGGTGCATGGGGTTGTGTGTATGTCTTCTATTCTATTCCTTTGGTTTATGTGTCTATTTTTGTGTCAGTACTATGGTGTTTTTAATTATTGTAGCTTCTCAATATAATTTGAAATCTAGGATTGTGATGCTTCCCATTTTGCTCTTTTTGCTCTGGCTATCTGGATCTCTTCTAGTTCCATAGAAATTTTAGAATATTTTTTCTAGTTCTGTAAAGAATATTGTTGGTATTTTAATAGGAATTATGTTAAACCTATATATTGCTTTTGGTAATATGGCCACTTTAACAATGTTGATTCTGCCTATCCAGGAGCAGAGGAAACCTTCCTATTTTCTTTTCTTTCTTTTTTTTTCTTTTTCTTTTTCTGGTACCTGGGATCGAACTCAGGACCTTGTGCTTGTAAGGGAGGCATGGTGCCACTGAGCTACATCCCTGGGCCTTCCCATTTTCTAATGTTCGCTTGAATTTCTACAGCACGGTAGTTTACATGATGGAGGACTTTCATCTCGTTGGCTAGGTGATTTCTAGGTATTTAATTCTCTTTGAGGTTACAGTGAATGAGATTATTTTCCTGATTTCTTACTTTGTGAGTTCATTATTGGTGTAGAGGAATGCTATTGAGTTTTGTGTGTTGATTTTTCCATCCTACCACTTTGCTGAATTTGTTTATTAGCTTTAAGAGACTTCTGGTGGTCGGGCCAGGGATTTAGCTCAGTGGTTCTGCCACCTGCTGCGCAAGCGCAAGGACCCAAGTTTTATCCCCGGTACCAAAAAAAAAAACAGAGAGACTTCTGGTGGCATTTTGGGGTTTCCTATGTAAAGGGTTATATCATCTGCCAATGGAGATAGTTTGATTTCTTCCTCTCTTGTTTGTATTCCTTTTTAGTTCTTTCTCTTACCTGATTCTTCTGGCCAAAGTTTTGAGTACTATAATGAAGAGGAGTGGTGAGAGTGGACAACTTGTTTTGTTCCTGATTTTAGAGGGAATGCCTTCAGGTTTTTCCCATTTAGTATGGTGTTCGGTATGAGTTTGTCATCAGTTGGTTTTATCTGTTTTCTATACCTATTTTCATCGAGGTTTTTAATCATGAATGGATGTTGGATTTTGTCAAAGGCTTTTTCTATACCTTTTGAGATGACTATGTAATTTTATCCTTAATTCTATTTGTATGGTGCATTATACATAAATTACATTTATTGATTCTTTTTGTTGGCTTCTTTGAGACAGAGTCTTGTTATGTAGTCCAGGCTGTCCTGGAACTCACAATGTAGCCCAGGCTGGCCTCAAATTCACTATGATCCTCCTGGCTCAGCCTCCCAAGTGCTGGATTACAAGTGTGCACCACCATACCTGCCTCTACATTTATTGATTTACATATCTTGTATCATCCTTGCATCCCTGGGATGAAACCAACTTGGTCTTGATGCATGACCTTTTTAATGATTTGTCAAGTTCTGAAGAATTTTGAAAGTTCTGAAAATTGGAGAATTTTGCATCTATGTTCATCAAGGATATTGGCCTGTAGTTTTCTTTTGTGTGTTTGGGTTTTAGTCCACTTTTGGTATTAGGGTAAAGCTGGCTTTGTAGAGTGAGTCTGGCAATGTTCCTTTCCATTCAGTTTCATAGAAGACTTTGAGGAATATTGGCATTAGGTCTTCTCCAAAGAGCTGTTAAAATTCAGCAGTGAATCCTTGGAGTTGGTAGAGTTTTTGTTAGTGCATCAGTTTCATTGCCTGTTAGTGGTCTGTTCAGGGTTTTTATATCTTCTTGGTTCCATTTTGGCAGGCCACATGTGCCTAGGAATTTAGCCATTTCTTTCAGATTGTCTAATTTATTAGAATATAAATTTTCCAAATAGTTTCTTATAATTCTCTAGATTCTAGACCATAATGGTATCAGTTATAATTTTACCCTTTTCATTTCAGATTACATGGCTATGGGACTTTTCTTTCTTTTGGTGAGTTTGGTTAAAAGTTTATTATTTTCAAAGAACCAACTTCGTGATTCATTGATCCTTTGTATTTTATTTAGTCTCAATTTCATTGATTTCTGCTCTGATCTTTGTAATTTCTTTCCTTTGATTAGTTTTGGGTTCTTGTTTTTCTAGGACCTTGAGATGCAAAATTAAGTTATTTAGCATAGGTGCTCACAGTATGAACTTCCTATTACAACTGGTTTCTTTTGGTGTGTCCCACAGATTCTGATATGTTGTACTTCCAGTGTCATTTCATTCTAAGAATTAAAAAATTTCTTCCTTGTTTTCTTCTATGATCTACTGGTCATTCAAAAGTGTATTATTCAGTATGCCTGTGTTTGTGTAGCTTCTGTTGGGTTTTTTAAACTACTGATTTCTAGTTTTATTCTATTGTGATGCAATAGGATGCAAGGGATTACTTTCTTTTGTATTTATCGAGACATGCACTATGGCCTAAAATATGGTCTGTTTTGGAGAAAGTCCTGTGCACAGCTGATAAGAATGCAGTCTGCTGTTGTTAGATGGAATACTCTATGATGTATGTTAAGCCCATTTGTTCTGTGATATAATTTAACTCTGATATTTCTTTGTTGATTTTTTCCTCTGGTTGCCTTGTCTATTTGTTAGAGTGGGATATCGCAGGTCCTCATTATGATTGTATTGGTATCTGTTTGTTCTTTTATATCAAGTAGTTTTTGTTTTACCAAATTAGGTGTTTTATTAGACATTCTGTGCATATGTATTTATAATTTTTATGTCTTCCTGGTAGATTGTACATTTTTACCAAAATTGTACATTTTACCTTCTTCGTCTCTACTGATCAGATTTGGTTTGAAGTCAATTTTAATCAAAATTAGAATAGCTACTCTTGCTTGCTGCTGGGCTCTGGATGCACGAAGTATCATTTTCTACCCTTTCACTTTCAGTCTGTGTGTTTCTTTGTGGATGAGGTGTGTCTCTTGCAGCCAATGTATATTTGTTTTTTGGGTTTTTTGAGGGTTTTTTTTGGTACCGGGGATCGAACTTGGGACCTTCACTTGTGAGGCAGGAGGCGGAACCACTGAGCTAAATCCCCAGTCCTATAATGAATAATTAAACCAATGGAAAATAAAAAGTAATTAGCACTGGAAAAATAATGCAATAACAGGCATCAGTAAATACTGTTCAATAATAACTCCTAATATAAATGGTTTTAATCCCCCAATCAAAAGACACAGGCAGGCAGATTGGATAAAAAAAAACAAAACCCAGGGCCAGGTATTTATCTCAGTGGTTCTGCCACCTGCCTCGCAAGCGCAAGGTCCCGAGTTCGATCCCCGGCACAAAAAAAAACAACCCAAATATACTCTTTAAAAGAAACCGAGTCTTTCTTTTGGGCCCTTGGGTGATATTGACCTCATTGTCTCTGTTTAGGATTTCCTCAAGTTTTTTCTCTTTTTTTGGGTGATTCTTTGTATTTTATTTCATTTATTAATTTTTATTAGTACATATTTGCCATCCATCCCATCATAGAGAATTTGTACCTATACATATCTCTCAAGTATTTTCTGCAATGCTGGTTTGGTGGTCACGAACATCTTTAGTTTGTCTTTGTTATGGAAGGTCTTTATTTCTCTGTTTTCTTTTTGTTTTTTTGTTTTTTTGGTACCAGGGATCAAACTCGGATCCTTGCGCTTGCGCAGCAGGCGGCGAAACCACTGAGCTAAATCCCCGGCCTCTTTATTTCTCTGTATATTTTGTTTTTTTTTTTTTTTTTTGAATGGACCCCAGGATTTAATGGAAAAACATTCTGTACAGAAAAGTTTCAGGCTTCTAACTTCACTGAATCCAAAACTAAACGTGCTTCTTTATATTCTTCAGCTTCTTCCAAATCTTTTTTACTTTCTAATATTTGCTGAAGATCAGTAAAAGCCACCTCTAACCTGCGCTGGCAATCTGGGATCATCGTCTGGGACTCTTGCAGGATCTCTGCCTGCTTTTTAATGGCATAATTTTTGCCATCTTCAGCTTTCATTTTTTAAAAATTTTTTATTTGTATATATATTTATTGGTACATTTTAGGTATAAAATACATTTACATGTATCATTGGGTGTTTGTACCAGAACGTGATGTATCTTAGTTTTTATTTTTTCTCCCATTACCTGTGCACCCTTCATCCCCTCCACCCTTCCCTATTTACACAGAGTTTGATTCCATTTTTTTTTCTTTCTCATAATTTTTCCTTTCCCTTCTTTCCTTTCCCCTACCCCTCCCACCATCCCCAAACCCTTGGGCCTTTTCTTATTTCAAATTATCAATTATTCATTTTAATCATTTTCATCCTTATTTACACTTTCATTTTCTCACACTAGAGAAACGATTCGGTATTTACACATGTGTGTCCTATTTATTTCACGTAAGAGGATGGCCTCAATATGCATCCATTAAGCTATAAATGTTTCTAGTTTCTCATTCTTTATGGCTGAGTAGTACTCCATTTTATAGAAAACCACATCTTCTTTGTCCAGTCTCCAGTCGATGGGCACTTGGGCTGTCTCCAAGCTTTAGCTGTTACGCACTGTGCCGCTATGAACATGGGCGCACATGTATCGCTGTGGTCGGATTCTATTAATTCTTTGGGGAAGATCCCCAGCCGGGGAATTTCAGCTTTCATTTTTTCAATCTTTCCTTCTTGTTGCTGTGCTTCTTTTTCGTACATCGCTTTTTCTTTGACCAATCGCTTCACTACGCCGGCCTTGATCTTGATCTGACTCAAGCGAGGATCGGCCATGGTTCTCTGTGCATTTTGAAGAATAATTTTGGATTGACAGTTATTTTCTTTCAGGGCTTGAAAGACTTCCCCCAAATCTTTGGGGTTGCCTTTGTAAGTTACTAGATGTTTTTCACAGCTAGTTTTAAGTATCTCTCTTTGTTCTGAGTATTTGGGAGTTTGAATATGATGTGTTGTGGAGAGATTCTTTTCTGATTGTGTCTGTTTGGGTTTCTAAATGCCTTATTTTCCTGGGTATAACAGTCATTACCTAGATTTGGAAAAATTTCTGCAATGATTTTAGTGAATACATTTTTATGCTATTAGATTCTAATTCTAACCCTTCCTCAATCCAAATAACACTTAGGTTTGTTGTTTTAGAGTCATCTAGGAGCTCCTGGATCATCTTCAGATTGTCTTTTGTTGTGTTTTGAGTATCACTGAGTAAATGATCTAATATATCAACCTTGTCCTCGAGTCCTGATAGTCTATATTCTGACTGATCATGCCTACTGTCAAAACTTTCAATTGAATTTTTTATTTCTGGGATTTCTGCCTGATCCCTTCTCATACCTCCTAATTCTTCACCTAAGTAGTCTTTCATACCCTACACTTCTTCCTTAATACATTCAACTGCTTGTTTCTTCTTTAAACTTGTTTGCAGTACTAGGGATCAAACTCAGGACCTTGTGCTTTCAAGGCAGGCGTGGTGCCACTGAGCTACATCCTCGGCCCTCTTCTTTAAACTTGTTGACTATCTTAGTGAATGCTTCATTCAGCTGCTTACTTATATCTTCTTTAAGTTGGTTGATCATCTTAGTATTTATTTCACTTAATTACTTGTCTTGTCTTAATCTTGTCAATCACTTGTACTGTTTGTGTCTGGAAATTCACATCAGGATTTATGAGACCTGTTTGGGGAAGTTATAAATTTTAGAAGAGGGATGGACAAAACCCTGAGCCAGGACTGTTTTTGACTGTCTCTCACCACCCTCGGTATTTGTCATTTCTGCCCTGGCTCAGTTGCCCCAGCCTCTCTCTGGGTCACAATAAGCTTATTACTCTGTGCTGCAGGGACACAACAAACCTGAGCTTGGGCTATCTGGGTCTGCAGTTGTGACATCTAGCTCTGCACTGGTTCTCTGTACTTCTCTCTGGCCCACAGAACCCACTATAAGTGGGACCCTCTTTGCACACATATACCAGTCTCCGTGTCCTTGTGTCCCAGTGGGAAAGCATCTTGGATCCACTTGCCCTGTGGTCAGTCCTGGCTATGACAAGCACTAAGCTAGCTTCCACCTCCAAGGGTTTTAACCTCTGGGGTATTTCCTATGTTTTCTTTTTTTTTGGTACCGGGGATCCAACTCGGAACCTTGAGCTTGAGAGGCAGGTGCCCAAACCACTGGGCTAAATCCCCGGCCCTATTTCCTATGTTTTACAAAACACAAGCTTCAAATTCTTCTAGCATTATGTTTTGCTTAGAGTGATGGCTGGAGAGTGTGTCTGTCCTGCTCTCAGCTACTGGGCTTCCCTTTATGCTTAGGCCTTGGAGAGAATGTTTATCCACGCTTTTACTTTTTCCTCCAGTGGTTACTTGTTCCTGGACACCTGCTAGCCTGCTAAAGAGTGGAGAAGTTAGGGTTTTGTTTGTTGTTCACCTTCACCCTTAGGCAGGTGTAGGCTTTCAAGGATGGGGCCTGCTCAGTAACCTTGCCTCTCTCCCAGCAAGAGCATCTTTAGAGGTCTGTTTCAGGACAGCTTCCTGCTCCTGCACCTTTTTGTTTTTTGTTTTTTTTTTTGGTACCGTGGATCGAACTCAGGACCTTGCGCTTGCGAGGCAGGTGCTGGAACCACTGAGCTAAATCCCTGGCCCAACTTGCTCCTTCCCCATGGGCAGAGGTTATTTTATGTTCTCTTCACTCAGCTACAATGGGCTTTGACCTGTGGCCTGAAAGTGACAGAGTTTTCTGCCCTTCCCTCCTCTGAGTTCTTTTTTTGGGGGGTGGGATGGGAAACAGAGTAGAAAGCCCAGGCCAGACTTCCCCAAGACTGCAAGGCTTTCTGTGGTCTCTTGACTTGCCTCTAATCTTCCTCATAAACAGCCCAGGAAAGTTTGGAGAGAAGGGCCTGCGAGGGGTTGCAAATTTACTTCAAGTCTGCAGCTCCTGAAAGTTTTGTGTCTTCCACTAGGCCACTGTCTGCCTTCACGTATGGAAGGTCAGCTGACTGCCACCGTGGACAATACAGAGGAAATGATGCTGTGGAGGGGCTGGTTATTTATTACTCAATGGAAGAGGTTTTAAAGTAGCAATCCTAAATTTTAGTTTCTTGGATTAAGAGCTTCTGTGATTTCTCAGCAATGGTTTCATACTCCTTGAAACAAAGGATGTAGTTGAAAATAAGGGTGGTGTACAAGGATTTTGATGTAGCTGAAAATAAGATGTAGTGTCTGATCTTTTGGGTGGTTGAATTTCAACATAAATCGAATTAACAGCTTCATCAGAATTGTTACTTAGAAGTTAGAGAATGGGTTGGGAAAGAGTGGAACCCTGAACATTTAGACGGAGCGCATCTGGATAGATTTGGGAGACCTTCACCCAGTCGTGTTGACCCCCCCCTTCCCAACAGATGCAGTGCCTCTTGTTTGATGAGGGTGTTCGTCTCTACTTCAGTGACACTGTCACAACTTCCTCTGAGGAGAGTACGTTATAAGGGCACGGCATTCTCTGTCTGTACCGTCACAGCCAGTCTGGATGTTGTCTCCTGGCTTCAGCGAACTCTTCAGCCTTCCATCGCAGAGCCTTCGGCCTCCTGATACTGACTCACACGGGACAATACAGTGAGCCCCAGGCCTCCGGCTGGATCCTTCAGATCTCCAGCACGCAGGCAGACTTTTCCCCTCTTCCACACCCGACTCTGTGGGCAGCCGCTGTAAGCCAATCTTGTAAATTTATATATATACAGTGGTACCTCAGTTCATGAAAGCTTTTGTTTGCAAACAATTTGGCTCACAAACAAAACTGTTTGGCAAAACTGTGTTTTTGTTTGCAAACCCTGCATCCGGTGACAAACATGACTGTGGCCATCTTTCCCACAGAAACACAAATTTAGCCATCTTTTCCAAAATTGTAGTGTTGTTGGGTAGTTCCTTTAAAAGTGGCTTGTCAATTAAAAGTATTCCAGATCCCTTTTTCCCTTGAGCAAAGAATTGCACGAGACAAGCCAAAAATGGTGTCAAAAGTTTATTTGAAAAATGAGGGGTGAAGAGGTAAGGGAAGAATTAGCTCTGTAGAGCCAACTTGGGCTGAATAAAAGCAAGGATAGTAGCAAAAGTAAAAGAGCACTTCTGCATCCAGAAGATGCAGAGGAGTCACAGTAGCGGGCTCCTTGTGGCATCTGGTCCCCTTTTATACCATGCACATCTCATGGGAGTCCTCAAAAAGTCTACTTACGGGGTCCTGAGAATCATCTGACCACCTTGTGATCTCGCAGTTGACAGGTCCCCCCCATTTGTCCAGCCAGCTTTGCTACGCCCCCTCCCATATCAGTAGAACAAATTAAGTACCACTATATTTGTATATCTTGCATTAAATTTGTTTCTCTAGTCAGCACTGACTGGTATAATATATAAGAAGGTACATATGAAATATGGCTGTTTTTAATATAACTCACAATTAGACAGGAGCAATGAACTATTATTAGGAATGTCTCTGAAGTACTTCTAGTCTTTAGAATAACAGAGCTTCTGAATAATTTCCTCCAACTAGCTTTTCATTTTGGTGTATAACTTGATGAACACAACGCATTTGAGCTGCCTTGTTTTTTTGTACTGAGGATTGAACTCAGGACCTTGTGCTTACAAGGCAGACGCAGATGGTGGCACCACTGAGCTAAATCCTGGCCCTGAGCTGTCTTTTAGCAATTTATTCTAACAACTGCATTTCACCCTCAATAAGGGTTAGAGTTATGGTCTCAGACAATTACAGTATATAAAGCACTTTAAAAAAAGTTTCCTTTCACTGAACTGAAGACTTTTTCCACTTATGTGCCTGTGGAAATTAATTTGAGCAAACATACATGTACCAGCGTACATAGGCATGCATGTACAAGTTCCGTTTACTATTAGGATAGAATCATAGGCTAACAGGACGGTCTGGAGAGCAGCCTGGTCTTCCTTAGCAACCCTCCTGTCCCTGGAGGAAGGGAGGTATAGTTTGCTGGGAGGAGAGGGCTGTGGGGAGTTTTATCTTCACCTGTAGACCCCAAAGTGCCGGTTAGCTCAACATTATCTCCCCTGGAGAAAGCTCAAGCAATAGTTTCTGTGCCTCTACTCTCCCTGAAAATAGACATACGCTTTCATTCCAGCATCTCTCTCCTTTCTGACTGCTGGAACTTTAATTCTGCAAAGAACTCTGCTTCATGGGCCCAGCTGTGAAAGCCATTTCCATGCACATGCGGCCCTGTCGTGCTCTTGTGCTGTGTCTGGGGACCTGCCAGTGCTCACTATCTATCGAGACCAGGGTCAAACGTTACAGGTCACCCACTCCATTCCCAGATGCTGCAGGAATTGGTACAGTCTTGTCCAGGTCTCCTGCAGTCTCCCTGAAGGCTGATCTCCTGCTGGGACCCTTCCTCTGATGTGTTTCCAGATGGGAGTTAATGTCTTCTTTGATGTAAGGAAATATCAAGTCGTCATGAGAACAATCGGGGCTGTGGTACCTTTGCTATCTAGCACGATCACAGTGCCTTCTTCATTGGCCACGGAAAGCCTGACCACCTCCCTCCCAGGTTCTCCTACACGAGTCTGTCCACTGGTAGGAGGCTCAGAGGGCAGCACTGGCTGTCCTCACAACTGTTTTGGGCTGACCAGAGCCCCCCCAAACAATCTTCAAGCTGGTGACAGTGTGCAGCCCACAGCACATGGCAGAAGCCACCTCCATGGAGCTGTAAGTGGAGATACAGTTTGCTGGCTCAGGCAGGTAGGGGTGATTCTACAGGTCGTGATAGAAGAAATATGGTGATGTTAAACATTAGAAACAGACATTGCCACGGATCCCCCTCACTCCCACTTGCTTTGAACACCCTCATCTCATCCTTCTTGTTACTTTCTGGAGAGCTCCGGAAGTCCTCTTTCCCAAGTGTCTTTAGTTGTGGTGTCCTGGCTGCCTCAGTGTTCTGAATTGATTCAAAATGATGACTTTTCATGATCATTTTGATTTTGAGAAGGACCCAGAAGTCAAATGGTACCAGATTTGCTGAAAAAGCTGGATGAAGACACAGCATCATGTTTTTCTACAAGCCTGCCTTTATTTATTTATTTTTTTTGGCACCAGGGATCGAACTCGGGACCTTGTGCTTACCAGGCAGGAGGTGGAACCACTGAGCTAAATCCCCACCCTGCAAGCCTGCCTTTCTGTGGGGTGGCACTCAGCAGCAGGATTCACTATATGTTTTATCACACCTGGTAAAGACACTCAGGAAAGAGGACTGAAGAGCTGCTTCGGAAAGTGGCAAGAAGGTGGTATAAGTGTATTTGAAGCAGGGGCAGATTTTGAGGAGGGTTTATGGCAGTGTGTCTTTTAATGTAATGAATTTTTAAAAATGTAAACATTTGCTGTATACGATATTTCTATCACCCCATACACGTTTACCTGGTTGTTTTAAATCTGAGTCATGTGGTGGCCCACACTTGGCCACCAAATGTAATTACATGAGAAGTTCCTTGTTTAGTGCAGAGCAAGGAAGGCAGAGAGTTAGAGGGGGGACGCTGGAGTGGCGCTGGGCCACCCTCTGCCTCCACGGCCTTGGGGAATGTCACCTTTCTCCAGACACTGAGCATGAACTGGCAAGCAGTGTCCGGGAATTTTCGAAAGATGCGGCGATGCCGGACCTCTTTCAGCCGGGAAAAGTGGGGCACTCTGGAAGTCAAAGGTGGTGGCTGCGGAGTCCTCAACTTCCACAGGGACAGTGACACTCAGAGAGGCTGAGGAGGCCTGGCAGATGCACCTGGATAACGGAGACAAAACGGGGAGCCACTGCCACTGACGTCAGGGACTCGGCCATCAAGACATGGACCTGCGGGCCTCTCTGGTGCGGCTGACTTTAGAAAGTTACCTTGATGGAGGCAGAAGAGCGGCCCGCTCCTTTGTCCCATCTGCCACCCTGTGTGGTTCGTCTGTGGTAGGGTGGAGGAAATAAAGACAGGTAGAGTAGGAGACAAGGAACATTATAATTTAAAAGTTGTACTTCTAATTAAAACTGTAGCTTCGGAACATAATCCAGTAAAAAATTCTTAAGGTTCTTAAAGACACAATACGCCTTGCCCGTTCCCTTTTACGTGTGACTGGGCCTTTCCCACCTGTGAATATGCCACCGCTTCTGCCTGTGCGATGGGCCTTTTCCTGTGGCTGGGCTAGCGCTGTCACCTGTGAAAGGCCCATCGGCCACGTGCTTCACCTTCACCTGTAAATTGAATCCTCTCTTTCCATGCATTCCCAAGTTCTGCACAACTTCACCCCCAAGTCCCCATAAAGATACCCTGCTCCTCTCTCTCTCGAGGGTGCAAACTCCCTTTCTTTGGGTGTGTACTTTCAAAATTCTTCCTAATTAATCTTTTTTGTGCCGCTTACTGACTAGTCTTGAAAGTTCTTTGGGGTGGGGAGGCTGTTTGTGGAGGCAGGGTCTTGCTTTGTAATTCAAGCTGGGTCCGAACTCACACAATCCTCCTGCCTCAGCCCGGCTACTGTTTTGTTTTTTGTGGTCCTGAAAATTCATTCACAGGAGTCAGAGAATTTATTCTTTGGGTGGCATGAGTCCAGTTTCTTCAGCTTCTCTGGGGGAACCTCTGGGGACCCCGTGGGTGACATACCTTCCCCAAATCTAGATCTGGTGGCCGCAGTTGGTTGGAGGAGGGTTCTGGAGGATGAGGGCTCCTCACCCATCCCAAGGGCCCCTCTTCACTTGTCCCCAGCCCTGTGGTCCTCAGGGCAAGACACGTCCTAGAGCGAGGGTCTGGGTGGCAGCATTTCCCACCCTGAAGGATCCCCAATGTGACAGGATGGCCCATTTGTGGTCCCCATGGGCCTCTGTGAGGGGGCAACATGGGGCAATACGCAGCTGCAACAGTGCCATGGGGTCCCTGGGCCCCAGCTCCCTGTGCCCACTGGCCTGGCTGCTGGTCCTCTGGTCCCAGACCGTCACTCCTGTATTTGGAGGCATTTCCTCGAGGTGACCTGGCAAGGGTGGGGCACAATTGGGGTGGGGGAGGACACATCCCCTTTTCCCGGATGTCCTGGGGGGCGCAGATGACACAGGGGTGCCTCTGTTCTAGCCCAGTGTGTGGCCGGCCGTCATGAAGGCTGTGGGAGGCCAGGACTCTGAGTAGGGCGGGTGGCCCTGGCAGGTGGGCCTGAGCATCAAGCGCATGTGCGTCTGCAGAGGGCCCCACATTCTGACTGGAGCCCACTGCATCTTCAAAGGAGGGGCTGCAGAGTCCTAGGGTCTTCAGACACCCCAGGCCCCACTGTGCTGCCAAGGGAAAGGGCTCCACAGGGGTGGTCTTGTCCCTAGAAAACCTACTTTGGGAGAGAGATCAAGGCAAGGAGGGTGTCTGGTGATAGAGACCAGGTGGCAGGGGGAGTGGCAAGGGACAATGGGCCATGTTGAATATTGCATCCTTGTGATGGGAACGTGGCTAATACTAACAGGAAGTGCTGCAAAGGTACCACATTTACCTTGGCCCGTCGTTAGGAGGCCTGCAGGGCAAAGGGCACAGGGATGCTGCCCAGGCTGCCTTGCTCCTCCAGCTGGTTCTGGTACAGTATCCAGATGGTACAACGTGGAATCCACCAAATCAGCACAAGTGTGGTGATCCCCAGCCGGGACCCTTGTCCATGCTGCATTCTCAACCGTGGCCACCACGGAGGATGACCTCGCTCTCCTCCAGCTCCTCCACCCTGTGAGTTTCAGCTCCTCCATCTGCCTCACCTGTGTCCCTCCCCAGACCTGCTGGGTAAAAGTGGGGACCAGGTGCTTGGTGATCAGATGGGGCAAAGCCAAGGAAGGCGGTAAGACTTGGAGGCCAGGAGTGAACTTGGGGCACAGGGGAGAAGCTGTGTGCCTGGGGTAGAGAGGAAGGGTGAAGGGGGCAGGTAGGCTGCCTAGTGGGAGGGTAGAGGGAAGGAGTTTAGCAGCAGTCAGGGTAATGGCTCCTGGTTGGCTGGGATGACCCCAGAAACTGTGTCAAAGAATTTGTTGCAACAGTAATATTTGATGACAGTCATTTAGGAAAGTCACCTCTCCTGGGAGCTGGAGTTACTCAGCCAGGAGAAGGACAGTGTCTAAGTCTCCTTTGGCAGATTTGTGGGGCACCGTGCTGGGTGGTTTGGGGGTATTTTCGGGTTCCCTGGGGAAAGCCAGGTACTATGGGGTTCTTTCCGGGTGGATTTCTCCTCAGGGGATGGTGAGCTCTCTGCCAGTCAGAACTGCTTCTCCTCAGAAGTACCTGCCCTGGTGGGTAGGGAGCTCCTTGATCCTGGAGATGTGGACAGTTGGAAGACTCTGCTGGGGAAGCTGTACAACTTCGTACCATAGGAAGAGGCTGGATCTGGTATCTTTCCAGTGCTACCTGTCTGTATTAGTCACTTTCCCATTGTTGAGACACAATATCCAACACCCACAACTTAAAGGAAGACAGGGTTATTTGGCTCACAGTTTTCAGAGGGTTCAGTCCATGGTAAACTGGCTCCAAGGCAGAAATAGCAGAGAGGAAGGGCGTGGAGGAGGACAGCTGATCATGCCATGGCAGCTGGGAAGTAAAGGGAGAAGCCAGGGACAAGGATAGACCCTTCCAGGTCACCCTCCAAGGGGCCCACTTTCAACCAGGCCCCACTTTCTAACAGCAGATTCAGCCATGAACCCATCAGTGTATAGATGCACTGCTAAGTATAGTGCCCCATGATCCAATCACCTTCCACACACAGCAGACTTTGGGGACAATTTAGCTCTAAACCAGAGCACTGTCCAAGAGCCTCTGGTCCTGCTCTAGAAAGTAAAGATGCTTTACTGATGCCCAGGAAAGCCTGTCACTGTTATTATAGATTCACAGAATGGCACATGGCTGGTCATTGCTTTTGCTGGTGCAGCGTTGCCTCTCCCTCTTCTGAACTGGTTTTCCTTCTCTGGTCTTGGTCTTGCCTTTCACCCTGCCCTCTCCCTGTTGGCTCTGGGCTGTGGTTTCCTCCTGGGTCCAATGAAGACAGTACTCACTACCCTGCCTTCTTTGGAGCGGTGCTAGGTGTTTGGGGCTGCTGGGTGCCAGTGCGGAAGTACGCACTGCGGGCCTCTTCCCAGCAGAGGGCTTCTGGCCCAGAACATGCAGGAGGTGGACCAGCACATCATCTATTCCGAGGAGTGCAACGGGAGGCTTCTGGGGCAAGTGAGCTGCCAGGAAGCTGGTCCTGCAAGGGATGGTTTGCAGCTACCAGGACCAAGGACAGGATGTTTGTCAGGTCAGTCCGCCGAGCTCTCTGAGGCTCAGGCTTGAGTTCTTTGCTGCCTCCTAGGTCCCCCCTTCCCAGAGTTAAGGAGATCTCTGGGGGCCCAATACTCTTTGCACTGGCCTGGCCATCATTTCCATGGGCAGCAGTCCTCACCGTCTGGGGCAGCACCAAGGTGTCGAAAGCAGGTGCCGTGGGCCCCTTGGGGTAGCCTGGCACGCTGCTCCAGCAGATGCCGTGTGCAGGGAGGGCAGTGGGTGTCCGTAGGTAGTGACACGGACTCCAGTTTGGAGCCCCTTCCTTGGGACATGTAGTGCATTGGTTGGGCCATTTACTGTCATCCCAGAGTGGGCCCATTATCTTGGTTTGTGTTCAGTTCCTTGGAAAACAGATTTTTTGAATAGGTAGACAATTTTTACTTGTTAGAAAACGTTCCATTCTAACATCTCATCATAGTCACAGAAACCCACGCTGGCAGGAATGTGGGGAAGCCCGTGTGCCCGACACCACGCCCTGTGGGGCACCAGCCTGGCCTGACACCAGTTCCCTTGGTGTTATTTGTTTCTCTCCCCTCAGGGAGACTCCGGGGGCCCTCTTGTCTGTGAGTTTAACAGCACGTGGGTGCAGGTGGGCATTGTGAGCTGGGGGATTGGCTGTGCCTGCAAAGGATTTCCAGGAGTCTATTCAGATGTGCATTACTACAAGGGCTGGATCGTGAGGGCGGTGAGTCGGTCTCCAGGCTGGGACACAGCCGGCCTCCTCACCCCACGCCTGTGTCTGCTGCTGCACTTGGCATCCTGGTGACCCTTTGCTCACCCTGCCGCTCCCCTGGTTCTGAGTCTCCCACTAGGCCTCTCCTCTGACCCCCTTTCCTTCCAATGGCCTGGCTTCAAGTTCCCGTTTGACCCCTCGCCCCTGGGGAGAGCACAGTGGAGCAGAGCAGGGGACTGGGCCTGCACACGGTCCCAGACCGGAGCTCTGGTCACCTGCTTCCGCCATGCCTACACCTGTTCTGTGCCTGAGAGAAGGAGGTAAGGCCCAGCCAGAGGCTCAGTGTTCTGCCAGGGGCAGCCTGGTGACCCCCAGATACCTTGGAGAACATCTGCAAAGCAGAGGCGTCACCTGGCCCTGGTGTCAGCTGTGCCCTGAGCCTGTGAGAGGCTGGGGGACTGGCGAGAGTGAGAAGGAGGCATCACCAGGTCCCTGCAGAGGTGCGAGGCTGGAGCTTGCACACGGGGCCCAGTGTCTGGGCTGGCGGAAATTCCCTCCACTGTGGCCTGGGCCCATCTGTCAGGGAACAGCCTTGGGAACACCAGCCTCGGCTGGGGCACCTGCTCTGGCTCTCCCTTGCTCACGGTCCTGTGGCTGCTCCAGGGGGAGGCCAAGTTGTGTTGAGGCAGTTTTGCAGTGTGGAGACTTCAGAGGGAACTGAATAAATGTTTGGACAGTGTCCCGTGTGTCCGCAGCGCTGCTCACCTGGGTGTGGGTCTGTGGAATGCACTCTCCCCAGGACAGCTTTCCCCTTACCCAGGGAGGTACTTAAGGTCTCCATGAAACCCAGGAAGAGCCAGAGAGGATGGATCAGGCCGCCCGTCCACATTTAAGTGGGCTGGGTGTGCTGAGCGGCAGTCCTGCTGCCTGTGCTCCTGATTTAGCCCCCAGCAGCTCTAGCCTGCTGTGGTGTCCCTGCGGTTAGCAGCCTCTGCAGTCAGGAGCAGTGGGGTGAAGGACAGTGACCAGGGCTGGGTGCACTCACACACTGTGGTCTGCTCCGTGGTGCCTGTTTCAGGTGTGGCCTGGCGTCCCACAATGGGCCACAGGCAGGGCCACATGGAGGATGGGGAGGAGGGCTCACTGTGTGTGTGTGTGTGTGTGTGTGTGTGTATGTGTGTGCGCACACGTGTGCACACATGTGTACCCCTTTTTCCACTTTCAGACAAGTGTCCCAGAGCCTCCTGGTGTGGCTGCCAATCATTCTGTAGCCCTTGTGTTCCGCAACCTCACCTTTGGGCCAGTGCAGGAGCACCCACAAACCGAAGGGCCTTGGCGTGCATTGTTCCCCAAGATAGCAGAACTCAAGGGCCAAGTATGTTAGCAGTTAGCATTTTCCTCCTTCTGACCAACATGATGGGTTACGTGGTGTGAATCAGGCAGTGGTGTGGAGCCGCAGGTGTGGTGTGGATCTCAGGAGGGGAGGGCGGTCCTGAGGGGAACTCTTGGGTGAGGGGCTTGGTGGCCAGTTAGAACCCCGCTCTGCTTCCGAGCTGTTACTGCAGGAGGAGAGGGCCGAGTGCCAGGCAACGAGTTCTGGAAATACTGGGCCAAGAATTGAAGAAAAGGAAACAAAACTTTCAACCAACTAACCTGCCCACCCTCAACTGGTCCTGAGGGGGCAGGTGACACAGGGCTGTGAGCATTCCCAGTGCCCACGCTGTGGTCTTCAGATAGCACTGCCCTCCAAAGGAAACCAGGGGACACGACTTGAGCAATGCATGAGCGAGGAGCAGAAAGTGTGTAGCAGGAGCCTGGCATTCAGGTCACCCCGAGAGCCAGGGAGCTGTCACAGACCAGTGAGAGTGTCCTCGCACTCAGAACCGACTGTGCATGTGCCCTGTGGTGGTGGGGAGGTGGGGTGCTCTTGCTAGAGGCCACCTGCCTGGAAAGCACACCAGAGTCCCGGCTTCTGAAGATGCTGACCTCCAGCTGCACCCTCAGCTGCTGTGAGGCAGCGACAGCTGGAGCAGCCGGGGATGTCTGTGTGACAGGTCCCTTTCATCAGTGGGCAGAACCACAGTGCATTTCCATCTGTCCTTATTCAAGGACACTCCTTTTTAATTTCACTGAGTGGCTGAAGTTTACTTTTTAACATTTAGTTTTTGCTATAGTGGGGACTGAACCCAGCGTTTTTGCAGAGCTACATCCCTAGTTTTTTTTTACAATTTAAATTTTGGCACATGGTCTTGCTATATTGCCTAGGCTGAGCTCCAACTTGAGAACCTTCTGCCTCAGCTCCCACAGTGCTGAGGTTAAGGGGGTGCATGCCACTGTGCCCTGCTTTTAAAATTTTTTCAACTTCCAGAATAAGGCTGGGAATTTAGCTTGGTGGTACCACCCCTACCTTGCAAGTGCAAGGTGCTGAGTTTGATCCCTGGTACCAAAAAGATAAAAGCAGCTCATGCCCCAGCTCCTAGGTCAGTATGCACAGTGGTTTGGGGTCATCATGGGAGCGCACAGAGCCATGGAAACCTGGAGGTTTCTGGTGCATGCTTGGCTCCCGGTCCCAGCATTCGATGCTTTGCCCGCTCCCTTTAGGTGTCATCCGGTGTCCCTCTTGCCATCAGCTTGCTGCCACTGGCTTTGCAGTCTCTATTTTGCTGTGATTTGCAGTTTCAAAGTGCCAGAGCGTCCTGGTGAAGTGCCTCTTGGTGCTCCTAAGTGCAAGAAGGCTGTGTGCGCCTCCAGGAGAAAGCAGGAGTGTTGCAGTGGGTTCAGGCCAGCGCGAGTTACGGTGCTGTCCATGTGAGCTCAGTGACCTGGCACCACAGGCACACCGAGGCCTTTCCGAGGCTCACATGAGGCACGGTGACAGCTGCTCATCGGTGGGAATGTTGTGAACACAGGCTTGGAGGACCCAAGCTGGTATTTCCCCCAGGAGCAGGGCTGCAGGAAGTGCTGCTTCCTGCTGGCCCGTGTGTGGCAGCTGCACGAGGGCCCGGCTGACCCAGATGGCCTTGCCCAGTGCTGAGCGGGTACCTGAGGGTCTAGGCAGAGGCACCTCCTTTTCTGCAAAGGCCTCACGTCCCCTGATAGGCTACAGCAGGTGGACTCAGGCCTGGCCACTGGCAGCAGCAGAATCTGCCAGGACCTCAACACCTAGGCTCAGAAGTGGCCAGGACTCCCTTCTACCCCTTCTGTGGGTCACAGTGGGCCAAGGACAGCTCAGCTACAGTGAGGTGGGAAGTGAATTTTTTGATGAGTCGAGAGGGAGATGCTGTGGCTGTGTTGTCTCTTCTACCGCAGTAAGGATGATAATTGCAATTCTTTTTTTTGCCAAGTTCCTTTATTGTATAATCTTTTAACATCTAGTATATTTATTTCACATGATTCTAATGCTGAAAATCTGCTGTACAAAAATAAAGGGGTTTGATATTTGTCTAAACCACACAATTTCACAATCTAAAACTGCAATACACTTCACATACAGTCTCTACTAAGCCAATACAATGACTTGGATAGGTGACTAGATACAACAGAAATGAACACTGATGATGAATTCAACCAATATGGTTTCAGGTCTAAAAAAACGTTACCTTGAATCATGTATATTTGATGTGTTAAAATTTAAATTATGATATGTTAATTGTGAAGAAAATTATAAGAAAGCAAGCTTTTTTAAAAATGAAAGGTTTAAAAACAGTTATCTCTTTTTCTTTTTTTTTTGGTACCGGGGATTGAACTTGGGACCTTGCACTTGTAAGGCAGGCAGCAGAACCACTGAGCTAAATCCCCAGCCCTTAAAAACAGTTATCCCCTATTCCATATTGGGCAATCCAATCCAATACTACCTGAAAATCATTCCTACACTAGCCTTGATTCTTTCCTTGAAAAGTGAAAAATAAAATTTAAGAAATATTTAGCTGCATTTGGAGTATACATTTTAATTAGAATTATAAAAGGACGGCTTTTATAAAGAATATATATGTAGCTCAGCGCCCGGAGGGAAGCTCCCCCGCCACCATTCCATGCTCTTAGGGCAGAGGTGAGCCATGCAGGTGCCAGAAGCAACCCCCCTCCCCGTGGAAATGATAAAACATGTAAACAGGCCTCAAAAACAGACTTCTGGATCAACACAGCAACCCCAAAGGGAAACGAGATGGAACATTCTGATACTCAACCACCTGGACTCTCTGAACTGGCAACAAAAGAGGATCTGGGAAAAATGAAATCAGAAACAA